>OX411334.1:1215392-2461642 GCA_948150665.1 Conistra vaccinii | reverse complement strand
CCCGGGAGATAGGAGCCGTGGGGTCAATTCTGCCCAACAGCGCGCCACATGCTGCCCTGCGGTTTAATATTTATTCTTTTATTTCATTTTAATACATATAAATTACATTTTTAAATATTTCTTAAAAAAAGATATAAAAAACATTTAAAAATATAAAAAATAGTCGCCCATCGGCATCAGGAACAGGGTCCAAGCTGCCGGTGGTCAGGGCTCTAGAGAGAGGAGCCTCCTCACTATGCGTGCCGTGTCTAGGAGTACTGCTTTCTGAATCAAGCCCTTGACCCAGCCGCGCAATGAGAGCCTCCTGAGGTGTTGGTCGAGGCTCTCCGCTATTAGGCCATTAACCGTTACGATTATCGGTACAATGATTGCAGAGTCCAATATTATTATTATTATGATACCTAGCTAAGCTAGATCGATTTTTCGCCCCCATAAACCCCTATAATGCAACTTTAATCGAAATCTTTATAGAGCCGTTTTCGAGAACGTGATTTATATTACAAATATTGCTCGTTTATGTTTGAATAGTTTATGATATACCACAAAGATAATGAGAATATCAACAGCGAAAAACAAATCGTTTTAGTTGTGACACTGGTAATGCTAACAGTAAAACTGATATTAATGTGAAACAGCTATTAAACCTTTGATATTGTCTCGAAGGCAATGGAATAGGTATACGGTGAGCATGATTTTAATAGTTATAACCAATTTGAACGATATCTTACGCAGATCTATAGATCTATAGTAATAGAATTTTTATTTCCAAACTTCGCAGTGCACGTTACATCAATGAGGTCTTGACCCCTGAACTAGGACATCCTTTAAGACAGGGGTCGAGGTTTCTCCAGCCAGCGTAGCATGATGCTTTCTATGTCTACGAAGAGTAGACACAGCTCTTTCTATACAAAGTGACATTTCCTTTCTTCATTTTTGACATCGCACCGTAGAAATCTTTCTTCAATCTGTCACTTTGTCTTTCGTTTCTAACTATCTTTGTCTAGGTCATTTTATATGTAGACTATTTCAGAAGAAAGTTTTCTATACCAAATTGTCAAAATCACTCTGACGACTGACAGTTGTCTATGGTAGTGAAATATTCTACTCGACGGTCACAAAGTATACAGGGTTATCTGCAAAATCATGATTTTACAGAAGAGCGTTTTAAACGCAAAACTGTGATAACTAATAGAAGAAGAAAGCTATCTTCTCCTATTTTACATCATTTAGTTAATATTACCAAGGAAATGGTTAAGGCCAATATTACTGTAATGTTATTTGTTCCAAAACACGGTACTTCGACACACTGAAAAAAATAAGCTGTACTTGTTGTGTTTAACGTGACTTAATATCAGTAAAAATTGACAATCAAACAGTAAAAACATCCTATGACGAAACAAAGAATTCTGAGTCGAATTTTATGAAAGGGTGAATTTCGTAAAAAGTGCAGTTGCCTCTTTCTACTTTGCTGCCGTCGTACTGTCTACACGGAACGTCATTTTTGTCTACTCTTCCGTCGACAAAGCGGTGCTCATGCTACGCCTGCTGTACTTGGCTCAGACTGGACAATTTATACTTAATTTTTACAATAATTTAAAGAAAATTGAAATAACTTATTTAAAAAGAAGGGAAAAAAATTAAGAACAAAAAAAAAATGTTCTTAATAATTCTAAAACTGTTTTTGAATTTAATAGGGGAAATAATATTAATAGATACGATTACAGATAGAACATCATCGTAAATTAATGTATCTAAGTACTCGTATATGTTTAATAAACATACGATTACATAAACATTGTTTATGCTTTAGCGTACTTGCAAACAAACCGATAGTTTCTATACTGACCTTCCTCAACAGCACAAGCAAAGGTACTCCACTTTATGATTGTTGGAAGTGTTTGCCAACTTCTTATACATTTAACTAACAGAGGGTGATCCTGTTAACCCGTATTAATATAGATAGAGTTCATACACGCAACAAATAAAAATTAACATCGAAAAATTAAACGATTTTTTAAGTTGTTTATAATATTTTTTTTTTTAAATTACTAAATTGATACGAAATACTCTGTACGCGCGCACTTGTCTTTTCACGTTGAAAGACAAGTGTGCGTGTATACAGAGTGTTTCAATGACATACTTATCAATTTAAAAAAAAATTACAATATTTTATACTTAATTATAAAATTAAAAATCTTTTTTTTAACACACATTCATCAAAATCAGTCAAGCCGCTTAGAGGGAGTTCAGTGACATACAGACGTACAGAAGAATTATATTTTACAAAGATAAGTGGATCAATAATCAATACTGTATAGCAACTCAAACTCACGCCATTTTCCTTTTTATGTAAAAGCAGAAAGTACATAACTTGATCTGCTACGATCCTGTAATTTAAGTAGGTAGATACTCCTTTTGTGTCGTCCACATTCACTCATGTATATAGGTGCTCTGCACCTAATACAGTATGTTAACTAACAGAGGGCGTTCCCGTTAACCCGCAATAGTATAGCGTCCATACATGCTAGAAAAAATATTAAAATCGAAAAAAATAAAACGTTTTTAATTTTTTAATAAAACTTTTTTAATTTTTTTATCATAAAATATTCACAAAAAATATTAATTTCATACGTAAAACAAACACTCTGTACACGCGCACTTGTCGCACTTGTCTTTCCACGTTGAAAGACAAGTGTCCGTGTACAGAGTATTATAATTAAGCATCAATTTAAAAAAAAAGAAAATATTTAAACAAATTTAATATTTTTTCTGGCATGTATGGACGCTATACTATTGCGGGTTAACGGGAACGCCCTCTGTTAGTTAACATACTGTATATTTGAAGAACATCAACCGTCACCCTCAGACCAATACTTCTTTATTGGTCTGAGCCTGTATCTAAGAATAACTGTCCCATTGGTCTCGTCACTCGTGGACGCAAGCGCGACTGCACTGCACGGGGGTTGGATTCCCGGGTCGTAAGCTTTATTGGGGTTTTTCATTAGGAATTTCTAAATAAGCTCGAAGTTAGGAAATAGATGGTAAGATATCCATGCCTCCGAAAGCACATTCATCTCAACAGACAACACAACGCCCACCGTCCGCAGCCCAACGTCCTGCTGATCTCTGCGGTTTCGGATTCTGTCGTTTCGGATTGCCGTTCCATTGGACTATGAAAGTGAGGGAAGAAAGTGTACCTCTAGATGCGTACGCACTTGTGAATTATAATATCTCCTGCGTCGATAGCTAGTCTCCGCTGAGATTGGCTGCCAATGCTACCATGACCGATATACGGTCAGAAAGCCTATAACAATTTTTTTTTTCTGTACAGAGGTGCTGCTCCGGATGGACTGCGTCGGAATCTGCGGCTCAGACGTGCACTATTGGCAGAATGGTTCCTGCGGCCACTTCGTCCTCAAGGAGCCCATGATCATGGGACACGAAGCCTCTGGAGTCGTCGCTAAGGTAAGGACACCTTTTCAGAGGCTGATCCCCTCCGGACCAACTGGACAGATTCTCAGCTGGACAGTTTCGCAGCTGGACAGATTAGCAACTGGACAAAGTCTACTCGTGTGAAAAAATAACTGTATAAACAGCTATGAAACATTCATTTCAATTAAACCATTTGATTTCATATTACTTATTCAAACTCAGTCTAGTTATTTGTAGACACACGTATTCACATAATTTAAAAACTAACAGAATTAAATTAATAATATGTAATTATGTACAAGTACACAAAAAGGGTGGGAAACAATCATAGGGCATCAAAAAATTCGTCCGCATCGTTGTCAACAGGAAAAGTGCCCAAAAAGCTGGTAGCATTGCCACGTTGTATGGCAATACTGAAACTTATGTATTAACACATTCCCAAAACATTGCTTTCTCTTGTGCCTAAACGGACCCTGGCACTCGCCGGCCGCTGCGGCAGCACCGCTCGCTACGCTTGCTCGGCTCGTGCGTTGTGTGGTCACATAGTTCTAACCTAACCTAACCTAACCTACCTTTCAGCCATTTTCATTTGCTAAGTTAAGCCGGCTATAGATGAAAGAACTTATTCACTTTAATTATGTCATGGACTATACACGTTCTGTCCAGTTGCTAATCTGTCCAGCTGAGAAACTGTTCAGTTGAGAATCTGTCCAGTTGCGAATCTGTCCAGTTGCGAATCTGTCCAGTTGCTCCGGAGGGGGATGAAACTGCTCAATACCAAACGCCACCTGCTACGGTCCTCTACCCCTTTTTAACAGACTTAAAAAAGGAGGTGTTTTTTTGTATGTTTATTACGCGATTACTCCGCCAATAATGAATTGGTTTTGATGATTATTTTTTTGTTTGGTAGGTGATACTTCAAAGGTGGTCCCATTAACTTTGCTTTTGTAGTATTTGAGTTAGCTTCAATAATACGTATTTTTTTCACTTAGCCTATGTGGATGATATGATAAGTTCCTGTCACTGTTATTTACATAGCATTAGCAGTTAGTGGAATTGGAATTTGTGTGGGGTAGGTATCTCAACTAAAAAGAGAAAAATTAAAACTTTTTAAAAAAACAACCGACTTCAGAGTCAAGAATAACTTTAATTTCGGAAGTCGGTGGCAAAAAACGAGAATTCAAAACCAAAAGAAACCAACTTCCGAAATTAAAGTTATTTTTGACTTTGTAGTGTCTTTTTTGGAAGTCTAGTCGGTTGTTTTTTTTCACTCGTTCTTATAATTAAGTACCTATGTTCGATAATTATAAATGATCTAACAAATGTCTCGAATGTCGGAATGCACTTTGGCGTAGTTTGAACACTAGCTGACGTCACGGGCATCATAAATGCATTAGCTTGTCAAAAATGGAGAACGTATTGACGTTCTCAATGTTTAGCTTTATGCATTTTGGTGCATGGAGCCAAAGAACTTGACTATGATATTCCTATAATTTTATTGACAGGTTGACGTCGCGTCGTACTACTGCGTAAAACTGCTGCGATAACTTGTATTGTTATCGCCCTGTCCAGCTACGGTGACGATATTAATTTTATTCTGCAAACATTGTCACATAAATGGCCCCAAAATGTATTCAAGGTCGACCACACTTCACAAAGATCCGGTTATTTGGTGGTATAGTTTAAAATGACAGTTGGAGGTGTGTTTTGCCTACTACGTAGTTATACGGACACACCCGCGAACACACGTGTTTGCCGGCTATTTATATTCTGTCGGCGATGGCAATGACCGTGACCTTCAGTGTTGCCTTGCTATTGAAAAGTTATCTGGATTTTTTTTGCAGCCATGTCTGCCGCGAGTGGTTCATTTCGGTTTTATTAAAGCTGGTATTTCTCCTTACTGTTGTGGTAACCCCATTTTTAACCAAAACGATATTATTGCGAGTGAAAGATACCGAGTGCTGTAATCCAATACAAGGTCACTCGGTTCAGAGGAATCGGTTAACTAATGAATTAATTTGTCACTTTTTATTCATTTCGTGGTCAGCCGTTTCACTTCAAGAGAAAGATGCCAATTGGAGAGAAAAAAAAATGCAAATGAAAAATGGGGACTGCCGATAGAAGTGAAATCGTAGCGTGCGGTGACGACGCGGGTTCACGGTTTTTGTTCACCCAAAAAGTACACATACATATATATAACCAGTACACATATAGCTCATGGAAAGCGTTCGGTGACGATGACGCCGAGTTGCATGATTTTTGTTCACCCAAAAAGTGCTTAACGCTTCTAAAGAAAATATTACTAAAAGTGAAGCGCCTGAATCGTTTGAGCGGCTCAACTCAGTCACTCACAGGCCTGCTCGAACCTGCTAGGTAACAGGTTGTTATCACACGCATCTTTTGAAGCAATCGACCAACGTCAGTGCACTATCACCCGAGGGTTTATCAATAAATAAGTCAGTTATTTGACCTTAATCTGCGCTGTTTGTTTCAGTCCATGATAAAACTGTGGATACTTATGCTCAGATAAATTAATTCTTGAAGATATTCCTACCTAATTAAATTTTGTTGAGTAAAAGCCACCTCAAGGGACAGCGACCTGAATCAATGTAATTTATCATAAAATTAAAAGTCACGGTCGATATCAATTATCCATGTAATTACGTCGATAAAGAATTTTGTCACTTACTGTCGTATATGTTATAGTATTATATCAGCTACATTTTGTACTAATTCAAGGTTTTCTAATACATTTATCAGTTAGGTACTATCACGTTTGGCTTAGAAATTAAACACCACTGCACGCGGGCATTAAAAGATATGGGCTAACTATCTTGTTCATTCTTTAGTTGCTGTAGCTAATGCGGGTATTACACTACACTGAATCAGGGTCCCTAAACCCTTAATAAGAGAGATGTAATAAGAGTAAGAGTCCCTAATTAGTTTGTGCACCTTTAATGCTCCCTTAATTGAGGCTCCTGATTCAGTGTAGTCTGCTAAAGGCCCCTACAGCCGAAAACCTTGAAAACCCTCCCTTAGCAACAACGCTACGCAGACTTTTTTATCGAAACGTTATCTACCTTTAAAGTTTACATAAATCACATTATACAATGATGTACCTAGAACACCTATTTATTGTAACGCACTCAAGCCAAGTAATTGCACAATTATTTCAATAACAAAATAGCAGATGCAACTACAGTCATTTAGTTTTTTATTTCTGTTATTTTATTCATATCGTTAGGAAAACATTATTGTAACAATTCAATTATTATAATGTCACCTTTATTATAATAATTGAAAGTCAAATAAATGCATGGTTGTAAGCAGGGGCGTAGCTACCGCCGTATCAGCCATATCCAAGATACGGGGCCCCCAAGCTACAGCTAGGGGCCCGCAGGTGTGTAAGCAAAAATTCGTACAATATTATCCAAAACCTGACAATCTTATTGGTGAGGACTGTGAGGAGCCCGTAATGAATGAATACCTAACAAAAATATGAGAATTAACGTAATTTGTTTATGCCTTACTGAGGTTTCAAGCTAAAGGCACGGCCAACTCTCAAGCTTTTATTTAACATTCATTAATAAAATCACACCGAAAATCTAACCTCATCATCATCAGCCTATTAATGTTCCCACTGCTGGGGCACAGGCCTCCTCTCTGTGAGAGGGAGTGGGCCGTAATCTATCACGCGGGCCCAGTGCGGGTTGGTAGATGTCACATGTCTTCGAATTTTTGGTTCTAAGACATGCCGGTTTCCTCACGATGTGTTTTCCTTCACCGTTTTGAGAGCAGTGGTGATGAAATTATTTACACAAAGTAAAGCGCCTGCTTGGGTTCGAACAACTCGTAAGTCGGGGCCGTTACCACTGGGCCACCACTGCTCACTAAACTACTGAAACTAACTACCTAACTACTGAAAATCGAACCTACGAGTCAGGAATTCAGGATGCTCCAATTTTTGAGCTCGCTACGCTCGCTCTTATATTCCAGTGACAGCTTTTCCGATCCGAGGTAGGAATGGTAGGATTCTCCTTTCTAGCTGGTTTCGCTCGCTCTTGGATTGTTTAGTAAAATTCCAATGAAATCTTCATGTATGCTTCTATTTTCGAGCTCGCTTCACTCGCTGTTCAATGAATCACAATGGCACAACGGCAGCCGATGCTCTCGAGTCAGGCAGGATGCAATTTCATTTATTTTGTAAAAAAAAAATACCTTCCTTTGAGGTTTGCTATAGTCAGATAAAAAAGGCCCCCAGCATATTTTGATACAGGGCCCCGTAACTACTATATGTATAGCTACGCCACTGGTTGTAAGTACCTAAAGCGCAGGCCACACCGCCAGCTAGCGGGCGGGCGGGCGAACATCGTTTTACCTCTTTACATACTTCGGTTCACACCGCGAGCTACAATATTTCGCGTAGTTTGTATAGTTTCCTTCGTTCGCTTCGCCCGCTCCGCCCGCTTAGCTGGCGGTGTGGCCTGCGCTTTAGTATGCTCAACTAAAGTTATTACGAGTTGTTTATTTGCTTTTCCGCGACTTTATGATAATCATTATAATGTACTTAACGATTTAATAGACTGATATGATAAACATAATAGCACATGATGTCGGTAAATATGACAAGATAAGAGGATAACATCATTAACTTCTTAGTACGCATTTTGATAATTATCTTGCTTTTGGTGACTTTAAGTCTTCATAAAACATTGGATTACAAATAGTGGCTATACCTAGTAGTACCTACATGCCAATCCATTAGTGAGACCAACTTAGAACCATCCAAGTGTCAGAAATTTTTTAAGCTATTGCATAGCTTCTATCGCGGGCCTTGAGCGTGGAGACCTAATCCAGAAATTCCGTAACGAAAATACGAGTACCTAAGGAGAGTGTTTTGTATTGAAAATTATGTTTAACTGTTTGACAACAAAGTTAAATTTACTTAGACGAATGATCTAGGGAAAGTGCTGTATTGAAAATTATGTTTAACTGTTTGACAATCAAGTTCAAATTAACTTAGACGAATGATCCTTGACTATTAATAGTTAAATTAAAACCTTTTTATTAGTTTGATGTTCCCATTACGTTGTGTCAAGTTTTAAAAACTATAAATGTGAATAACAGTTCCTGTCAATGACACCATTGCTATTTCTTGTATTCGGGTTAATATTTTACAATTGCATAAGTTGATAAAAAATGCTATGCAATAGCTTTGCCGCGGCAGTCCCCGAGTGCCACACGTCTTTTTTTCGTTAGTCTTAGGGTAGCCGCATATCTGACGAAAGATGCGTCGCGCATCGTCGCTCGGTCGCATAACGTCAGAACGGATAAGTAGATAATAAAAATATTCAAGTCAACTTTACACTGTTTGCCCACGATACCGAACGGGACATCAACGAGAAACGAGATTACGCGGCCATAGTAAATGTACTGTAGCTATTTCGGCGTCGTCGTCATCTCGTTCTCGTTGACGTCCCGTTCACGGTGCGGTGGACAAATAGCCTTAGGCCGCATCCTATTTAAAAGCGATCGTATATTCGCGCGACGAGATTGCTTTTGATAAGGACCCGGGGGACAATTAACAGATGATGCGCGTTAGTGCGACGAGCGTCTTTTTATATATTTTTTTATTTAAGAAGAAAGAGGAAATCGCAGCAAAATATTGTTATGAATGCTTGTAGGACTAGAGCTTTAAGAACAGTTATCTTCCAGAGTAGAATATTTGCTTCCTGTACTACTACACCTAAAAATTTAACAATCCATTTTTGAAGTGAAAACTTATGCGCGTCATCGTCACCGCAGGCGCGTTGAGCACTTTTTTGTTGACAGCGCACTCTGTTATATTTTTATGGAACTTTTTAATGGAGCTACAGCTTTCGTTCTTGTACTGACAGCAAGCCACATAAATTCCTGACATTTTCGTTAGGTGACATTACTTAGTTTAAATTTTTCACTTCTATCGGCAGTCCCAAGACTGCCCCGCATGTTTTTTTAAATTAAGTTTGGTGTAATCAACATATTTCCGTTGTTTAACAAAATCGCAGCCGATCTCTACGCATCACTTAGAGCAAGACAAACCTATTTTCTTGTGCGGACATATAATTAAGATGTGCCACAAGCGCGGCTAAATTGAATGCCAATAATAAATGACTAGAACTGACCATAAATAAGCACTAACTGCGAACGAGGTCAACGTTTGGAATTGAAAATTATCTGTCTACTATATCTACCCGTGTGTATGGGCACATCTCATATGCTAAACTTCCCGGTGGTCACCACATACAGGGAAAAGTACTTCGGTAACCCGCGGTACCCTATACAAGGGCGTCGCCAGCCGATGGCCCAGGGGGGTGCAAGTTGATAAGGAGGATGGGAAAAGTATGATTTGTAGGTATAGTCAAGAGTCCAGACCACATAAAGCTTTATACTTGCAGTGCGAGTTTTACCTCTACAGCGCACAATGGGGCCAAAATAATTGTTAGTAGACATTTTGACAAATCAGTTTCAACTCGGTAGTCCCGATAGGAACTGCGAAGGAATAATAATTTCCATTTTCAATGTGTGGATTGGAAACGGACCTTTCGGGACGTTTTTCCCAAAACTATTCAGAACCGTAGAGCTGAAACCTAATAGGTATTATGACTCGGCCTACCACCAACACATAGATACGAATTACGTCCCCGGACTCCGGATTACACCCCTTTTAGGAGATATGGAACTTTAAAAAACCAAATAAAAGTCATCCAAATAGGTAATTACACAAAATGGGACTTATAGATACGTAGTTTCTATGCATTAAAGTGCCTAATTTGCGTATTTGACCATTTTTTTTTGGATCTCTAGGGGGGAGCAGCGTCCCCCCCCTGCCCCCCCTTGGCGACGCCCATGACCCTATGCGAGATTTTCGGTAATGCCAAGGCGTTTCTGGCCTTCCTTGAAGACCTGGGGTGGATCGAATAATCGTTTTTCCTCCCGTACGCCAAATACGCGCATTGAAAACACGGAGTTGCGGACACCAGCCCGTATTACCCACCTATGATGGGCACAAAGAGTTTTGGGAAAAGTACAAACAGACTATTCTGTAAAAATCTTATCGTCAAAAAGATTTTTTCACTTCATCTAGCGTTTGATGAAGTGATGATTGATAGTAAGTCCATGATTGATAGTCTTATTATTATTATTACAGCTTTATTTCTCACACAACTGAAATTACATAAATTGATATTTTTTACATTTAAGTTGTTGTTTTTATTATGTGTGATCCCTTGTGGGTAAAAGCCTCCTCCATCTGTTTCCAATTGCACTTGTCTGTGGCAATATTGATCCAGTTCTTTCCCGCAATCTCTATAATGTCGTCTGTCCATCTTTTCCTTTGTCTTCCCACGCTCCTTTTGCCTAGCGGACCTATCCATTTTGTAGCTATAAGAGATAGTCTATCTAGTACTAATTGAATACTCGTTTGCATCTGCAGCTCGGTGCCAAAGTAAAGAACCTGAAGGTAGGCGACCGCGTGGCCATCGAGCCGGGCGTGCCCTGCCGCTACTGCGAGTTCTGCAAGACGGGCCGCTACCACCTCTGCCCAGACATGCTGTTCTGCGCCACGCCGCCCGTGCACGGCAACCTCGTCAGATACTACAAGCATGCTGCTGACTTCTGCTTCAAGTTAGTATTACCGCTGTATACCTATCTATGGTGTATACATGGGCGTACCAGCTTTTGGCCCAGGAGGGGCGGGGAGGGGGGAATCAGAAGTTTCTTAACACTTTGAAGAACAGTAAACGCCCATAGGCGTCATAACAATAAAACTTCTATTGTGTCTCGTTTACAGACCTTCTAAGTGTTAAGCCGAGTTCCCTGCACATGTTTAACATAGTTTGATTTGGATAAAGAATTAATATTTTTCGTCGCCTATGTTTAGCTCTTTCAAAACCGTTGGCTCCTGCGGTTGGCGAGCGATCCCAAGTGCTTGCTAGCTAGCTGCGTTCGCGTATTTTGCACGGTACAACATGACCAGCCGCGCAGCGCGGTTTTTTCTAAAATTAATGCATAATAAAATACAAAATCCAGGGGCGGGGGCAGTTAACCTCTCGTGCCCCCCCCTCCGCCCCCCCCCCCCCCCCGGGTACGCCCAATGATGTAGGTATAGGAATTAGGATAGGGTCTTATCTGAGCGGAAAAACGCGGAAGAATTTCGCTCCATATCGTAGAAAGGGTTCCAAAAGTGCCATATTGGGCGGGAACAGGCAAGAGAAAATAAAATCTCATTTATTTCTGTAAGTAGATCAAAAACATTTTTAAAACAAAAGCAAGCATTAAGCATTTTCTAGCTGAGTGATTTCTGAGAAGAAATGCCGAAACAAACTCAGAAGTCTCTTTTAAAGTCCAAATATTTGACTCCAATCAATCTGCCTAATCTTTTCTCAATTATGTTGGGGTCGGCTTTCAGCATAACCTGATGCAGGTGAATACCCAGTATTTTACATGGAGCGATTGCCTATCTGACCTCCACAACCCAAAGACTGACTCCATAGTTATTTTGTTGTTCGCCTGTCCCCTAGACTGCCCGACCACGTGTCCATGGAGGAGGGCGCGCTGCTGGAGCCGCTGGCGGTGGGCATCCACGCGTGCCGGCGCGCCGGGCTCACGGGCGGGCACGTCGTGCTCGTGCTCGGCGCCGGGCCCATCGGCCTGCTCACCATGCTGTCTGCCAAGGCCATGGGCGCCAGCAAAGTACTCATTACTGGTAAGAGGCTGGTTCAATCGCAATATTGTGACTGGTTGGAAAGAACAACAGATAGATTTCACTCTCAAACTACGTCACGCGGCACGACGCGGCATGGCACGGCAAAAAATTAACATTTTTATGGTCCATGCCAAAGTATCCCGCGGTATGCTCAAGTCCCCTTGTGACGATATCAACGAAATGCCATTGCTAAGGGTATGAAAATAAGATTCAAAATTCGCTTACAACAATCCTTTGCCATGTCATGCCGAGCCGTGTCGCCTGGTGAGCGCCGGTTTTAAATCACTAGCCAGGAAGTTCTTATTTGTTATTTTTTATGGTGAACTAAGGTGTTTATAGAGTATTCTATTCATCTATCTACTAACCATTATTATGCACCTTCGTTCTCTATGCTGTTCCTACTTCTGAGCAAGCCTTACATTGATTTTTGGATGTAACTGGAAAATTTCCTGTGAACTTACCTACCATAATTGTTGTCATCTCGTCTATATCAATAGCTCAGTACCAAAACTTTGGCGAACTGCACACATATGCTAACTGTAAGTTTTGGTTAAATTGATTTTCGTTTGTCAAGGAGTCGGTCAGTCAGAAAGATGAAGCTGGTTACCCATCCCAAACCGTAGTAGGTTCCGATGGAAAAGAATGGGCAAGAAACTCCATGGACACTATTTTAAATAAAAAAATATTGTTACATAATCTTCTCTCGTTTCTTCCGCAGACGTGCTGCAGTCTCGCTTGGACTTCGCAAAGCAGCTGGGCGCAGACTGCACACTGCTGGTGACGCGGGAATCGAACGAGGCCGAAGTGGTGTCGAAGATACACGAGCTGCTCGGGTGCCAGCCCGACGTGTCGTTCGACGCCAGCGGCGCGCAGGCCACCGTCAGAACGTCGCTATTGGTGAGAGTGATGATAGCAACTACAGCCTTGTGACAGTTATTTTTCCTCTGATTTTACATCGCTGGCAAAACCACAGTAACCTTTTTTATTCTCATTTTAATAAGGTTGCTGTTGGCTGTTGGGTTGCTGCAGTGATAAGTCGGTCAGACTCACAGTGTCAAAGTCAAATCCAAAGATATGAATATGTCTAGAACTCTAGATAGACAGTCAAAGAGGCAGTGAGCTCGTCAAAAAAAATTGCGTCCAACTGTTGGCCGCTAATTGCATTTTAGGTATGAAGCTATAAGTACGCGGCGAGCTCGTCTTGTCTGGCCAATTCAGTGAGCGTAACGTAGTCAGGAAATTTAAGACTTACGTGATAAGAAGAGAGGCGCTGTGCAACAACCTGAATTGCACTTTATTGTGTCGTAGCAAAAGTCGCTTTTTATTTGTGATTAAAAAGTGTGATTTTGCGGATTGAATGTTCTGACTTCTGTACTATTCTGTGTTGTACTCGTAACCATATAGTATTGTGTATGTTGTATGCGCAGGCGACGAAGTCGGGCGGCGTGGCCGTGCTGGTGGGCATGGGCGCGCCCGAGCAGACCGTGCCGCTGGCCGGCGCGCTCTCGCGCGAGGTCGACATCCGCGGGATCTTCCGATACGTCAACGAGTATGTACCCACTGGCTTCTATTAATGATAATGACGGCCATTTTTTTCAGATTGTTTTTCTTCCCGTGTATAATAACGTTCATTGCAATCACGAGGTTTTAAATGCACGGTAACGATATCTAATAGCACAGTCTAAACATCATACAGTACAAGACGTCTAGACAGAGCAATCGTGCGGGGCGAGACGGGTACCGAACTGCTTACGTTGCGGGGCGTGAGGGGCGGGACGCGTACCAAACTGCTTACGTTGCGGGGCATGAGGGGCGAGATGGGTACCGAACTGCTTACGTTGCGGGGCGTGAGGGGCGAGACGCGTACCAAATTGCTTACGTTGCGGGGCGTGAGGGGCGAGACGCGTACAAAACTGCTTACGTTGCGGAGCATGAGGGGCGAGACGGGTACCGAACTGCTTACGTTGCGGGGCGTGAGGGGCGAGACGCATACCAAACTGCTTACGTTGCGGGGCATGAGGGGCGAGACGGGTACCGAACTGCTTACGTTGCGGGGCGTGAGGGGCGAGACGCGTATCAAACTGCTTACGTTACGGGGCGTGAGGGGCGAGACGCGTACCAAACTGCTTACGTTGCGGGGCGTGAGGGGCGAGACGCATACCGAACTGCTAGCTGTCGCGACGTTGTCGGCATTTACAACGAGATCAAAGGCGATTTCCTACTGTAGGTTTTATACTGTGCTAATAGTCTGTTCCAAAAGTAATGAAATTAAATAACAAATAGATTAGAAAACCGAAATGTGGATGCCATTTTATACTGTCATTTACAAATTGAATGGCTTTATTTGATTATTTTAATACATAAACCAGAAATTATAATTTTAAACCGTATTAAAGATGCTTTGCATTCGACAATTGAAGTTAATTTTATAAACTCAATTTTCGTCGATGATTTTTACGCATCGCCCAACGTTACCGTTCAATACGCAATTCACGGCAATTCGACCAATTAGCCAGCGAGATTGTTGCGATTGCGATGAATTTGTATTGTTCGTTCTACTCATTCTAAGGTTCTACTTTATTATTTGGACTCTGTTAGAGTAGGTATATTAAACGAGTTCAATAAAGAAAACCTATATTTATGTGATGTCCCTAGGTACCCTATCGCGCTGAACATGGTGGCGAGCGGTAAGATCAACGTGAAGCCCCTGGTGACGCACCACTTCAGCCTGGAGCAGACGGCGGAGGCCTACGAGGTGGCGCGCCAGGGCGCCGGCATCAAGGTCATGATCCACGTGCAGCCGAGGGACGCTAACAACCCCAAGAAGTTCTAACTGCTGCACCTGCACCTGCTGCGACCCGCTTCAGAACTGTTCGGTCTAGTGCGACACAACTGGGGCCTGCCACCACCTCTAAAACAGTATTATTTACTTTAAGTGTGGGAAAGAGATGAAGCTCTACAGTACGTATAGCTCCATCTCTTTCCCCCACTGAAGTAAGATTAAAATAATACTACTTTTAAGGTAGTGGTATGCTCCCTTAACCCCGCGTCCTTACTAAAATGATCGGTCGTGCGAATACACCATCGTCGCATTCATGTCACTTTTTGTTTGGCGCCCTCTGTCGGCACGAACATGCATTCGGGTTTACCGAACAAAATGAACGCGACGTTTGCGTGGTCGCGTGACGATCGCTTTGGTTAGAACGCGGCCTAAAGGTTCCATCGATATAGAAATACAAAAGTATTTATTTGTGACTCGCACAAGAAATTAAGTACAAAAAAAACCTAGTAGGTATTCAGTACAAAATTGTACGACCAAAACTAGTATCTAACATTCGTTTTTTTTCGCTCGAATTACTTCCTAAACGTACGAGCCTCGAACATTTTTACGATAGAGTTGTTTCTATAAACCACTCTATCTCTATCTAGAGTAGTCTATCCACTCTATAAATTCGAGCCACATTATCGTTCGGAAGAGACCATGCTGGACGAATTTTCCAGATGGAACCTTTATGGTGTTGTGTCGTGTTAGTGTTCCATTTGTTAACTACTCTGTACATGCTATTATTAAATATAACAGTTTTGTTTAAAAATGAAATTAAGTAATTGAATCACCGCAAATAGATGTAACTTTTTGTAGTTATAAACACCTACTCACATATTTTAATTTTAAAATTGTTACTCTATTGTCTCACGAAGGACGTCTTCGCTGTTAAATCTTAACTTAATATTAGAGCGAAAGTGAATTTGTGTATTTATTTGTTTGTTTGCTACTCTTTCACGTCTTAACTCCTCAACCGATCATCATGAAATTTTGCTTACAAGTTGTCAGAGGTACAGAAAAGGACATGGGTACCTTCCATCCAGAAAAATGTTCCCAAGGGATAAAAAAATACTTTTAGCTGCGGGCAAAACGTAGTAAATATTGTTATAAGTGTGTCTACAAATCGGTCTTGATATTTAGGGGTATTTATTCCAGACGAAATTATAAAGAAAAGTACCTATCTGAAAGTACAAATGAAAATAAAATATTTTTATATTTTTGAATAAAGATTTGTTTTCTGAAAGCTGTTGTTTGATTATTCTCTTAATTGAGTATTTACCTTATATTTATTTTTATAGTATTTAGTACCTATTTAAATACACGAGAATGTAGGCGGTAGCGAAGCTGCTGAGGCGTTGGATCTATTTATTTATTTATTTTTAGTTAATTAAAACGGTACAACACCAATTACATTAATTAACATATAAACTTATAAAGATTAATATAGACAATTTTGTTGTGTATAATAATGAAACTAACATGGAACTGATGGAACAGTCTCTCTTGTCTACTTTCTCTCACAGAACATCAGACATATACGCATAATTTAATTTCATTCATCCGCAAACACATCACATACAGGGTTGGCAGGATCTATGACCCGACTCCTTAAAACCGACGCTACATGATGCGTTGAGCGTTGACTATGCGTTGCGACCAATGATCGGTGTCGCTGTGTCGTCCTGCATTTAAAATTAAAACTCAAAGACATATTACGTCCGGCAAGGGGACCAGTGAGACGAAGCGGGGAGGTATCAATGCAACGCCGGCTTCGAAGCGGTATCGTAGAGTAGCGCGGTGTTTGTTTGACAAGACACCAGACAGTGCCCGACACCGAGGCTGCAATTTGACGTCGTAGTTAGCGGCATTGCGTTCCGACACCGCAATGTCCATGTAACGCACCGCTATGTTATCGAATTTTCGACAAATGTGCATTATGCGTTCTGCCGGCACGCACGCACCGACAACGCATCGTATGGGTCTACGCTGAACTCCACAGATCCGGATCCGGACCCAGAATCACTTCAATAAGTAAAGATGTTCACTCATCCATCACGGACCAACCCGGCAAGCTTTGCTAAACCTGATGGATCGACCCGTGCGGCTGTTATTACTTAGCCACGAGCTCTTCAATTTAGGTACTACGTCATGAGACAAATAAATTAACTATCTACCTATGGATGGACCGTGAGCATGGGCGCAGACAGGTTTTTTTTTCAGGGGGAGCTTTTTCAGCTCCACGAAGCGAGCTCGATCATTTGTCCATTCATACAAGGGGTAACTTTGTCGACTAATGTAGAAAAGCTTAGAAAATAATAGATTTTTCCATCTCGCCTCGAATGGGATAGGTTTTATTTTGTCCATTCATACAGAAAGAGGACCAACTGTGTTGACTTATATCAAGAAGCTTAAGAATTAAGATAGAGCAGGATGCAAGAGCGAGCGAAGCAAGCTCGATAATGTGAGCACCGCATAGGGCCGATTCGATATTCAAAAATAGCAGTTCGGTATTTCGTCAACTAATGCACAGAAGCTTTAGAATTCAGAGATTGCAGAATGCAAGAGCGAGCGAAACGAACTCAAAAATTTTTGGATCTCGCCTTGAATAAGTTCTCTCTATTATTCTGTTAGGCGTTTTTAGATATTTCTTTAGTTCTGAATGTATTTTAGATATTTTATGGGTTCAAACCCAGGGAGGGAGGTGCAAGTGCACTCCCTCCCGGCGCGCATAACTGTGAAAAAGATGATATGGCGAGAAAGGGGGTGAATACTAATAAAGAAGTGTCTATGGAAGAAGAAGACATGTTCCGACTACCCCAAATAAATTGGGGGAAAGAGAATGGTGATGACGGGATATAAATAAATTCTCTAATAATTTGTCGCGTCACAGCCGCATTCATACACAATTATTCACCAGGCAAACAAATAATGATAAAAATGAGACAGTAATTGTGCAAATAATTATATATCGTGTCTCGTGATTGATAGTGAATAAGCCGTACTTATCTATTTATTATTTGATATGGCTTTTCATTGATCACACAAGTACCTATTTCAAATTGAAGCGTTGCTAGGCGTAAAAGAAATAAGATAAAACGCCCTTGGGCTAGTTGGCGCGACAATCCTCGCAGAGTGGCTCATGGCTAGTAGCAGCTCAGCAGGATGAGAGTAGCCGAAGATGGAGTTATATGGAGAGAGCTGTCACCATGTCTAGCGGTGGACTTTGCTGATAAAGAAGATTAGGAAGAAATCACTGTGCAGATTCTCATAATAATACCTACCAACTAAATAAAAGTTCCTTTTGAGGAATGCTAGACCACACTCAGTGGCGTGCACACAGTTTTAAGACAGGGTAGGCAGAAAATTTTACTCACCAAAAATACTGCACGTTAGTTTTGGTTCGTCGTCATAAAAATATTTCGGTTCCGATCCACTTTCGCGTTATGTCTGTCAATGTCGATTTGTATCTGAGAGTTTAAACGCGTCTCTATACGATTTTTTCCAAAGGGGGCAGCTTCCAAGTGTTTTTCAGATTGTTCATGTTTTCTCGCGGCGGTAGGAAAATTATGAATATCAGCGTAACCGATGTCGTTCCAGACGGTTTTATTATTTGAAAATAGTAGACAAACGAAACAAAATAACCGATTACTGTGTATGCAACCTGTCAGCCAATGATATGAATCATATTGTTTTTTATGGAATCTGCGATTCACTTTACCTTTAGTTTGTATTTAATTGCAAATCCGGTGTACCACGACCTATCTCGATAACTTGTTTTTTTTCACCGAAAGATAGTTTTGAAAACGCATCATGTTTTATTTTCTCAATACACACACTCTCTCACTCTCAGACAATATTGTCCATTTTACACTCTTATTATCAACATTAAAATTCTAAATACCCGATAGCGTAGTCACAAACATAACACACATCAAACAATATGGCGATTATTGACTTTTGAAAATAAGTAGTAAAAAGAGAAACATAATACGACAAAAAATTATGGTCATCTACTGTATAAAATTCAATGAAACAATGTTACTTTCTAAAATATTTGCATTGCATAGCAAACTTTCGTTCGGAAATGTTCGGAACGAGTCGTAATTTTTCGTGTTAGCTGTTTATAATACTACAAAAAGACACTGGCTTTTCATGCAGTTGTGTGCGTGATTTTTGTCATTGTGTGTCAGCAAAACCCACGTAGCTATAGGAACGCACACACATTAAATCCGCATGACCATGACAGCACACATATAAGTGACTAAGAGAGTAATAATTTGTGTCTTTTGCCGTGGCAATGGCGAGGCGCTGCTAGTGCAGCGCGAATCGATGATGCAAAATTACGTCTTAGTCTTAATGATACCACCGGCACTCGATAGGTGGAGCTGATTTATGAATTAGGTATTTTTATCTTGTTTTGTTTATTGATAAAATAATATTAGATCTATTATCAGAACTAGGGTAGGCAGTGTCTTTCTGTCTTTATGGGCCGCACGCCACTGACCACACTACACTTATTATAAGCCTGAAACCTCTAGGTACTGCTGAAACAAATCGAACTGACTCCATTCTATGGTAGATATCCATAGGGCAAATATACAATATGTAGAAAAAACCCTATCCGACCCGGAAGGGGCAAGGGGCACATACGTGGGTACTGCAACAACATTACCAAAAAGTAATATTTTTTATTATTATTATTGAAGATAAAAAAGTTATTGCTGTTTAAAATTCACATTTCTGTAAGTACCAAAATTACCCCAAATACATCAAAAATTAGAAAAATTTCTAGAGGGGTCATAAGTTAATGACATGTAGACACCCGCTAAACGGCAGCCGCCCACGCCCCATGTGATGTAGTAACTCGGTGAAATTCTTTATTGAAAACTACCACATTTATACCTATAGACTCTCAGTACGATACCTACCAACATCCTCACGGTCACGGATCAGACAGGGTTTTTTTTACAAGTACAGCCAATCAATCTTCCTAGCCTTTTCCCAAACTATCTTGGGGTCGGCTTCCAGTCTTACCGGTTGCAGCTGAATACCAGTATATTACATGGAGCGACTGCCTATCTGACCTTCACAACCCAGTAACTTGGTAATACGATACCCCTTGGTAAGACTGGTGTCTGACTTTCGGGCTTCTGACGATTCGTAACAACTGTCAAAGATCCACAAATGACAGCCGGGACCAACAGCTTAACGTGCTTTCCGAGGCACGGAGGAGTCTCAGTATGTGAAGATGGTCACCCATCCACTGACCAACCCTGGCAAGCGTAGCTTTACCTGATAGATCGACCCGTGCGGCTTGTTATTACTTAGCCACGAGCTCCTCAAGTCTTTTACAAGTATAGCCAAGCAGTGCAATTCAAATGTATATCTACCTAATCTGCGTTCGCAATTCATTTGCAGAATATGTAAACAAACACGAGTTTTAGGAAAAACAACTGTAATGCCTACACATAAGGTTCAGTTTGCGTTACAACTTCATATTTTTTATAATTTTTTCAACAGTACTAGTCGGTCTAAAATCAACTTTATTTACACTAGCATAAATTTGATGTTTGCCTAAGTGGAAAACTCGTCTTTGATTACATGTTTGACAAATAAATTACGAACCCAGATTAAAGATTCGTAAATAGTCATTATATAGGTATGTGTAAGTAAAGTACTCCGTCCTGTTTTGTGTATACTCGTACAAATTTTCATAATTTTATATAGGTAACATTCTTATAATGTACCTACCTAGTAACCTAGTTCTGATTTGCATGTACTTAGCTATTATTATTGAATATTTTTATACCAGCAATGCAGCAATGGTAGTATATATGTGTGAAACAGTGTTTAATGTAAGATCTTAATGTACCATATACTGAGAAATAAATAAATACAATACTAATAAATTGTATAATAAACAGAGATAACTAGATTATTTAGCAGCCTTATGTAAGTAAACAAACGAGACCTTTTAGTCTCTTGTTATCACGATTACATAAGATATTATCTTTTTCCCATGTTTACATTACGAGAAACGTTATACTAAGTGTGTATCAAAATAATGATCATTACATAATTAAAATCATCGCGCCACTGTGCTTTAGAAACCCGACGAAAATGGCCGCCAACCGCGCTGCAGTCCTACATGGACCTTACGATGTCAGAATTGTGAGTTTAATTGATAAAAACTGTTTACGACTTGTATTAAATTATTTGTGTAGTTAGAAGACATATTAACGAATTTCAGTGTCTCGGGGAGCCTGCAGTGAAACCTATCCACTCCAGAGCACCATAGTGTGTTCTAAAGTGAACTTTAACCTGAAATACAGATTAATACAAATGGGACACTCCGCAAAATCATTAAATAAAAAGCGACTCTTACTACGACACAATAAAGTGCAATTCAAGTCGCACAGCGCTAATCACCTACAGTTATATTCACCTAGAAGTTGCCTCTTTCTATCGCGTAACTCTTCGATCTTCTGACTACGTTAACAGGGTACTGAATTGGCCCTGCAGGCTGCAAGACGACCCCGCCGCGTTCTTGTAGCTTCATACCTACCTTAACTTCGGAGTGTCTATATTCATGTGTGCCTGAAACTAATATGTGATGAAACTCTATTGGTAATTGCAACTTGTTTCAGGAAGAATGTCCGGTGCCAGAAATCAGCGATGACGGTAGGTGATGATGTTTAGTACGGTAGGGAACTTCTTCGATTTGTACATCTAGATACGATTTAAAAACAAGTCACTCACCTACTGCTGGGCAAAGCCCTCATCTCATACAGAGAAGGCACAAAGCCCACCACGGTTGATCATTTCGTGTTTCGACGAAAAAATTATAAAAAATTCCTTCACCCTGTATCAGTCACGTCCAAAATTCGCGAAATTGTTGGTTCGATCATAAATATATATTATGTACAGACGCCAGCACGTCAACCTACTCCAATCTGTCAAATTTTTCCAATGAACATTGAACCTTATTTTTTAGCGATAAAGTTGAAAATCTATTTAAAAAAAATGATAAATTGTAGTAACTTGATTTGCTGGCGTCTGTACTTCTCTTTACGTATACGGGGTGTCCGGGACATCGACGCGAAGCCTGATACCATGGATTCAGTACATGATTCTGAACCGCCCTGAGTTGAAATTTTTCGTCGGTTATTAAAAAAAAATCTGCTGCTCCATACATTTTGACCGCGTAGGTATTGCAATTTTCTATGAAACAGCTGTTTTTTTTTTTAATAACCGACGAAAAATTTCAACTCAGGGGGGTTCAGAACCATGTTCTGAATCCATGGTAACCGGCTTCGCGTCGATGTCCCTGCCACCCTGTATACGTCAATAAACACCATTCATAAACCGAGGCCATAATATATGCATCTTTTGTAAAATTATTTCCAAAATAAAGCCAGTTCGGAAGAAGCGTGTCGGTCGAAACTTTTCTACAAGCCGTTTGCCCTCCATTTGCCATCCATCGGCAAATAATTATGATGAAATTCTATACAAACTTTCATCCCCTATTTACATAAATCCTTCCTTAGTACTCCAACTTTGTTCTGGATCTCTCTCTTGTGCAAAATGTCATGCTTCTAGCTAACCCCGGTAAAGGCTGTGCGATGTCAGTCTGAATTTAAGATTTTTACCAGACTCGGCAAAGTCAAAACGAAAGAATATGATTTTAGCAGTCTATGTATGTTTGTATTTACGAGTGATCCACCGTAGCGCCTAAACTACTGAACCGATTTTAATTAATGAGGATGGTGATAATTTTGTTGTTTGTATACCACGTGGGTGCCAGGAACACCTATAAAATTATAATGGCATGCGACGACGGCTTTACCTTGACCATTTTTGTTCCTACGTCTTGATTTCTGCCTAAAATAATTTCTTGTTTCGTACTTTTTAGATCACTTTTATATTTCCATATTCGGGATACCTACAGTTTTAGTTAGATTTTTGTTAAGTAGATTTTACTCCATGTGCTAATATTTGTTGCAGAGGTGCTTGTTAAGATGGATTGCGTGGGCATATGCGGGTCTGACGTGAAGATATACACCACAGGAACCTGTGGGATGGACATCATCACAGAACCCATCGTGATCGGTCACGAGGGCGCTGGCGTCGTCACCAAAGTAAGCTCAGTTATTTGTATGTACATACCTATCTACCAGGCTAATATGACACATCGAGACTGTCACATAACACAGGAATTTATGACTGAAAGACGACTTTCTATAAGTAAACAAGGCGATGATACGGCTGCGCACTTTTACTGTATTTTTCACGTTACTAAAGCCAGTTTCAAGTTGTTTGCATCTCGCCTAATGATTCCTCGGGGATATAATTGAATTCGGATTGATCACACGACTAAAGACTATTGTTGTTTTGTGTCTAAACTTTATCACGTTATAAGTACAAGGTCAAATCAAATTAGCTGGCGAAACTTTTTGTCTATAACTATATGTATAAAGACGATAAAACAAAAACGTATGATTTTTGAACAAGACTATAGAGAACATTTTTTCCAATCTTCTACCAGATCGGCTCTCGTGTGAGCTCCCTGGCCGTGGGCGACCGCGTGGCCATCGAGCCGACGCAGCCGTGCCGCGCCTGCGAGTACTGCAAGCTGGGCCGCTACAACTTGTGCGTGGCGCCGCACTACTGCTCGTCCATGGGCGCGCCCGGCAACCTCTGCCACTACTACAAACATGTCGCTGATTTCTGCCACAAGTTAGTTCCCTCCACAATAAGAAAAATGCAAAAAAAATTGGCAGCTTGAGACTGGAACACCATTGCCATGGGTGTACCCAGGGGGGTGGCAGGGGAGGGCAGCTGCCCCCGCCTGGATTTTTTATGCCTAAGTACTGTTGTCGATAAAAGTTATGTATGTATAGTAAGTCTTAACGTGACTGTAGTCTCACTAGTACAATACATATAATATGCATTCATTTTAGAACAAAATCGAGCTGCGTGGCCTTTCATGTTCTACCTATCATGCATTTAACCGACTTTATAACAGGAGGAGGTTCTATAATTGACTGTTTTTTTTGTTTACAAAATCATTCATATTTTTGTCAATTGTGGACCTATTTTGAAAATTCTTTTTTCGTTTGAAAAATCTAAATTAATTATAGACCCACAATTGACGAAAATATTGATGAATATACATGTTAAAAAACAACACAAACATAGAACCTCCTCCTTTTTGAAGTCGGTTAAAAATACGTGAACGCAGCAGCTATATCAAATGTCGGTTAAAAATCTGTGGATGGGTGACCATCGGGTAGTCAGAAGCTCGAAAGTCTGACAAGTCTTACTAAGGGGTATCGTATTACCCAGTTACTGGTATTCAGCTGCATTCGGTTAGACTGGAAGTCGACGCCAACATAGTTGGGAAAAGGCTAGGCAGATTGATTGAACAAACAAGCTTGAAAGTCTAACATATTTCTTTTATAAGGATGCCAGACAACCTGAGCATGGAGGAGGGCGCGGCAGTCCAGCCGCTGGCGATCGCCATGCACGCGTGCAACCGCGCGGGCGTGCGGCTGGGCCAGCGCGTGCTCGTGCTGGGCGCCGGGCCCATCGGCATCCTGTGCGCCATGACGGCCCGCGCCATGGGCGCCAGCACTATACTTATCACGGGTAAAGTAGCTACTTCAAGACCAGTTTTTTATCGCAATATTTATGTGACAAATTGTCAAGCGCGCGTAAATATATTTATAGGGTGGTATGAAATACTCTAAGGCTGTATACAGAAAGAAAGCTGGAAACTTATAAGCGCTTACAGCGCCGGTAACCCGCGCAGGAAAATATATGAACGCGCGCCGATAAGCACTGAACGGTGCCGACAAGTTCCGACAAGCTTCAACACGCGCTGGTCAGCGCTGGGCGCTGCCATTTAAAATTAATAAACAACTGCGACAACACGCTTCCTTTGTGTAGAACGGACCAGCGCTGTCAAGCGCCGGTAAGCGCTTATAAGTTTCCAGCTTTCTTTCTGTTTATAGCCTAACACCCGGTTTCTGGAATGAAAACTATCGAAGTATCAACATTTAGCGCAAGTCAAGTAGGTAACCTGATTAGGCGTTGACGATTGAGTCAACCAATCGCAGCAGTTAACGCACGTTTGAAAACGTTTGTCCATTAGGTGAGGAATTTCTCATTGGCTATGTTTCAAACAGAGGTGTAAAGTACAGTCACAGCCGTCAGTAACTATGTATGTGACTGCACTGTACACCAGGATCCGGAAACGTTATTTAAAATAACGTTTATTTCGCAGGAGGCAGTCGCGCACGAGGCGTGTACCGACAAGCATGAACTTGTTTAGTTAAATTGTACCTTATCTTCATTTCATTATATCATTGATTCCAATGCATTTGCCGCTTACGTATTGATTTGAGTTGTGTTGCGAGTTTCCTATCGATCAACCCAAAAATTATTAAAAACCGTTAATAACGGTTTATTAACCGAGAACGATTATGTTCTTTTTCAAAAACGTTTTAATAACGTTCCGTTCGAATGTAACCGAAACACATTGTTTCTTAGGTTTTTAAGACGAAACCGTTTCGGAAAAAATATACCGTTATCCGAGTCCTGCATCTCATCACCATCATCTCATCATGATAGTCATCATCTCTATCACCTTCAGGTATGGTGTATGATGATGATGATGTTTTATATAACTGTTTTTTTTTTGTTTCCACAGATGTAGTACAGTCTCGACTAGACACAGCCCGAGAGTTGGGCGCAGACTACACACTCCTGGTGAAGAAAGACTACAGCGAGCAGGAGGTGGTGGACGGCATCGTGGCGCAGCTCGGCTGCCAGCCTGACGTCACCATCGACGCCTGCGCCTACGCCTCCGCGCAGAGAGTCGCCATGCTGGTAATATGCTACATATGACACTAGCAACACCTACACGGCTACATTTATCTATATTATTAGATGTCGAACAGGCCGACAGCATGTGTGATGTTAAATGGGCACTGCGCAGGCCTCGTTCGAGGTCGCGCACTATCGTACTACGGCTCGCGTTTCCCCGGGGCAACAAATATCCAGTCGGTACTCTCGGGAGTCCGCATTTTAGCGCACACGAAACGCCTATAATTTTTTTGTAAATAAATATAGCGTTAGCTATCTATACAAGTGAAGTATCTGTCTTAATCTGTGACTGATGACCATCTTAAATTCTCTGACTAAAATACAAAATAGTTTATTGTGAAAAATTTAAAATTACATTACATTTAAACGTGCTTGGAGCCTCCTTTTAAGCAAATAGTCTGTAGTCTGTATTAGAAGGCTCCTAAAGAAGCAACACAGCCTAAACAATAGTTCCTTATAGAGTAAAAGTAATCACTTAGGAAGGATTTTTGTAAATTCATCCACTAAGTGGAACAGAAAACAAATAAAAGATGAAATATTTCATTCTCATAAACATGAATGAACGCGCAGATTTCTTGCATCAGTTGATTTGACTACGTGCATATGGAGTTACAACTTAAAATATGCCCCTTGTGTCGTTCGGCAGGTGACGAGGACGGCCGGCGTCGTGCTGGTGGTCGGCATCGGCGGCAGCAGGGTGGACGTGCCGCTGACGCAGGCGCTGCTGCGGGAGGTCGACGTGAGGGGCTCCTTCAGGATTGTTAACACGTAAGTCTCACGCCCGTTTTCGCACAGGGTACATTATAGTACAGTCAGTCTGGACTTTAAATCAATTACATTATTTGATCCGTAACACTGTATTAAATGTATCAATGTGTAACTGTCTACTTAATTACCAACCTAATGTATCACAATTTAACTGTGGTGTCGGGGGAGAAACATGATAACTCCAATTTGGTGGAATTTTAGTTAGGTACTACAATGACATTTAAAATTTCCAAATTTTATTTTGGTCTAACCCTGGTAACTCTAACTCGCATAGAAGCGGTAGAATTGTATTGCATTTGACATTTTATTAATTTTATTTAAGGTGAAACAATTTGATATTTTTTCCATACAAACTTCGGAGGGGTTTTACTCCACTGTTTGACATCGTACATTCAAAGTTAAACATGATATCGTTAGGTCTCATTATTAAAATTGTCTGTACGGAAGCAGAATAGTAAAATAAAAAGCCATTAAAAAGTTATGAGCCAACAAAGATTAGTTTTTCTTGCTAATTTTAACGCAACTTTGGGCGTAAATAAGTAATACAAGAAGTGTGAAATCTCAAAAACAAAATCCGTACCGACACAGAAAATTTATCGAAAATTTCAATAAATATTATTTGTAATTGATTTATGCAGTGGTTTTTTCAGAAAAACCTTTTTTCCAAAGGCCTTCTCGTAATTTTTGACGCGCTCGTTTTACTAAAACTGGTCGGTACGGTGTTTCTGTGCGTGCGAACTTTACGTTGTCCATGTAGACCAGCTTCTAACTGCTCATCACTGATACTATCTCTGTCGGACACGATGCCAGGTGAGACAGCGTGGTTTTTGGCCATGCCCACCAATGAGTTCGAGCCCGCGACTAGTTCCACCTTAATTTTAATTCTGTGACCTATTTAATTTGTACTTATTTTAACTGCATTGACATTTTTATTCTGTTTTTTTTTATTCTGTTGCAGTATTGTGAAATTTGTTTTTATGTAATATGAGTTTTGCCTGAAATAAATGAATTTTAACTTTTTTTTTTTATTGGTGAAATTCTGATATCTGTACAGATATAAGAATTTTACCAATAAAAAAAAAGTAAAGCAGTAAGTAGTTAAGCATGTCACAATATCGGTCTGTATCTAATTCAATTTTTAAATGTCGTACTGAAAAAATGCGTTTTTGTACTTATCATGTTTCTCCCAGACACCACAGATATTATTATAGAACAAAGATTCTAGACAATGAAATTCGGATATATCTTATTGAGTTGAGGCTGACCTGTACACCAACATTTTGCCAGTTTTTCTAAAGTTCTATATAATAGGCAGAAAGCTGAGCGAGCCTATTATCCTGAACCGGGCAGGTTTAAAGGTACACAATCGCCTAGTAATGTAAGTACTTACGGCTTAGTTAAAATAAAAAATGATAGAAAATAATTCATCTTGTATCGGGGCGCTAGAGTGAGGCATTACCCCGGGCGACTTTTATATTCGCACGGCCCTGCTTACAACTAGATGAACGAGGCTGTTTCAAAAAAAGAAGTTTCTAACACATCTTTATTCTGTGCAGATACCCGCCAGCGCTCGCGGCGGTGTCGTCCGGAGCGATAGCCCTCAAGAAGTTCATCACGCATCACTTTCCACTGGACAAGACCAAGGAAGCGCTGGACCTGGCCAAGTCTGGCGACGCGATGAAAATCATTATACATGTACAGAAGTTATTGACTTTTATTTCGACACGTCCTTCGTAGTATCCTAGGAGATTTTTATATCCTACGATACATCGTGGGAGAGTTGGGCTTGAGCTATATGCAGCGGGGCATATAGCTCATGTCATTATACAGGGTGGCAGGGACATCGCCGCGATAACTTTTACCATGGATTCAGTACATGATTCTGAATCCCCTGCGTTGAAATATTTCTGAAAAACATGCTGTTTCATAAAAATAGTGCTATACCTACACGGTCAAAATGTAAAACAGCAGATTTTTTGCACGAAACAATGCGTAGAGTTATATAAACTGACTTTAGACTCATACAAATCCTAAGTGACACCCATACACACCATCATAGTTTGTAGTTCGTTTTCACACTGGTGCTTGCACGACAAGTTGAATTAAACTCAAAGTTAATTATTCTTATTTAATTTAAACAACTTATTATTAACACGAATTTCAACATTTATTTACAGTTTAAAAATAGAGCAGGCACATTGGATTATTTATTAAATTAATTAATTAAGTCGAAATGTAATCGTCGTTTTTAAGAAATAACAAAAGTAAGATCATTTTTCAGGTTCATTTACACGAGGAGAGTTTTACGTCCCTGTCAATGCGAGACTCGACTAGTGTAAAAGGGGCTTAATGCGTTTTGAGCATCACGAACCACTCCAAGTATTGACTGAGTCTGTCTTAGTCGATCGGTGGTTCAGATGAGGTTGAGTCGCGACGGGTTGAACACCCCGGGCCGCGTGTTGAGCTGTGCGGCCGAGCCGCGCGGGACGGGCATGCTGCCCAGCCGGGCTCCTACAACACACACGCACACCATTCAGACAATGCACCCGCCATGTTATCTTTCAAACATCTTTGGGTGACTGTTACACCCCACGAAGCGAGTTTCTTGCCTATAGCATACCATAAGTTGAAGCAACAATAAAAATAAGAGTTGCAACGTCTAACCAGTGTTTAAATGATACAGTTGTTACGTCCTGCTCTTGACCTCGATCTCGCCTGCGATGGATGAGGTCTGTGATGAAACGAGCGTGCCCAGAAAATGCCTGTTCACTGTGGGCATATTAATGTGGAGGAGAAGGCGCTGACGGCTACTGGTTGAGATATCAACCAAGTGCGGATGGTAACAGGTGCAGTACGTCTGGTATTCCGGTAGAAAAAGGGCTTATTGTATGCCACGGGCTAGAAACTTGCATCGTGGGGCGAAACAGTCATCAGGCTTTAGAAAATACCTAGTTTGCCTTTGTGCTTTTAGTAGTTACTTTTTTTGTGTTTTTAGTTGCATTAATAAGTTTAATAAGTAAATGAGACATGAGCAGAGGGCTGCCCCCTCTGGGCCCCTGCTGACGGCTTTGTCCCTGTGTTCTGTTGTCAGGGTCTACAGAGCCCTAAAGTACATACACAGGAGCCAGGGTACTCAGAGAACTTAGAGCCCCAGGGTGTACAGACATACGAGCTAGTTAATACTGACCGGTGGACGTGGTGGCCCCTCGCGAAGCCCCCCGGGCGGCCCCCCGACCCGCGAAGGCCCCGCGCGCCGCCTTCTTCTTGGCTGCTGACGACGGCTTGCGTTTGAACCTGATACACAACATTTTATTGGTGGTTGATACAAAGAGACATATTACTATTTCAGAGCAACTAATTACTTAGTAAGCATTTAAAGGCGGGTATTAAAGCTAACGCGCACGAACTGTGCAAACTACATGCCTCGCACTACTGAGCACATCCGAGGTAGCACAGGTACACAGCATGCACGCGATGTGTTCGCGAACGAGTGTTTTGACTGTCTCTTGTACGTGAACCATTCCTTAACGGCTCACGAACATGTCCAAAGATGTCCATACTATGTTCCTTAGATGCACGCGCTCCGACAGAACCGCATGTTTGTGCGCGTGCGCAGGTGTAGATCCGCCTTAACACTTTGAAATATCCTATCTCCTGTCAGTACTCAGAAAGTTAATTATTACCAAGTCCAAAATAAAAAAATACCGTAAAATTAAATTGCCGTTGAAAACCAAAATACTATTTACTTACGGGAACGGCTTTAAATTTTTTTTAAATTTATTATAAAATCATTCATAACAATCCAGCCATTTCCCAATCCAATCGAAATAGTCAAAATCGACTACTCTGTAAAACGTTATGCGACAAAAAAGAACATTATGTATCAGAAAGGTGTGGTCATATATCAAACTGAACTAAATGATGATTATGATGATTATGACATCTTTCTCCATGGAACCAACATCGTTGTCGCGAAAAAAAAATCAGCTGTCCCATACAAAAGTTCAATATCCACCCGATCCAAATATATCCAAATGGTCCCATGGAGAAAGTTGATCAGTTTGATAGTCGTACAGTTCGCGTTAAACAACTTTGCCGCTCTGAAGTAGGCTACAAATGACTGCGCAGTAGTCAATCTTTATAATTCACGCTCTACAAACACGGCAACTTGAGAACTTCCTCGTTTATTTTTCGTTTAAATAAATATTGAGAGACGTATAGTTACTTCTTGCGCACTCCTCCGCGGTAGGTCCTTCCGCGGCCCCTGCGCCGGCCCCCCTGGGACCCAGACACGGACACGTCGGCGGCCTGCGCCAAGCGGCCCCAGTCCGTGTCGGAGCCCGAGCCTGCCTCGTCTTCCACCACCTTTGACTCCTCCTCTTCCAACTCGTCCTGGTACTGCATGAGGAGGCCTGATGATGATGGAATTTTTCCGAGTGAGATCTTGAACATTACTGACATCGGTGAATGAAAACATCATGAGGAAACCTGGACTTATCTATATTATAAAATAAAAAAATGTTTGTTAGTTTGTATGTAGGGGATAGTGTCTAGAACTACCCGTCGAATTTGAAAAATTCTTTATCACCCTCTATGAGAAAATAAAGGTGTGCGGTCCGACCCCCATCAGGAACGAATTTCCTACTCACGTATGATTTTAAACACAAAATAAAAATTTTATGAAAAAAAAAATCGCAGCCGCCATGTTAAATTCACATTTTGACCACACTATCGGCTTTACCACCCTCGAAAACTCTGAAAACGTTACCCATGACGATTTTTTTTTAAATTTTCGCGTCCGCCATCTTGGATTTACATTTTGACCTCACTATCGGCTTTACCACCCTCGAAAACTATGAAAACGATACCCATGACGAAAAATAGATCCCTGAGCGCAGCGAGGGATTCAAAGTACATCACTCGAGCTTAAAATAGTGTTGCTCCCGAGGTGAACACTCTACTTTTTATCACTCTCTATTACAAAATAAACGTGTGCGGTCCGACCCTCCTCAGGAATGAATTTCCTACTTACGTATGATAGTAAAAACAAAAAAACTAAATATGACAAAAAAAAGGCCGCCATCTTGGATTTTAAATTTGACCAAATTCACACTTTCTCTCTCTTGCCAGCTTATTATCTCACTATCGGCTTTACCACCCTCGAAAACTATGAAAACGATACACATGACGAAAAATTTTAGAATTTTTGCATGCGCCATCTTGGATTTTAATTTTGACCAAATTCACACTTTCTCTCTCTTGCCAGCCTGTTACTTATTCATACAATGTTCGTAATTGATATCTTTGGTGAATAGAACTTTTACTAACAATATCCACATTCCAAATTCAAATCACTTTTAGTCCCTAGGGATTAAACAGCTATTTTGGTCCCTGTTTACGAGGATTAAACTACGTCTTTTTGAATAGATGTGATAAAAAAAAAATTGCATTGCATAGCCCAATTTTTGAGAAGTTTATAGGCCCGAGGATAAAGTCGCGGGCAGAAGCTATAGATAGCCATGGAGGATGTGCCTCACCCATCTTCTCGATAGCATACGCGCTCGTGATGTGCAGCAGCTGGTCGCCGTACTTGTGGTAGTTGGCGCGCGTGACGTACGGCAGCGCCAGCATGTGCTCGGCCAGCTCGGGCAGGCGCGCCGCCATGGCCTTCAGCGCCGCCTGCGGCAGCACCGTCGCCAGGGACACGCCGCGCGCAGACGCCATTTCACTGTACAAAACACCACATTATTACACATACAAAATATTTTATTTCATAAAAAAATATATAGGTCATCGCTGCCCCTCGTCCCGCCGCGCATTGCTATGGAACTGCACGTCTTAGGAATGCGCGGCAAAGCGAAGGGCAGCGTTGACCAATAAGCGGCCTGCACTGCCCCCCGTGAGCCCTGCACATACCTTAGGCACGGAACAGCGGTGTCGGTCAAACTATACTTGGAATCACGCCGTAACACTCATTTTAAGGCGTTTGTGATGCGGGTTCCAACTCAGAAGATTTAAATCTTCTTAAAGGAAGATATTTGCTACATGGTGCTATGTATCGACGTTTTTTTAGAAAGTTAACTACGTAATACTGTCTTGAAAATAAATAAATGTATTGTATGCGTTATTACCGGCAAGCCTCAACCAAGTCGGCATAGCAGCGTTCCTCCAGGCGCTTGAGCAGCGCGGCCACGGGCGAGTCGTCCGCGCGGGCCGGGCCCGCCAGCGGGGCCGCGGGCGCGGCGCGAGACACCTTCATGGGGAATACGACGCGCAGCCCGCCGCGCATCAGTCTACACACACCGACAAAGAACATCCGACTTCGTTGGCATACCTATACCGACCGCCATTATGAAAAAAACTGGTTTTGGCGGCCAGTGATGAAACAAGTGTCAATCGATAGAGTAAGTGATTGCAAACAAAAAATATTTAGTGATGAATATCGTAAGTGATATACTTCCTGAGATATTTGAGTTAAAACATGAGAAAAAAAATAAAACAGTAATATTTTTTTTAAATATCTCAGGAAGTATATCACTTACGATATTCATCACTAAATATTTTTTGTTTGCAATCACTTACTCTATCGATTGACACTTGTTTCATCACTGGCCGCCAAAACCAGTTTTTTTCCAAATGGCGGACGGTTAGGTATGCCAGGTCCCCAAAAATGTTGGAACCCCTTTATAAATACACTATTGTTTGACCACGGACTTCAAAGGTCCATAATTTATCACAGAAATTCGGCGAATAAATAGTGTATAATATCGAGCACGGAAGCTGGATTTGTGGCTGGTTGATGGCAATAGGCTCGCTATACATGGGACTTAAACATAACTGGCAAAATGAAGTTGTACTATAGGGACACCTCTGCGTAACCCTTCGGAGATTACAGCGTACAGGTCGGTTGTATTATGTATGTTATGAATATTAAGAAATGAAATAAAATATTTAAGATGATGACTACAATTTGTAAAATTTTCATCATGGCTATAATTTTCATGATTTTTGGGGTGCTGATGCCGCAAATGAGGTCAATATCAAATGAGGTTCTGTTCTATTTCAAATTTTTTACAAAGATTAAATAAAAATTATAGCTTTCCCATCGCCAAAAATGACAAACTTTCATACCTTTAATCCCTTTAGGGATTGAATTTTCACAAATCCTTCTTTATTGCTCACTTTCGCTATAGGAACTCTGGTGCAACATTCATGTTTCTAGACATAGCAGTTTAGACTGTGTGATGTATGTCAATTAATGAATTTAAGATTTTTATGAATGGATGCTTGCAATGTTAGTGAGCACGTACTGGTCCACCTTGGGCCCCAGCACCACGTAGGCGCTGGCGATGTCGTTGGTGACGACCAGCCGCTCGGCCAGCAGCCCGCGCACCTCCAGCTTGTAACATTAGTGAGTACGTACTGGTCCACCTTGGGCCCCAGCACCACGTAGGCGCTGGCGATGTCGTTGGTGACGACCAGCCGCTCGGCCAGCAGCCCGCGCACCTCCAGCTTGTAACATTAGTGAGTACGTACTGGTCCACCTTGGGCCCCAGCACCACGTAGGCGCTGGCGATGTCGTTGGTGACGACCAGCCGCTCGGCCAGCAGCCCGCGCACCTCCAGCTTGTAACATTAGTGAGTACGTACTGGTCCACCTTGGGCCCCAGCACCACGTAGGCGCTGGCGATGTCGTTGGTGACGACCAGCCGCTCGGCCAGCAGCCCGCGCACCTCCAGCTTGTAACATTAGTGAGTACGTACTGGTCCACCTTGGGCCCCAGCACCACGTAGGCGCTGGCGATGTCGTTGGTGACGACCAGCCGCTCGGCCAGCAGCCCGCGCACCTCCAGCTTGTAACATTAGTGAGTACGTACTGGTCCACCTTGGGCCCCAGCACCACGTAGGCGCTGGCGATGTCGTTGGTGACGACCAGCCGCTCGGCCAGCAGCCCGCGCACCTCCAGCTTGTAACATTAGTGAGTACGTACTGGTCCACCTTGGGCCCCAGCACCACGTAGGCGCTGGCGATGTCGTTGGTGACGACCAGCCGCTCGGCCAGCAGCCCGCGCACCTCCAGCTTGTAACATTAGTGAGTACGTACTGGTCCACCTTGGGCCCCAGCACCACGTAGGCGCTGGCGATGTCGTTGGTGACGACCAGCCGCTCGGCCAGCAGCCCGCGCACCTCCAGCTTGTAACATTAGTGAGTACGTACTGGTCCACCTTGGGCCCCAGCACCACGTAGGCGCTGGCGATGTCGTTGGTGACGACCAGCCGCTCGGCCAGCAGCCCGCGCACCACCAGCTGGCGCAGCAGGCGCAGCGCGTCGCCGCGGTGCCACGAGGAGCAGCTGGACAGGAGCAAAGGCAGTTTTACACGTCATATTTAAACATTAAAATAGTATGCTTAGATGGGTTACACAAACGATTAGCTGCAGCTCTCGCGACTGTGACTCACCGTCCATGCAAGGGCGTGTCCTGGAGCGCCTGCAGGCGCGCCTGCTTGGAGCCGCGCAGAGCGTCGGCGACGTGCAGCAGCGTGAAGGAGTTCCGCGGCCCGCTGCAGCTCTCGCGGATGCAGCGCGCTATCACCTTGCAGTCTTCCGTTACGTCCACCGGCTACACATAAAAAAAACAATTTTCAAAATCGGTCCATAATTGACGGAGAAATCGCGTAACAAACATACAAAAAAAAAAAAAAATAAAAAAAAAAAAAAAAAAAACATACAGACGAATTGAGAACCTCCTCCTTTTGGAAGTCGGTTAAAAATACGTAGAAAGGATTACCAAATGTACAGAATTAAACATGTCACCTGTGCATTTTATAGTTTAGTCACATTATTTTGGTGGCAGTGACAAATGTTATAATAGCCAAAAAATTTGCATGGTTTAACCAGACTCGATAAATCGAATGAACCCCAAGATTTGCACTAGCCTCTGGAGCCTCGAGTTTCATGGGGCTACACAGGCCATAGCATATCAAGGAGTAGACCGGGGGGCGCGGTAATGGTAAGGAAGACGCGCCCTTAGGATATGGAAGGATTTGCGAGCCGTACCGGATATGCATCCTTGAGTAAGCAATGGACTAGTGGAAAGACGGGTGATATTTATCTATGGATGGGCATCTTTTAACGACGTCACCGCCAGATTAGTTCATGTTCAGCTTGACCTGTCCACCTTTTGGCAGGGTTAAACTGCTTTGTTGACTCTTTCCTATGTCACTGCTATGCTGTTACACGTTGCTGTTTCCAATGTCTTCGTCTGACGTGTCGCTACTATCCGTTTGTAAATTTCGCTAGCAGTCTTAATCTTATCTCCGTCTTCAGCCGTCTTCAACTTCACAAATATTTAAATACTAGCTGCCCGTCCCGGCTTCGCACGTGTAAGCACTTATTCACGGGCGCCTACCTACCGTAACTACCTACCTACCTTCATACATACATACTCGTACCTACCTACCCTACCTACATACATACATACATACATACGTACCTACCTACCCTACCCTACCCTACCTACTTACCTACCTACCCACCTACCCTACCTACCCTACCTACCCTACCTGCCCTACCTGCCCTACCTACCCTACCTGCCCTACCTACCCTACCTGCCCTACCTACCATACCTGCCCTACCTACCCTACCTGCCCTACCTACCCTACCTGCCCTAACTACCCTACCTGCCCTACCTACCCTACCTGCCCTACCTACCCTACCTGCCCTACCTACCCTACCTGCCCTACCTACCCTACCTACCCTACCTGCCCTACCTACCCTACCTGCCCTACCTACCCTACCTACCCTACCTACCCTACCTACTTACCTACATACATACATACAAACCTACCTACCTACATACTTTACCAACATACATACCTACCTACTTGCATACCTACCTACCTACCTACCCTACCTTCAACTACCTATTATAAGAACCATCTCCATACTATAACAAACACAACAAAAAAAGAATTAGCGAAATCGGTCAAGCCGTTTTCATGTTATGTCGTGACAACGGAAAACGGGTTTCATTTTTATATATACAATGTCGCCCATGCGCATGTGACAGCCCGTAATTTTCTGAATATTCATGAAAAAATATCGAAAATAAACTTCAAAAGGGGGGGTCTATCTATAACATTTTTCATGTTATTCAATTTTTAATTTTTTAAAGATTTGCTTTCTGTTTTTTGACACATCTCCGAAGTTTATGGGTCGATTTGGATTCTGTTTATTATTTCCAAAAGCTTATGAGTTATTTTAACAGGTTAATTAAAATTTTTACAAAAAATTATCGACTACGAAAAAAAAACGGAATCGAAGTCATTTTTTCGGTAAAAAATTGTGTATTTATTTTTAAAAAACTAGTGAAAAATGTTATAGATAGACCCCCCCTTTTGAAGTTTATTTTTGATATTTTTTCATGAATATTCAGAAAATTACGGGCGGTCACATGCGCATGGGCGACATTGTATAGATGTAAACTTAAACACTTCTTCACAAAAATAACTTAACCACCCGAATAAATACAAAACTACACTTGGCTTCGAAGTTACAGGGTTCAAATCAAATCAGGTCCAATGACAGAGTCAAGGGCAACAAAATCTAAAAGGAATGTTTTGTTGGTCAACCGCTACCTGAGTCGATCCTTGGCTAACTCCAAATGTCTAAAAATAGAATGCGGACTCACAAAAAAATCTAAAAATTTTTGAACACTATAGTTCTGCACTGAACTGATTATTATTGTCACACACGTATTATAGTTAGTCGAACAAATTGTAAATACAGCATATCAGACATATGGATTTATACTGAGATCCACTCATGACATTAGGCGGACCTCTTTAGCAGATCCCTGAAAGATATGGAAAGATCTCACCAGATTAGCTTGCACGGGGGTTCCTTGTATGCCCTGGATCGCTCGCCTGAGCCCAGGAACGCACGTAGGCTTAGTCCACCTCACTTTACCACTATTTTAATGTATTTATTTGGCGACTAGTAAAGTCACAGCAACATCAAAACAAAAATGTAATAAAAGACGACTAGTACTTCAACTAGGCTACGCTCCAACGGGCGTTAGCTTAGGTACGCAAAGGTGTTTTTTTTTCGTGGATTGGATTTTCAACGGTCTGCTTACCGCCGAGAGTTGAAAATCCAACACTGCGTCCCAGCGCATTGGATTCTCAACGCTCGGTTCAACATCGAGACTTGAAAATCCAGTGCGCGATAAAATCCCGCCGCGATATTTTGACGCCTGTGCGAACGTGGGCTTAGGCTTAGGGTTGGTAACCAATGGGCACGCCATGATTGCGGCGATAAGTACCCAAGAGTGGCTAGAGAGGCGCCACGGCGTCCTCACCTTCCGCCTGACGCAGGTCCTCACCGGACACGGTTGTTTCGGGAGGTTCCTGTTTAGCATAAGGCGGGAGGAAACGCCCGGGTGTCACCATTGTGTGGATTGCCCGGAGGACACGGTGGAGCATGCGGTGGAGGTCTGCCCGGCGCGGGCGGAGCGCTCCGTGTCGAGTGGGGGTGGGAGGCGGCAGTGACCTCTCGCGTCCGGCCCTGGTCCAGGCCATGGTGCGGAGCGAGAGGGCATGGCAAGCCGTCACCTCCTTCTGCGAGGCAGTAATGCTCGCGAAGGAGGCGGAGCGCGTGAAGGAGAAGGAAGGCAAAATTCGCGCCCTCACGTCCCTAGCCGCCGCAGGAGACGCCCTGGGCTTCGGGAATCGGTAGCCGATTTCCAGCCACCGTAAGCGCGGGCTTGCGGACGGAGAGCAATGGGTAGCTCACCGTCCGATAAGGACCAGGCGCGGGTCGACGGCGCGTTGTGTTCCACGCGCGCCTCAAAGAGATGTCAGCACAACTGAAGGGGTCCGCTAGAGCCAATACCTGCCAGGGCTGCGGGAAAGTCGTAATGGGAAACCTTGGCCCCTGGCAACGTACAGGCAACTGAAGGAACACGGGTGGGTTTTAGTCAGTAAGAGTCTGACACGCCCTTCCGCTCCACCCAGAGCGGGAGAAGTTATTTGATTATTTCCCACCCAAAGAAGAAAAGAAAAAAAGGGTTTCAACCACAGATATAGATAGACATAGATAACGCAAGTATCACGATCTGTATGAAAACCAAGCGTGCCATTTTTTGACTACCTACTATGACGTCACAAGCATTATTTAGTGATGGGAAAATAAAATCCAGATAAAGGCAGCGTCTTTGAATCGATTTTATTATCTTTGAAATCGATACTGCTGGCTGGGTGTCGACGTTCACACGTCGTTTTTGGATACCTTTTCCAAAATTTCAAGTAAGTTTACCATTATAAATACGTGAATATTCGATTGAAATACCTTATATTCAATTTAGTTCTAGTGTTTACAAAAGCAACGAGATTCTACCCTTTTTCATCTCAAATGACATGGCTAAATGGAAGTATGGGCGACTCCCTTAGCAATGTATAAACATTGTACCTATTAATATGTAATGCTGAATAGCTGAATATTAGTATTGCGTATGAAAAAAGTTTCAGGAACTTTTTATATCGTTACAATCCTGAAAATAAAATCGTAGAAACTCCTACGTCAAAAGGCATACAAACTTGCACAAGAAAAAGATTTTGCTATGAACTGTAGCTAGGCGTTTGTTTACAACCTTCAACAAATAGGTAAAAAAAAGTTAAATTTTAAATTTAAAAAACCCCCGACACAAAAAAAATCCTTTTAAAAGCTAAAAAATAAAATATACTGGCCCTTTAAGTTTAATATAATTTGTAGTTAATATTTTTCGTCGCGTCGGGGGACGCGGCATGCTATTGTAGAAAATATATTTTCAATTTTTCATTCGCCGTCCCCCGATGCGACGACAAAATATTAACTACAAATTATATTAAACTTAAAGGGCCAGTATATTTTATTTTTTAGCTTTTAAAAGGATTTTTTTTGTGTCGGGGGTTTTTTAAATTTTAAATTTAACTTTTATTTCCAGCTTTTTAAACTTTATATACGTATTACTAGTACATACGATACGATCGACACGTGCCTCGCTTAAATCTACGCAGCTGTACGTATTTTTCCCACAGTAAAGTTAGTTACTAATTTATCCGGATTTTTTTTTTGCTTCTCTATCATCAGACCCTGATAAATATATAATTTTATCTATAACCTATTCATTGAGACCATTCCAATGAGCCCAAACACGATACCATTGCTGTAAATTGTTGAGGAGTTGGGTATCCTGCAAATACCAGGTAATGCTGCAGCATCAGTTCAAGGTTACTATGTTATTCTAATACCATTGAAGTAACAGATTACCAAATTTAAATTCAATCAGACCTGTGGAAGATGCTAAAATCCATTCATCAATAAGAAAAGACCTGATAATCTTCAAACGGCTGAATAGATTTTTTTTAATCATAGCTAAGAACACTCCCGATTAAGTCACCTTTCAAACAAAACAAAAAAAATCTAAATCGGTTCAACCTTTTGGGAGCTACGATGCCACAGACAGATACACAGATACACAGATACACAGACACACAGATACACAGACACACAGATACACAGATACACACGTTAAACTTATAACACCCCTTCGGTTTCCGTCGGGGGTTAAAAAAAGATTATGTTGGGAAAATCACCCACCGCATATAATTATACGCACTGACAGGCCAGGCGCACTCCGTATTTTAGGTATGAAGCTACAAGTACCCGGCTGGCTCGACTCGTCGGGTCAATTCAGGTGGCGTAACGTAGTCAGAAGATAAAAGAGTTACGCGATAGTAAGAACCGCAACTTCTATGTGAATATAACTTTATGTAATTAGCACTGTGCTACCTGAACTGCGCTTTATTGTGTCGTAGCAAGAGGCGCTTTTGGTGAGCAGTGGTGGGTGGTCCAGTGGTAACGGCCCCAACTTACAAGTTGTAGGTCATGGGTTCGAAACCGAAACATGATGAACCCAGTCAGGCGCTTTACTTTGTGTAAAATAATTTCAGCACCACTGCTCACAAAACGGTGAAGGAAAACATCGTGAGGAAATTGGCATGTCCTAAGTGCATCTATGCATGTCCTAGAACCAAAAATTCGAAGACATGTGACATCCACCAACCCGCACCAGGCCCGCGTGGTGGATTACGGCCCTCTCCCTCTCACAGAGAGAAGGCCTGTGTCCCAGCAGTGGGAACATTAATAGGCTGATTATGTTATGTTATGTATGTTAAGAGTCGCTTTTTATTTAAATGATTTTGCTGAGTGAATCATCTGTACTAATCTGTGCCGGTACATAAACAGAATGCTATTGCAGAAATAAAATAACAAAATGTAGGTACATTAATTATTTAATATGGAGCAAAGCAGTACTAGGGTTTGTGAGACACATATCTATCACATATACAGGGTGACAGGGAAATTCGACCTATTCCTTGAAAAGGCTTATACTAGAGGTCATTAGCTACAAATTAAGTCCAATGAAGTAGGGGTCAAAACTGGATGGTTCTCGAGCTGTGACGGTTCTTCGATTTTGTAGAAAATTTCTGACTTGTTACCAAAAACAATTAATTATGAAAAAAATACTCCACTCTAAACATTTAATTGATACTTTTCTGAAAGCTGAAATAGGAGTGATCATTGTAAAAAAAAATGCTTGCCCAAAACTAACATAATCTCAGAAATAGAAGGTCTTTAGTAGCAATATTTTTTAATGATTGTATTATTCCCAAACATTGAAGTAAGCTGTTGGAAAAAAATTGTATGACAGTTGGCGTACAAATGTGTAAAATGACTAACTGGGTTCATAAGCTTTCCAAAAAGGTACAATTGTCATTAACTTTCCCAGCGGTTTTTCAAAAATCAGCAAAAGGGCACTAAAGGTCCAATTTTTAATTTTGATTTGTTAATTGAATTCAGCTCGAAAAGTCAACAGTGTAGAGTAGTGAATAAAAAATAAATGTAATTTGATAAGGCTTAATACAAAAAAAAGCTGTTAACAAAAATTACACATCCTTTTCGAATTGCCTGCCATTGTTGCGTATGCAAACACGCAGCCTACGACGTACTTCACTCACTGGCACTCGCGTTGAAACTGAGATTTTGTCTTCGGCAGCTGCCAAAACCCTCTCCCTTAACTCTTTAATGTATGTCACTGGTGTAGGGTACACTAAGTCCTTCATGTGACCCCAAAGATAAAACTCGTATGGCGTTCAATCTGGACTTTCAATGACTTCAAAATGGTGGGCCCACCAGAGAAGATTTTAAATATTTGGATGGATATTGGCCATGATAAGTTGATCGGGCCATTCTTCTTGCCCCGAAATTTGAGTGGCATAACGTACCTACGAAAACTTTTTAAGAGAAGAAATGAACACGGTTTTAGAAGATGTGCCTTTGACTTTGACTCTGATTTTGAAGGACTTAGTGCACCTACTATCAGTGATATACATTGAAGAGTTAAGGGAGAGGATTTTGGCAGCTGCCGAACACATGAAAACCTCACTTTCAACGCGAGCGCCAGTGAGTGAAGTACGTCGTAACAATGGCAGGCAATTCGAAAAGGATGTGTAATTTTTGTTAACTGCTTTTTTTGTATTAAGCCTTATCAAATTACATTTATTTTTTATTCACTTCTCTACACTGTTGACTTTTCGAGCTGAATTCAATTAACAAATCAAAATTAAAAATTTGACCTTTAGTGCCCTTTTGCTGATATTTGAAAAACCGCTGGGAAAGTTAATGACAATTGTACCTTTTTGAAAAGCTTATGAAACCAGTTAGTCATTTTACACATTTGTACTCCAACTGTCATACAATTTTTTTCCAATAGCTTACTTCAATGTTCAGGAATAATACAATCATTAAAAATAATTGCTACTAAAGACCTTCTATTTCTGAGATTATGTAAGTTTTGGGCAAACATTTTTTTTTTACAATGATCACTCCTTTTTCAGCTTTCAGAAAAGTATCAATTAAATGTTTAGATTGGAGTATTTTTTTCATAATTAATTGTTTTTGGTAACAAGTCAGAAATTTTCTACAAAATCGAAGAACCGTCACTGCTCGAGAACCATCCAGTTTTGATCCCTACTTCATTAGACTTAATTTGTTGCTAATGACCTCTAGTATAACCCCCTTCAAGGAATAGGTCGAATTTCCCTGTCACCCTGTATGTGTCTCACAAACCCTAGTACTGCGGGGAATATAAAAATTATGTTTTTCAACAAGCATCTTTTTTATAAATCCTGGGATTACATGTAACAGTTATTCAAAGACACAACCATTAAACATACAGTGTGTTGAGGTGTTTGCAGCCCGCTTATAATTTATTTCAAGTTCTAGTAGGTAAAGGTCTAGATGCTGCTTCAACTTCAGGTCTTGATTCAGGTCCAGGAAGATTTACTCGATTTCGATCTTGATTTGACTGCCGTTGATGTCTCATCCAACAGGGATGACACGCATAGTTCATAACCTAAAAGAAAAAGTCAATATAGGATATTTAAGGAGTCATCACTAGCCACAAATATTTATGTGATGAACTGTGAACATACGTGTTTTTGTTGGTCTGGGTGTTTACAAAAAAAAGTATGAAGTTGTATAAGTATTAAATATAAGCTCTACTTAGTTTAGGACTAGATATGGTGCTATGTAAAATATCCAAAATATTTATTATAAGAAGTCAGCATTGAATCAATATAGGAAATACACATAATATACAACACATAATATTGAGGTCTGGGACAGGACCGACTATTTGCAGGCTGATGAACTGATTATCCGAAAAGGAAGACCATCCATTCATGCATTGGATGGACATTTAAATATGAAAGAACACATTGTAATACACATCATTTTAATTACCTGATAGAAAGCTGGATGTGACCTCCGTACATTCTGAAACATTGAATTGTTCCTTTCCACTGCATGGTATTGTGCACTTCATAACGGCCATAAGTGATGCACATTGTATGCCCAAATAAACGTGCATCAGGAGCTATTTCCGAACTCAGACGTTCAAAACATGGATGGCAAAAGTTGGCATCCCTTGAAACCTAGAATAAAATTATTAACACGAGTCAAGTATGTAACAAATACATAAACATATTAATAATTTATGACATCTAAGGCAACTAGTTTGTCGTTGTTACAATTATAAGAAGACCTGAGTCTTTCTGATTCATTTCCTCCATTGCCATTGAGTTTATATTATATTTTAAGAACTGTGGTAAACAACCTCCAAATCCGCTTTGCACTTAGTTGCTTCTCATATTGAGTAGTTGTAGAATGATTTCAGCTAACTCTAGATGACTTACCTCGATCGATTGTTTACCATCATGCTAAGATAGTGAGTAGAAGACCATGTAAAGAAGAGGTGATATGCCTCCACAGTCTACACCACACACGACTAGTTTATGCATCTCATAATGAATGAATATGCAAGGGAAGTCCATGTAGAGTAGCGGAAGGTCAGTATGAAGATAAGCACACTCAATAAGGCCGACAAATACGCGAGGGTCAAAAGTAAATACTAAACATCCAAAAACGGCAAAACGAAAAAACGACGTCTGACACACGTCTGGCCTCACTGACGTTTGACTTTTTAATAGAGATGGTATGGATAACGTGACCATTTATTTTTTTACTCAAAACGGGACTTAGGTTTATTTATCTCAATTATAATAGGGCAGATTCATAAAGGAAACTTATTTTTGAAAATACCAGCATACTCGTATGTTCTCATTTTCTCAATGAAAAAAAAACTATTTTAATAAAAAAATCTTATCAGTATGATGCACTTAATTAAAAATTAAGCAGGATAAATTTTCGGTCATTTTTACATTTGTCTGCAGAACAACTTTCTTTTAATACAGCTGGTGATGATTTTAAATAAGAATAAAGTTCATGGCACGTTTTTTTAATATTCAACTTAGTAATCAACATCGCCAAGCCTGTAACTGGGTTTTTTCAGACGTCCACAATTTATTATTAAAGAAAGACTCTGAGAACGGGACAATTTTGCGTCCCCAGGTGTTTTTCGGGGACACTGGGACGTAGAACCGAAAAAAGGGACGGTCCCGTTAAAAACGGGACGTATGGTCACGTTAGGTATGGAACATCTTGGAATGTAGCAGAATCGATAAAATAATTGAAAATAGAAATACTGTTCTTGTCGATTATTATTCCATCAACATTCTTCGACATAAAATAGTTTCTTATTATTGTGATGGTTATTGGATCATTTGCATAGATTAAGCAAAGAGTTTACCAAAGAGTTTACACGTTTTCCGAAGCTTTTGGTAATTTTTTTATTTGGTTCTAATCGAATCAAGTCTATTAAAGAAGAATCGATTGTCACTTTTTAGTAAACAGCACTATTTATTAAGTGCCGTCATAATTTTGTGTGCTTCTTGTCAAACAAAAAACAGGAAAAATACTTTTAATTATTTGATTAGTTCACGAAAGTTGTAGGAAAATAATAAAACCGTAATAATTCATTAATGAATATTTGAATGTTATGATGTAGTGAGAAATGTCTATACATGCTAAAGGCAGTGGCTTAGCCATCTCCTTTGAATAAAGATCGCCTTTGTATTATACCATTTCTCTATTTATTGAGTAATCGTGTACAGTAAAGAATTATTGAGAATCGCTAATATAGATTAATTAATCGATTTTGTGACATAGTAATGAGATAGACAGAGGAATGAGATAGACAGAGGAATGAGATAAACAGAGGAAAATAAAAATTCCTGATCTGCTTAGTAGGCAGTTAGGGATTAATAATTTCTTCAAATTGTTACTATTTCCCTACTTATTTCTTGTAATTGTTGTAGATTATCTTTCAGAAACAAAAAAAAAACAGAGAACAAATTTTAGAAGCTAAACGAAAACCCAGTAAAATACGATATAATAAAATTAAAATGGATGCAAAATTACTTGAGCTACAACAGCAAAAAGATAAAGAAAGTTGTGATCTTCAGTACATCAATAGTCGGATATGCTGCTTTTGTTAATATTCGTTACTTTTTCCCTTCAACAAAGCATGCTTCCTCAAAATGTATTTAACAAATAGTGCTATGCTTTGTTGGGAACCAATCTTTATTTCCCGTCGCCTCAATCCATTTTTCTTTTAAATTGGGTTCATGTGGGAAATTAAAAAAATCACTAAACGTTACGATTATTTATTAAAATTGCCTACATAATTAGTACCTATAAAATACAAAATCATCCTCTGTTTCCGAAAACGATTCTTGAGAATCGATTTGTGTTGCATACGATGAACAGCACTAATCGCTAAAATTGACAGAATAATGATAAAAGCGCCTGTACTACGAAACCGATGCGATATACGATAGTATCACTTGTTTCGATATTCATCACTTGTTAAAACAAAACGTCGCATCAACCGCTTCAAGTAAAAGCCGCAATGTAATACGAATATTCAGTTTACGTTTGATGACCTATGTTTTTCTCAAATTTGGTATTACAGAGAGTATTAGATTAAAAATAATTGATTTTAATATTAAATACACATAATATTAATCACAAAATGACTTATCGATGGAAGGAATCGTTTGCTTTATTTTTTCTCCTCGCATTTGTACAGTTTTTACAATTTATAACTGAGCAATTAACCATTTTACATTTTTTTACTGACGTCCGACTAGCGTGGCACAACGATGCAGACTGAGCGCGAAAGTGGCTGTGGCAGCTTACGATTTTTGTACGTAAGCTGGGCACGCGAAGTAGTTGCTCTTGCGTTATCTATGTCTATGTCTCTCTATATCTGTGGTTCCAAATGTTTTTATTAAATGCAGACACGTATAAAACATAACCACTAAGCTCGCTCGAAACGACAGCCCCGAATAACTGGTAACCTGAAGCATGCTTAGATTTCGTCTAAATGTGTTTGCATGTGTGAGTGAGTCGATTCGACCGTTTGTTCTTAGCTGAAATACTGTAATCAAAATCAATCAATCTGCCTAGCCTTTTACCAACTATGTTGGAGTCGGCTTCCAGTCTAACCGGATGCAGCTGAATACCAGTATTTTACATGGAGCGACTTCCTGTCTGACCTCCACAATCCAGCACCTGGGTAATACGATACCCCTCGCTAAGATTTGTTGTCAGACTTTCGGGTTTCTGACGACTGTCAAAGAGAAGAAAAAAAAATGCGTTTATTGGCATAAAAAAAAAAAAAAAAAAAAAATCACCAAGAGCCAAGACTAACGGCAAGAGCCACGAATGACAGCCAGGACTAACGGCTTAATGTGCTTTCCGAGGCACGGAGGAGTCTCGGTATGTTAAGATAGTCATCCATCCACTGACCAACCCCGGCAAACATAGCTTAACCTGATTGATCGACTCGTGCGGCTGTGCGATATTAATACTAATATGTCTGCGTTACTGACCTTGTAGTCGTGTGCGTTGAGGCAGTTGTCGCAGGCCGTGGCCCGGTCCCGCACACACTCCTCCCTGTGGAACCGCTCGCCCAGGTACGCGAGTACCTGCGCGCGCCGGCACTCCGTGACACTCTCGCACACCTCCACCATGTGCAGCAAGTTCGCGATGTGTACGGCGCGCGCCTCGGCCGTTGTGTTGCGCTCCACTGTAACACATGACAAACATTACATCACATCACGTGTTTAGATTAAGCAGAGCACCACAATTCGCCAGTTATGTTAAAGTCCCATGTATTAGGGGGCGAGCCTATTGCTATCATACAGCCTATTAATATTCCCAATGCTGGGACACAGGCTTCCTCTCTATGAGAGGGAGTGGGCTGTAATCGGTAGATTCGACAAAATATTTGGCACCGGTTTGCTCACGATGTTTTCCTTCACCGTTTTGAGAGTAGTGGTGATGAAATTATTTACACAAAGTAACGCGTCTGCTTGGGTTCGGACCCACGACCTACAACTCGTAAGTCGGGGCCGTTACCACTGGGCCACCACTGGGCCATATTCTTGCCATCAACCAGACAGAACAGGACCAGGCACAAATCCAGACTCCGGGCTACAGGGCTACTGAGAAATTCCAGATGGAAAAACGCAATAACACTTGACCCGAACTAGGAATCAGTTATTGTCACTTTACATAATATCATTATAAAAGTTGATTCCAGCAGGGCAAATGATGAAGCAGTGCTGATTTCCAAATGTCAAGTATAGAAGCTATTTCAGATTCCGCCTGAACTGAACTATAGTAAATTTATAGCATATGGACTGCCGATAGAAGTGAAAACTGAGTAACTGTTTGATTCTCGCGTTGATGTATTTCGTTCGATTTTCATATAGTCTTCGGTGACGATGACGTGAGTTCCATGATTTTTATTCACCCAAAAAGTGCTCAACGATCCTAAAGAAATTTTCACTTCCAAAATGCAAGGTTCCTCTGAAATTACCAGCAAGAGACAGAAAGGAAAACGCAGTAATAAAAATAAATAAAAAACCAACGTACTTTCAAGCAACCTTCTATACCGCACGACGTCAGAGTACGAATAGTACAGCAGACACGTAGCGGTGTCCCCGTCGCGGCCGGCGCGGCCCGCCTCCTGGTAGTATCCCTCCACGGACTTGGGCATGCTGTGGTGCACTACGTAGCGCACGTCCGCCTTGTCCACGCCCATGCCGAACGCGATCGTCGCGCAGATCTGACCACAGAGTCAGTCATATTGCAGCCTCAACACGTTACACACTTTCATGGTAATGCCATTCAATAATACAGGTTGCCTACGTTGACATTTTTCGTTGGTTATTTTAAAAATAAATCTGCTGTTTTTTAGAAAAATGCAGTACCTACGCGATCAACATGTGTGGAACAGCTGGTTTTTTTAAAATAACCGACGAAAAATTTCAACGCGGAGTTCGGAGATGAACTGAATCCATGGTAAAAGTTTTTGCGTCGATGTCTAATATATATATAATAACATATCTACTTTAGTTTGACCGAGATCGCAGTTCCGTCCCTTAGGAATGCGCGGCGAGGCAGCGTTGACGAATGAGTGGCGGGCGAGACGCTGTGCGCCGAGAGCGTTGATGAATGAGCTGCGGGTGCAAGCAGCTCATTCATGAACGCTCTCAACGTCTCGCTGCGCACATATCTAAGGCACGGAACAGCGATCAGCGTCAAACATTAGTACCAACTCACTTACCACATTGTATTTATCAGCGACCCAGCCTGCCTGTACCTCTTCTCGCTTCTTATCGCTTAGTCCTGCGTGGTAGGGCGCGGACTGAATGCCCGCCTTGCGTAAGTCCGTCGATAAACTCTCACACTCCTTCCGTGACAAGCAGTACACTATACCACACACTCTAGAAACAAGTTAGGGTGAAATTAAATAATACGCACAGTTCACCATTTACCTGTAGTTCTATCCTTTTCTGTCACTCAAAATTGTAATTCGCTAAAGCGAGAAGTTCATTCATGCGCAAAATCCCTTTCGATGGTACATGACTTGAGAGCATACTTCTCATTCTAGCGAGAGTGATGCCTCTAACTGCCAAAATTAAATAAGAGATATAGAAAAGTAGTGATCAATTTCACCCTTATTCTGAATACAGTTGGGAACCGCGGTTTCTGCAACCTTATTGCGTAACACACGAATCATTTTGCTGATTCATTGCTTCAAATGTTCGAAAAATTAGTCTGCTCAACAACTTAAATCACGCAATGAATGTTGTTGAACTGTCAAAATGAATCAGATTGTGATTGACAGTGTGTGCTGGTTTCGATCATTATGTACAGTGGTGCAATGTTTACCACCCCAAGGTTTTCATTGCTAACAAAAAATCATTTCATCATTTAAAATTATGACTTGAAATTATTTTTATCCCAAAATTACACCTACAGTATTTTTTTATCACATGATCTTAGTAGTAATAAATAAAGGTATTTTATTTTTCTTAATAGTAAAAAAGTGTTATGGTAATTTAATTTTAAAGATGTGAATGCTGAAGTGTAGCAAAATATGTGGAACCATTTATATTTAAGACCTTTTATGTACCATATTTTATGCAAAATAAAGATATTCTATTCTATTCAACTAACCTGAAAAACTTCTCCTTAATCAATGCGGCAATCTCCTGGTTAACAGACTTGGGTTTCTTCTCCAGTATCCTATAGGCGAGGTTGGGCCGGTTGAAGCTGCTGAGGAACCACTTGCAGGCGGACACCTGCAGCTGGTGCAGGATGTCCGTGCGCACGCGCGGCGTGGCCGTGGCCGTGAGCGCGATGATGCTGGTGTCGGGGAACTGCGTGCGCAGCACCGACAGGCGCTTGTAGTCGGGCCGGAAGTCGTGGCCCCACTGCGACACGCAGTGCGCCTCGTCGATTACGAACCTGAGTCCGTACCATTATTAATTGCAGGGGCAGTTCAAGTTGCACAGCAAACAGTTCATAATCGCCTAATATTTACAAATATATATACCTGCTTTTTGTCAAATATTAAAGTGCATGGTCTTGAACAAAAGCTTGCACCCATAGGCCTCTCCAGATTACGATATACATCGATCTAGGATGGTCCAGGACAGCCGACTATTTTTATGCGATAGATAGCGCAGAATTTACCAAATTATGAAAACAGTTTAAAAAACCGATCGATAGTCGTTGATTAAGGTGGGTTTACACGGGTCGATTTTCGCCGTGCGGCTAGTCGCTTCACAAATTGAAAGGAAAGGTTTCCTTTGTTTTGACCTAGCCGAATTGCCATTTAGACGGTCGATTTACGCCGCGCGGCAATAATCGTGCGGCTTTAGTCACCCGTGTAAACCCCACTTTATCGACGTTCGCTTATAATTTCAGTTGACTGACATCGACTGGTCGACTTTTATCGACCGCAAGTAGAAGAATGTAGTTGGCACTTTCACGTTGTATTTCTATTTATTTATCAATAACATTACCCTCTTTCTGGGGCAATCGGGTAAAAAGAAACCATAGAATGAAATAACTAACAAATTAATATGTGCGTACTGATAAAAACAAGGCATAATGACGAACATTTACATAGGTTTCTGGGGAGTTCGTTGCGCCACTTCTTCCCACCTAAAGCACTATATAGAAAGTGGTGAAGGGCTGGCGTTTTGGGGGACTGTCTTATGTAATTTTGACGTTCAAAAAGCGCTGATTCTGAGCAAAGTTTGAATAAATGACTTTTGGGGAAGTGGTTCAATATGACCCCTCAGCAAAAGATGACTAACTCAACAACCTACATATAAAACATGGTTTACATTACCTAGCAAGTTTCCCGCGCGAGTAGAGCATGCTGAGCATGGACTGGAACTTGGTGGAGTTGCTGATCTTCTCGGGCGTGACGTACAGCAGCTTGATGCCTGGTTCGCGCAACGACAGCTTGTGGTAGATCTCGTCACACGTCGCCAGGGATACGTCTCCCGACATGTGAGCCGCGGGGATCTAGATAACACGACTGCTTCATCACATGCTTGCACTGCTGGGGAGTTTGTTGCGCCACTTCTTCTTCCCAGCTAAAGCACCAGGAAGTGGTGAAGGCCGGACGCTTTTGGGGACTGTCTAATGTAATTCTGACGTTCAAGTAGTGGTGATCTCAGCATAATTTGAAGAAATGACTTTTGATTGCTGTACAGTCGACAGACACTAGTCAAAAAAACCGAGGAGAAAATCAGGATAAATGAGATAATTACAGTCCCTTCCCACTTAATTTACCTTTGATTTTGCCAGACTGGATGCGGAAGGCAGAGGATAGGGTGTTGTGGCGCAGTTTGGGAGAGGCCTATGTCCAGCGGTGGACAGCGATAGGCTGAACTGGTTGCATTACAATGACCTTTATTTTGACATTTTATTGTCTTAGCTATAAAGTTAGTTGGAATCATGGTATAAGAAAAGTTGGAATAACTAAGAAAGGACCGAAATGGCAGAAAACTAGTAAGTACTTTTTAGACAGTTCAACCACTGCTGTGGTCTAGTGGCTAGACCACCTGTCTCAAACCCAGAGGTGCTGAGTAGTGAAGTCTTATATCTCTCTTATCTGTTTTAATTTTAAAAAGTTATTTTGGACTCAACAAAATGCATACGCGTGACCTGTCATTTAAAATTAAACTTTACTACATACAGTCAGGGAGATTATTTGTTTAGCAGAACGTCAATTTGCCGCGTTATACCTATTTCATACAACTATTTGAGTAAGTCAATTTGTAAATACATCAATTTCCCTGACTTATCATTAATTCCAACTGACTTACATCGAGCGACAGTAGTTTGTTGACTTGGTCCAGAATGAGTGATTTGAGTGGTGATATCACTATGGTAACGCCAGGCATCAGTATCGCCGGGAGCTGGTAGCACAGAGATTTACCTGTGGACGTTAATAGCTAAAATGAATTTAGTGAGAATGCCCACAAAACGGATATACAGATCTTCAAGGAAATTAGCAAAATGACTTGTCTATTTCAAATGAGGTAACGAACGAGGTCACTTACCGCCCCCGGTGGGCATGAGCACGAAGCAGTCGTTCCCCAGCAGTGTGGCGTTGATGACCTGCAGCTGGTTCGGGCGGAAGGACGTGAGCCCGAACCGCTCACGAAACACCTCTAGCATCAGCGCTGAGTGAGGGTAATCCAAGCCGTCGAACTCGCCTGAAACACAAAAATAGTAAGAATACCCGTCTATTATCCCACTGCAAGGCAATAATACAATGAAAGAACACATTATATACATGATACACATTTGGGTACATGAAAATAAAAATTTGATGGGAAAATATGCGTCACATCAACGCAAAACGGGTCATCACTCAGCATAATGCTGTGACCCTATGCGAAACAGAGCCCCAGCGGTGGTTTACAGCGACAGCCGGCGTTGACGTCATCACGTCATGACGTCAACCGGTGCAGCATAATAGTAAAATAATAAAAACAAAGTCATCATCTTCCTGCCCTTGTCCCATGTTACTTGGGGTCGGCGCAACACGTTTTCTTCTTCCACTCTCCCCTGTCAACCGTCATACCAACATTCACTCCCTTCTCTATCATATCATTCCTCACACAGTCCATCCATCTTTTCTTCGGCCTTCCTCTCCCACTCCATCCATCAACATTTATATTCATCACTCTTTTAGTCACATGCGTTTCCTCTCTCCTCATCACATGCCCATACCAGGCCAAACGATTTCCTTTTAACTTTTCTGTCACTGGCGCCACTTTTAAACTTCCCCTTATATACTCATTTCTTACTTTATCCATTTTCGTCACACCACACATCCATCTCAACATTCTCATAATAAAAACAAAGTAATAAATAAAAACTAAAATAAATACAATACTTAGTCCTAAATGTTTGTTTGTGTTTAAGTGTCCCGTAAAGCGTTATAAAACTCTTGTGCAAAGTTCCATCCTTCTAGACCCAGCAGTTAAGGCTGTGTGTTGTCTGTCAATGAATGAATGAATGAGTGTTTTTAGTTTTTAATGTAAATTTTAGTTTTTATTTTAGTTTTCCTACCTAAATTAGTTTTATTTCTTCCTTAGTTTTTTTCATTTTTGTAATTTTAGATTTGCAGTCTCGAAGAGGCTAACTATTTTAACTGTCGCCAATTTCAACTTTTATTTAAAATAACCTAAATATAAAACATTTTATAATATTTTATTTTATATGTAACGGTGCCCAAGATACAGGCTGTGCCTAGTTTGGGACCAACGGTACCTCAATATTGTAAATTAGATGTTGAAATAAACGATTTTTTTTTTTTTTTTTACAATGAACGAATTTAAGGTTCTTATTAACTATGCTTCTTTTAGATACCCATAAAGTCTGTAGAGTATCGCCAATTATTTCAAAACAACCCTCTATTATAAAATTGTAAAATCTTTGCAAAAAAACTACAACTCACCAGTGATGCCATCGTTCTGTGTGCCGGCGTGAAAGTCACCCATCCCTTCATACTTAGGTTTTTCCTTCACAGTCGAGTCATCCATCAGATTGAACACTTGTGGCTCATCGTTGCCCATGTCTTCGATATTTTCTTCAAAGTCTTCAGGTCTATATTCTGGCCAGCCATCTTCATCAACAGGTATATCTACAGCACTGTTAACTGCATCTGCATTACTGGTACTGGCGACAGAATCACTAATGTTAATGACACTCGCTTGAGCTGCTGCCGGCATTATATCTGTTACGTCATCCATGTCGATTGGCACTTCATATTCATCCATTGGTTCACTGTCATCTTCTTTGTCCTTTACGGAATCTGTGCTAGGCCTATTGTTGTTCAGCAGAGAGCTTTTGCTCAGCTGTGGTGGCTGAAACTCTACGGAGCTCTGCGCTACTGGTGCACATTTCGGCGCTTCTGTCGCTGTCAAAGGTTTCAGTCTTTCCGAAGCGTTTTTAATTCTCTCAGCTGTAGATGATGGTATATCTTTGTTGGGCGTTGATTTGTTCTCCTCTATCGTAAGCCTTGAAGGCTTTTTGAACACAAATTTGCCTTTTCCTTTAACTTGTTCAGATGTACTAGTATTCTCCGCTTCAGATTGACAGCTTGTTTCCAATTTAGATGAGTCGTTGAGTGGTGAAAATGCGTCGAACAACAAAGATTTTTTGGGTAGTTCATTTCTTGGTCCTTTTTCATTGATAACAAACTCAGGCGTAGATGTTGCAGTTCCTGGATTTTTCGCTTTTTGGAGACATTCTGTTACTCTTCTATGTACTCCACTGGAGACCAGGTCAAAGTCGTCTATATCATCATCGTATTTACTAAGTAGAGAGGGGCTATGACTACCATTTAATTTATTGTCACCGTTACTAAGTCTATCATCATTTACACTCTGTGATACTTGTGCACTTACACTATCAGGTTTAGCTAATATTTTCTTTAATTTATATTGTAATTGTTTTACTTTAGCATAAATTCTTCGGTCATATCCCGGGAATTTTTCTTTTATACAATTTGGTATCTTGTCAAATGCGTGAAATATTTTTTCTAGTAAATCTATATAAAGTTCTTTACACAGTTCCTTTTCTCCAGGTTCTATTACGTCCTAAAACATAAAAAATTGCAAATTAATATACTGGCAAGATTAATATACTGGTGCTTTGCCCGCGACTTCATCCGCGTAGATCATCCCATACAAAATCCACCACCCTCTTTTACTTTCAAAAAAATTATTTTCAATCTATGCAACGTTTTCGAAACACAACAAACAATTTTGTGATCCTACTCCCAACGCACTTGATTACGTAAATACGGTTGCTAATGTCATAAATGGGTTTGATCAAATAAAAAGCGGTATATAAATACCGGGTATTTATTTGAGCAAAGTTCGGTTTTTGGGGGCTCTTATTATATGAACCTATGAAACCCTCCGAAAGTAGATTTTTTATGGCCAGTGGGAATCGGATCAAAAGAGTTGTGCCATTGTCCCCCAACGGCGGCCATAGGGAATGTTAAAAAATCCGTGTCGCTGTCCACCAGTGGTGGCGAATGGAAATAATTTACAAAGTTGTGACGCTGTCCTCCAGTGGTGGACAACGAGAATAATGTTTTAAAGTTGTCTCGCTGTCCCCCAGTGGTGGCCAGACAAGTGGTGGACATCGGGAATAATCGATTTTTTATTTACAGGTTACTAGCTGCGCCCCGCGGGTTCGCCCGCATAAGTCTCGATACCGTAGGAATATCGGGTTAAAGGGTATCCTATGTACTTCTCCAGATCATGCTCTACCCATGTGCTAAATTTCATCCAAATCCGTTCAGCCGTTTTAGCGTGAAAGCGTAACAAACATAAATGAGAGCATAACATAATTGAGAGCAGTGGTGGCACAGTGGTATTAGCCCTGACTTCGAGTTGTCGAACCCAAGCAGACGCTTTACTTTATGTAAATAATATCATCACCACTGCTCTCAAAACGGTGAAGGAAAACATCGAGAGGAAACCAGGCATGTCTTAGAACCAAAAATTCGAAGACATGTGATATCTACCAACCCGCACTGGGCCCGCGTGGTAGATTACGGCCCACTCCCTTTCACAGAGAGGAGGCCTGTGTCCCAGCAGTGGGAACATTAATAGGCTGATTATGTTATGTAACAAACAAACAAACTCACTTTCGCATTTATAGTTATTAGTTAGGATAGTTAGGATTTACCTTATTATTACCCAGGGTAGTATGTTTGGCCACAGTCTCCAAGAATCCTGATATGGACTCATCTACCATTATATTCTTCAAAGGGTCCTTATCTTTGACACGCGGTTTTTCAGGAGTTTTCAAAATCTTCTTATTCTGTTGTGTTTCATGTTTATTCTTTGGTGGAGTTGGTGTTGAGCTTATCCTAATTGATCTATTTCGTCTCTCTGGTGTTCGGGATTTAGATTTCTTTTTAAATGCTACTGGAAAGTCTTGAACATCGTCCTGAAAGTATTCTTGGTTCGGTTTAAAGACATTTATTTCTCAATAAAAAAGAATGTTACGGTTCACTTAACATATTGAGAAAAGTACAGATACAAATAAATACGATTCTCTGTGTTCACAATAAGAAAATTTACAAAATTATGTTAAAGGTGACAATTGGTATTGGGTATTATTGGTTTCTAACGTGTTTTTCTAGGGCTTTGTTAAATGTATACATGGTGTCCCTATAGTTACATCATCAGGTAGTTTGTTATACAGTTTTGCTCCCTCGTACAGTAATAAAACTATCAATATAAACTATGTACTTATGAAAATGGACATCGAAATATTACTAACAACCTGCATATTACCGCGGACTTCAAATACCTATGTTATGAATTCAGAATCAGAACACGTCAAGCAAGATCATTAAAAAAAACTTTAGATTATACAGATGACTCATAGTGTGTATTTTTTATCAAATTCCAGCAAAACACTGATATACCTACTGAATTTTCTGTCTTTACAATTATTCGCCAGTTTACAACCTCGCGAGATTTACTAAAATTCTACGATGTATCCGGTAACATCTGGATGGGTTGTTTTTTTGCCCGCAAGTGTTTTATATCGTATCTGCTAGCTATGTACTGGTAATTGTGAATTGATCTTTATAAGTGAAATTGCAAAATAAGGTTGTATAGCGCCTTACACTCATCTATTACCGCTACAGCTCTACACTAAGGTGCTCAACTTTTCGTATAACAAGTGTACTTATGATAATGAGCTGACTTACCACATCCATTTCAAAGATGTCATTACTTTGATTATCATGTCGCGTCCTATTGTTGTGTGTGATCGGACTGACTCCATTATTCAACGCTTTACGGGCCGACAGGGTTGGAGGTGACTCTTGATACCCATTTGAAATTTTTGGTGTCTGAAACACACAATAAACATTTACAGAATAGGTTTATGGACGAGTCCTAACCGAATGCGATCGTCCCGCCTGTATGCGATCGTCTCGCAACGAGCACGACGATCGCGTACAGGCGGGACACGAATATATGACATACTCGCGCGATCAACCAAGCCGCGAACAAAACGCCTGATATAACTTGGTAGTTCCGAACTCCGCGCAGAGGGCTGCGCAATATAATTTTTTAAGAACCAAATTATTACTTGAGGCGAATGAGAGAACACCTTCCGCTTGACGCAGGTCCTCACCGGACGAAGTTGTTTCGGGAGGTTCCTGTTCCGGATAAGGCATGGACGTCTGCCCGGTTTGGGCGGAGCACCACCATGTCCTCGTGGAGGCGATCGGCTGCGGTGACCTCTCACGTCCGGCCCTGGTCCAGGCCATGGTACGGAGCGAGAGTGCATGGGAAGCCGTCACCACCTTCTGCGAAGCAGTAATGCTCGCGAAAGAGGAGGCGGAACGCCTGCCGGGGTTGTGGGAAAGTCCGAAAGGGTTACCGTGCCCCCTGGCAACGTACAGGCAACTGAAGGAACACGGGTGGGTCTTACTCAGTAAGTCTGACACGGAGAGCGGGAGAAGTTATTTGATAATATCCCACTCTAAAAAAAGGCGAGTGAAAGAACATGCGCGAAAGTTCGTAGTGCCTAGGTTCAGAGCTGCCAAGTTATATCGGTCGTATTGTCTGTATACGTCATTATTCAGGTAAACGATCGCGTAATCGCGTATTCATAGTCGCTATCGGTTAGGATGCAGGGTCAGGTACATCATTCTGTGATCATTCTGTGAATACCAAAAAAAATACTCAAAGTACAAAGGTGGTACAAAGGTAATACTTGCCGTTTTCTGTGGCTGATCACCTGTAGTTGTTTTAAATGGGGGTGTCCCTGGAATTGAAATATGAAACATTCATTAATATAATTATATATAACACTATCCAGTGATATTTTACCTTATAACTGTCATCAATAGATGATGATGATCGTCACAAATCGACAAGCCAAATTGTGCCCCGAAATGACATTTTTATCTTTCAGTATCCACGAACTAAAATGAGGATGACCGCTCGCCTATATTGGTATACCTTAAAACTTAGCACATGGTGCATTTTAAAGTATATTTGACCTAAAGGACATTGGAGTTGGACCAAGTGCCCTCAGGCGTTGGTCGAGGCTCTTGGCTATTATGCCGTTAGTGGTAACGACTATCGGCACAATGACTGCTGCATCCGCATCCCACATATCAACAACCTCGCGAGCCAGGTCAAGATCTTCTTTTTCGGCTTCCACGAGGTTTTCGCCATGCGGGACCGCTATATCAATAATCATTGTGGGACGCTCTAATCGATCTATCACCACTATGTCTGGCTTATTGGCAACAATAAGCCAGACATAGTGGTGACAGTCACGTTTTTGAAGTGAAAATTTCTTTAGCGGCGTTGTGCACTTTTTTTGGGATGGGTAAAAAATTTTAAACTCGCGTCAGGACACGTGACCTGCTCGAAAATTCGTAAGACGGCTTGTACTGACAGCAAGCCACATCAATTCCTGACATTTTCGTTAGATGGCGTTACTTAGTTTTCATTTCTATCGGCAGTAACCAAAGAGTGCCCCGCATATTTTTTTTACTAAAACAGGCACCCTAGGGTGGATACCCAGAGACGCATGTTCATCTATTCAGCCCAGAAGGGACCACCTACGATTAAGTTCCTATTTACTTACTTGGCAGATAATTTCATACAAATTCTGTTCCATTTTTTAATTTATTCAGTAAGTAGTGGCTATTCGGACATCGTCAAAAAAAGCCCTAAAAGAGACTAATTTATCTGACGAAAGTATAGTCGTCATAAAACAGAAAATGCAATGAGAGTCACTAACAATGTTTATTTTTATTCAATCGCAAAATACTGCCTTGATTAATAATTCTAGACTATTATCAAATATCTGAGCAGTGGTGGCCCAGTGGTAACGGCCCCGAGTTACGAGTTGTAGGTCGTGGGTTCGGACCCAAGCAGGCGCTTTACTTTGCGTAAATAATTTCATCACCACTACTCTCAAAATGGTGAAGGAAAACATCGTGAGGAAACCAATATGTCTTAGAACCAAAAATTCAAAGACATCTGACATCCACCAACCCGCACTGGGCCAGCGTGGTAAATTACAGCCCACTCCCTCTCACAGAGAGGAGGCCTGTGTCCAGCAGTGGGCACATTAATAGGCTGATTATGTAAATAAGTTAGGTTCATAATTAATGATACTCACAGTTAGCTGTGGTGCTTGAGGATTTTGATTTAAATACAAATCTGGATTTCTTCTCTGAGACCTGCTCATTTTTGCTTCCACTGTAAAACAAAAATAAACAAGAATAAAATTTTTGTAGCATACATAAGCCATTAATGAAAATATTCATGTTGAGTAGCACCAAAATAAGTTTCAAATCAACCATAGTAACCATTAGAAGAGCTTTCTTAGGTCATCTTTATAATATATGTTTTATTTATAAAACCTATATGATCTGACCAAACATAAGATTTTATTTAAATATAATGTAAAATAATATAATGTAAAATATCACCAATTATTCTGAGCACTATTCATCATGTTGACATTATAGAACTTTTGTTAGGGTGTGTTATAGGTTCTATAGCAGATGAAATTAAATGTTCATTCACACGCTGGTGACGCGAGCAGCAGTTAGTGACTGTTTGTGTGTAGTATCGTATTTACAGATGGGCAACGTCGCTTGAGTTCGCAGGTTGTGTGGGTTACATACCACTACAAAAATTTTAAGACTGTTTATTCTGAAAGTGAGGTATGTCACAAATAGATATCAAAAATTTCACTGATCTTTGATTAATTTGGCAATATTACTGTAGGACAATAAGAAATGTGGCTAACTAACGAACTAGAAAATTGATTATGAAATGTAATAACACCAAATATTTAGTTTTAGATATAAAAAAAGTATTTGGACACTTTCCAAATGCCTTTTTTACACCCAAAAACAGGTACAATGGTATAACATCAAATTCAATGTTATAATTGTAATTCATGATTAATATTCTAGTTCACTATTTATTCACATTTCTTATTTCCATATAGTAATATTGCCAAATTAATCAAAACAGGTAAATTTTCGACAGCTATTTGCAACTGAAACTGGTTTTGGTGAACTTCAGCATGTCAACACGAGATTGAAATAAAGTACAAGTTAAGGTTCTCTTCTTTCAGCTAACTTTCATAATAATTAAATTGCAGCTGATGATTGATATGGATGATTCATGTCATGGGTTGGAGTTATTGTTCAAATAATCAAGAGTTAGCAACCTAGGTTTTTTATATTATTTACAAATTCACGTCAGTGTTTTTAAAGACCAGACAAAGATCATAACACTCACTACCCTCAACATCAAGTTGTGAGCAGTTGTGAGTATGTAGTACGCAAAAAAAAGCAAAAACAATTAATAGTGTATTATAATATACCGTTACATAAAAACAAGAAATATTTTAATCTAATGGTTTGTCACTAAATAATGAAATCGACGACGAAGAATCACGGAATTATAAAAAGTAAAAAGTTATTCTACCTTGTATTGTTTGAACTCGAGTTACCAGTAGTTTTCTTGATAAAATTCATCAAAGAGGATTGCTTGCCTATTGATGACATCGTTGTATTATCAACAACTGTCCTTTTCATTTAGCATTGTAAAAAAAAACAATTTTGTGATAATGTGATTTTCCGTACTTTGACGAAATTTTATTTTTCAAAATTGACACTATCACCACAGAACATAAATTGCTACGAGATTATCACGTTCCAGAGCAAATTACTGACACTTTCAAAACGCTTTCAAACTTTCAAAACTGGTCTGCTGTCAGTTTAGTTGACATGGCGTTCTCACAAACTATTCGATTTTATGCTAAAAGATTTTTTTTTTGCATGGAATGCTTTTCAATTTTCAAATATTCACAGATTATTAAATTGAAATTGGAACTGTTTTAGACCACGTTCGCACGAACGTAATAAAATCGTGGCGATTTTATTTCACGTATTGGATTTTCGACGCTCTGCTTAACGCCAAGAGTTGAACATGCAACAGTGTGTTTAGTGTTTTCTTGACGCGCTAGGATTTTCAATGCTCGGCTCACAATACCAAGAGTTGAAATCTAGTGTACGAAAAAAATCGCCGCGTAAAAATACGTCCGTGTGAACCTGGGCATAATCCACATCCGATCCGGACATAGGCCTCTCTTTGTTTGTGCCAAATTACCAATTTCCACGTTATACCGAGTTGCTAGATAGCCTCCAGTGACGCCTAACTTTTATTTGCTATGGAATCTTTTCAAATAGCAACACTACACACGAGAAAATGTGACAGGAGAGTAGGACGGAATGACGTTTCTTCATTTGTTGTGAATGTGATTTTTCAAATAAAATAATGTCTCTTAGAAAAGTGCTTTTTCTAACAAGAACTGCGTGTTGTAAGATAGGGAATCTGCATTCTAAAACTTTTTCAAGGCAGAATATATGGTTACTTTCCGCCAACTTGCCCAAATTGTACAGTACGGAAAATATAGGTTAGTATCCAATTTTCGCCCTTACACCCGGCAAATGTTGAATCAATAATGTGTTATTTCAAGTAACCCTGTAAAGAATTAAATTAAATTTCATTTCAATAATTTCTGACAATATTATCAGTTGGTGTTAGCACTCAATGTCATAAATCATCAGGTCTGAGAAGTGTGATTTTAAAACGAGTGAAGAAGATCCAAAAGATACCAGTTTCATGTAGAATACTTACCTGAAAATAAACCAGAACTGTTTAACCTACGTAAATACTTCTAACTCCCTTGTTTGTTTCTTAAAATGTGACAAATTGTTTCTGATGTAAGAGACAAGAAGCCATGTGACATGGTTGTCCTCACTCAGTTTCATTATGGAAACATAATCTATACATATAATATATTATAATATTTATCTAATAATCTTAGTAAATTAAATGATTATGTGCCTCAGTGCCATTTCCCTGAAACCATTATAACATTCTTCTTACTTTTTTATTATTATATGCCTATGTAGTCCCACTGCAGGACAAATGCCTCTCTCCTTTCTACTTTTCCCAGTCTTATACAAGTGTGGGCCAATTCTTTGGAAAAGCGTCTAGTTCATTGTACCATCCCTTTTGGCCCTGCTGCTTTGCCATTTTCTACCAGAAAGATACTCCTCTACATATTTTTATATAATAGTATGAGTTTAGAATATAAAAAAATTGCAGGCACTGAAATATTTATCTACAATAGACAATTTAAAAGAAAAAAAACAATAAATACTCCCTGAAGAAAGTGTCCTGATTCAAAGAGTTTTATTTTGATGGCACTGAAATCAAACTCTTTGAATTGTTTTAACTTGATATTTTCCTAACTTCCAGATAAAAATAATAAAAAAGATTCTGACAAAACGGATATCTTGGGCCGCTTTTTCCCACAAAACCCGCTCTCCACAGAAGATGCACAGGCTATTAAGAAGGAACAGGAGAAGTTTGAGCAAGAGAACAAGGAGAAGACAGAAGAAAACGAGAAGAGTTGGAGGCGGATGAAGATGGGGTATGTCAGGAGAATAAGCTACTGATATCTGTTTGAAAAATATCTGATGAAAGTGTAAACAAACACTGTTTCAAACAATCACTCACTCAAGGGTATTAGTAACACAATCATCTGTATTTAGAAGTTTTCAACTTTATATCTCACCATATTTTCCAACAATAAGGGCCTGTTTCACCACCTATGATTAAGTTCCTATTAACTTACTTGGCAGATAATTTCATACAAATTCTGTTCCATTTTTTTATTTATTTGGTAAGTAGTGGCTATTCGCACATGGTGAAATAGGCCCTTACTTACTGTTTAAATAGCATGATTAAATTATCATTGATAAATCGTCAAGGAAAATTTTGTTTATAAAATTAACCTCAATTGCCAAATTAGATTAGAATAAGAAGTTTGGTATTCAAATAACTAGCACACAATTTATGGCACTATAAATTGGCATCCACAGGTATGTTTTCTTATCCATTTGTTTACATGTTCAACAGATACTTTTGGAACAAACCATTCATTTTTTCAGACTGTTTTGTTGTTTTAGTCTAGACTTCACATACCTGGTACCTGGGTTACCGAAGTATGTAACATACCTTAATTTGCATTAACCTTTTTGAAACTGCCTAACTGAAGCATAGGTGCCATCTCCACGGTATCGCCGTGCCATCAAATTGAATAGAAACTCTATGAATCAATCTCCACACGGCGATATCATCGCGGCGATAATTTGAAGGCACAGTGAGCGTAAGCATCTAAGCATGACTATTGCCTTGATTCTTTCGTCCTTGGAGATGGTGCCATACTAATGTTATACACTACCCGCACCCCGCTGTTTCCCGCATAAGTCTCGATCCCGTGGGAATATCGAGATAAAAAGTATCCTATGTTCTAACCCAGGTCATGGTCTACCCATAAGCCAAATTTCATCCAAATCCGTTTAGCCGTTTTAGCGTGAAAGCGTAACAAGAAATAAACTCAAAGCATTTATTTCAAACTAGCTGCGCCCCGCGGTTTCACTCGCATTAGTTTCGATCCCGTGGGAATATCGGAAAAAAAGCTATTCTTTGTTCTTCTCCAGGTCATACTCTACCCGTGTGCCAAATTTTATCCAAATCCGTTCAGCTGTTTTAGTAATAGAGATATTTTTTAATAGAGTTATTTTTTCACTGTTTTTTTGTTAAAAGTCGTTTGTTTTTTTTTACATTTTTACTTTTTAGTAAAATAGATATTGTTAAAGGATTTTGGTGATATAAAGATATTATTTTTAAATTATCGCAGGTTCGCAGTATTCGGCGGCGCCATGACGGTTATGGGCAGCTGCCTCGTGGTAGAAATGGGGGCTCCTCGCCGCGGTGACGACGGAGAAATCATTGAGGACGAGTTCTCAGAAATGCCCATCGTCTTGCAGTATCTACGGCGCACGTGGAAGGAACTTACCTTTTATGAAAAGGTACCATCTTTTTGCTCATGTGTGAAATAAACCCATGTCTGTATGTCTGTCCGTCGGCTACATACACAGAGCATGGAGTGCCACGCCGCCCGGCAGCGTCTGGAGACGCCATATTGACAGAACTCGTGCGCCGAAAGCGGTATGTTGCCTTTAGCAGTGGCCGCCGAGGTGCTTCGTGCTCTGGGGGGTCGACCATTAATCACATGATGTTTTTAGCAACTTTTTAAACCCCACGTGAGGTTTTAGACTACCCCCCCCCATACTTTAATACAAAGGATCTTTTAAAATCATAATGCCTGTCAACGGCGAGACAAGGGCACGCGCCGCTTTTCGGTTCTCTCCTTGTGATATTTTGTGATTTATTCGAACTTCCTCCCATCAGCATAGTTTCAATAGTAGTCTCGAGTCTGTTTGTGCCCAGTGGAATAACCTCGTAATTTCTTTACCACTTTTGACTTTAATGCCCAGTAAATTGTAACTTCAATACGGCGCTCTCTACATACGTGAGAGTATCGCGCCGAAAGTCACACCGCCGTGGTATCAAATTCAATAGAAACTGTATGAGGCAATGTCCACACGGCGAGATTGTCGCCGCAATTCTGTCGCCCGTCGATCTGACTTTGGAACTGTCATATAAACAAATAGACCTTGTCGTTTTAAGACGAGCAAGTACCTTAGGTTGGTAAAGCAATTACGAGGTCCACTATACACCCTATCCATCTCTGTCCAGCCTTGTGAGAATACTGGCGTGAAACAAAAGAACAAATTGTTTATTTTCGTGACGCGAGACGCTTATTATTGGTCTGCAGATGATAAAGGAGCCGTCCCGTGAGAAGCTGCTGCCCGACCCGCTGCCCCCTCCGTATCAGCCCACGTACACGCTAGTGTTAGAGTTTACTGATGTCCTGGTACATCCCGACTGGTCCTACCAGACTGGATGGAGGTATGTTCTTCAATCTTACTTGCAGAGATTTCCCCTGATGGATCTTCCCTGCCAAACAAATATCAACATTGCATCGCTTAAAATAAAGTCGAAAATAAATAACTTTAACTGCGCACCGCTGTCCGAGTCATTGCTCTGTCGGACTTATGTTAAGTTTATTTATTTTGAACTTGATTTCAACCAGCGCAAATTTCATATTTGTCTGCTATTGAAAATCGTGCTGCAGCGGCCCTCAGCGTATCGACTGTCACTTTGCAAAGGAAGGGCAAAAATTATAAAAAAAAAATTGATTACTCAGTTCATAATCGGACCTCTAGTCTTTCATCTCAGATAAACTACAGTACAGATCATCCCACTGAATGAAAGAACCAAATGAAATGTACTGGAATTGACAAGTTTTTGACATCTTGCGTTTACAAGCAGCACCACCATACATGTTTCTCGGACTACATAGGAAATACGTAATTTCCAATTTGATCTAATTTTTATTTCAATTAATATTGTTTGTTTTAAAGATAAAGATCATTTATTTGTCCAAAACATGTGTATACACACACATGGCATGCAGGATGTTATAATTAAAATATATCACAGCCATGTTTTGCCTTAACGGCGTACAAATATAATTAGGTAGGTTATTACATTTAATCAAATAATTATAAATTTATTCAGTATTCAAATAATTAACAGTCCAAATATTCCAAGTTTTGTATTTTTATTTTCTTTATGTTCTTAATTTTAAGTTTAAGAAGTGTTGCCATAATGACTAAATTCCCGACCCAAGCCCGCCCGGCCCCGTGTGCAAGTCCGAGGCGAGACTATTGTCACTTCTATACAGGAGCTGTTGGTGTACTACCTTAATAAATAAATACTTACCCTCCACATTTGTCTTCTATATAACCAGGTTCAAGAAGCGTCCAGGCGTTGACCAGTTCCTGCAATCGGTCGCCAGTTCAAACTACGAGGTGGTCATCTTCACCTCGGAGAATGCCTTCATGATATGGCCAGTCCTCGACAAACTGGACCCCGAGAACAAGTTCATCACGTACAGACTCTTTAGGGACTCTACGCACTTCATCGATGGCGTTCATGTGAAGAATCTGGATGGACTTAATCGGGATCTTTCTAAGGTATGGATTCTTCCAGCTTATTAATAAACATTGCTTTAAAGGGGTGATAAACGTGCGAGCAAGCACGCGTACATATGGTTTGAAATTTTGCTCGTAGCCCGCCTTGGTTCGTAGTTTCGTACGTCTGTCATCGCCGTGAGTCGCGAGCCGCCATTTCGTTTCGACATTTGTGTCATTTTTGTTTAGTTTGGTTAAGAAAATGCGATAACATCGCGATACAGTGTGGCTTCACGTGTGTCACCGATGGTGAACCGAGGAAGTTAACGAACTTAAAAACCGCGGACTTTAAGTTCGCATGTCTATCACCCACTTTAAGTTAAGAGACGTTTCAACGTAAAAAGAAGTGTATCGTTAAGCAGTGGCTAATCATTACTTCTTTACTGTAAGCATAGCTTAGTACAGATGGTTCACTCCGCAAAATCATTTGAATAAAAAGCAACTTTTGCTACAACATAATAAAGTGCAATTCAGATCGCACAGCGCTAATTATCTACAGTTATATTCACCTAGAAGTTGACTCTCTTTCTACCGCGTAAGGGCTGATTTCACCAATGAAACAAAGCAATCAGTATTTCTAAAACACGTTCAAGAGTTTTTTAGTGGCAAAATTGTTATGGAATATTGTACACTGACAGTTCTTGAACGCCTTGAGATGTGCTGAACGCGTTCAATTTCATTGGTGAAATCCGCACTAAGAAAAGACTAAAGCGACGAGCGAAAAGAAAGAAAGAAAATAATTTATTTGACCTATGTATTTTTATTGCAGGTCATAGTGATCGATTGGAACAAGCAAGCTACAAAGTTCCACCCACAGAACTCCCTCATCCTCAAGAAATGGAAGGGCGCTGATGAAGACACAGCTCTCCTGGACCTCGCCAATCTGCTACAGAGTAAGAACACTGCTGCATCTTTTATTATTAGTTGGCGAAACTGCACAGAAGTCTTACCGAATTACCGACACAGTTCACGTCTGTGAAGATTTACCAACAACAACTAAATAAATTGGTCCAGTAGATTCCGAGCAAATTGGCTGTGACAGAAACCTTATCTACGAAACTACTAAGCCAAAAATTTTGAAGAAATACTGGCAACAGTTCTATACTTATAGATTACAGGAAAAATCACTGAATATTGTGCGTACAAACTAACTTTTGCAGTTGGAATGTATGGGGAAATATGTTTCTCAACTACAACGTTAACTTTGTTCTTGGAATAAATTCATCCCAACTACGGAACCCTTCATTGTTCCGACACGCACTTGGCAGGGTTTAATTTTTTTTTTTTTTAATATTGTTTTCTGCAGTTTTTAATTACCTTGTATACCCGTACCGAGTCGTAAATATAGGCCATCCAGTTTTATAAACACAGGCGTGATTTTAATGCTACGTTTTCTTTCCTCACAGCGATAGCTATGTCAGACGTGATCGACGTACGCGAAGTCCTGACGTACTACAGCCAGTTCGACGACCCCATCGCCGCCTTCCGCGAGAACCAGCGCAAGCTGATGGAACAGCTTGAGGAGAAAGAGCGTGAGAACAAGGGCCCCGACCAGCCGCTTACTAGGAGCTGGCTCAGGACCTTTACCAGGCGCTAACAGTAGTAGGTATGTTAGCCAACAAGAAACTAATATAAAATATACTCTCTTCCAAAAGTATGTGATGAAAATGTAAACATGATGAGAAAACGTAACTGTGGGTCCCAAATTGTACTGCAACTTACAAATTAAGTGCTTTGATTTCATTATGTGAATACTTAAACCTGAAATTCTTATTTTCAGTCACCTTAAAAATGTTTTTAATTTGGCAATTGAGGTTAATTTTACAACCTCAATTTACGTCGTTGATTTATCACAATAATTATCACTTACAATCTAACCTATTGACCGAATGGTTTTATATTATTATTATTATATAAATTGCCCACAGTGCCCAGCTCTTATTCGACAAATAAATACCTACGAAAAATGTCGTGCAATGAAATAAAAAACGGACATAGGTTCTCACTTTCTCAGTCGTATAAATACACATGTAAATTTTATATCACTTTGAACTTATATAAGATTCACAAGCTACTTTTAAATATTAAAAAGTAACTACAAACTCTAAATTAGATGTTACTTAGTCAGGAAGTAACGGCGCTATGAGGTAAAGGTCCGCCATTAGCGAACACGCCACCTGGGTGGGACCACGTGACTACCGGAACTCGGCGCTGATTGGTCGAGGATGTGACGTCACGTGAGCTGTCTATAAATACGACTGAGACGGCACGAAAACATTTGTCGTATTAATCTGACTGGGGCGGTCAATAGGGTAATAATATTATTCAAATAATAATGGTTAGAAAAAGTGGTGAAATATAACGTTGAAACTTTCTTAATACAAATTCATGTATTACTAATTAATTTTAGTTAGTGATAGCATATTGCATTGCATTTCACCTGAACAGGGTTTGTTTACACTTTTATCAGATACTTTTGGAACAGACTTTAGCTACTACCCACGGTATCGTGATTTTTTTTTTTCGAGATTAATTTAGCCTATGTCACTTTCCAGCCAATAAACTACTCCTATAAAAAAAAAAAAACACGTAGATCCGACACATCTACAAACACACTTTTATTGGTAACTAGCGAGTTAGCGACCCGCCTCTGCTTCGCAAGGTTTGACAAAACATCGAGATTTCTTAATTATCTATAAGTTTAATATTAATGCATTATACACATAAACCTTCCGGAATACATTCTCTAAACTGTGTTGAAAACCTCATCAAAATCCGCTGCGTATTTAAGAACAACGCGGACATCAACAGGGACTTTGTTTTATAATATGTATAGAAGTATAAGTAACTAACCAACATTTCACCCAACAAACGTATCGAAGTGTTTCTTGCCATGAGAGTGACTTAGGCTGTTTTTATTTCGTAAAATGCACGGTACCCGTGGGAGTGGGAATCTACATGTGGGTGAAACCGCGGGGTACAACACTAAAGCCAATTTTTATGGCCAGTCTCAAACCGCAGCTATTAACACTGCCCTTTTAGATAGATATTAATATTTTAATAGTGCTGTCAGTAGTTTACATTTTTACATATGTATTGAAATTAATCCTATACAGATAATTATGGCCCATTTAAACAAATATTTTTATACCTTACTGTCCTGTGTGTGGTTGTTTGTTCATATGTTCTGTATTAAGCAAATAAATAATTTGATTTGATTTATGAGATTTGTGTGCGAATATAATATCCGGCCTATTATATCCAACCAAATCACTTGTATCACACACTGTTGTATCTAGAGATACCATAAAATATACGAAATTGGCACGTAATTTAGTCGTCGTACGGAACTAATATATTATATTCAACATCTTGAATGAATATTCTTAAAATGTTTTAATGTATTAATCTAGTGTCTTTTTTAAATTATCGTTTCAAATATTGTTGGTTTATGTTTTTTGTAAAATGTTCCTCGGGTCACGTCTTTACTTCGTCATTTGTAAATATCTTTAACTATTATGTGGGGCCGTAAAGGGAAAAGTTGTTTCAGTGTGAAAAAGAGATGGAGCTTTACGGGACGAATAACTGCATCCCTTTTTCGCACTGGAACAAAAATACTTTGAGACTATATGACTCTAGGAAAAAAAAGAAAACACAATTGAAAATTAGAGCTTATTTTGGTTAAATATAGTACCGCATTACCGTTGCGTAAAATGCGGTAGTGGGGAGCGAGCGTCATTTCAGAATGGACAAGCTTTAGCCAACTCGCGACGTACGCACGGACGTAATAAAATCGCCGCGATTTTATTACGTCTGTGCGAAAGTCGGCTTTCCCATGTATTCAGTGGCGTAGCTACCGGAGGGCTAGACGGGGCGGTGCCCCGGGGCCCCCAGCTCAGAGGGCCCCTCGGACTCTGACTTACTAACTACAAATTGAAGTAGTGAACATTTCTTCCACATTCGGAGAATTCTCAACAAGTCGTGAACATCTTTCAGGCTGGTTTCACAGGACAGTCGTGCCGTCGAACAGCGCGTTTCAACAGCACGCGTTTGATTCAAGGCGGACCTATGAGAAACGCGGCGCGCTTCAACAGCGTGACTATAAAACGCTACTATTTTAGTGAATTTACAAGCGCGCGGGTCTAGTGAATTTACATTATTAGTATTACGACGAATCTGGAGTACGAGGAATCTGCCCCCCAATTACGCAATGCACAATCAATTTTAAATTGAAACCAATTGAAAAAGATTGCCAGTCCCATTGCTTCATAAGTTCGACAAAAAATATCTGCTCAATTTTTTTTGTCGAACTTATGAAGCAATGGACGGGCAATCTTTTTCAATTGGTTTCAATTTAAAATCGATCGTGCATTACGTAATTAGGGTGCTGGATTACGACAAATCTGGAGTACGTCGAATACGGAACAAACGATTTTAAATAGTTTAGTTGGGGCCCTGGTTTAATTTTTGCCCTAGGGCCTTTGGTTATCTAGCTACGCCACTGCATGTATTTCTTTGTATTATTTAAATTGTTGCTACAATTGAATGTAAACTAATCAAGTAGTTCCTATGGCTGTTATATTTGTTTACTTTGGTTGGGAGATATCAACTGTGCTTATTTTTCCAGTTTTCGACGATGTACCCGAAGACTGAATGAATACCTCTGCGGGATATCTACTGATGCAATTTTGTTAAAAAGCTAAGCTTTAACAACTTAACATTTACATGCATTGTAAGTAGACTTTGCTTCATGCAACACCAATTAAATTGTTAGTATGAATGGTTGATAGTTCCCAACTTGTTTCTACGACGACATAGTTTTAAACTTGCTACTTACTATTCGGCGCACGCGCAAGTATAAAACTACGTCGCCATCTTTATTATGAATTAATTTTAATGTGAATATGTTTGTACGCTGATTTGATGTATGCAAGGTTGTTTGTAAAAACTCAGTCATATAGGTAGGAAATATAGTTGTTTATAAATAAAATTATTGTTTTATTTCACTGTCATTACTGAAAAATAAACTAAAGGAGGATTCATCGTTCGTACCCTCATACTGGGTCTGGGGCCATATGTCCAAGAGTCCTGATTCAATCTCTTCGTTTTCAAATGCGTCATATATTTCCTTTTCACTAAACTTGTAATTTTTCCTGTGAAACTTATTTTCACCTAATTTAAAATCGTCAGGTATCCTCTTCAACTTTTTCCAAATGTTACTGATATCTTCTGTAGATGACACTTCCAAGTCTTTTGGTTCTCTCTTATAAGCTTTACTCCATTCATTTAGAAGTTCTGCGCTGGTGTCGTCGAAAAAGGCGGTCATGTATTGTGGGCAGAGAGTGTGGTAAGACACATCACCAAGCGAGTTTAACATAACCAAGTTATATTTATCATCTTGTTGTAGTACTAATAATCCAGTAATCGAAGTACATAGTCTATTATCGATAGGATTATTTAAATCACAGCAAAGCATTTTCTCTCTAGCCTCATTTAAAACTTGTAATATACTTGGTGGGCGATATGGGATGGTGACACTGCTGATGTCTGTGTGCCTGGTCAGCCTGTCTGCATGGTTACTGACCACACACAAGTCCTCACACCACTGACTGCTCAAACTGATCAGCTCTTTGTTATAATCAAACTTAGACACTGACATATACGTGGGTAAACACTGCATACCATGTGTCCACCTTTGTACAACTTGGAGCTTATTTTTTTCTTTTTTGTTGTATCGTAGATCCATTAAGAACAGATGATGATCGGTTCCGAAGTATAGCAGGCGCTTGTCTGTGGCGTGGCTCGCGACACTAATGTCGTTGCATGCCACATCGTCAGTGATTCTTCTTAGGTTTTTCCACCGTTGGAAAGCAGAGTTAGTTCTCTTATCGTAGAGTGTAATGGAATTTTTCGAGATGTGTGTGAAGTAACCTCTTTCTGAACCAAGAACTGTGCTCCAATTGTCTATCAAACTTGTTACATTTCCTCGTAACTGTCTACTTCGTCCAGTCATTCTGTCTATGTTGACGATAGTCAGTTTATAGTCTAAAGTAGTAACATACAATATGTTCTTATGATATTCATCAAAAGATATACCAGTGAAAGGTAATGTAGACTCCATTTCCTTAACTTTTTCTATTTGTATGGAACCATCTGTTTCTTGTATTTTCAATACAAATATCTTGTTTTTAGTTCTCAATGCTATGATGTTCTGCGATGATATTGTTTCAAGGATGTTGAGGTCTTCTCCACAGTCAAACTTTACTACAGTGTCGTTTTCTATCAGCAAGTTGTACCTCAAGAAATGGGAAATATCTGAAAAATACACAGAAAACAATTGAACTAATTAACCTTTGATAGAAACAAGTTATACTGCTCAGATAATGGTTTTTCATAAACATTTCGTTTTACTTGCGAGTGTGTTCACAGCCTTTTATAAGGCAGACCAATAGGTCTTGGTAAATAAAAAAAACCTGAATAAGGGTTCAACCGTTCAACACGGATTTATAAACAGTGCATAGAAGACTACTTACACATGCAGCTAAATTGGCTGTGCACCAAATAATCAAGTCCACTGAAACTTATCAGCAACATGTTCCCGTGGCCTGCATAGTACCAATTGTAGCTGCTCTCGAAGTACGGATCAGGATTCTGTTCGTAATGCGCTGCTATCTCAACCAGTTGCTTGGGACAGTGTAATACTTCATCATTGATTGCTTCATATTTACGTTTTCTACTCATAAGACCTGGTGAAGATATAGGAATGTTATTTATTTGTTTTATAATGTTATTGGGACTTGAAACTAGGATAAAGTATGGTTTTTGTAATAAAATCAACTAACAGTGCAAGAAAGCACCAATATTAATAAGAATGTAATATTTACCCCATGAAGTTTTTTTTTGTGAACTAGCAGTTTGTAATAAATTTGATTGAAAGAAACAAGCCACAAAGATAAACTTACTCATAATTCTCTTGTAATCCTGCATGGTGTCCTGCCATACCATTTTCTGTTTCATATACTCTGTAACCGGATCTTTCTTATCAATATTCTGTATGAGCGATATCATTTTAGGCAGCAGACTTTTATGGGAAAATGTTTCAAAGTAACCGGAGTTCAGGCCTCCATCCCAGTCATTGCTGAATACGTTCAAAGGATGTCCAACAAGAAGGAAATGCTTGTTATCTTGGTATTTGCCGGCTGTAGTCCGTCTCTGTCTCACTGTTTGACTGTACAACGTGTAGATTTTGTTCTTTTTCTTATGATTTTCTTCTAAATATTCAATTATTTTGTCTACTGGGGCATTGTTATCTAATTCGCTGGCTATGAATGTTGCTTCTTTTCTTTTCTGAAAGTAATGGAATAAGGTCGATCACTTCATAATTATGAATATTTTATGTTCCCATTTTCTTATAATTTCCTTTAATGACTAAGGTCGAAATGTGATTGCAAGAATATAAAAGTGAAACTTTACGAACCTTTATTATTTCCATTTTACTATCTTCGTGAGACATTGTGATAGATTTTCTAATTCCAGTTATTCAATATCACATTTAAATAGTATGTAAATATGTATTAATTTACTAATACTGCAAAATTTGCTTGCAAATTACACGTTCAAAACAATTTTTAGGTTATGGTTTTGTTGTTGTTTACCATCTGTCATAAATTCATAATGTCATGTGTCTGTCATCCATCCACAGATAGCGAATGGATTCTGCCTCTCTTTATTTTTTGCATTTCGTAAATAAAATGTGTCGGTCTGACGACGCAGTCTGTGTCTGAAAGGCCAGCTCCTCACTGAGAGAATGGCATGTCATCATATTTCACGATAATTTATCCCGGCCAGCTAGGACTCCGTACCGAAGATACAACTCCGCAGAAAAGCGTCAGGTGGGCGAGGCGTTACTTCCTGTCTGATATTCCTAGTATACTTTTCCCGGGATGTCCTTAGCACGCATAGAGGATAGAAATATTACTGCTTGGCCCGCCGCACGATAAACATACGCAGCGTGGTGCCCTTATCACAAACGCAGATGAGATCCTTTTTAGACCTTCATTTCACTTAATTAAATGCCGACTGATCTTATCGTAAAATTGTTTTGCTATTAATACCACCCCACCAATCAACTTTTGTACTGACATCAGTGACTCTTTCATTATAAAGACATTAATACTTAATTACACATACCATAATACCTACGCATACACTCCCATACGATCAGGTAAACTGCGATTTGTACCTCAACCTCTCAACCATCGCTTTTGAATCGGAGATAGAAATGTTAGTTCAAACAGTTCTCCTAATTTTTTATTTCGTTATCATAGACAGTACCCGAGCGCCTACACATTTGTTGGTAACACGCGTTGGGCCATGCTACGAACCACAGGTGACCATCGGAAAGGTTTCTGAGCTTAGCGTTACAACACAGACATACGACTCGAAGTTGAGTGGTGTGATTGTTATTTCTGAAAACATTAGTAATGGCTGGAAAATAAAGGTAAGTTATGTATAAATGTCGGTTGCATCAAAATCGCGATGGCACGAGTAAGGCCCATGAAAGCTGTGAACAAAGCTGGAACTGCTTTGAGCAAGGGTGTCGCCAAGAGGGCCAAGGGGGCAACTGCCCCCCATTGAGATCTAAAAAAAAAGTCAAATAAAAGGCATTTTTATGTAAAGAAACTACATATCTAAAGCCAATTTTGTTTATTTGGACGACATTTCTAGGGGCTAAACCGGAGTCCGGGGACGTAATTCGTATCTATGTGTTGGTGGTAGGCCCAGTCATAATACCTATTAGGTTTCAGCTCTGCAGTTCTTGTACAGCCAACCGCACATCAATGATAACACTTGCACTACGAAAACCGCCCTTACTGCTACGACATAATGGCGCTGTCAATGTTAAATTGTTACCACTAATGTGAGATTGACTGTAGTATATGTACTCGCGCGGTACACTATAAATTGCCCTCCATCCTGTTTAGACTTAGCAAAGGTCTTATTTTCTAGGCAACTATGCAAAAGTGCGTGGACATTCGAAACATAGACTCGTGCGACTCCTTCAAGTCATTCTTCGTGGTGAACAACGGTTGTGGCGGTGACAGGAACGAGCAAAACTTGTACAGCACACTCTTCAACTTTACTACTCCCAAGTGAGTCTACTTCTGTAAGCCCAGGTGCCGCCCGGAAATAATCGCCCGTGTAGGGCGATTTTTTCCGGCGGAGATTATTTTTCGTTCACTGGATTTTCAACGATCTGCTTAGCGCCGAGAGTTGAAAATCCAAGTGTGTTTTTTCAACGCGCTGCTGGGACGAGAGTGCGTCCTAGTGCGTTGGATTCTCATCGCTTGGCTCAACACCGAGAGATGACAATCCAGTGCGCGATAAAATCCCGCCGCGATATTTTTACGTCCGTGCGAACGAAACGTGGGCTAACCTCAGATAAGTAATAAAATAATAGAACTTTTACGAAAATAGTAGATACCTATATCTACATACGACATAATCTCTACACTGAAATGCACCAAGAATTTATTTTCTCCTTCGATTTTTATTCTTCATTAGAGTTTTCTTTCAGAATGAAATGTCCAGTTGAGGCTGGTCGCTACGAGCTACAAAATTATCCGTTCAATAGCGAGGACAACTACGTAACGGTGTTCGAGTCTAAAATATCTACCAGCGTGTTTGGCTTTACGTTCAGATTGGATGGGTACACTCGTAACCGAAAAAAGGTAAAAGTTATAAGGGACTGCAACAAAATTCGTTAAGAGGGAAAAAAGTATTGCTACTGTTCATCACTACTAGTACTGCTACTTGCATTTAGCGTAGCAGGGTATTTTTAACCGACTTCAAAAAATGTAGTGTTTTTTTTTTTACTGAAAAGCAGTGCTTGTCTAGTGCTGGACAATTTACTGCTTGAAGGATGAACGCTTTGGTAAGTTGTGGATTGGCCATCATTGGTACAATAAAGCGATCGGTTATCATTTATTTGTACTCACTAGCACGACATTTCTTCGTGTACGCCGTTACCCCAGCAAGAAAGTGTCTCCTAGAGTTATATGAGTAGAACGTATAATTTGTGCCTTATTTGCTGTAAATGTCCACATAAAAAATGTGTGCCCCCTGTCGTTTTGGAAAAAAACGGAAAAAACGATTCTTGCTGGGGTAACGTTTTTCTAGCAGGAAAATTCTAAAAAAATGATCGGAGAGAGAAAAATTATGCATGGCCATAGAGCTTACTTGTGTGCCAAAATGTGCCCCCAAAAATAAAATCTGTGCCCCTTCAGGTTTTCGAGATATTGCATTTCCTGCTGGAGTAACGTTTTGATGAAAGCAGGGGGCACACATTTTTTATGTGGGGGCACATTTACAGCAAATAAGGCACAAATTATAGTAGATAACTCTAGGAGACACTTTCTTGCTGGGGTAACGTACACCATTTCTTCCAGATATTTTGCGTAGAAACGTATCTGCAACTGCTTTACAAGAGGAACCATGACTGGGTCAAGAGTACCAATGACCGAGCGACTACCTCGCCTCAGACGACACAGCAAACGGTCGACAATGAAGACTAATAATAATTATTGTAAGACGATAGAAAAAGACGAAATAACGTTTTAAATGTACTTTTTAACAACGATAAACAACCCTGGTGGGTATATACGTAACCCACATAATAACAGTAGCAATGGCTGTCATTTTGACAGTTCAACAACATTCATTGCGTTATTCCCGTTGTTGGAACCACAGTTCCAACAGACAAATTCGAACATGAAGAAATAGATAGTTTACATCCTTCAAAATCATTCAGATTGTGATTGATAGTGTGTTACGTAATTAGGATGCAGTTCATGGCATCGATCAAGATAATAACATTAAAAAAACCTATGTTCTTCTATATCATCATCATTATCTCCTGCTAGCGTCGCCACATCGACCGGTCTTTCCATTTACTTTTTAATCAGCAAATAAAACAACAATTAAATAATATGAACATTTATTCATCCCATCCCCACAACCCGTGGCTCTCTCTAATAGTTTCCTTGTTATCTCTCCTCGACCTCGTGACGGCACTCGCTTCTCCTTTCGCGATGGCCTTCTTTCTCTCCATTTTCTTCTGCCTTATTTCTAGATTCTTCTTCACTTGCTGCTTCACTACTTCTGGGGCTATCGTACTTGCTGAAGTGTACGTTCTCATTGATCTAACGTCTGATAAGGCTTTCTCGATCATCGCAAGTCTATACTTTTGAGAATTTTTGTCTAATTCTGCATCGCCATCTTCTGTTGGGCCTACGAGTGTTGGTATTTCTTCTTCGTCTTCTGCTTTTGTAGTCTCTTTGTCTGTTATGGTAAGGTTAACGGTTTTTGTTGTAATTTTATGGACTGGGCGCTCGTCGTTCTGTATTGAGGCGTCCACCTAAAAGTTTGATATCAAATTAGTTTGCAAAGAAGATTATTAGATGTTGCGCGGTATTATGGGATATAAAAGGGAGGCCTTTGCCCTGCAGTGGGGCATAAAAATGATAGTAAATAATCCACTCCCCCCCCGCACGCCCCCTATTACATAGGACTTAAACATAAAAGGCCAAATGTGGTCGTACCTACTACAGGTACACCTCTGCCCAACCTTTCGGGGAAACAAGGCGTGATATTATGTTATGTTTATAAATAATGTATCTATATATTTCCAGAGTATGTGAAGAAATTATTAACTCCATGGATGATCCTATTTAAATATCAAAAGTAAACTAAGTATGTAAATAAATATAAGGATTGTATTTGTATTACCTCTTTCCTAAGCTCATCGAGGTCTTGCTCTGTCATCTTATTCTTCTCTTCTGTCTCTACATCCTCATCAGATTCCTCGTCATCATCACTTACTTGAAGTCCAATGCCCATTTCCTGGAAAAAAAACAGTGTAGGTATTAAACTAGTTTTTTGATGACGAACTACATAATTTCGTAGTATTCATATAGTACTATAACTCCTGCTGCCAAATCTTCTATTTACAACCAAAAACCGAGTAACTTCAATTGGTGTTTTGCAGGGGACTTTTTTGGGACCTAAATAGACCCAAAAAATAAGTAAAATACCCAGCCGCGGTATACATGAAACTTCCGAGTTTTAAACGTCATACTGGTATGAGTCACAGAAACGTTTTTAACTCTATGTGCCCTACGCACGGGCGATTTTTTCCTGCGACGATTTTTTTTCGTGCACAGGATTTTGAACGCTCTGCTTAGCTACGAGAGTTGAAAATCCATCCAAAAGTGTGTTTTTGGATTGTATCATCAAAAACACACTCTTCGATTCTCAATGTTCAGCTTAACACCCGAGAGTTGAAAATCCAGTGCGCAATAAATCCCGCCGCGATATTTTTACGTCCGTGCGAACGTGGGCTTATTCACGGCCGGATACAATAAGTATAAAAAAACAGTCTGGAAGGATTCAAAGCCTGTCTCACCTCAAGCAGTTCATTATCAACGTCCTTGGTGCGTTTGTACCCAGAGCATGCGACCTCCGTATCGAGCTGGTCATCTCGCTCGAGGTCACTGAACTTCGGGTAACCGTCGCTCTCATATCCGAAACGTTTCTTGAAGAACTCACGAACGCAACGCACGTCGCGGTCGAAGTAACTAAAAATAATTAGAGAAAGGAAATAAATAAGAATATTTAAAAATGATTTTCGTATTACGACGTAACGCTAGTTTAAGAATCAGAAACTTAACATTTATGATGGATAATATAAGTCTTTATAAGAACAGTAAGGTGAATAAGGCAGGCCATAGAAATAATAGCGATGACCTTCCGACGGGAGGAGGGGGGCTAGCTAATTTAACATAGAGGATGCCTGTGTCCAGTACATTAGACTATCATGGGCTGACAATGGTGACGATTCAGATAATATTCCTCCATCAATCTTTTGACACTAAATATTCCATCAAAAAACTCACAGTTCAGCATTAGGATGCGAGGTGGAGACCATTTGCGGGAAGTCGATGATGATGGGATGGTTGTCTTCATCGATCATTATGTTGAATTCGTTGAAGTCGCCGTGAATGACGCCGCAGTTGCCTAGGCGCATTATCAGGTTCATCAGCTCGTCGTACAAGCCTTCCGCGTCCGCTACTGAAGCTACGTGGGTCCTGTAATCATGAAAACCGATAAACATAAACAAGCAATGTTTATTTTGTATAAGGTGAATCCTATTTCATGCATTTTCATGCATATATACACAGTGAACCTACAATACAACCTTGTGGGACACCTGACCTAAACAGCAAAAATATACCCAGTTTCGAAACTTCATTTAAATATGGTAGAAATGAGTTTTATTTTTAAAATAAATTCTTTAATCATTTGCATTCCTCAATTATATTAAAGAAATGAATCATAGAAATGCATTTTTTTTAACTTATATTTTTTTTTTCATTTATTATCTTAATTACTAGGTTAATTCACAGAACAATTTAATTTAGTAATATGACTAATCTGCGGTTGCAGTTCGAGTTTTAGGAAAAACAACTGTAAAGTCTACACATAAGGCTCAGTTTGCGCTATAACTTCATAGTTTTTATGACTTTTTCAACAGTACTAGTCGGTTTAAATAAACTTTATTTACACTTGCATAATGTTTGTCTAAGTGGAAAACTCGTGTTTGTTTACATGATTGGCAAATAAATTGCGAACGCAGATTACGTCTGTTGTGATTTAGATTATTAAAAAGAGAAAGTCGAACTTACAATGGTCCTCCGCTCACCAACTGCATCACAACACAATGCCTGTTGAAGTCAATAGGCTTAGGAACAGGAAATTCTCTGTCATACAACGCCTTCATGTAAGCAAACTCCTTGGTGGCTGATATACGTGACAGGTACAGCCATGATGCACGGTTGCGGTGCGCATGATAGTCGCGCTTGTCTTTTACATTGCGGAAACATGTGCGGCCCAGTCTGAAATTATAAAATTATAATGAAGGAATTGTTAATGTCAATGTCAGCATGTTCTGAAGAAATTGTTAACTAATTAATGTATGCAGATCGGTGGTGTATAATTCAAGTATGTGACGATTATTTTTGAAGATTTGTCGGAAAAAATCATGCCGACTGAAAGCTTTACTGGCGTGCGCGCATAAACCGTAAGAGATAAATAAGATTAATGTTCTACAGGATTGTACATAATAAAAAGTTCAACAAAAAAGTCCGCGCTAGCATAATGTCTCTTCTAAGTATGACCCACAGTAACCACTTTTATCTGCCAGAATTTGATAAAAAAGAAATTGTTATTTCCGAAGCTATTTTGACCAGTATTGTATTAATCCTTATTCAATAAAATATGTTATTTGAATTGGGCACTTAATTTAGATTAAAATATGCCTTCCATCAATCATTTTAAATGAATACTTTAAAAGATACCACAGATTCAAAATTATGTGTAACAAAATAATTATGGTTGATGGCGGCGGGCGCAGCGCTAGGAAGTTAGTGACCTTTTCCTCGGCGATGAGGTATGTAATACCAGTACATTCCCGAAGAAAATTTGGTTTGCCGAAATTCACGCGGGAGAAGCCGCGGGCAAAAGCTAGTATGGGACTACTTTTAAGGTTATTCTAATGTTCAAAACAGGACACACTAATGATAGTCAGTATGGGCAGTCAATACTTACATTCCCCACTCATACTCTTGATTAACAGCTGAAGAAGCTGTTTAGTATGTGAATCACCAAAACGAGTTATCTAACATAGACATCATAATAAAAATTTACCTGTGCAGCTTCAGACATAATGGATTGCGATCTTCATCACCCACTGTATAAATATTAGATTCTTTGCCAACTCCAATCTGGTTGCCAAATGAAGCAATCACTTGTCTGTTAGTCAGCGCTTTTAGAGCTAAGTAGTCATACCCGGAGTTTGTGAGACGGTACCCATCATCTGAATATGAAATAAGAAAATTGTAATAAAATTCAGAAGGTTAATCATTTATTTTATTATGTGCAGATAGGTATTACTCACAGTGTTTTCCACGCTCATATGTCAACAATCTATGTTTACATAGTTCTTTCATTAATTTGTGGACACCACCGTGACGGAGATTTGCTATGGATGCCACGAGAGAACCAGGAACCAGTTCGTGGTTCTTCATACCCATTTCCACCTGGAATTATGAAGAATATTTATGAAAAAAAAATATTTTTGAGGTTACTAAAAGTATGTTTATTTCAGCAAAGCTACTTACTGCGGTCAAAACTCTGAAGTCTTCAGCAGTTAAATAACGCAACATTGCGACGTCTAGCTTTCCCATCTTCAAAAGTTGTTATTATTTCAGTTTTCTCTAACTAACGTTTACCAACAACGTGATCACCAGTGTCTTTACGAGAAAAGTGACACTGACAGCTGTTCATAAAAGCACCAGCCAGAAGAGAGCAATGACGAGAGACCTACCACAGAGTACTTTATAACTGGACCTGACATTCATCTCATAGAAGTTTTTGCGAAAGCTAACAAAAACATGGACACAAATATTTTCACCACTCCTTAACCTTTCTTTACATACATACTCCTAAAAACTTAAGTTCTCATTAGTCTTTACAACGCCTATTATTTTAAATATTTGACCGATCTCTCCAATCTCATAAGTGAGGAAGTAGAGATTTACATAATTAGGTACTTTTGCGATAACCAAACGTAGAATTAATTTGCGAATGAATTTTTTGAAACCGAAATTAACCGAATGATAAACGAATGCAGCGGATTTAGCGAAAAATTCAATTGAAGCGAGGTCAAACCAATACAATAGATAAAGAATACTGTGAAGCTAAATACAACTCTATACGTAGCGCATAAGAGTTATTATTTTTTGGCTTAAACAGCAAATTACGACAATTCGCCGATTATTCTTTTTTTTAACCTCTCTGAGAGGCTCTCTGAGTCTCTGTTTCTGTTTGGCGCTGCCCAAATTCCTAGGTTGACTTGTCTGTGTCCCTATTTTTCCTCCAGAATGAACTATTGATTTGCTTTCTGACTTTACGGTTGTTTTCACGTATTACTTGTATATTTTTTGTCAAACAGTTTAGTTTGTTATTTTTTTGGGTGATTTTGTTTATTCAAATTAAAGATAATGGCTGACGCCTTCAGAAATGGTGTGATACACTTGGATTCGACTCCAGTATTCGTGTTTTATTCTGGCCAGATTGTGGAAGGCTCAATAATGTTTGAGCTGGAACAACCAATAACATTTTCTGGTAAGTACTGACTGATGCAAAAGCTCAGAAACCAGAAATGTTGCAGCAGGTAACAGACTTGCTGCAATATTTGTGGTTTCTGAGCTTTTTAAATACTTATTTAATTCTATATTTTGTGTTGCCTATAATAATATAGTACTGTAATACTGGTAGTCAGCTGCATTCGGATATACTGGAAACCAGCCCCAAAGATGATGATGACTTTGTGTTGCCTATTTTATTCAGAAAATCTAAGGTTTAGATGCTATGAATTCCTAACATGAATTTAGTATACATTTTCAATGTAAGCTTGAAGAGCTAAATTATAAATGAGATTTTATACTTATCTGTAAAATTGCTTGTAAAAAACACTTTAAAACACAGCATCAAAAGAAACAATAATATTTTAAAACTAGATAAGGTATGATACCTTCCGTCTACTTCTATAGTTATTATTCATGCTTTTTGTATACAACAATCACAGTTGTTAACAATAATGATGACAACTCAGTGATCTAGCTAGGAGAGCAGCGATTCACCCAACAATTCATTATAGATAAGTACATCATTTAATTAATAATGCGTACTTTGTAAGTCTCTCATGTACTATAAAACCTTTATGTACCTAAATAAATAATATATTATATTAAATATTTTCCTTAAAGTAATATTGTTAAAGAAATAATGGTACTTACACTGAACATTACATATTCTAAGAATAAATAAATATTGATGTAATCACATCATTAGAACATACATAAATGTTATATAATATAAGAATATAATCTTTATTTATATAAAACACATTGTAGTACATGTAACAGTTATCACAAAGTAGGTAGTATTAAATCTCAGGGAATCAAGTGGGTGACATGCTGTTCTCCTTGCTAACTTGAAATAACTTGTATTAAAACAAAAGAAATAATAGATGTTTATTAATTTATTATTGTTTATATATTTAAATAAGTAGTTACTTAATTTATTCCCTACAAAGATAACATAATGCTTCCACTTTATAATTATTATCATAATACGATACATTAAACCAATCAACAGAAAACAAAATGATTCTACTATTTTTCCTTTACCTGAAAACTAGCCTTAAAGCTGATTTCAGACGATATCGCTTGCCATACATTTATTTAGAACACATTCACACTTTCACATTATACTTTAAATTGTTTGTTTACTTTGTGTTATTGTACTATAGAGCAGAATAGTATTGCGCAGTCTGAAATGAGCTTTACCTCTTAAAAATCTCAAATTTTTTGACACTCTTACACCAATATTGATTATGAATGATTTTTCAGTAATTTACATGCAATTCCTTGGAGAAGCCAATGTGTCATGGACGGAGAGTGAAGTAGAGACTGTAAATGGTATTAAAAATCATAAAATAATTAAGTATGAAGGCCGTGAGGAATACTTCAATGACACCTTCAATCTGGCAGGAGGCGGATCAGGTATAGTAACATTTGTTTTAACCCTTGTAACACAATATGCAGATAAGCGTAGGCATAGCAAAGGCCTGACTCGATAAAGGGGCTCAAAATTGAAACTCAGGGCATTTATTTCAACCATTTACTGACACTATTGAATGGTCAAGGAGTCAGTCAGTCAGAATGATGCAACTAAGTGCCCATTCCAAAGCATAGTAGATGGAGAAGTGCAGGCAAGAAACTCCATGGACACTCTTTTAAAATAATCAGTGGGCTCTGATTCTAGATAAAAAGGGTTTAGTTCGGTACTGGGAACTAGGAAGTAATGAGAGACATCCTTTCATATTGTTTCCTCATTTGAATTAAGTGGTTTCAGGCGAAGCAAGGATATTTGTTTTCAACTATTTTCTATCTTCAACACATGCTACATTTTGCCATCCATTTCAGGTACTTCCCAACTTCGAACAGGTAGACAGAATATTCCTTTTAAGTTCCGAATACCGTTCACGGCTCCATCATCCTTCAAAGGGGAACAGGGTCAAGTGTCTTACTCCATGACGGCACATCTTGTGACCCCTGAACACATACATGCACACGAAGTTATTACGAAGGACTTCCAAGTTGTAGCACCAATGAATTTGAATTTGGGAAGTCCCAGAATCAAAGTAAGTACGATTCTTTTGATACTTTTTACCCGACTACGGCAAAGCTAAAAGGAAGGGTTATGATTTTAGCAGTCTTATGTGTATTTGCTTTTTACGTGTGTTCCACCGTAGCGCGCTTCACCCAGACCATTTTTGTACCTATGTCTTCATTTCTGTCTGAAATATTTTTGTGCTTTTTATTAGATCACTTTTATTTTCCTGTAGTCGGGTTACAGTTTTTTAAACTTAATTTTTTTTTTGCTTGTGCTACACTTGTTTGAAAACTGCGAGACAGGATGTTAGCGCAAAGCATTCGATCCAATTTTGCATACATGCTGGAATACCCCCATCCGGACATTGCAGGCGGGTGGAAAATGGAATAGGTAAATTGTTGATATTGTTCGGCAAAAAGTGACTCGGCTCGGCCAAAACCTACCCTTAACGGGGTCAAGCAAGCCTCCCCAAACGACAGTCCTGGATCCGCCACTGCCTGGGCCGGTAGTCTCGACATAGATAGCGATCGCTATACGACCGAATTCGGTCGCAAAGTCCTAATGGCGTCCCTAGACGCGTGCGACGCGCATGACAAGTGCGGGGTGTTTTCTTGCTTGTCACGCAATTTTGACCGTCGTACGGACGCCATTAGGAATTTGCGACCAAATCCGGTTGTATAGCGATCGCTATCTATGTCGAGACAGCTCAGCAGCCCCTAGTCGCAGTCGAGATCGTAGCCGGGTCTACAAAAATCTTTGAAATACTACTAAGTACTAATAGGTACTGTGTCAAAGATTTTTCTGTTTTTGTACGAATATTGTTTGCCGTAACCTGTGTTATTTTGTTTTCTTTTCTTTATTTCCTTTTTAATAGAGCTAAGTACTAATACCTATAAATTATCTCAATAACCAGGAACCTATAGACCTGGAATTCGAAGAGGTGTATGGATGCTGCTGTTCTTCCGATCCTGTGACGATTCGCGTACGACTGCCCATATCGGGCTACTGTCCCGGGCAAGTGATACCCGTAGCCATCGAAGTGGCTAACAATAGTAGTGTCGAAATCACTAAGATGATATTCGAAATTTTGTCGGTAAGCAATCAATTAATTAAGTTATTATCGTATATCACGCCTTCTTCTTTTCGGATCTAGTTATGAGATTTGTATTAAATTAGTGGAGCTCTGTAGGTGCACGTTAATCGCGACATCAGTGGCGTTTTTTAGGTCCTCAAAAGTGCAGGTATTTGAACACTAAAACAGATGGGATATGGTATGGATAGGAGCACCGCACTCGCACTGATATCAGAGGGATCTTAAAGGTCACTGCACACAGCGGGCGGGGCGCGGCGTGGCGTGGTGGTGACGTGGCGCTGGCGTGACGAAAGCGGTCACACTGCGAGCGCGATCACGTCCCGTCCCGCCGCGAATGAAGAGAGAAAGAATATAAATTAAATAAACAGTTATAAGTTCAAAGTAACTAAGTTAGTTAAAGTAACTTATAATTTATTAGTTACAGTTATAAGTTAAAGTTTTAAGCTTTAATACAATCTCTCAATTCTGAATGTAACCGACACGCCCCGCCCCGCCGCTTCTGACTTGTATTCACGCCCGGCGCGGCGGCGCCGTGGCGTAACGGTTACCGTCGCGTCGAGCGGGATGGCTCTGTGTGGAGTCGTCCGTAGTATCTAGTACATTACAACTGCTCAGCGTCACGTCACCGTCGCGTCCCGCCACGCCACGCCTGCTGTGTGCAGTGACCTTTAATCCCCTATTTTGCTAGATTGTGTTGCACCAATCGCGGAACCAAATAGGTTCCGCAGTTGGTTGATTGCCCTTCATATACACCGCAGATCATGGTGGCAGAATATCACGCTGATTTCCCCAAAGTCTAGAGTTGTATACCTTTCTCCATTTGTTATCAAAGTCCCATGTAATGCCTATGGCTATTAGCTGGGCGCAAATCCAGAATCCCGGCTGCTTATTGGCTAATATAAAACCCAATATCAAAGAAGACATTGAACCCAGAACCCTTTGCTACGCAGTCACGCTTTCAATCATTAGGCGGGCTATTATAATTAATTGATTACTACATAAACTAACATTTATTTTCTTTAATGAGTTTAAAATTGAGGCTGTGGTTGTATTTGGCCGATCATAACTGTTTGCAGAAACCGCAGGCTATTGGGCGTATGGCGAGCGGATGTTTGAGCCAAACTCGTTTATTGATTTTGGCTCAAACATCCTCTGTAGTGTAGTGTAATCTATGTCACATTATAAATTAAAGTTCGTTTTTGTGTCTGCCTGTGTGACTGCGTTGTTCTACAAAACTACGCAACGGATGTTGATGCGGCTTTCACCATCATGGTTTCACAGCTGTCCGGGAGACCCGTACGGGTAGCGCCCGCATCCCCCTGAAACGAGGGAGTAGTACGATACGTTGTACGGGCTCTACCTGGAGCGGGTCGCGTACGGACCAATCCTCGTTGCTGTGAAACAATGTTCTAGCGCTTCACGTGTGTCTCTGTTCCGTCCGGGAGACCCGTACAAAGAAAGAATAATATTTTATTTGGGGACCGCTATTCGGTTTAGAAATACGCGTTAAACGAAAAAATAAAAACATTTGATAACCCCTCCCCCGTTTGATATTTCTTGATTATTTCCCCTCCCCCCTTTCGAGCCTAAAGTGATTTTGGACGACCCCCTAGTATTAATTTTAACAAGTTTTGGCGGCCTTAATTCTCCGAATTTCACATGCAGTTTACCCCATGAAACTAAACATAAGAAAAATTTCGACAGAAAGAGTTATACCGAAGCCAGCGGCCCCAGTCCGAGTACATACTACCAGAAAAAGTGCTGGTCACCACAAAGAAGGGGTCCGTGATGGGCAACTGCAAGCGGAACTTCACCGTAGACCTGGCCGTGCCAGAGATCATACCGCCCAACCTCGAGAACTGCAGTATCATTGATGTGGGGTACTTTTTCCGGGTAAGTTGGTTAATATTTTGTGTTTTTTTAAGTCCCCCATCCACCCCCCTTTCTAAAGGCTAATGAGGGCTTTCTAAATTTTGCAATCTGAATAGGTTGAGAGTTGAGACGGTAGTACGGAAGTGCCTGCTTCTTAACCTAATCGAACATTGTCCACCTAAATCGCTGCATAATCTAAAAATATGAAAACCTTGACGTCGGCACTATTTAGCTCCGAAAGGTAAACTATATCCTTTTAATCCTGTTTCCTATTTCAGATAACAATAAAACTGTCTGGCTGTAACGACGAATTGCAGGACGAGGCCGAACTGTGCCTTGGATTGATCCCTGTACAAGAGTTTACAGAAGGCGAGTACGTTCACCCCTTAGCTCACAGCCTGCCAACGGGGCCCATTCCTGACCCCAATAATACCACACAGCTGTTGCTCCCTCCCGTCACCGCAGGTTTCAGGGGATCCAACACTAGCCTGCAAAGATCCCAGCACAGTCCGGTTCAAGCCGCTCAACACCCGACAAATCCACCTCCAACCGGTCCATACTCGGACACTCCACCTCCATATCCTTATCCAACAGAAAATAAGTTCGAAATTCCCGTATCAATGGAAATGAAACCAAGACCATATCAAGATTATGGTATTGGTTTCAAGGTTCCGGAAAGTTCGCCTGCAGGTAAGACGTCTGGTTATCCAACTAGCGGACCGGGTTACCCGACAAGCGGGCCGGGCTATCCGACTAGTGGGCCGGGTTACCCGACAAGCGGGCCAGGTTATCCGACTAGCGGGCCCGGTTACCCGACTAGCGGGCCCGGTTACCCGACTAGCGGGCCTGGTTATCCAACTAATGCCCCGAGTGGAATAAATCCCCCACGGTATGGTGATATCCAGCCGCCTTACCCCGCGGGCAACCAAATGCCCGGGAGTAATCATGGAGGGCCGCCGTATGGTCAGGGAGGATACCAGCCATCCGCCCCGCCCCCCAACTAAGTAGAATGTTCAGTCTACCGTACGTTGACAGCGCCCTTATTTCGTATAAAGTAAGGGTGGTTTTCGTAGTTCAAGTGTTCTGAGAAGTCCGGTTTATCGTACAGAATTTTAATCTCACGAAGCAACGCGCGCTTTACTTGTGGTTACCAAGTGTACAAACACGCTGTGGATATGTGTGTAAGCACAAGGAGCCCTCTGTACCGGCCGAGACACGGGCGAAATTAGAAGTGAAAAAAAGTCGGAAGTGTGTGTGTGTCATGTGCTGACGCTACTCGTCTTCACGCACACATTCACAGCGTGTGTGTGCACTTGGTTACCACAAGTAAAGTGCGCGTCGTTTCGTCAGATAAAAATACTATACTATACTAGTTTTATTCACCACCTGCTGATAAAGTCCTTGTGCAAAATAAGACTTGATAACGCTGTACTACAATTTAATTGATATGTACGTACTACATTATCTTAATACTGTGTCATAAACAGACAGAACTGGACAGTTTATCGTTGTTGTGATTTGAAAACCTACATTATTTTATTTATAAAAACGTTAAATACCCTCTGCTAAGCTAGATAATTATGACACCGTCCTATGGCACTGGGGACTTAGCCGCTTGTGACTTATGCTTTCAGAGTTTGATTAGTATATATTATTTAATACAAAAAATAAAAATCCGCCATATGAGCGAATGTTTTCTACTGACAAAAAAAAACTTTAACACAAGTACTTACGCGCATATTTTATACGTTTTTACAAATATTTGTAGATAACCTGAGTACAATTACTCTTTTCTACCTATTTAGCATTTAAAATGACGTTTTATAAACTTTATAATTATTAAATAGATTTAAGAACATAATATGTACATGTATACTGTTAAAGCTTTTTCTAATAATTAGTGTTAATAAGAATGATTGATAACAATATTATCGGCCTTAAAAAAATGTTAAAAATATACCTATTAATCTCGCTTAAATGATATAATTATATTGTACTTATAAACTTTTTCGAGGTGCCTCTTTTAGTAAAAGACAAAAAATCTACTGTAGAAAATTCTACACTGAAATGCCATATTTTCTAGCTTATAAAAAATTACTACAAAATATTTTTGTATTGGAACAAACAAAAGTCAATCCAGGAAAGTGTAATTGTTATAAGTATAACAATTTTATATTATGTCCAAGATACTCTATTGAATAATAATATTAATATACCTCAGAAATATATTAGGTAGGTATACCTACTTACTTGTTATTGTCAGCTTTGATATTTTAAGACAGACATTTTGAGCTGATGTAATCTGTCTCAGTACAGTGTTTATAAAATGTAGGTTACCTGGATATAAAAGTAACTTATAATACTTAACTAACTAATCTGCGTTCGCAATTTATTTGCCAAACATAAACAAACACGAATTTTCCACTTAGACAAATATCAACTTTATGCAAGTGTAAATAAAATTGATTTTAGATCGACTAGTACTGTTGAAAAAGTCATAAAAAAAATATGAAGTTGTAGCGCAAACTGAACCTTACGTGTAGGCATTACAGTTGTTTTTCCTAAAACTCGTATCTGTTTACATGTTTGGCAAATGAATTTCGAACGCAGTTTAAGTATGCAGGATTGTACACAATTGACCGTCACATAGATTTAGTATCGATTTTTATATTTTTGTTTTGTTTATCTAATTAATTAAATTAATAATGCAATGGATGTTGAGTTGATGAGTTTCGCTTGATTAACAAATGAGAGTTGGAACTGTTTTGTTTAGAAAAATAAAAGAAATGGTGCCTATAGTAGGTTAAGTATGTTGAGCCTAGTCTTTATATGAAGAGAGAGTGGTGGGAAAGTAAAGGAGATGGAGGTTCTGAATGTCAATGAAAATAAAACCTAAGTTAAGGACACAGATGGTTCACTCCGCAAATCATTTAAATAAAAACCGACTCTTGCTACGACACAATAAAGTGCAATTCAGGTCGCACAGCGCAAATTACTTCAGTTATATTCACCTAGAAATTGCCTCTCTGTCTATCGCATAATTCTTATATCTTCTGACTACGACGTTACGCTCACTGAATTGGCCCGACAAGATGAGCCCGCCGCGTACTTCTTCATATCTAAAATGCGGAGAGCGCCTTTGTACTATAACTATTCTATGTTAATAAGGAGAACAATCTTTCAGTATAATCAGCAACGAAAGTCGATTAACACTTCGGAATATTTTTATATCATAAATTCATAATATTAAATAATAATACAAATTATAATAATACAAATTTAAAAAATAGTAACTGGTTTCTTACCGGAACATAAGTACAAACTAAAATAACACAAACTTTTGTGAGAAATGCTAAAAAGAAATGTCTCGAATTTTTTGTGCCAATTTAGTTACCTGGATGATAAGTAAAAGTTACAGTGTTTATCGACTTTGTTTGCTGACTGTACTAACTACTAAATGCATTTAAATCTTTTGATATTTGCTAGTTATTTTCTGAAAGAAGAAGTAGAATTGGACGCTATTCACGCCGGTTGGCAGTTGTAATTGGCTGATCAAAAAGGTACTTATAGTTATAATAATTTTATGTTAACAATAAATATTAAGGAACCAAGCACCCATAATGCGTAACACATTTTAAATCACAAATAATCACAATACATTTTGAAGGTTATTGCTAATCCATAGAAATGTTCGAAAAATTCGTCTTCTCAACAACGTATTAACGCAATGAACGTGGGTGAACTGTCAAAATGAAAACTATTGCGATCAAATTGGCATTTTATGTGTGTTACGCAATTATCTGTAGGTATGGAGCGTAAATCTGTTCTGTGCAACACAAACTATGTAATAAGTGCTAATTATTTTATTTATATTTTCTTATTAATAAGTATTTTTTATATTGTATTTTTTACATGTAATTTCAGACGTGTTCATATTACGGATAATAAAATATACGAATTGTTACCGTGAGAATTAAGTAACGTGTTTTATTGAAAGAAATCCTATTTATTATTCGTTTAGCGTCTTCATGTAAATTAGTCAGCCAGACAGCTCATATAACAGTTTAGCAGTTCAACGCGCTTGGAACTATTTTTAAGTGTTTCATTTCTGCTGTTTCTATTGCCGCCGCCTGCCTATGGGTACTTGTGTATCCACAGCAAACTAATGACTCATTAGTCATTAATTACCGGTCAACTGCTCTAACTTCGCTTGGCGTCCTATGTTTGCCTATAATGAAAAAGAAGTACTTAATGTGTTTTTGATTTTACCTGCCGAACGGTCCGCGGCGGAACGTTCGGTTGAATACGCTCCTAATGTTTTTCAAGTTACCTATGACACATCAGCCGAACGTTACGTCCATAGAAATATAACGCGACGGAGCGTTACGCCGCTGAACGTTCGGCAGGTGTGGCCCGACCGTAAGGCAATCGAGCTCTATAAATAAACTCAGTTTCGATTGTCATACAAGTAAATGAAAATATATTACAGCTTTTTCATTAGAGGCAAACATAGTACGCCAGGCGAAGTTAGAGCAGTTGACCGGTAATTAATGAGTCATGCGTTTGCTGTACATAATCTGAGGGGCAATAACTCGTATAAGAATGTTCGCATTCTAACCTACCTCACTCAATCTATGGATTTAGCATGTAGGTGCCGTATATTGAATTTACTTAATCTTTTTGACAGTAATTGTCGCTGGGAGAGGTGAGATTGCATCTTTTATTTGCACGTTTTTAACACTTTCAAGGTCACTGAACGAGACACAATAGAAGTTTTATTGTTATGACGCCTATTAGCACAGTATAATCGAGTAACAGTAGGTATTATGTCTCGGCAGTGGCCTTGAAATAATTATCTACGGCCTCACGATAGATAAACCTTCCGCGTCTGTGCGTGACTGCCACACACACACTCAATACTGTTGCGTAGATATACCTACACTTGAGATTTCGAAGCGCGTCGTTTCGGCCGTTTTCTATGAAAACATAATACCTACTGTTACTTATTTATACTGTGTGCCTATGGGCGTTTAGTGACCTTCAAAGTGTTAAGTACGAGTATGGCCTTCTGAGCTTCCTGTGTGACTGACACTGGCGTAGACACGATCAGAGATTTTAATTTTGATAACACAAAAAATTAGTCACTAATTAGTTGAAATTTGAAAGAAAGAAAGTATTTATTGAGATACCTAAGCACAGGAGATCACAAACTAAACTAAGACACATTGAGGCATTTGTCGCCAAATATCAGAATTTGTTGGTCCAGTGACCAATCCAAAGTTATAAGGGTTTATAGATGGCCGAACTGGGGAGCATCTCCCCAGCTTAGCCCAATTAACTTAAATTGTCCTTAATAAGTCGCATTTTTTCGACAAGTCACAGATTAAGTCGGGTCTTAGTTTAGAAGATATAATGAGTTCTATTTTTAAGGTCCAAGAGCTAGATCGAAGAATTTACGAAAAAATCTCTGTGTAGTATCTGTAAAAATACCGCTGCATATAGTGCCTTGTAGATGGAAAATCTGCTAGAAAAATATTCTCTATATTGGAGGGTTTTGTATGCTGTTTGAAATTAAAAAGTGCGCTTCTCGTCGCGTTCTTTCAGTGTGAACTGACCCTTAATGACAGTAATATCTAGGTAATAAATAAAAACAATAACTAATTGCAATACGTATTTATTTAAGTCATAAGAAACATAAAAAAAATATTCGAGATTATTATTACAACAACAAAAATATGATCTGTTCAAAGGCATCTTATTTACATGAATATTGTCATAAAATTACAGTTTTCGTATTGAATACTCTACTGTCTATCAGGAACACTTATAACAGGATGGATTTTATCCATAACTGAAAAAAGAGGAATGAGTTTAATAAAATATTAAGTAATAACGGTATATTGTCGTAGTTTGAGTTTAAGACACATTCTGGCTAAAAACGTTTACATATTTTTTCTACTGACTAGTTACTACATAGAAAAACAAATGCACAATCTTAAAACTATGACTTCCAATATAGATAATATGAAAAAATATAAAAATCATCAAAAGAAGAAATAAAGTATACCTAGTTTGACCCGACGCCGCGCCGTGTGCGTTGGCGAATGAGCGGCCTCTACTGCCCCCCATAAGCCGCGCGCATACCTAAGGCGCGGTAAAGCGGTATCAAGCAAACTATAATAATTTTTGTGTCATAGACAATAAGGCACATTATTATAAAAAGACGAAAAGTAAAAAGACCAAGAGAAGTACTTTAAAACAAAAATTGAGTAAATATAATATATATGAAAACAAGTTAACGAATAAAGCAATCTAATATCTGTTTTTACTCCATTTGAAAAAAGATTGTGATTGATTAAATGTCTATTAAACAAACTTTTTTTGCAGTCTGTTCAACCGATTCTGACTTCTATACCGCAGGCATAAGGATGGCATTAAAAGCAAAAAAGTGATAACAATACTGTTTACTGCAGCTGCCATTGTCATGCCAGTATGCCACCAACGTAATAGAAGTCAAAATCGGTTGAACGGACTGTAAAAAAGGTTAAGTTAAATGTCTAATCTTATTTCAATGGAGTTTAAGTGACAAATAAATGAATTCCTAAATACAAGCGTGATGTTGGATTTTGAACTTTCGGCCGTAAGTCGAGCGTTGAATATCCAACTGCGCGCTTTTATTTAGGCATTCGTTTAGATCGCTTAGTTTTAGTGGAGACAGGCATAGAAAATGTAATAAAATGAATTATTTAAACATTTATATATTCCATATTTAATATCTTACTGCTAGAATAGATTATATAATTTGTAACGTTGAAAATATTACGTTTTAAGCTTAATTATACGTATAAATGCTGAAAAATATAACAATTGTAAAAAACATTATAATTTTTAAATCTACGAGTATAATATAATAAAAAATATAAAAAAGCTCTTATTTGTATGCTTTAAAAAGCCTTAAAATCGAATTTATAACATTTCTAACTTTAAATCTACACTCTTGGAATCCTAAATCGAGCCGCCAAGCATAAAACATCAAAATAGTCATGATTCACAAAAATATTGTATGACATTTTGAAGCCGACATACTGGCTATCATTTTGGTATAATTTTTATATAAAACAATGCAGAGTGGTTCGATTCAGGAGTCCGGAAGTGTACTATGGATCCACACATACAAGCTCGGTGTAGACAGAGCTTTATTTAATTGTAATAATGTAAGTACAACGAGTAAATATCTGAATTATCAAAATTGTAGAGGCTTGTAGAAGAATTCACATAGGTATATACTTCTCAACAGGCACAAAATGAATAAAATACTTATTTAATTAGGCACATTATTCCCAAATTAATAATCGTAAGAGAAAACATTCTGTATAATGTCACAGAGATTAGTACAGATGGGACACTCCGCAAAATCATTCCCTCTGCTGTTTATGATATTTATCGATCAAGGGATGCTTTTATAATGCACGAGTAAAACACTCACGTGTCGATTTCAAATACTTTTTTTTTTCAATGATGAAGTTTAGGTGATATTTTCATTTAAAAAAATAAAACAAATTCCGAAAACATAACTGTCCAAGATATTTATTTTATATAAATATAATCTGATAGAGCATCTTTGGGCGTATATTTTCCCGTTTTTATTTTTGGAAAATCATCTTCGGATACAAAGTAATTTCTTTTTTCCAGATTTTCGTTTTTATATTTTTCTCCCTAAAAACGCAAAAGTGCGACTTGACACTAGTACAGAAATATTGCTCGTAACAAAGCCTATCACTGATAAAAAAACACGTTGCACTTTTTTAATGAAAAGATCACCTAAAATTCAGCATAAAAAAAAAAAAAAAATCACATCGACACGTGGGTGTTTTACTCGTGCATTGTAAATGCATCCCTTGATCGATAAATACCATAAACAGCAGAGGGATTTTTTTTTGGTCCAATGGAACACTAAGACGCCAGCACATCAACCTACTCCAATCTGCCAAATTTTCGCAATCAACATTGAACCTTATTCTTTAGCGATAAAGTTGAAAATCTATAAAAGAAATTTGACATAATATTGTAATAACTTGATGTGCTGGCGTCTGTATCTAAAATGCAAAGTGTTCAATCTGTATTCATCTGTGATGATAATGTTGACAACCACGTGATACTCTTTTTTTTGTTAAATGTATTTAAAGTTACCACTCAAAAGAGCTTTTAACGTCATTAAAAATTAATACAGATCTTTAAGTATAAATCTTAAGTACCTACTTACGTTAAATTATTTGTTTGTTACGTTTATTATATATTTATGTTCTTTAACGTCCCTTTCAGCCCTCGGTACCAGCCTTCCATTTTATCAAGAGATCCAGCGTAGAGCTACATTTTAAATGCACCACCGCCAAATTCCCATACTTAAAGCAATCGAGATCGTATCATTCTATCTAATAATTTCCACCAGATGGCACCACATTCGCTTGTACTCTTTGTGATATAAACGTTCAAAAATATTACTGTATAATTATTTCTAGACTGCTTAAATAAATGATTCTGCAAACAATGATTAGGTAATGGTAACTGCAGTACCTTTGACACAAGAAATTAATAATTTTTAGGCCGCCATTAGCCATTACAGTCTTGTAAGTTGCTTCTATAAAATGTATGTAAGAAGAAACTACGATAAGTTACTTACAAGAGAGTTTACATTATCAAATTTATTGTAAGTTAATTATAGTGTGTTGGGGTAAGTTCGGCGCTGGGGTAAGACCGTATCCGGAATCGAATTCCCGGCCAATTCAGCGATATTATTTATTTATTTACGGAAAACATTGTGTTCAACGTCAGTATATTTTGCCCCGATGACAACAAGGGAAAAAAAAAAAAAAGTGATAACTTAAACTAATCTAAGTTGATCTATACAGACAGATTAGCGCCGTAATGCGTTACGTAACGTAGCGGTTTACCCTTCCATAAGCAGTTATCACTTAAAAAAAAATAAGTTGCGCAGAGTTTCGTTTATACGGTCTAAATCCAGCGACGGGCTTACATTAACATACCTTACGTGAGGAAAACTTAGAAGTGTAATGGCGGCCTTATTCTCATGCAAATAATGAATAAGCGTCAATATGCACCAATATTAACCATCGTATACAGACATTATGGGCCAGCGCAGTCCACCAAAAAGGCCGTTGAAATCCAACTTTAAACAGTGAAGCATACGGTTGAAATTGGTACCTATGACATAAAAATTGAGATAACTTTGGACAATGAACCTGCGCTGACCCGAGTATAGTAAGATCTTGAAGTAGTGAGAATGCAGTGATAATATGAACAATCAGTATGTAGTCATCAGATAATGCACACGGGGGCATGAACCGTCATGGTGGATATTCTTCGCTTTTGGCTGTCATGGCGGAAAGCATTACGTTCTATCGAGTTAAGAGAAAAAAAAACTTCGCGTACCAGCTATGGGGTCGTCCATTAATCACGTGATGTTTTTTAGCAACTGTTTAACCCCCCCTAGTGATATGTGGTACGGGAATAGACTAACCCCTCCTAGCCTACCCAAAGCCACGTGTATATTTTTGGAGTATCTTTAAAAAATACAGAATATTTTATATTTAACATAACACATAACTTAACATCACGCCTTGTTTCCCCGAAGGGTTGGGCAGAGGTGTACCTGTCGCAGGTACACCCACATTTCGCTAGTTATGTTTTTAAATCCCATGTAATAGGGGGCGACTTATTGCCATCAACCGGGCACAAATCCAGACTCCGGGCTGCTACTGAGAAATTCCAGATAGAAAAACCCAATAACACTTTGCCCGACCCGGGGATCGAACCCAGGACCTCGTGCTCAGCAGTAGCGCTTGCTACCACTAGACCAACGAGGCAGTCGAGTTTTATATTTAGATAGAAAGAAAAAGAAAAATATTTTATTTGGGAGGGCGCTTTTTGGTTTAGAAATGTGCGTTAAACGAAAAATTAAGTACTCGTGATACTCACTCCACCCCCCTTGTGATATTTCGTTTGTTTTTCCGCACGCGTGCCTCACGTGATTTATGGGCGACCCCGCTTCTAACGCGTTAAAACACGCAATACTACCGTGCCTGCGTTTCGGGGTAAACGCCCAGTTTGACATATTATCACTGCATTTATCACAATAAGGTGGTAATTGCGGTATTTGTTTATCATTTCTTTTCTTTCTCGTCTTTTTTGTCATTGGGCTTGGGCATATATTCTGGGTTATATGGCGGGGGTTCTGAGGTATCATCTAGAGGTAGTTTTTCTGTAAAAAAAAGATTTGATTGTTCACGCTGAATATTAATGGGACCTTTGTAAACTATTACAAAAAATGGTCACTCAAAAAAAACCTAGTATAGTTTTATAGTTATGTTTATACAACGTTATTTTTTGTATATACAAAACCTCTTAAGGGGTCATTGTACTCATCATTTTTTTCGCGATTTCTGTGTTGGTTTCATAGTGAAAGTTGTACATAATGATGAGTAAAATGACCCCTTAAGAGGTTTAGTATAAACAAAATATAAAGTTGTATACAAGGTGGATTTTAGAGACCAGTAAGGGCAGGTACACGCATCTCGCATTGTATAGGATTTCCGTACAATGTGAGGTCAAATTATACTGGAAATGTTTAGCTTGATGTGTAGCTGTGTTAACTGTTGTATTTACAGGAAAACGTTCTTAAGTTTTTGAGTAATCGCTAACTGCATTCACATATTTTGGAAAATGGCACGGTCAGCTAGAAAACATAAATTCTAATGTTTTATTTTTATGATGCCAATCGATGCCGTTTCATATAAGGGGCCGCCTCCACGAGCGAGAGAATCGCAACGGATCCGCGCTTCTACGTCGGGTAATCTCCACGTAGGAGGATTATTCCGCCAGCGTATCGTCGCGACTCGTAACGGAATCGCCGCGTGTCCGCAATGACTCGTCACGGAATCACCGCGTGTCCGCGACGACTCATCACGGAATCGCCGCGTATCCGCAATGACTCGTCACGGAATCACCGCGTGTCCGCGACGACTCATCACGGAATCGCCGCGTATCCGCAATGACTCGTCACGGAATCACCGCGTGTCCGCGACGACTCATCACGGAATCGCCGCGTATCCGCAATGACTCGTCACGGAATCACCGCGTGTCCGCGACGACTCATCACGGAATCGCCGCGTATCCGCAATGACTCGTCACGGAATCGCCGCGTTTGGCGGGGGACGCCGGCGTTAAGACAGCGCGCTCTGGCGCTCTCGTGTCGCTCGTGGAGGTGGCCCCTAAGGATAAAAAAACTCAAGACAAGTCTCTTCTGGACCAACTGAGATTACAGTACGAAAAGCCTCTAAACTCTTTACACATTTACTCTGCCTCATCTCAAAAATCCACCCTGAATAACGGTAAAGTCAGTGTAAGCAAGTTGTGGTGCATCTCAAAGATTCTGAATCCAAGTTTACACTTACGTTCATCATTCCCGGGCGTGGACGGCTCGGGCGCGGAGGCAGTTGCGTACGGATTCGACGGTGGACCTGTTGGCTGTAATAAAATATTGTGTAAAATATACATAATTCTAAGATAAGATCTTTTAGATTAGATAAGATCTCTTAGATAAAGAGAGATTTTGGTGATTCGCTCGAATTTACTAGCACGAAACGGGTGAATCGACACTTTTAAATAATTGAATTTTTTCTTGAGATGTTTCGCTCGAAGTTAATTTATTTGTAGGCGAATCGACAACAGGGTAAGGTTACAAACGTTTATATTAAATTAAGACTTCACAAACTTTTGTGCACCCAAAATAGCATTTTTATTGTAAGTTTAAACATTGTAAGTCGCTCAATCGTTTCAAAATATCAGGTAACCGAATTACCAGAAAGGTTTGTCCTACCTTGAGAACCTGGCGACCGAAATAAAATTTAATGCAGTTATAAACTTACATAGGGTACATTAGTTCCCATGGGTAACAGCGGCATTTTAGCGCCATCACCGTCTGGTACCCCGAAGCCGATGGTTCCAGTCCTCAGTGTAGAAGCTCCTGCAGCCCCAGGGTAAGGCGGGCCAAGGTTCGGGTTAGACCCGTGAGGAGATTTGTCAATGGAGTACGGAGTGTTCGAAGGGTACGGAGATTTTTCAGGAGGGTAAGGAGAGTTTCCTGCAGGATAAGGAGGATTTGCACCAGGGTAAGGAGAGTTTCCTGCAGGATAAGGAGGATTTGCACCCGGGAAAGGAGAACTGGCTCCTGGGTAAGGAGGAGGCTGGTATGGAGAAACGTGGGGGTAAGGCTGACTTCCAGGAGAATAAGGCGAGGTCCTGCCGCCGAGATTGGGAGTGGTTGGATAGCCTGAGTTACCAGGGTAAGGAGAATTATTGGGGTAAACTTTGCCATTAGAGTAAGACGGGTCTGGCAGTGGTTGATTTATTATTGGTGCGGGAGGGTAACAGTTGATTCCCTGTTCATTTTGACTCTCCATAGATTTAGGCAGCTGGTCGTGAAGTGGGTTTTGTACATTATCTTGGAACCCGACTAAGGGGATTGTGCCAAAAATTATAGGGTGCGTTTCATCAGTACCGCTGTGGCAACCACCGATTTCCGTGGATACCTGTGTGATATAAACAGACGAGCTGTAATCAAAATAGTAATATAATTGACCCCCCCCCCCCCCTCTTATCTCTGCAACTACTGTGTCTATAATTTTGATAAAATTAAAGAGAATGGTTCTTTACTCTTAGATTACAGAAAAATCTATAAGAGGTATATTGTCTTAAAATAAAGTGGTACTTAAATCTCTGAATATTGTGTGTACAAACTTACATTTGCAGTTGGAATGTATGGGAGATCATGTTTTTCAACTAAAATTTTAAAGTTCTTGGGATTAATTCATCCCAACTACGGAACCCTTCATTGTGCGTGGTTTGACACGCACTTGGCCGGCTTTTTTCTCAATGTTACTTAGTTTGATGTACCGCCGGAATGCGGAAATAACAGCTATGTGTTGGATCTGTTTAAAGTCTGTATAATATGGCAATCTATACTAATATTATAAAGCTGAAGAGTTTGTTTGCTTGAACGCGCTAATCTCAGGAACTACTGGTACGATTTCAAAAATTCTTTCAGTGTTAGATAGTCCATTTATCGAGGAAGGCTATAGGCTATATATCATCACGCTAAGACCAAAAGGAGCGGAGCACTAATGAAGAATGTTTCAAAATCGGGGTTTTCTTTTTCCTTTTGAGAGCTTCCGCTGCGTGCGCTGCGTAAACGGTTAAAGTCTCGCAAAAATCAAGTATGACAGAATTGTTTCTCTTTAAAAGTTCTCAAAAAAAGTCCGCGATAGCATATGTCTATCTTTTAAGGTTGGCTCACTATAACCTTTTTTATGCTAACAAAATTTGTTCTAAAATAATGCATTATTTGTGAAGGTGTTTTTATAAACATGACATTAATCCTTATCCAAATAAATACGTTATTCATCACAAGTATTTCATTTAAAACAAAATTGGCCTTTACATCATTCGATTTCAATGAATATCTTAGGAGATATCACAGTTTTAAAATAACATCGCATCAAAATAATAATCAAGTACAGTACGACACAACTTAGATGTAGCATAGATTTGAAAATTTTCATTCATTCATTTCAATTTTACGAATGTATTTGGCTACAAGACTTTACAAGTTATTGCTTTTTCGAAAGATCATTTTCACCTTAAGCAGTAAAAAAGATTGGTGATTTTGAAGGCGCACTCAGTTCGAATAGAGATCGGTTTTACGAATTTTGCCGATGCTACATCTAAGTTGTGTCGTACTGTACTATGCGCGCATTTATGATGGCAATAGGAGCAGTGGTGGCCCAGTGGTATCGGCCCCGACTTACCGAGTTGTAGGTCCTGTCGTGGGTTCGAACCCCAGCAGGCGCTTTACTTTGTGTAAATAATTAGGTACATCACCACTACTCTCAAAACGGTGAAGGAAAACATCGTGAGGAAACCGGCATGTCTTAGAATAAAAAAATCGAAGACATGAGACATATACCAACCCGCACTGGGCCCGCGTGGTGGATTACGCCCACTCCCTCTCATAGAGGGCCTGTGTCCCAGCAGTGGGAACAGTAGGTAATAGGCTGATTATGTATGTTATGTAAGGCAGTCATGAGGAGGAAGGGCGGTGGCCCCAGTTAGCTCTGCGAAATACCATGCCGCGCGGCTCAGACGCGTGGTTAATTCAGTCGGGTCGTAGCCCAAAGTAACTATTCCACGCGGACGAAGTCGCGGGCAGAAGCTAGTGTGGAATATTCCTGACCTTGAATTCGTAGTCGATATCGATGAAACGGCACGCAATAACATTATAAATGTCCATGGCAGGCACCACCATCTCGACAGTCCAGTTGCGCGTAGTGTGTCCCGGTACTGGGCCCTTCTTTATTTCAGCCACCGTGTCGTGTTCGTTGCGCGTCCCGGGTTGGGATATCGCCAAAAATTTCACGTCCTGGATATACCAAAGTTAAATAATTTATTTCAAGGAGGTCATTAAAAGAACATTTACAAGAAATAAAGACAAAGAAAGAAAGAAAAATTGTTTATTCTAACAAAACGCACATCCCAAAAAAAAAACATATAATACTCCTTCACAAATCAGCCAAAAGCCTCGTATTCAATATTCAAAACAGTAAAAATTTTAAAATTTTGTATATTGCTCGCTGTCAGGGCCAAATTACAAGGAAATAGAATTGATTCTAGTTGCCCCTTCCAAAAGACAGTTTCGTAAGGAGAAGAATATGAAAGGATCTCCATAGTTACTCTTTTATAATGTTTTACAAAATTTTCTATACATTAGTATTATATGTGAAAACGATGTACCAGAAATAATATTACTATGCTACAATAAGTATTACTGACATTACCAACGTGTATGTAAAGGGACGACTAGGACCTTGACAGGTTTTTCTTTTTATGTTATTGATAGCCCAACAAGCAGGCAGCGCTGCTGCGCTGTATGGATCTGCTAAGCAGAAACATACACAATTTTTTTTTAGTTATTGCGAAGTCCGTTATCCTAACGGAACCCTATTTATTACTAAGCTTCCGCTGTCCGTCCGTCCGTCTGTCAGCAAGCTGTATCTCATGAACCGGTAAACAGTTGAAATGAAATGGTGAAAGGTAGACAGTTGAAATTTTCACAAATTCTGATTTCACGAATTCGAAATTTTTCGTCGGTTATTAAAAAAAAAAACAGCTGTTTCATAGAAAAGTGCAATACCTACGCGGTCAAAATGTATGGAACAGCAGTTTTTTTTTTAAATAACCGACGAAAAATTTCAACGCAGGGGGGTTCAGAATCATATACTGAATCCATGGTAACCGGCTTCGCGTCGATGTCCCTGCCACCCTGTTTACATTATTTACTTCACTTCTATCGACAGTCCCCAAAGACTGCCCCGCATTTTTTTAAAAATTACCTTTTTAATAGCGAACTTAATTTCGTCGATCTCGACGCTGCTGTCGTTCTTGCAGGACACCTCCAGGGGTATGACCTGGCCGGGGCAGTAGCCACCCACAGGCAATCTCACTGTCACCTCCGAGGATCCCGCACTCATACACCAGCAGCAGTAGGTACTTGACAGCTCATATTGTATCGGTTCCTGTTAGTAACGACATCAATTCATTTAGATAAGACTGCTTTCGCCACAGATGGGACACTCCGCATTTTAGCCTCAAGTAGGTACGTGGCGGGCTCGACTTGTCGAATTCAGTGGGCGTAACGTAGTCAGAAGATATAATAAGAGTTACGCGTAAGAAAGAGCGGCAACTTCTAGGCGAATGAATGTAACTGTCGGTAATTAGCGCTGTGCGACCTGAATTGCACTTTATTGTGTCGTAGCAAGTCTTTTTTTAATTAAATGATTTAAATGATTTTGTGGAGTGTCCCATCTTCACAGCGCTAATTACCTACAGTTCTAATCAATCACCCAGAAGTTGCCTCTCTTTCTATTACGTAACTCGTTATATCCTATTACGCTCACTGAATTGGCCCGACAAGACGAGTCCGCGGAGTACTTGTAGCTTCATACCTAAAATGTCGAGTGCGTCTTCTGTACTATTCTGTGGTAGTACGTACAGCCCGATTCAAACTTAATGGCGGCTCGGAACATGAGGCGAGTCACTGCGCAGTAACGAATTCATGTGTCAGCGGGGGTGAGGGGTGGGGTACTGCACAGCGAGTGGCTAACTTCCGAGCCGCCATTAAAGGAGAACATTCACGGTCCATAAATTTTTGAGCTAAATGTGAAAGTGCCGGCCAAACAAAAAAAAAGTTATATTCTGTTAGAACATGTTATTCTCTTCACTTTTTACTATGGGACCAAATCTGTAGGGCCATTCCCTGCGCTGTTATACGTCTTTGTAAAATATTTTTTTCCGTATGTTTTAGTTAAGAGAATAACAGTAGTCTAATTATAATAATAGCTTTTTATGGCAGTAATAATTACAGTCATCATCTTTTATTGTGAAACGAAGGTTCTAGGGTTATTCTCCACATACCTACAGTATGAGAAATAGTTTTTTTTATCAGCCGAAAGACGTCCACTGCTGGACATAGGCCTCCCGCAAGCCCCGCCACTTTGATCAATTCTGTCTGTGCTTCCCGCATCCAGCGGATTCCTGGGGCTTTTACTAGGTCATCGGTCCATCTTGTGGGAGGCCTTTCAACGCTACGTCTTCCGGTACGCGGTAGCCACTCCAGAATCTTTGGCCCCATCGGCCATCTGGTCTGCGAGCAATGTGTCCAAGCAAGTTTAGCAATTCTTCGGGCTATGTCGGTTACCTTGGTTCCCCTGCGGATTTCTTCATTTCTGATTCGATCACGTAGGGAAACTCCAAGCATAGCCCTCTCCATTGTTCTTTGGGTGACTTTTAGCCTTCTGATAAGGCCCATTGTGAGCGACCACGTTTCAGTGCCATAAGTCATCACTGGCATCACGCACTGGTCAAAGACTTTCGTCTTGAGACACTGTGGTTTCTGGGACGAGAAGATTTATTGCGTAGCTTCCCGAACGCTGCCCAGCCGAGTTGGATTCGACGCTTGACCTCTTTCTCGAAGTTGGACCTACCTAGCTGGACAGTTTGTCCTAGGTAAAAAAAAATACTTGTCTACAACTTCGAGCGTAACGTCTCCGATCTTTATGAGAGTGGGTATTACATGGGCATTTGACATGTCCTTTGTCTTGTCCATGTTCATTTTAAGACCAGAGTGGGTCTTGGAGGCTCTACTGAGGTCATCGAGCAGTATACTGAGGTCCTCCATGGTCTCACTCATGATAACTATATCTTCAGCAAACCGAAGAATAGTGATATACTCGCCATTGATGTTGATGCCTAGTTCTTTCCAGTCCAGAACTATGAAGACATCCTCCAGTGCAGCGGTGACCAGTTTCGGAGAGATAACGTCTCCTTGTTTCACACCTCGCTGCACAAGGATAAGTTTCGAGGTCTGGTCGTGGAGTCGGACTGACATAGTGGCGTTTTCGTATAGGCACTTTAACACCTCGATGTACCGATAGTCGATCTGGCACCGTTGAAGAGACTGCAGTAGAGCCCAAGTCTCGAACGAATCGAAGGCTTTCTCGTGATCCACAAACGTTAAGCAGAGAGGCAGGTTACTCTTCGGTCTTCTGTATAACCTACCGCAGCGTATGTATGTGGTCCACGGAGCTAAAGCCTTTACGGAATCCGACTTGTTCGGGAGGCTGGAAGTCGTCAAACCTGCTCGCGAGACGGTTCGTGATGACTCTTGAAAACAGCTCGCAGATATGGGTCAGAAGTGTGATAGGCCTATAGTTCTTAAGCAGGGCATTGTCGCCCTTTTTAAAGAAGAGTACCACCACACCTCTGTTCCATGCCTATGGCGTTTTATGGACATAAAGCCAGTTAATACTACCTATTTCAATCAGCTTAGACTAGTGCTATAAAAAAAAACTTTATTTCGCATACTGTAGTTATGTGGAGAATAACCCTAGAACCTTCGTTTCACAATAAAAGATGATGACTGTAATTATTACTGCCATAAAAAGCTATTATTATAATTAGACTACTGTTATTCTCTTAACTAAAACATACTGAAAACAGTATTTTATAAAGACGTATAACAGCGCAGGGAATGGTCCTACTGATTTGGTCCCATAGTAAAAAGTAAAGAGAATAACATGTTCTAACGGAATATAACTTTTTTTTTGTTCGGCACTTTCACATTTAGCCCAAAATGAATGATGTCCTTTGAATCGAACTATACTCATAGACGTATGAAGTCCCTAAAATACTAAAATGTCTTACCCTGCAGTAAGGGTTCTGGTTCAAGTCCAACGGGGCATGTATTCTGACGTCGATCAACTTCTCTTTATTCATTGAGAACATTCCGGAGGTGACCATGACGACCTTGACGCGGGATCGGATGTGTCCGTATGTGCCTTCGAAAGTGGACGGACAGTCGACCGGGATTAAAAAGTCGAACTTGAACTCATGCTGACCTGGTTGAAGGTGGTGCTCGCCTGGGTACAAACATAATAATTGTTACTATTTAATTCATGCTCTAAAAACGTATTGACCTAATGATTTAATGATGTACCTACGCTTTTTAATAAATGAGCTTCTAAAAAGTTTTTGGTCTTCTCATGGTTTACCGTTTTTTACAGACTTAAAAAAAGTAGGAGGTTCTATATTCGACTTAATGTATTTTGTGGACCGATTTTGAAAATTCTGTTTTCTATTAACTTTGCTTGGGTAATTTTTGAGTTACTTTCAAAAATATGTATTTTGAGTTAGTTTTAATAATATGTATTTTGAGTTAGTTTCAATAATATGTATTTTGAGTTAGTTTCAATAATATGTATTTTTACCCCCGACGGAAACAGAGGGGTGTTATAAGTTTAACGTGTGTATCTGTCCGTGGCATCGTAGCTCCCAAACGACTGAACCAATTTAGATTATTTTTGTTTTGTTTGAAAGGTGACTTGATCGAGTGTTCTTAGCTATGATTAAAAAAATCTATTCAGCGCTTGAAGATTATCGCTCATTTAACCGACGAAAAAAAAAATACAGGCTGGCAGGGACATCGAAGCGAAAACTGTTACCATGGATTCAGTGCATGATTCTGAACCCCCCTGCGTCGAAATTTTTCAACGGTTATTTCTAAAAAAATACCTAGCTGTTTCATAGAAAAGTGCAATACCTACGCGGTCAAAATGTATGGAAAAGCTGATTTATCCGAGGAAAAATTTTAGGGCAGGTTCAGAATCATACATATACTGAATCCATGGTATCAGTTTTTGCGTCGATGTCCCTGCCAGCCTGTATATATTATAAAGAGGTAAAATTTGTTTGTTTGTAAGTTTGTATGTTGGGGGTAATCTCTGGAACTACCAGTCGGAATTGAAAAAATATTTTTGCATCGGATAGCGCAATTCTGTAAGAAGGATTTAAGCACGCAGTCGCGGGCAGAAGCTAGTTTGTAATATTAGAGTGTCCGTTCATATTTTTAGGGGAAAAAAAATGGAAATTATTTGGGGTTCGATTAAATACATGCCTATATATAATACATAATTACGACACCGAGGTGCGGTGCGGCGCGGTGCCGCGCCGCGGCGCCTTATCCATCGACAATCTAGTTCGGAATATGAGCAGCTCATCATAATTTATTGCTAAGGTACCTACAATGAATTCAAAGATGTTTATATCGTTATAGAATTATATTCAAGTCAAGACTGTACTATGGAATGTGTGCAATGTTTTTTTAAATAAATCACAATCACGATAGACAATATAAATAATAATTGCATTCAGTATTATAATATGGGGTCTCTTTGAAAACAAGAATTATCCTACAAACAAACAGATATGATTACCTAGCGATAGTAAACATTATCTTCTTGAACCCTTACCGTTTTCGTTGCCAAATAAGAACCTTTTAATTCTAAAATATTCTTCAAAAGAATCGTGGTTAACTGTGTAGTAGTGTGTGCGCTTGTTGACTGTTCGAGAATGCGTCGTCGTCCAGTGAACTTTGCAGAAGCCTTTCATGGTCACATAGATTCCTGCAAGAAATAAATAAAAATTAATAGTTTGCTATTTGTAGTATTTGAGATTATTTACATTAATTTGCCAATCAACTCTCTAGTTTAACTTTATGTACCTCTAAGTAAATTTTTGAGAGACCATGTTGTTGATGTAATAAAAAAAGTCCTAAAAAAGTTGCAATTGAATATGATCTTTGCTGCATTGAGTTTGTGGTTCCAAAATTAAAATGAATTATAAGATTAATAAAAAATAATTATATGATTAATAAAAATTAATTAATTTATTATGTATTATATTATTTAATTTAATACCCGAATAAAAGCCTTCAGGCATAAAGGGCGCGCCCGCTTACATTATAGCTATTAAAACTGTAACTCGAAGTCACAAATGAGAAACTAGGACAATCGAAGTAAAAAATAAACAAACAGTTAATTACTATTAACAATATCACTGTCCATTCCAAGGTTGCCTGGAAGAGATCGCGGAAAGCGATAAGGCCGCCCAAATATAAATAAATAACAAAATCATGGTCTGCAAGATGACCAGTCACCACAAGCAGCACCCGTTCACGAGCATAACGCAAAGATCAGCCATATTTGAGGGAAGGACGCTACACGACCCCTCACGAACTTGCTGCCGAGTGCCGGTCGGTCAAGCAAGAATAATAATTATGATCAATTATCGAGGTTGCTAGCTGAATTGAGTAATATATTACTGCAAAACATATAGAAATACAGGTTGTATCTTGGCAGTTATCTCGTAATGACACAAACTATTATTAATTAATTAATAGGTCATTACATATTAAAAAGGCTAAAAAATAGCTCCAGATTCCACCACAGTGACACCACTGCTGATTAATTGCTGTGGTAGCCTGTAACCTTTGAAATATTCAGGCAATCCAGCCTAATTCAATAACAATATTATCTCTTTTTTGACAATTGTTTATTTATGTTTCAGATAAAAAAATGCCATGTATTACTAGTATATTTGCTGCTTAGTATCTGAGATAATGTTAGTAAGTTCAGTGCAAAATTAACTGTTATAGTTTGACGGAGACTGCTGTTCTGCGCCTTAGGAATGCGCGGCGAGGCGGGGGGCAGCGGTACCCAATGAGCGGCTGGACGGCGCGTGAGCGTTAACGAAAGAGCGGCCTACACTGCCCCCCCGTTTCGCCGCGCACGGACTCTCGCTCAAACTGTAGTAATATTATTTTCAAAAATAATATTGAGTAGATATATTTAGAAGGACTGAATGGTGATCCATACGTCACGTTCGTGAACGGCCTATTTCAGAAGGGTCTGGTCATCTTTTAGCTGCCATGGCTTATTTTAATTGTTTGAATTATTGTTATTTTCTTTTTAATACAGACGCTTTTAACATGCACGTCTCACATGTATAATTTCAATATGAATAAGGTAACCAATATTTTGATTTAAAAGAGTGTCCGTGGAGTTCCTTGTCCATTCTTCTCCATAGTAATCTACTACACTTTGGAATGGGCAACTAGCTTCATCTTTGTGACTGACTGACCCCTTGACAATTCAAAAGTGGCTCTAATTGGTTTAATTGCAATTAATGGTTTGAAATTGACTTTGACTGCATTAGTTGTTTAGTCGTCATATTATTATGAAGGCTTTTTTAGCCTTCAGCTTCGAAATGATTACATAAAATTTTATAATACATTGCACCACAATTTAAACAAAATAAATGCAAATGTTTTAATATTTAAAACCTTAACAAATACAAAACAAGCATTGTAAATTATCAAATAATAATAATTATAATTTTTTAGTTTTTGACTATTCTCGGGACCCTGGGGTCCCGGACCTTTGGAAGGCGTACGAGGGGCCGAAGCCAACTCGCAGAGGCCCGTTAGACGTTTGTAATGAAATGAGGCACCAACCGACGGTTATCCCTGTATGCACTATGCAAGTGCACCCAAGTACAACCCCCGGCTGGTGTAGGACTATTGCAAGATGTGGAAACAAAGATATTGGACTATGGGTTTGGATGGCTTAAGTTGACTGGTGACCTGAATCTATGGAAGGACTATGGCCCCTGCCTGATCAATGTTTTATACATACACGGATAAAATGGCAGGGGGTGACTTGCACACTCAATAATGGGCCCCCGAAAACGGTCGCTAGCACAAAGTGTCGTAGCGACAAGGGGGCAACATGTCCTGAGGTGCTTATGAGGAGTGGAGCGGTATTCCACGGCTATCAGGAACATCCCGGAAGTACGGTCAATATCCCTACCAGCATCTTACTGGAATACTTCCTTCCTCCGAGCACGTTTGCTCTTGCGAATCTCCACTCAAGCCAGCCAATTAAGGCAAGAATGAGGTGAGAGCTCTGTTCCTCGTCAGTATTCACTCCAGCCGGCCAATAAAGGCAAGCCAGAGATGATGAACAAGATTTCTCCCGGGAGATAGGGTTCATCATGAAAACCAGAATAATTATAATTATCTGAATTAGTAGTAATTGGGTTTCTCATTAATGATAAAATCAAACAGGTCTGGTAAGTAAAGCAGACACCAGATTGACCTGAACAGTTGAATTAAATATATGAAGTTGAGGATGGATGGATAAATTGAAATTGACAAACATACATTTTAATAAACACGAGCTATGGCAAAATCCTTCAGATTAAAACTTCTTGTTTACAATTTATTTTACAATGCTAATAAATGTGTATTACAGTGTTATATCATTCAGTCAACATTACATCACTAGGTAGAAATATTATCACCAAAACTATTTGATATGGACATCTCTAATCATTGTCTTTTGGTAAAATAAAATAATTTTAAAGGTTTGTTCAAACTAAAGGATACAACTATAAATAGATACCAGTTCCATACGGCATGCACTAATCTTTAGAGTCAAGGTCAAAAGCCAACAGCGCAGACATACAAAAAACAACATACATGTAGACATACATAGCAACCATTATTCAATGAAGTATGGTGCTGTAAATGATGATCTGCTCAATTAGTTGTTTATTACCAGCTGCAATTTTTGTTTTAGTAATGGATGCCCTCCCTAAGTAAAGTATTGAATATAATATGTAGAAAAGAGCAGTACTTAATTAAAAATAATAAAATAAATAATAATAAATAATCTGTGCATAAAATATTCAATGTTAAACTTTGATTATGAGTGCCACCTTGTATTGAGAACCAAGCAAGAAACATACCACGGAATAACAAACACATCTTGTTTTTGTGATTCCGTGAAACAAACTATTCATCAGACTCTAATTGTATTTTTTTTTAATTTACTGAAATAGGAGGTAACCAAAAACAGAATGAATTACTTTCTATGAAGTCTAAAGTATATCCTTGAACATTTGCATGACAATGGCTACACAAGAGGATAGATTTTTGGCTGGTAACGTAACCCGGCTTTATAAATCTTTTATTAGGTCACCTACATCAATGGTCTTAATTGACCAGATTGACCAGACAAGATAAAGTCACCTATAATTGGACATTGTGAATAAATTGTGATAAACATTTATAACCTACTTAAGAAAACGGCGCGCGGCGTAGTAATACATTTTTGTTAATTCAAATGAGGATCTTTTTTTGGACAGTGTGATATTCAAATAGGCGTAAACACATACCATGAATCGTTTTTTCTTTACCCTGGGAGAAAAGCATTCGCCCGTAAACAGTCTGGCCAGCATAATAAGCACCATTTTCATGGTCTAAAACTATTTGACCATCATCGAATCCCATCTTAAAATAAAAAGATATTTCATAAAAAAATACAACAACACCCCAGCCTTTGTCGAATGAAACTGACATAAAATTCAATTATTGCAAAATTGCCGAAATTGTGGAGTTGGCATTTGGCATTGACATTGACAGCGAAAAGAGCACAGAACCAAAGACAATCTTTCCTGTATGACCAAAGACTACAATTTTATATAGTGCGTTCCGGTGCGTTCCGAGTTAGACTGTCATCGATTTGAGCGCACTAAAAGCCGTTCCGAATAAGCGTGACCGCGATATCGATGTTCCGTGAATCGCTGTGAATCGTCATCGATGACGTCATGACATGCGGCATCTTGCGATAACGCCGACCATGCCTTTTACTGATATCACCGTGAGCGCTGTCAAAATTGACAGTTGTGCTGTTTTTGTTTTGAGTCAGCATCATATCTTTAGACTAACGTGGCATTTTCGAAATTGTGCTTCTGGCTTGCGTTCGTCACCTAACCCAAGAATAAGAAGAAATCTGTGGTATATACACAAAGAAATATGATATGAAAGTTTTGATATTTGAGAGATCACTGTGAGCGCGTTCACGAACATTCCGAATTATTGACAGCCCTCAGCGTCAGCTGTCATAATCGTGATAACTTATTCGGAACGCTAAATATTGATGACAGCGATGTGAGCGATGTGAGCGATTATTTATTACTATTATTCTTGAGATTATTCTACTCGGAAAGCGGCCATAGACAGCACAGAACCAAAGAGTATCAGAACACTAGGGAAACGAGAAAAAAGTATTTTTTCAAAGTTGAAATTGCTTTTTTTAAATAATAACTGAAACTGAAAGATTCGTAACCCAAAAATTCCATATAATACTGTCTCTTTTATTTTTCTCGGACCACTGCGGACGTTACGTGGATGTAACCCATCCACGTAACGTCCGCAGTGGTAAAATAGTGATGTCCAAATCAGGTAGAAAATCTTCTTTATAATGTGTTTGCAATTTGTTTCCCATTCGAAGACCTCATTTATACAATGTGTTTGGTCTCGGACTGTACAAACTTAAAGGGAAGGTAGTTTGCTCTATTTTATCAATAAAATATTCTACATGGGGGGTCGGAACCCAACCCCGAACCCAAAGCCCTGAATGGCCCCCCATGTAGAATATTTTATTGATAAAATAGAGCAAACTACCTTCCCTTTAAGTTTGTACAGTCCGAGACCAAACACATTGTATAAATGAGGTCTTCGAATGGGAAATAAATTGCTAAAATAAATGTGCAACAAAAAACGCTGCTTGTGGGTGACTCGAATCAAAGCTACTAGCATTTGCTGGCAAAGTAGTCCCATTATCATAGGTCTGCAATAAGTAAAATATTTAGTTCCAAATGTCACCACGTCAGACTCCCCCTGAATGAAGTGTAAAAGAACTTTCCTTCCTAACTTTATACTTTTCAGGCCTATGATTAGAACTGTCCAAAATAAAATTAATGAAATTTAATGTGAAGCGTATTTATCTCTATGTTCATTGATTGTATGATTGGTACTTAGAGCATTTAACCTACCTAACCAGGTTATAATATATGCTCTAAGGATTGGTAAGGTAAAAAAATGATTAAAACACTTTTGTTATTTTCATTTGTTGAGCAAAGAAAGAATGAGAATCAAACAGAGCGCATCCCAGCGCGTCAAAAAATACACAGTTGAATTTTCAACTCTCCGCGCTAAACAGTAGATTATGTTGAAAATCCAGTGCACGGTAAAGTCGTCAGTTAGCAACATTCCTAACACAAATCTGTTATCTCAGACACCTTTCTCTATAAAGATTATGCATTTTATTAACAATTGCCTGTAATATGATGTATAAATAAATAAATAAAGATGTATGATTCCGTCATAGGTCTGTGGTGTGGCACAGCGTCTGCGAGACTTCTTTTGTGAGACGGACTTTAGATTGGACGTTTTTAGTCGGATAGATTCTTGATTTTGAATGGATTTGCTGCCTTCAAAATTCCGAATCGATATTTCCAAAGGGAATTCCGAAAGGAGTGGCCGGTCGCACCACTAGTGGGAAGGTCATGGTATTTTATAGTGCTCTGTGGGGAAGGTCTCATCTGGTCTCATTCACACAACTGTCAAGCAAAGAATGAATCATGCAATGACTTTCAATGTTTCAAAGTGTCAACTCCTCGAGTCTCGAAAAGCTTTCATTCATTCATTCAGTAAGTTGTCAAATGGACGGCAAAGCGGGCGTTTGTTGAAAATAGCTCCAACACGCTGTCCGCGTGCTTTTAATTTTATCACATATTTTACAGTATTTCTAACAGAAAACCGCACTGTAGTGATATTTACTAATTTCACAAGTGTTTTTTAAAACACGATCAACATTTTTTGCTGACGAATTCTACCCCGTGTCTTGTATTTATAAAGTATCGGATATTTACCAAAATTCAAAATGATGTGCTAATACAATAATTTGTTGAATTTAATCAGACTGTAAAGATGGGTACGCCACAGAAGGACATAGAGTTAAGCCCTGTGAAGCCTGAGGCTCACACGAGCACTGCTCCGGAGAAGTTAAATGTGCCGGTAAACGATGAGGAGGACGTTATTATTGGGAGGTTTCGGAAGATAAGTTCGGCGAAATCTATGGCAGCGACGAATGGGAACATACAGTACCCTACGGCTGCGGACGTGCCGTCGAGGAGCGAGGACGCGGAGGCTGGGCTTCACTTCAGGACGCGTGACCCGGGGGAAAAGGACCGGTTGCTACCGGAGGCGGTGTCCAACGGCTCGGTTTCGATACAGTCGCGCTCACCGGTCACAAAGAGCAGCTTCCGAGATGTGGAGAAGCCATCCAGGTTCAAGGATCAACCGTCTGCTACTAGATTTCAGGTGAGTTTTATTAGTAGGTACTTACTATTTTTTTTTAATGTTTTCTAACTTTTGTCAGTTTGATTAGCATAATCTAATATCATAGTTATTAAAAAAAAATAAGGTTGGCTCTTGAATTTTTTATTAAAGAACAGTCATTATTATTATCAATCTATCTCATGAATATTAAAATAAAGAAAAAACAAGATATTTACACAATACACTTACTGGCTTGTGGAAAAAAAATATAACTTGTTTGTAGCAAAACAGATTCAAAACATTGGTTTTTATCATCCAATTACGTTAATTAAAATATTAATTATGGCACATTCCACGTCTATGGCATTCATTTGTCACAATAAATAATTCATTACTTGTATCATTACTTATGCAGTATGTTTGGGTAATGCAATCACTGAAATAAGCCATGAATGACCCATTCAAACAAGATAAAGCAGATTACAAACAATGTGACTACATACAGTATTTTGAAACAATGCGCAGATAAAATCCTCATTGTGTAATCTGAATTTAATTCATGTAGTATCAATATAAAACATGATTGTAACTGCACATAATGCGCTATCTCCGGAAATAATCACAATTATTCACTGATTAATGAAAACTTGTGAGCTAATAAAAGTTAAGGGCCTGTTTCACCACCTACCATTAAGTTCCTAATAACTTACATGGCAATTATTTTCATAAAAATTCTGTTCTGTTTTTGAACTTATTCGGCAAGGAGTGGCTATTCGGACATCATGAAATAGGCCCTTGGTCACATGGGTAGACTCCTATTTCTGATGGAAATTCAAACATGTGATGTGCGTTAGTAACTTGGACCGTTTGACGCATGCGTTACGCACTCACCTTGAATGCCATTATGTTTTAGAACTCGCGGTACATGCACAATACACCCATTTTTTTTATTGCGCAAACTCCCTTTCTGTCTCAGAAAATAGATGACGCACGCAATAACTTGAGACCTGCGCTACACATGCGATAGGCTCAATTTACATTGCCGCAAAACGGAATGGAAGCGAACTGCTAAGTCGAAAGCGATTTTAACCATCTGAATACACTTTCAATCAAATTGAATTTCAAATCAAACTATTTTTGTTGCATGACGAAAGTTGTCCAATTAAAATCGAACCGTGTGAACCCGGTAATAAGACGAATTTTTCGGGCGAGTAAATAAATTCAGTAAGTAAGCCCATTCAGTCATCGAGAAAAACTTAACGACTGTAAAGTAGTCATCATCATCATCATCATCAGCCTATTAATGTTCCCACTGCTGGGACACAGGCCTCCTCTCGGTGAGAGGGAGTGGGCCATAATCCACCACGCGGGCCCAGTGCGGGTTGGTAGATGTCACATGTCTTCGAATTTTTGGTTCTAAGACATGCCGGTTTCCTCACGATGTTTCCTTCACCGTTTTTGAGAGCAGTGGTGATGAAATTATTTACACAAAGTAAAGCGCCTGCTTGGGTTCGAACCCACGACCTACAACTCGTAAGTCGGGGCCGATTCCACTGGGCCACCACTGCTCTCGTAAAGTAGTAAGTACCTACATAATTTAATTAATAAGTATTCATCCTATTAAATACTTCCGGAACTATTCGCCAGAAAGAATATAAATCAACTCAATAGAAACCGCTTGACGAAGACAAACAGGATCAAGTACATTTTCTTGTGTGCACTACAGACCTTGAGATCCCTAGTAGAATGTTCTTCCGTCTAAGTTGAAATCAATAAAATCCGGTTCAGGCTGGGTGGGTGGGTTTACACTGGAGTGTTGTTCAAACCTGGGCTAGTAAAGCGGATATTTTCGCATTGCTACGAACAAGACGTTGAATAATATCGAAAAAATCGGGTTCGCATGCACCACATGCTTAATGAAGGAAAGTTTACAGTCTTCACGTACTAAAATGATTAATTGCTGAACCGGCACATGGCCCACCGGATGTTCACCAACCTTGGCCCTTGTTAAAGAGTTTCTTCCGGGTTCTGGGGAAGTTCTATGACCATAAATCAAGCAGCATTTGGCTGTTTTCCAGTTTTATTACAGGTATAATTCAGAACTCCTTGTTCTTCCCTAAAATTACGCGAATTCTTGCCAACAAATTACCGTCAAGACGGAATTAGACGGTTCATCTAAATGAATCATTTTAAGTCGAAGACGATGATTGATGAGATGAACATTGAATGCTAGGCCTAAAGACCAATTCCCTTTACTTCCCGCTAATGTGTTACTGAACGCTGACATGCTCGGTCGCGAAGCAGTCGGTCTAGGTCATAGGCGCCTACTTGTACGCTACCAATAAATCATAATAGCGGCAAATTGGATAAGTGCACGAGCGGCGGCAAGCTTCCTCTTGCCTCGTCCGTGCCCGTGTCTTACGGGCCCCGGTAAGAATGGACGGATTCGCTGACGATTGCTCTAGAGCCAATACGGAAGGATTATAGATCAGTTGTCTTTACTGACTGCTCTTCATTTGTAAGGACGCGACGGAAGGAACAATGTGGAATCCTCAATTTTCAGATTATTCGTTTGGTCAAAGAAATCGTCAAAATTGCTCACACCTATATCTTCGGAGAATTCAGGCCCGGTGTCATGTATGTTACCTACTCCTCAGGAATTCCTCAATGCCATGGAGTGTCATCACCATTCCTGGAGGTGATACGATATGATGATAGTTTTTGCGAAATTGGTGGAAGTTGTCTAGTCATTCCTAGAGGAAATATTATGTCTGAAGTTGTAATGAATGTGGGTACCGACCGACTAAGTGGGCTTGATGTCAGACCCGTACAATAAGCGTATATCCACAGGACTCGCAGACTCACAGGTGTATGATTTCATAGCGTTAATCATATAAGCAGTTCCTTGTTTAACCTGGATGAGTAATCCGTTTTCTGACATTCGTCCGAAATTACAAGGGATGTTGGAATGTTACTCATTTTTTGGAATATTCTTCCTGTCGAAAAATTTCAAACTGCGACTACTGCCCTGTCTCCAAATTAGTAGTTTGTTTCTGTTTATTACCTTTCCTTATTTATTCAAATTCAAATATTTTATTTCAGATAGAACATCCATATAATATTAGTAGTAGTATAACTTAGCCTAAAGTTAGTATTAAATTAATAATAATAAACACCCACTGAACCATTGAACTGTTCGTCCAATGGTTCACTAGATTATTTGGATAAGTGTGTCTGAACACTTATCCACCTTTGTAAGAGGGGAGAGTCCCACCGGCACCGGTCTGAAAACACATTCAGGATGCCATTGGAATAGGAGCGCAAGCGCGCCATCATAGAAGCGCATCGCGTCCGAATAATCGCGGCGAACCCGTCGTCGCACGCATCTGCAAACATCGCTGACGCGCTACATCGCCATGGCAACCTCAAAAGCACCCTGAAAGCGTTATTGTACTGAACGCGCAGGTCGCTAAAAGCCCGCTGATTATACTTGGAACACAGGCTACACGTGTAGAACGACTGCCAGAAGTCCTTAAAAAGCGATAGCTTTATAGCCACCGATGTCCACCATACGTCAGTAGTCTATGCAAGCGTTATGTATGACGTAGAAAACCCCTGATGACATCGAAACTGTACTGCCTAAGGCATACGTACTTGTTTTTACCTGTTGTGATAATAATGACTTTCATTGTTTACGACTGATTTTACGATTTCACTCACGTGCAATTAACATCTGCGAACGTACGTGAAACAATGACGAATAAGGGACTACTCACACTTATTCAGCTCCATTCCCGTTTCGCTGAACGATTTTGGTCACACTTATACAGTTCTGTTTCTATCAGCCGCGTACAGCGCTGAACAAAACAACGCTGAACGCGACAGAACAGCGCTGAACTCTATCTATAGCACAGATATAACACATTTGTCCTCATTTTATACTTGTTTGCCGCGAAAGCTGAATAGACGCGGAAAGCTGAACGGATGCGTATGCGTCTACATACAAAATCGTTGCATTCTATGGGCATAAGCTGAATAGATCTGAATAAGTGTGAGTAGTCCCTAAGACTCCAGAGTATGGGCATCCCCAAAATAGGCACGTGGACTTATAAAAGCATCACAATACAATGGAAAGGCATGATTTGTGTGTCATCACAATTATTGTTGGATCCTTAGTTACAGCAGTCAAAGTTATTACGGTTCTAAATTTTAAAAGGGTCCATTCTTCTTCTTCGTCATGTTGATGGCACAACAGAGTATTTAATTTTGTTGGCTCAAAGCTCCGCCACTTCCCCGGCATCGTCGGTGGCTGCGCAGAGGTCGCTATGGTTGCTCTCAGCAGAGTGTACACTCATCATCATAATTTCAGCCAAAAGACGTCCACTGCTGAACATAGGCCGCACCAAGCACCGCCGATTCGATTCTGTGCTTCCCGCATCCAGCAGATTCCTGCGACCTTCACAAGGTCATCGGTCCATCTAGTGGGAGGCCTTCCAACGCTTCGTCGTCGTCACCATCTTCTACGCGGTCGCCACTCCAAAACCGTGTACGCTAAACTGCAGAAAGTTGCTGAAAATGGTATATTTCTTGAACAGTTACTATATTAGTCAGAAAGACCGAACTATTAGTACCTAATGACAAAGTATTCCGAAAGTAGTGCAGGCAGAAATGCTTTTATTACTTATTGCATTTTATGAGTCAGTACACACGTGCACGTTCGTGAAACAACGTTAAATAACGCACTCGGTGCTCGACAATGAAGGTCGTATAAAACTCGCATTTCTAGAAGAGAAATATCGAGTGGTACTGCATGTGGTTCTAGATAAGAGGCCTTTGAAAGGGGATATTCTAACCTGTTAGCGATTAATGTGTAAAGTTTTTTGGACTACCATAGACGTTATCAGCTCATTTCAAAGTCCATTACATCATTTGAAAAGTACCAGTTCGAATGGTAACTCGTTGCACTTGAGACTAATGTGTTCAGTATTTATTTTAGTTTCCCCATTGAACCGATTATGTGTCACGTGTGTTGAAATACGGCCAAATATTTCAAGTTTTCATGGATAACATGACGGTGGACATTCTTCTCATGCTTCCGTTAAAGTTTGAGTCACGGCGAGTTCATCGCATCAGCTTATAAACACTCATCATCTTGTTACAATGAGTTCAGCACACAGATTGACATAAAAGCGACATCCTCTTAAAGAAGGACAAAAATAGCTACAGAACCATTCACTTTATGCATGATGTCGGAGGCGGAGGCTAATTTTAGAACAACCAATTTAACAATCAAGTTTAAGCCCTAATTTAATCAAGCAAAGGTTTAAATTACAGCCAGCAAGCTATTGAGGATCTACCATTTGTTGTGGCCACAGAAAAGCCGTAAAAATGTCGTTACTTTCAATTTTACTGCAGTTTGATATGAAAAGAAAATGATAGATATCTTTAAAACGACGCCAATGTAAACATCCTGTGGTTAATGCTATGTTGCTATTCAATCTATTTTGAAGGAAAAATAATGTTTTTGCTCATACATTGTAGAGAGATTCGCTTGTTCGCTACCAACATACGTGAGAGCAGTGGTGGCCCAGTGGTAAGGGCCGCAACTTACGACTTGTAGGTCGTAGGTTTGAACCCAGACAGGCGCTTTACTTTGTGTAAATTATTTCCTCACCACTGCGCTCAAAACGCTGAAGGAAGACATCGGGAGGAAACCGGCATATCCTAGAACCAAAAATTCGAAGACATGTGACATCTACCAACCCGCACTTGGCCCGCGTGGTGGATTACGTCCCAGTGGGAACATTAAAAGGCTGATTATGTATACTGGATAGGTCGCTATTACTTGGAATTAGTCGCTATTACCTATTGCGTTTAAATCTGCTGGAATAAGGTATTTGTACAGCTTGTGCTACTTTAGCTATAATTAAGTTGAGCGACTTAAGTAGGATGTTATTGGGCACTCTAAGCCACCTTACGTTCCATCGGTTCACTTCGTTCACCTCGTCACTTCAGGTGGCTTAGATTGCCCAATAACATATATGAAATCCATTCTATTCCACCTGATGAACAGAAGGTGGAGTACGAATTTTTGCATAGTGCAGTAAAACAGGTGGCTTAGATTGCCCAATAACATATATGAAATCCATTCTATTCCACCTGATGAACGGAAGGTGGAGTACGAATTTTTGCATAGTGCAGTAAAACAGGTGGCTTAGATTGCCCAATAACATATATGAAATCCATTCTATTCCACCTGATGAACGGAAGGTGGAGTACGAATTTTTGCATAGTGCAGTAAAACAGGTGGCTTAGATTGCCCAATAACATATATGAAATCCATTTCGATAACTTACCTGATGAACGGAAGGTGGAGTACGAATTTCTGCATAGTGCAGTAAAATATTGTTCGGCGCCTATTCCACCTGATGAACGGAAGGTGGAGTACGAATTTCTGCATAGTGCAGTAAAATATTGGTTCGGCGCCTATTCCACCTGATGAACGGAAGGTGGAGTACGAATTTCTGCATAGTGCAGTAAAATAATGGTTCGGCGCCTATTCCACTATTTTAATATTTTCAGTGCATGGTTTGAGCTATGCTACTCCACTTTTAGAATCTCGTTTTGATGCGAACGGAAAGTCATCTAGAATGCTTAATAACATAAATGAATCTACAAAGTTTGTGGTTTGGGCGCTACTATACTATTTGAATTTCATTTTGTTGCGAACGGAAAGTGATTTAGAATGCCCAATAACATAAATGGATCTACAAAGTTTGTGGTTTTGACGATACTCCACTTTTTGAATCTCGTTTGGTTGCGATTGGGTTGATCCCTGCAAACCTACCATTAGCCGTTATGTAACCTTAAGGTTAAACTCTTTTAGCAGGGAAGGTGAATAACTAAACTTATAATTAATTGTACATTCGAATATTTTTCAGTGATTCTTTCAGACGCTACTCCACCTTTTGAATCTAGTTTGGTTGGCAATAACATAAATGGATTGTTCGGTTGACTCCTATTCTACGATCTGCTTCAGATTTTTAAACTCGTTTTATTCTTTTTTTTCTATTTATGAGACATTGACAAATATTGAAAACGTATACCTTACCTGTAATGAGATCATTTCATTAGAGCTAATTTAAAGTGTGAGTACCTATGTTTATGTAATAGCAATACAACATGATTTAAATTATAATTTATTTTGTTTTCACATTATTTACAATTACAAACTAATTACTAACACCATTGTTACTAAAACCAAAATACTAACAAAATATGGACCTTATAAGTAAGTCTGAAATAAAGTTTTATTTAATTTTAATTTTTAATTACATCTGTCCCTTATTAATATTAACTGCCCCTCATGTTATTTAATATTTTATTTATTTACATGAAACTTAGGTAACTACTATGAACTACGATGTATTTAGGCTGATTTTAATACACGACTAGATTAAAAACATACAAAACTTACATAATGACTAAAATTCTTTACTAAAAAGTATTAAGAACATAATTAAGGTCCAAAATTTTCCTTAATATTTTATTTTTAATTTATATGGGCTTTACAAAATTGTGATGACCTATGTACATACATTTTAATATACTAGGAGATTAACAAATAAATTTATAATAAATAAATTAAACTAATATCTCTTATAACATTAAACTTATACATTAACTAAAACCCAATAATGATGATATACTAAAGATATGTTACCTAGGATCGACTCTCATGTAATTGAAAAAACCCAATAACCTTACCCGACTGGGATCGAACCCAGAACACCATGCTCAGTAGTCGCGCTTGCAACAACGAGAAGCAATCTACAAACTGATACAATAAGTTACAAAGTACATACCTAGATACATACTTACTAATAACAATCGTCACAACAAAGTTTCTATGGAATTTTATTTATCAATTATTGTGTTTCTTCTCTATCGTAGTCCACCGGTTCACTAACTACATATTGCGCACTTAACACTACCACATTCTCATGATCACTTGATCTTACAACACTTGGTTCTTGTCGCTCACTGATGTTAAACACTTGTATCTGGATCAGTCGTAAACCTTTTTTTCTTTTCATTGTTAATAATGTATGGCAAGGATGCTCAGATGTATTCCGTTTTAGACCCTCTCGTCTTGCTCTAGACTTTTTGTTGGTTGGTTCAGGTCTATGCTGCTCTCGAACATTCCAGCTTAAACTTGAAGTGGGAAAACCTTGACCATTTTGGAAGAAGATTAAATCGGGAGAGTCGCACAGTATTGATGATCTGAAACAAACAAATTTATATTTATTGATTATATCTAACAGCATAAGGAAGTAATTTTACAAGTACTTATACGCTTGTACAATACTTACAATTTGTTTCGTTTTATTCGACGTGATGTGTCCGGCTGACTGCCATGTGATGCATGTACTAATCATATTATGAAATGCAAACTCCATAAAACCTTGCGCTGTGAATCTATTTCATTTTTCAACAAGTTCAACCTAATATGTGCGTTATGAAGCGATGCGACGTGCGCGCGACGTGATCGGTGTTATATTGCACAAACCAGTCAGCGCAAATAGCGCAATGCGCTTTGTCATCGGGAATGGAAATGAAACAGATGTATGAATATAAAATATTATTTATTTGTATATGTACATACATTCAGATAAAAGTACACATATATGTACCTAATACCTCAGTAATTATCAAAGGTCGTATTTTATTTATAAAACTAATTTTGTACTTAATAAATTCTATAACTAATACAAGGACACCAAGAATACACACATTTAAAATTACATACATAATAAAGCCGATCAGAAGCATCTTCAGTCGATACCATTTGAATTACATTACACGGCAATATTATATTTCACATTTAGAAGAGTAACAAACATTTTATAATAGGAAGTTTGTAAGTAGGTTGTGAGATTATCTAACTTTCCATTTAGGACGTCAATAAAATACATGTAGAAAATTATAACATATAACTACTGTAGGTTCCTAATTACATTTAAAATTTTGGTAATGCATTGCATAAATATATTTGCGAATTGATAACCTTGACCTTTTGGAAGTCGGTTAAAAATACATTACTATCTACTAATGACAATTACTTATAGCAGGGTCCAGACAAAAGTAATGTGTAACGTACTCGTAATTGAATTGTAAAACATGTATGTTCTTGGTGCCCCAAATAGATATTATTATCTTATTACTTGTTGCAAATTATGTTTGAACTTATTTAGTTTTAAGAGCGTTTACGCGACACAATATATCGTAAAAATTATTAATCTTATTAACTTTAAAAATATAAAATGTATAACTTACAAATAACTACATTATTATTACATAATTATTATCACTAACTTATCAAGTTTTCAGAGATTTTTTTTATTAGAACCTCTGCAGTATCCATCACGTCATCAAAAGTTTCGCGCACCACATATTGTACACTTGTACAAGCATTGTCACTGTCACTAGAATAGTTATTATCACTCTCACAATCGTTGAGTTCGTAAATATTTAGTTTAATTAAATAACGTCCTCTGCTATCACTTGGTTTACCCCGACGAGCAATGTATGATGTTGATGGCGAAAATCTTGATGAACGCTTTCTCTTTCTTAACACTTTTTTCTGGGGTTGAGTTTGTTCTTGAGGATTCGTTGGATTATTGAGCAGTTCTTCATTTCTACGCCGTTGTTTTTCTAAGCTCTCAATATAGGAGTTATAATCGTCCTGAGAGTAAACGAAAGGCCGGGTGTCCTGATTGTTATCATTGAGACCCGCAGAGTTCCACTGTGAAAAGGAATAAATAATAAAATTAATAAAAAGAAAAATAATCAGATAAAAAATCAATATATTAACATAACATAACATCACGCCTTGTTTCCCCGAAGGGCTGGGCAGAGGTGTATCTGTAGCAGGTACACACCCACATTTCGCCAGTTATGTTTTTAAGTCCCATGTAATAGGGGGTGAGCCTATTGCCATCAACCGGGCACAAATCCAGACTCCGGGCTGCTACTGAGAAATTCTAGATAGAAAAACCCAATAACACTACCCGACCCGGGGATCGAACCCAGGGTTATATAAATATATTAACAGTAACATAACGCATAATTACTACATACCTCACGTATTATGGATTGATCTTGATCTTCATCATCATTGATCAGAATGGTGGGGCTGTATGATGGTGAACGAGCCATAATTCTGAAAAAAAAAAAAAAAAAAAAAAAACTTATTTGTTTATAAAGTCAATATAAAAACAATACAATACATAAATATTCTTTTTTGTCGGTTTTTATACGGAAACTTACCTTTAATTAATAATTTTAATATAGGTACTTAAATATTTTTTTATATGTAACAAAAGTGACTGCTTTTCGGTGGTTGTCACAACTAAACGCGACTCAAGTATGCAACACGACGTTGTGTGCACTTTTTAAGATAACAACCCTGAATTTATTTACAAGAATAGTACTTAGTACATATCAGATATACTGGAGCGAATGTAATTTTATGATCAGAATTGATTAGTTTTATACATAAAAAATACAATTTCAGCAATATTTACCTCTTAACAAAATTAAACCTTAATTACATGTTCTCACAGGTGAATGACTAATATATGTTACTTACGTCTAATTAAACCGTAGTGGTTTAAAACCCTTCTGTCAAATTGCAATTTTGTCGTGAAATACGAAACCAGCTTTAAGGGTTCGGCGAACACGGCTTGCAAATGCAAGTCGAGATGGGTGGAAAATGCATGTGGAATATTGTTATCTCTCTTCTGTTGTGTTTTTGTGTTGTTGTTGTTGTGTGTTATGTGTGTTGTATGTTGTTAGCGTTGTTACTAGCTATCGGAATTTATGATAAATTAGAATGTGTTCCGTAATACCAAAAATGATGAATGAGAACTTAATATTCTTTCATAATTTTTTCTATACTTTGTAACTTGATAATATAAGCTATGCTCCTGCCGAAACAATAATCCAAATATTGTTGTTTATAATACAGAAAAAACAGTATGAATTCGCTGTAAAAATGTGTGAAATTCAATTCGCTTAAACTTCATTTTAGGTAAGATTTTTGGAAAAAAAAAAAGATGTACAAGCCTAGATAAATACTATCTAAATCCAAATATTAACATAATATGATGGAAATATGTTCAAATTGCAAATGATTTATGTATTACGTTTGTATGGACAATTCAACGGTCGCCGTCGTCTTAATGCTCGCTGACAAAGACGAAACCGACACACCAGGCTGTTACTTATAATAATAATATATACAATAGGTATTATAATAATGAATGTATGTTTGTTTAATAAACCGTATTATAAAACTCTGCATGACAACATAAATCAATCTGAAATAATAAAAAAATCTACATGTTAAGATGAGCCGAAAGTAAAATATCCTGAAAACATTTTTTTATTTGTTGCAGAACAAAATATGTAAACGAACCCGTTTCAAAAAGTAAGTTCATAGATGTGTTACAGTAAACTTAAATTGATATAAAATCATCCAACGGGTAAAACGAACTTATGTATACATACAGGGTGACACTTGATTACACGTGGAAATAGCCTGGTACAAAATATTGATCAAAGACCCTATGCTAGGAAAAAACCTGTGTTACAGGTGTCATCTACACCTTATCTCATATCTACGTCTTAAGTTGCACTTTAAGTGCAAATGAATTCTTCCACCGATCCTCTTTAGGAGTGGAGACAACTTCGCTCTTAAACTTTAATTTCTATAAAAGCAGGGCTCGGATAACGATATATTTTCGAAACGGTTTCGTCTGAAAAACCTAAGATACGATTTATTCCAATTACGTTCGGAAGGAACGTTGTTAAAACGGTTTTGAAGAAGAACAAAATTTAAATCGTTCTCGATTAATATAACTTTTTTAACCGTTTATAACCATTTTTGGGTTGATCGATAGGAAAGTCGCAAAACAACTCTAATCAATACGTAAAAGAGGAATAAATTATGTAATGGAATGAAGATAAGGTACAATTATTTAACCAAACAAGTTCATGCTTGTCGGCACACATATAATTGCATACCGTTACTGCAAAACTGCATTTTTTATCGTGAGAATTGAAATATGAAACTATCGTTTTTCCCTCGCCGACAAATAAAACCGCACCAATACCTAACCGTGTCGTTTAGAATTACTGCAAAACATATTTTATTTTTAAAGTAGGTGTAGGTGTTTATGTTTATGCAGAATAATCCACGTGCACAAATTCACATTTAAACTTAGCAAATTTTATGTTGCAGTTAAACTCGAAGCTAGGGTTAAATCCTCAAACTACTAAAACTAACAAACTTTATAAAACAATTCATAAAAAGGAAGTCGGTTTCTAAATTCAACAACGACATTAATGGATCACCTTTTGAAAGAATTCCTAGACTAAAACCATCGTATCACAGAAAATGCCTAAAGTTATAGAAAAAATCATTAATTTACAATAAATTTACGGAATTGGTATCGTTCTTATTTAAGAACACCTCCCCAGTTGATGAAGATGATTATAGGCAGATCCTTCAAATTCAAATTTTAATTATCGACTACAACATGTACGACGATCGTCTTAAATTACAATAAAGTTCGAATAAGCAAATTAATGTATAATGCAATTTGCTGCAGTTAAACTCAAAGCTGGTGTAAAATCATAAAACTACTAAAACTATCAAACTTTATAAAGTATTTCATATACAGAAAGTCGGTTCCTAAATTCAACAATGACATTAAGAAATCGTCTTTTTAAAGAATTCTTAGACTAAAACCAACTTATTACAAAATTAGTAATTTATGATAAGGAAAGAATCGTTAATTTATAACAAGATAACGGAATTGATATGGTTCTTGAACACCTCGTTTGATGAAGATGATTATAGGAAGATCCCTCAAATCCAAATTTTAATTATCGACTACAACATGTACGACGATCGTCTTATATTACAATAAAGTTCGAATAAGCAAATTAATGCATTATAATGCAATTTTGCCGTCTTTGATATTATAAATGAACAATTATACATACATGACAGCTACCTGATATGTTTCCACGTGTAAAAACATGCGAAACCAGCAGAATGCTCGGACATGAGCACAATATATAAAAAGGGAGTGAGAGACCTACTCAATACATTATTTGTACGTTAACGTGTAAGGTAGTGTTAGCTGTATGAATAAATTAAATTAATATTTGGATATCCTTGGTGCCCAATCTGGGTCATGGAAATAGAATGAGCGTGTACCTGTAAGTGCATGCTATTTCTTGCTCTATGAAGAGATATGAGTCAATCTGACCCAAATTTTAGTTTAATGTTTACGGTAACCTAGAGTTCAGATGTTCTTGGTGCCCAATCTGGGTCACAGAAATAGAATGTGCATGTGCCTGTAGGTGCAGCCTATTTCTTGCTTTGTGAAGAAACATGAGACAATCTGTCCTGAATTTTAGGATATCGGTTTAAACAGCGAGTGTCCTTGTTTGTTAACGTGTAAAGTAGTGTATGGATAAATTAAATAAAAATTTGGATATCCTTGGTGCCCAATCTGGGGCCATAGAAATAGAATGAGTGTGTGCCTGCAGGTGCATGCAATTTCTTGCTCTGTGAAGAGATATGAGTCAATCTGACCCAAATTTTAATTTTAGTTTAATGGTTATGGTAGACTAAAGTTCAGATGTCCTTGGTGCCCAATCTGGGGTCATAGAAATAGAATGAGCGTGTGCCTGCAAGTGCACGCTATTTCTTGCTCTGTGAAGAGATATGAGTCAATCTGACCTAAATTTTAGTTTATTGTAATCGATAGCCTAACGTTCAGATGTCCTCGAGCCAATCTGGTCGCAGAAAACGGAGTGATGTGTAATTGTGCACTATCTCTAATTTTGTGGAGAGACATGAGACCAACTGTCCTGAAGTTTAGGTTAGCGGGGTGCATGAAAGGAGCCTCCTCGTGGCGCATCCTGGAAGCAGCTAGACACGATAACGCAGTGTCTAGGCTGACTAATCCTTCTGGATATCCTTGGTGCCCAATCTGGGGTCATGGAAATAGAATGAGCGTGTACTTGTAAGTGCATGCTATTTCTTGCTCTGTGAAGAGATATGAGTTAATCTGATCCAAATTTTAGTTTCATGTTTACGGTAACCTAGAGTTCAGATGTCCTTGGTGCCCAACCTGGGTCACAGAAATAGAATGTGCATGTGCCTGTAGGTGCAGCCTATTTTTTGCTTTGTGAAGAGACATGAGACAATCTGTCCTGAATTTTAGGATAGCGGTTTAAACAGCGAGCACCCTTGTTTGTTAACGTGTAAAGTAGTGTATGAATAAATTAAATTAAAATTTGGATATCCTTGGTGCCCAATCTGGGGCCATAGAAATAGAATGAGTGTGTGCCTGCAGGTGTATGCTATTTCTTGCTCTGTGAAGAGATATGAGTCAATCTGACCCAAATTTAAATTTTAGTTTAATGGTTATGGTAGACTAAAGTTCAGATGTCCTTGGTGCCCAATCTGGGGTCATAGAAATAGAATGAGCGTGTGCCTGCAAGTGCACGCTATTTCTTACTCTGTGAAGAGATATGAGTCAATCTGACCTAAATTTTAGTTTATTGTAATCGATAGCCTAACGTTCAGATGTCCTCGAGCCAATCTGGTCGCAGAAAACGGAGTGATGTGTAATTGTGCACTATCTCTAATTTTGTGGAGAGACATGAGACCAACTGTCCTGAAGTTTAGGTTAGCGGGGTGCATGAAAGGAGCCTCCTCGTGGCGCATCCTGGAAGCAGCTAGACACGATAACGCAGTGTCTAGGCTGACTAATCCTTCTGGATATCCTTGGTGTCCAATCTGGGGTCATGGAAATAGAATGAACGTGTACTTGTAAGTGCATGCTATTTCTTGCTCTGTGAAGAGATATGAGTTAATCTGACCCAAATTTTAGTTTAATGTTTACGGTAACCTAGAGTTCAGACGTCCTTGGTGGTCAATCTGAGTCACAGAAATAGAATGTGCATGTGCCTGTAGGTGCAGCCTATTTTTTGCTTTGTGAAGAGATATGAATCAATCTGACCCAAATTTAAAAATTAAGTTTAAATAGTAGAGGAGTGCACAAACCGCAAACTTTGAAGATCCATTTATGTTATTGGGCATTCTAGACCACTTTCTGTTCGCACCAAAACGAGATTTTAAAAGTGGAGTAGCGCCCGAACCACAAACTTTGTAGATCCATTTATGTTATTCGCCATTCAAGACGACTTTCAGTTCGCAACAAAATTAAATTCAAATAGTAGAGTAGCGCCCAAACCACAAACTTTGTAGATCCATTTAGGTTATTAGCCATTCTAGACGACTTTCCGTTCGCATCAAAACGAGATTCTAAAAGTGGAGTAGCGCCCGAACCACAAACTTTGTAGATCCATTTATGTTATTAACCCTTACGCCCCCCCGCCGCGATGACGCAAATATACCTTGACTCCCGTTACGTACCGGAGACCGCCGGCGGCGCGTCGGAGATAAGAGCGCGCTAACATAAACAAAAACTGAGAGCTTCTTGTTACGTAAATAGTCTTATCATTAATGGTTTTGGGTCCCTGATTAGACAAAGGATTTTTTATAATACTTAGAATCTTTGTAAGCGAACGCTAGTATTGATAAATAAACATTCTTATCAGATTCTTATAAGAAATTCCTTTGTGCATTGTTTTGATGATTTATAATAAAACTACTGGTTCGATTCACATGAAATTTCGCAGGATACATTATGAATACACATACTATCGGTCAAAACCATTATTTACGAACAAACACAATAAATAAAAACACCAATAATTAAAAAAGTTCAATAATAGGTATCCGTATCATTACGTAACATTACTTAGTTGATAAAAAATATTGAACTCTTATTTTTTTCTGAAAAATGGCATTTTTATTATGCATTATCTAATAAAGAATATAAAATAAATGACTTACCAGCGATTACATACACAAAACACACACAAAACTCAAAATTTCACAACAATACGTTTTTTCATTACCGAGTTTGTTTACATTTTTTGATGGGTCCGTAATAGGTAATTACGATGTTATTTAGTGCAAATATTAACTAAATACGATGACGACACTACTTAATTATTTAAAAAACAACATTTCCCGTCGATTTACACTTAAAAAACAATAGAAAACAAATAAATAGAACGCGGAGTGCAGCGCGCTGAACGCATGCGTGGACGCCATTTTGCCGTGCCAAAATGTTCAATTTTTACTTTTTTCTAGAATTGTTTCTGCATATTTTGACGTTTTAGTCGATTTATTTGACAAGTATATTACCAAATCCATAGAATAAAATTAACCACAGACCATATTAGCCCCTATCCATAGTACAAATAGACCTTGAATCAGCGTGCGCCGACTGCGTCGCATGCGACGCAGTGGGGCTTGACGGATATGGCAAATTTTGCGTGTTTTGCGACGCAATGGGGAATGAGGGGTTAAGCATTCTAGACGACTTTCCGTTCGCACCAAAACGAGATTCTAAAAGTGGCGTATCGCTCGAACCACAAACTTTGTAGATCCATTTATGTTATTAGGCATTCTAGACCACTTTCCGTTCGCACCAAAACGATATTGTAAAAGTGGAGTAGCGCCCGAACCACAAACTTTGTAGATCTATTTATGATATTAGCCGTTCTAGACGACTTTCTGTTCGCAACAAAATTAAATTCAAATAGTGGAGTAGCACACAAACCACAAACTTTGAAGATCCATTTATGTTATTAATCTAAACCACTTTCCGTTCGCAACAAAATGAAATTTAAAAAGTGGAGTAACGCTAAATCACAAACTTTGTAGATCCATTTATGTTATTAGGCATTCTAGACCACTTTCCGTTCGCACCAAAACGATATTGTAAAAGTGGAGTAGCGCCCGAACCACAAACTTTGTAGATCTATTTATGATATTAGCCGTTCTAGACGACTTTCTGTTCGCAACAAAATGAAATTCAAATAGTATAGTAGCGCCCAAACCACAAACTTTGTAGATTCATTTATGTTATTAAGCATTCTAGATGACTTTCCGTTCGCATCAAAACGAGATTCTAAAAGTGGAGTAACGCTAAATCACAAACTTTGTAGATCCATTTATGTTATTATGCATTCTAGACGACTTTCCGTTCGCAACAAAATGAAATTCAAAAAGTGGAGTATTGCCAAAACCACAAAATTTGTAGATCTATTTATAGTATTGGGCATTCTAAACCACTTTCCGTTCGCAACAAAATGAAATTCAAATAGTGGAGTAACGCTAAATCACAAACTTTGTAGATCCATTTATGTTATTAGCCATTCTATACGACTTTCCGTTCGCAACAAAATGAAATTCAAAAAGTGGAGTAACGCCAAATCACAAACTTTGTAGATCCATTTATGTTATTGGGCATTCTAAATCACTTTCCGTTCGCAACAAAATGAAATTCAAATAGTATAGTAGCGCCCAAACCACAAACTTTGTAGATTCATTTATGTTATTAAGCATTCTAGATGACTTTCCGTTCGCATCAAAACGAGATTCTAAAAGTGGAGTAGCGCCCGAACCACAAACTTTGTAGATCCATTTATGTTATTATGCATTCTAGACGACTTTCCGTTCGCAACAAAATGAAATTCAAATAGTGGAGTAACACCAAAACCACAAACTTTGTCGATCCACAAACTTTGAAGATCCATTTATGTTATTGGGCAATCTAAGCCACCTGAAGTGACGAGGTGAACGAAGTGAGCCGATGGAACGTAAGGTGGCTTAGAGTGCCCAATAACATCCTACTGACTTATCAGCGCAGTTAGAACGGGCACAGTAAATAACATGGCTCTCGCATATCCTAGAACAAGTTTAAATTGCGCTTGCGCCATTAAATACTTGAGATCTAACTAGGCGTGGTGGAAAATATTCCATGAGCAAAACAATCCTTGGAAAAAATTGAATTTTACTGCGGAAAAATGCTCTAGTATTTCAAATCAAAAAAATTACTGAAACAAAAAACATTTTCACAAAAAAAAATTGCGGTCGCTGTAGCTGCAGCCATCCATGCGCTCTCCTCTGAGAGGGAGAGACGTCGACGTTCCAACATTTTTATAAAACAGTACAATATAAAATTATAGTTATAATAAAACCTAAAGTTAAAATTTGAATCCACCAGAACCGGATTCATTCACCAGCAATAGACAATATGTCTATTGCTGTTGCAGAGATGAGTTCTCTTTATCACTCGATTTATCAATTCAATCCTCAGACTTGGTAATGTCTAAGCTTATGCATGGAAGTTTACCGATATGCACGGCTGATAAATTGAGTGCCCCCTGCTCCTGTAATTGATGAAATTCGTTATGTGTGTCAGTAATGCATATCCTTACATATTATAAAACAAAGTCGCCCGCCGCGTCTGTCTGTCTGTCTGTCTGAACGCGATAAACTCAAAAACTGCCGAACGGATTTTCAAACGGTTTTCACCATTGGACGGAGTGATTCATGTGGAAGGTTTTAGTGTATAATTCATTAAGGTTTTGTGTAAATTGGCTGAAATATGACGATTATTGTTGAAGATGTCGGAAAAAATCATGCCGACTGGGAGCTTTACTGGCGTGCGCTGCGTAAGTCGTGAGAGATAAATCAAATTTATGTTCTAGAGTATTGTATATCTTAAAAATTGCAACAAAAAAGTCCGCAATGGCATATATCTATCTTTTAAGGGTGACCCACAATAACCATTTTTAACTTTCAAAATTGTATAAAATTTTCATTGTTATTTCCGAAGCTATTTTGACCGGTATCTTATTAATCCGTATCCAATTAAATAGGTTATTTAAATTGGGCATTCAATTTCGATTAAAATATGCCTTTACATCACATCATTTAAATGAATAGTTTAAGAGATATCACAGTTTCAAAATTACGCGTAACAAAATAATTATGGTTGACCACGCGGGCGCTGTAGTAGCCTACCACTGCGTCCGCTGAAAGTTAGTCAATGATCTTTTCCTTGGCTATTAGGTATGTATTCCCGGTAGAACGTTCCCGTGGGATATTTTGCGACATCCACGCGGGCGAAGCCGCGGGTAAAAGCTAGTTGATATGATAAATCAAACCCTTATGTGTGTCAGTGATGCATAATGATAAATCAAAGAGAAAGCTTAGACATCAGTTTCTCTTTCAAGTATTAAGGTTATTAATATTTTAAACGCTACAAAGGCGGTGTACCGTTACCGAGTCGAAAGGGCCCACGTGTGCCCCATGGAACGATTTGGAATTATTTAACATTTAATGAGCCATTGTTTATCTGGCCATGACTGGATTACTGGAAGTACACAGTAAGTTATGTACTCTATCGTTAGGAAAACTGATTTCATACCAAAAGTATGCGTTTGGCAGTTCAATCTGGTAATTAGCGGTAGACCTCGTAGCCCCTTGCAGCTCGAGCACGATTTGGCAATAAGTAACAAACCATGAACATGAGCTTTAGTTTGTATCTTTACAAGAGAAGAAGAAGAAAAGCCAAACATCTGAATACAGGTATCTTCAATTCAGACCCGTATTTCAGAACCTCGCTCAGTATCAATAAATTTCACAATGTGAACTTAGGTGGTAGGTTTTACGAAGACATGATCATTGTGGACCCAGTTGGGCATAGCAAAGTCGGAGAGAGGAAGAGGGCTCAAGAAGATTTTAAATTCCTCTGTGGTCCAGTGGTTAGACCACCTGTCTCAGACCCAGAGCTTTCGTGTTCATTTCCCAGTGGGGGCAAAATTTTCTGCTCGGTTTGATTGGTGGTAGGGTTTGTTCTAAGTCCGCCTGGCTAGCTACCACACACTTATCAAAGTCTGTCGCCATAACAACAATGTAAACAGCATTGTTGTGTTTCGGCAGTTAGACGTAAGATAGCCAGTTCCTCTGTGGTTGTTTGGTTGAGGATTCAATTCAAAGTCAAATTCTGGGTGAACCTCGATTCCACGTTCGGCCTGATCATCCCTTACCATCAGGTGAGATACAGGCATTGTGAGCAGTGGTGGCCCAGTGGTAACGAGGTCGTGGGTTCGAACCCTAGCAGGCGCTTTACTTTGTGTAAATATTTTCATCACCACTGCTTTCAAAACGGTGAAGGAAAACATAGTGAGGAAACCGGCATGTACTAGAACCAAAAATTCGAAGACATGTGACATCTACTCTGCCAACCCGCACTGGGCCGGAGTGGTAGATTACAGCTCACTCCCTCTCACAGAGAGGAGGCCTGTGTCCCAGCAGTGGGAACATTAATAGGCTGATTATAAGACGTAGTGGCATAAAAAAAAAACTTAGTCTAAAACGAGTCTAAAGGAAGTGGAAAATTATGTCGAAAAGTTGAACCTAGCAACAGGGCAGTTAGCAACATTTCGCTGAGAAATACGATTTCATGCAACCATTAATATTTTGTTTTATTTGCTATTGAAAATGTTTCGCATCGCGTACATGGTTTGGTTTTCCTGTAGTTCCGTAGCTAATGTGCAGCTATGCAGATTTCTGCGGTAGGCATATTGAATTTCGTCATGCATCACGCCTAATCCAAAAGTAGCGTATATTATTTCATTATGTCGGAGTTTTATTTTTAATTTAACTTTACTAATAGCGGCTGTTTGGGGTTTAGTAAGTATAGCTCGATTTTCTGAAGACACTACGTGCTTATTCATGTAGAACTTGGGATCGTTGATAAGGACACAGCAGTGTTTACCTTCATCTGCTGCGCTTTGTTTATAATCTCTAGTGCCATAATTTTTTTTCTTTTTTTCTTGACCGCTTCCTCGACTCAACGTCGAGGACGAAGAGCTCGTGGCTAAATAATAAAATCGCACAATTCGAGCTACGCTTGCCGAGGTTGGGCTGTGGATCGGTGACATACCGAGACTCCTCCGTGCCTCGGAAAGCACGGTAAGCCGTTGTTCCCGGCTGTCATTCGTTGATCTTTGACAGTCGTTACGGGTCGTCAGAAGCCTGAAAGCCTCAACCAGTCTTACTAAGGGGTATCGTTCAGGGTATCGTATTACCCAGATAGTGGAAGTCAGATAGGCAGTCGCTCCATGTAAATTACGGTATTCAGCTGCATCCATTCCGGTTAGACAGGAAGCCGACCCCAACATAATTGGGAAAAGGCTAAGCAGATTGATTGATCCTCGACTCAACGTGGATGTAATCTGCCTGATCTGGGGCCTATTTAACCTATTTATTAAAAACCGACAGGTGACAGGTGCCAGGAGACAATCCGACAATTTTACGGGTTTCGTTCATAGTTTTCTATGTTAGTAAAAAGCACCTGTCGTGTAAATATATTAAAATTGTTTTTTTTTTTACAAAACGGACCCTGATCAATGCTTCAGGGCTTAAGAACAATTATTCTAGAATAGAATAGAATAGAAGAGTAGAATAGAAGAATAGAATAGAAGAATAGAATAGAAGAATAGAATAGAAGAATAGAATAGAAGAATAGAATAGAAGAATAGAATAGAAGAATAGAATAGAAGAATAGAATAGAAGAATAGAATAGAAGAATAGAATAGAAGAATAGAATAGAAGAATAGAATAGAAGAATAGAATAGAAGAATAGAATAGAAGAATAGAATAGAAGAATAGAATAGAAGAATAGAATAGAAGAATAGAATAGAAGAATAGAATAGAAGAATATAATAGAATAGAGGAATAGAATAGATTTGATAGAATTGTGTGTGAATTATGTGTGTGTGTGACTGCCTCGTTGGTCTAGTGGTCGCAAGCGCTACTTCTGAGCATGAGGTTCTGGGTTCTGGTATCTGGAATTTCTCAGTAGCAGGTCGGAGTCTGGATTTGTGCCCGGTTGATGGCAAAAGGCTCGCCCCCTATTACATTGGCGAAATGTGGGTGTAACTGCTACAGGTACCTACACCTCTGCCCAACCTCTCGGAGAAATAAGGCGTGATGTTATGTTATGTGCTAAGACTTCCTTAGGCATGGTTAAAAAGGACGGTAATAACGGATAAGACGCAATCAGAGTCAGACATCAATTTGTTTCCTGCGTTGTTCGTCCGGTCACGGAAGTAGTATGACCAGATTTTTTCAGTTTGAAACGAGATATACCTGGATGATTTGATGAAGATTCAATCCGGCAGGCATTCAATTTCCGCCTACAGCTGTTTTCATCTCGGACAACGGCACATATTTGGAATTTATGAGTTTGTGTTGAATGTGTGGAAACTTGGGTAGGTAGTAGGTACTCTAGGTACCTAGTTAATTGACTCAGGCGCGTAAAATACAATAGACGACGTATATTTAGTAACCTAATCCATAATAATAATTGTTTGCGTTCGGCGCTTGTCGTGGCAACACGTCGTGTCCGGGTTCGCAACAAGTCAATTGTCATCCTGAGGTTGCCTCGTTGAGAGGTGAAACTCGTGTCGATTTCTTACAGGGTTCTTTATAGACTCTTTAAGAACAGATAGCCTTTTGTCTGATCTTGTGTAGGTCAAGGTTGAAAGGGCATACGGCATCAAGAAACTGTCCATGTCTGGCCATTGTAGTTAGATATTTGGATATAGGTAGACATATATACACGTATATAGGTTTATATTTTTTTGTGTAGAAGTTAGTAGAAAGTTACGCTTATTACTGCTTTATAATTCAACTAGCTTCCGCCAGCGGCTTCGCCCGCGTGATTAATTTATAAATTATAGCTTACTATATTATGCATGTATTATACATTGCCTCGTTGGCCTAGTGATCAAAGGCGACTGCTAAAGCGTCGCGTCGGTTTCTTTAGTGAGATTCCCAATTCGGAAATATTGTTATTAACAGCAATTTGAGTTTTTTGTCAAGTGACCCTGAAGGCATTACGTCATAGGTCTTACGTTAAACGGGAAGTGTGACTTAAATCAATTTCACACGATGACTTAAAAACTTTATGACGAAAAAAATCATTGACACAAATTAGATTCGTGACTTATATTTTAGCGTTTTACGATTTAATGTAAAGTATGTGGTCGTGATAAAGGTGCTATTTGTCCTTCAGTGTATTGTAAATAACTGGTTTTCAATGTAAAATAATACATAGAAGTAGATTTAGAAGTTAACTTTCAATTCTATTATGTTTAGAAATATCTACGGATCTTTTAACGTGGTACCTATTTATAGGGATCGCTCGACTGGTTTCTAAGATTTCAGGACTAATTAGTTCAAAATTATTTACTTTCTTAAATCATTGTATTTACGATATCTACTCTAAATAGTTATTAATTATACTCAATTTAGTTTCCGACGACGAGAACTGTATGTTAGTTGAACATCAATGTAAAAAATAAAGGTAACCCAATTTAGCGGAAGTAGTGATGGGCAGTTCAAGGTTTGTGATAAGCATAAATATGTTAATTAAATAGGTTCAGTTTATGTAGTAGCCGTGTCAACACGTATCATTATTCATTCAAATAGTTCTTGCTTAGGAAAAGCTTGTCCTATCCTCCGTATTGCTGGGCCAGCAACCAAAAGTTTGACGACAAGTGACATCCACCAGGAGGCCAAGTCACGATGGTGAGTTTTTGACAGATTTTGTAAGGCAAATCTGTCAAAAACTAACAATCGAGAGACCATTGTGACGTTTGTAAATTAGTAGACTTGACCCCCAGCCCGCTGGTAAATTGCAGCCATTACAGATCACTGCCTCTTATAGAGAATAGGCTTGAGTCTCAGCAGTTGAAACATTTATAGGGTGATTATGTGGGTGTATGTTGGGCAAGAGTATCTAGATAGCCGACAACTCGGGCATAACTCGCAATAACATCTACGCTTAGCGTGTCAATGGCAATCTAAATCAACACTACATTAAAATCCTCACCATTTACCGTTGGATTGACTGTCTCCACCATTTCTACACCTCGGCAACTGCCAAGTTCATATTTACATCGTAAACCATGTGAATGCGGCCATGGTTTATATTGCGTAATGATATGGGTTCCAACTTCACCACGTTAAATATATCTGGCATGTTTTGAGTATATGAGTCGCTTGGAAACTGACGCTAGTATGCTTTATTATTCTAAAGCATCATGGGTTCGTTATTTTACGACACTCTGTTATGGTGTTCTCCGTTTCATATACAAGAACCTGTTACGCTGAGTAGCGTAATATTAGTGGTTTTTAGACGCATTGAAAAAGGAAAATTGCTACCGAAAACTGCTCTTCACTACTTTTACTGGAAAGTGTAGCATAAAAACAGCTGTACTACTTTCGCAACTAAAGCCACTTAAAGACAAGACGATTCACCATCGCAGTAAGTCATAAGTTCTCACCAAGGGAAGGAACACGGGTGGGTTTTAGACAGTAAGAGTCTGACACGCCCTTCCGCTCCGCCCAAAGCGGGAGAAGTCATTGGATGATTTCCCACCCAAAAAAAAGGAATAAGTTCTCACTTAGTTTACGCAGTCGATCTCCGGCAAGAGCACTATGAAATCCAATTCTCCATGCGTCAGTTATAGATTTCTTATCTTATAGCTTTTGACTCTCACAAAATTTCACTAACTATAAATCCATGAACAATTCTTTGACGATGGACTAAACCATCTAAAAGAAAAAGAAAGAAAGAAACTATCTCTATCTAGATATAGGTATTAACCAGCTATCTAATTACGTACCATATTTTCGTAAACGATTATGACTAATCTGTATCATTTTGACAGTTCAACAACATTCATTGCGTTATTTACGTTGTTGAGCAGAATCTTTTTTCGAATTTATGAAACAATGGATTAGCAATATTTCAAAACGATTCCGATTCCGATTTATTTATTTAGAATAATGTACACTCAGTTACAGGCTAGGTTAAATAAAACTTATGAGTACATGACCCTGTTAGGGTGCAGCAAGTATTATTACATTTAACTTTATTGTGTATTACGCAATTAGGGTACTGGTCATGTTTTGCGTATGTCCAAATATTTTATTTTCCTGGTCAACACAGTATTTTTGTAAACAGCATAGTACCTATGGGAAATGTCACTACAACCTTCACGCTTGTATTATGCGTAGTAACAATTCCGGCGGCCATATGTCAATGTAGGTCTTCAGGTACCTACCATCCTTTAGAAACAGAAGGTCCTATAATGAATGAAGGATACATGTGTATCTCAGCACATACCTTATTTCGCAGTTGTTCCGCTTCATTGAATTTTAAAGACTGGCAATGAAATGTACTTTTGTGGTGGATTGAATTTTGATTTCCCAGATTATGTTACTACTAAGTCTCCTCAAGAATTCTGGTCGATTTCAATCAAACCGTGTATAGTTCATGGGTCCATATAACACTAAGAAAGAGTTATTTGTTTTGCTTTTCCATTGTATATCTTATGGAGTATCTGTGTCGTGACCTGTACCTATACTCTTATGACTGGCATCCCATCGTTGGCCTCTAACCTTTGAAAACCATCACTCGTCGCCCCATTATCCCACCGCCCAACACCGTCGGCTTTATCAGACGCCTCAGCTATCCAAAAATATAGCTGGAATCTTATGACGTCACAAATGTGTTGCCCACAATAACTGTATGATATCTTGATGAATGATTTACTGCTGGATAGCAAACTGCTGTAAATCTTTCAAAACGTTTCATTGTTAGCCGTTCTAGTGGGTTTTCAAGTTTATTGATAGCTAAAATTGCGTTTTATGCGATGTATCATGTGCTGTGGATGTATTGCATGTTACTGCGTGGTTTAAGATATGAATAGATCATCACATCACTTCTTGTTGAGTCGAGGAAGTTTTAGGTTTCATCAAAAATGGTGGGATGTCATTACTCCCAAAGGATTTCCATGCATGGTACTAGCACTTTGTAGATAACACTATATTAATGTGAAATCAAAGTCATAGCGAACTTAACCAAAGCTAGATAAGATAAAAGGTAAATTAACCGCGAAGTGCAGCTGATAAAACGCCGAGGTTGTGTCCAACTGAATATAATTTTTGTTTTCAGATGGAAATTGACCCGGAGGATGATCAAGAGCATACAGACTCCGATGGGATGGACAGCGATGATCCTCTCACGTGTACTGACACTAAATATGGGAAGAGTTTCAGGTAAAAAAAAATATGTTTACAATTTTGGACCCATACCAAGACCCTTCCGTGCCTCGGAAAGCACATTAAGCCGTTGGTCCCGGCTGCCGTTCGTGGATCTTTGACAGTTGTTATGGGTCATCAGAAGCCCGAAAATCTGACAGCCACTCTTGGTTGTGGAGCTGTAGGCAGTCGTTCCATGATCTTCTTCTTTTCGTGTGGATAGTGACTAACCAGTACCCTAATTACGTAATACACGATCAACCAGAATCTGAATCGTTTTGAAACAAATTGCTAATCCATTGCTTCATAAGTTAGAAAAAAATATCTGCTCAACAACCTAAATAACGCAATGACTGTTGTTGAACTGCCAAAATGAAACAGATTATTCGGAATCGTTTACTAAAATGTGTTGCGTAATTAGATAGCTGATATCAGTTTAAAAGCCACCCATGGGTCTCTGTCGAAAAATAATTCTCAGGCTTGCCGGTTTCCTCACGATGTTAGCATACTGGTATTGCTGCATCCAGAGATTGGAAGCCGATTCTAAGAGAGTTGGAAAAGGCTAGGCAGATGATGAATTTTGGAGCCTAACACGGGGGCATTCGAAATGGAATGAGGGCGCCAATTTTTCTTTGCATAGCATAATTGCTTATGTAGTCAGGTGGTGGAACTTTACCGCAAGAATAGCAATTTTTGGACCTGTGTGGTTTATTAAAATGACGATTTATATTTTGCTGTCATATATTTTGGGCTAGATGTAAGGTAAATTGTCATTACTAGAAAAGATATCTGCTCATGTGAGCATGTGCACGCTGTAAGGCAAGGAACATTCAAATAAATCAGTTTTATTTCATTTACGGAAGTCGTAAACTTCAACAAAAATAATCAGATCATGGATGTTCTGTCAATACAAAAATGATTTATGTACTAACGTATATTTACAGGCATTTCACTCGAGAAGCATTGCCAAGGCTGGACAACTATAGAAACGTTTTATCGCTCCACGCAGCGCCACGACCTACGCTGGATGAGCTGCACAATGCTACGCTATCTAGGAAGGTAAGGGTCTACATAACTGGTCTTGCATCAGGAACACTTTGAACTTACGCCGAGTATGTACCTAACAAGCAAAAGTTATTTATGACGAGTGATTAATAACCTGACATAGTTAATCAATAACAGGAACTGCATAATGTGCAGGAAAACTTACATGAATGTTCGATAAACTAGATTGTATAAAATACATTATTATAACAATATAATTATCACGCTCGTAGGTATTTCCCGAAGTGAAGGGGGAGGTGTTTAATGTACCTTATCCCACATTACGCCAGTTTTGTTATTTCCTTGTAATGAGGGCAGCCTCGGATCTAGGGGGGGGGGGGCGGCAAACCGGGGCACGTGCCCCGGGCGGCACCGTTTGGGGGCGCCAAATTCAAGCGTGGCAGACAAGTGCAGCACCCAGCGCACCGCAACTTTGCAGCAAATGAGACGCGCAGCAATTATAATCTTTCTCTGCGGGTGGTGCACTGAGGAAATCACTGATTTGCGTAAGTTTAGGTCGTCAAACGGTGTGAGAGCCGTGAGCGGGCGCAGTTGTATTCTACCAGGAACTCGATGAGCGTTTCTGTGGTCTATTTTTTAAGTTTTACGTTGCGCGCAACGGCGCGGCGTCCTGCGTCGACGCCTGTATTTGCAAAGGCGATACGACTTCCTTTAACTTTTACCACAGTTTTGGCACCCCTGTTGGATTGCCGCATTTTCGATCGATTTTATGTTTATATATGCCAAAATTTTCGTGCTCGCTTCGCTCGCTCTTGCAGCCTAGTAACTCCTAAAGCAAAGATTCAACTTATCTCAGGCAGAGTGCTAAAATTTTCGAGTTCGCTTTCACTCGCTCTTGCATTCAAATCGAAAATTGGACCGTAGATCAGGCCTTATAAAAGTAAATGTCCGACACTTACTAGTATATTTAAAAAAAAAACGACTTCTTTAAGAAAAAAAAAAGGATTCGGGGGGGGGGGGGGGGAGGCTGCAGGTTTTGCCCCGCCTCGAAAAAGTTCTAGATCCGGGGCTGAATGAGGGTATGCCTATTTCTATTATCCGGAAAACTCAAGGCTGCTAATGCAACTGGTGCCTGACCACTTTACGACCTTATTGCATATGTAGCGGTGGCAGCCTGACAGGGATGACAGAGACTTGACAATAGGCCTCGATATGGGCACGTATTGTTGTTTAATGTGTGGGAAATATAAAGTTTGTCCCTTAAAGGAATCACTTTTCTTTAACCTACCACAGCCCCGGATCTAGAATTTTTTCGAGGCGGGGCAAAACCTGCTGCCTGCCCCCCCCCCCCCCCCCCCGAATCATTTTCGAATCGCGGGGATATCAATTTTTTTTTTTAAATCAGGGTACAAAAAAAAGCCGCTTTTTTAATATACTGGTACTTGTCGGACATTTATTTTAATTAGGCTAGGACAGGATAGGGTTTGAAATTAGTAGTGAGATTATGATACATATTAGAACGACTTACAATTGAACTGTTCGAGCCATATTAACCTAATGTGCGGTAAAATTTTCGATTTGAATGCAAGAGCGAGCGAAGCAAGCGCGAAAATTTTAGCACTCTGCCTGAGATAAGCTAGATTTTCTTTTGCTTTAGGAGTTACTAGGCTGCAAGAGCGAGCATAGCGAGCTCGAAATGTAGTTTTGCAAAAGCATTATCTCTCATTGTGTCCATAGGTATGTTTGTAACAAACCTCACGTTTGTGAATAGTTAATACCCTTTTGTTAAATGTGAGAATTTTTAACTCGACTGTATGTATAATTATTATTTTATAGTTTACTTAGTTAGTTACTTAGTTAAGGTTTTTTTTTTTGCACATTAATTTTCAAAATTTGTAATCATTGTTAGACGAGAACAACTGCCGACAAACTGTTATGCAGTTTGGCAGACTTTATGTAAGTTATTGTTAATACAGATTTTGAATAAATAAATAAATAAAAAAAATTTTGGCATATTACTCAAAATCGATCGAAAATGCCAACAGGGGCGCCAAAACTGTGTTAAAAATTAAAAGAAGTCGTGTCGCCTTTGCACATACAGGTGTCGATACGGGACGCCCAGCTACCCGAATACGCAACGTAACTCAACGAGTTCTTGGCGCTCACAAGTCACAACCCGTTCACACCGTTTGATGACCTATACCTACGCTAATCAGTGATTTCCTCAATGCACCACCCGCAGGGAAGGATTATAAGTGCTGTGCGTCTCATTTATTGCAAAAGTTGCAGTGCGTTGGGTGGTGCACGTGTCTGCCACACTTGAATTTGGCGCCCCAAAATGCTGGCGCCCGGGGCACGTGCCCCGGTTTGCCCCCCCCTAGATCCGGGGCTGACCTACCACAACCACTAAAAGCAGTATTATATTAATCTTACTTCAGTGGGGGAAACAGATGGTGCTACACGTCCTGTAGAGCTTCATCTCTTTCGCACACTAAAGTAACATTAAAATAATACTGCTTTTATAGATGGTGGTAGGCCCCCTGCCCCTGACCCACCCCAACCACATTCTAAGCAATAAGGTCGAAAAGTGGTCTGGCGCCGCTGTCCGTGATAGCATCACAGTCATGAGCACATATGTATATACTAATAAAGGCCTCGATGTCCGAAATACCGAATAGCCACTACTTACGGAATAAATTCAAAAATGGAACAGAATTTGAATGAAATTATCTGCCAAGTAAGTTAATAGGAACTTAATTGTAGGTGGTGAAACAGCTCCTTAGTGACTTAGCAACTTTAAAAAGTGATTTTCTCCTACTGTGCTGAATGTAATTTTATGTTGTTACGAACATAGTATTTTGGAACCCACACTAATATGAAGTAGGTCTTATCTCAAAGTTGCAGTCAATATTCCATGAGAAAAACGCTTTTGAATTTTGCTAAGTGGACACATATTAGCGCTCGTGACTGTACATGTTTCTCCTGCAATAGCCTGAGGCTAGAACCCCTTGTTTGTTCACTACCTATTCTACTATTTTATACCAACCAATGGTGCAGAATAGAAGGCAGTTTTTATCCGGACTGCAAAGCAAAGGAAGGTTATTGGTAATACCTACATATTAATCGTAGAATGCGGTTGATCGATAACCGCGTTAACTGGACACCAGCCATGAGAACAAGTGCAATGAAATTTATTAATAATTATAAATGTTAATGAGCCATAGATCACGATATAATTATTGAGTATAACATTGTTGCTGTCACTTAAGGGACGACTGTATTTTCTGAGATAGTCTTTTCGTAATATGATAACAAGTTTAAAAACTAAAACCCGACTACTGAAAAATCACGCTCTAAAATGTATGAAACAAGAAAATATTTCGGACAGAAATCAAGACATACAAAAATGGTCAAAGTAAAGCCGTAGTCGCATGCCTGTCGGCTACAAAATTATAATGGCATGAGACTACGGCTTTACTTTGACCATTTTTGTGTCTTGATTTCATTTTAGAGCGTGATTTTTCAGTAGTCGGGTTTTAGTTTTTAAACTTTTTATTTAATTTGTTTTGGGGTTATAATTTCGTAATAAAGTATTTGCAGAGCCGCTTTATTCTTTTTTGTGTAGGTTTAATTGTATAATAGGTATTAATTTTACTTAGCACAGTCTCACTTTTGCATGTTTTTAACAATTTAAACATATTTATTTATTTTGAAAATATAATATACAGGATGGAAGGGTAAACACCGTTGTCACTCAAACTATGTGTAGTTGGCTTAAATATAAACATAAAAACCGAGTAAAAAAAAAATTAAGTTATTTTCTTTAACAAATATTAAAAAGGTTATTGTCCGACACCGTCCGCAAATTCATGGATATGCGCCCGCCCGAGTGACGTAATCGATCGCCGCCCGTCCTACCTACCTACACAACACATGAATAAATACAATACAACCTTTTCCTGGCTTAAGACAGGCAAAAATACCTACCTTAGGAATTACGTGACGATTCTAAATGTACTTACATCTTTAAAAAAAAAAGTTGTGATTTTCCATTGAATTTATGTTCTATAAACGAAACCAAACCACTGGTTTGAAGGATAACGGTGTTTACCCTAACACCCTGTATATACATATTTGTAATGTGCTCGTCAAGCCCTTTCATTTGATACCAAACATGGTAAGATTAAAAAATTGTTTTTTTTTTCGTTCGTCACTTTGTCCTCTAGAGGGCGCCTTATTGAATTTAATGTAACGCATCGCACGCGCAATCACATAGCCTATAACCAGCGGACAATCAGGAAACTTCCAACGATACCTCATTTGTCAAATTATGATCAGTGGTTTAGAAGTTATGAGGTTACAGATGAACAAACATACATACATACCGGTCAAAATCATAACCCTCCTTTTTGCTTCGTCGAAGTCGGGTAAAAATAAACAAGAATTGCTCTTACTGTACTAAGTGAAAAAGATATTAAATTAATCCAAAGCCGCGGTTGAACGTAATTTATTATTATATTTATTTACTTATACATTTTTCCAGAGCTGACATTAATTAATTGACCTGAATCACTTTTCCCACTTTACCTCTGCACTTAGTATGAACCTTAACCCATAATAATTAGCTGTCCAGGTTGCTAATTGTGATAATTGCGTCCATCAGTTAATTGGTCGTCACGTTGTAAGACGCACGCGGGACCTCTTGGTAAACATAGCGTCCTGGTAATGGCGATTGGATAATCTAATATATTATTGATTAGAGTTGTGTTGCGGCTTCTTCCCTGGGGGCCTGGGGGAAAAGTACAGGTACATTTCCCCCAGCGAAGAAGCCACACTACTTATATTCCTACCGGGCGCCAACTTATATAAGTACGTCTCACAAGACATCAATCAATGGCCACTTCAATAACGTTCGATCATCACTTTAAGATTACACGAATAACTTGAGTTATTGCGTTCTACAACTTTTCCGTAGCACTCTTTAATGTTTCCAAGAACTCCTTCAGGACAAGTATTTACAATATGTAAAAAAAACCCTGTCCGACCCGAAAGGGGTTCATAGATACTGCAATAACATTACCTAAAAGAAATAAAAAATCTAATTAATATTAAAAAAAAACAATGCTATTTAAAAATCAAACTCAAACTCAAAGCATTTTTTTCTAAATAAACCAATTTATTACAGATACTTTTGAATTATCAAGGGGTCGGTCAGTCAGAAAGATGAAGCTAGTTGCCCATTTGAAAGCGTAGTAGGTTATTATGGAGAAGAACGGGCAGAAACTCTCACTCTCACTCACACAACAAGAAACAATCACATTTTTGATACCAAAATTACCCCAAATTCATAAAAAATTAGAAAATTTTCAACAGGGGTCATATAATACTTGTATGTAGTACATAGTTAAGACTTGTAGACACCCGCTAAACGACGGCCATCCGCGTCCCATGTAAAATAACCCGGCAGAATTCCACATTGAAAAAAAAAATCAACGGTTTTTTTTTACCCTGAATATTTTCACATTAATAGACTCTCAGTACGATACTCAAAAAATCTCTAGGATCAGACAGGGTATTTTTTACATGTTGTATGGTACCTCTTTACTCATACGACCTTGTGTAACTAGTCCGATTAACAGCATTAACCCTCGGTTCAAGTGGTTATAGCCAGTAGCCCGTAGGTGTCTGCACTTCATTAAGTATTGCACCCATCCTGATCTCTGACCCGTTCATTAGTGAAGTATGAATGAATGTGTCTACTAGTACTAGTGAATCGTAATTAACGATTGATGCAATGGAATGACGTGGGGGTTAATGCGGGTCTCTTATTATACTTGATAAGTATGATTTGATGAGATGAGTTAGTGATGAGACGATAAGTACTTAGATCTATTTATATCGCTAGTGGTCGACAGATTTTAATTGCATTCGATAGGATTGAGGCAATCGAGAACATGCATCTTCTGAATACGCTTGTTCCTTTGTAGACCATCCCTGTCTTTCAGTCGAGTTTCAAATATATTGTATAGTTTAGACCTCGTCAAACTATACAATATACATAATATTTAACACTTTCGACTCCACCCATTTTCATATAACTCATACGCCATGCCGCCATACATATTGGAAGTGAACCCTCCGAGAGGGTTGCCGACATTACGTTTGCGCTAGAGTTAATCATCGCCGACGGTCAACGGCATTAGATTTAAAAACGTGTTATAAAACACTGTAAAATGAAGTAAAATAGTGTTTTCAGGGGGTCTTGTCGCTATACGTAGTTTCCAACCTTTAATATTTTTTGTGAATACTTGTATAACCGTGAACAAAAAATAAAAAATATATTAAAATGCTTTGATTTTAAAACCAACGCATATACTCATTAATGTTGTTAAAATATACATCAGATTTTATTTTCGCGGTTTATAATGCTGTATTCGCTAAGAAAACCTACATTTAAAATGAGCCCTCCATGAGAGCTCCTGGCATCCTATATGCGGCTAGGTGAACCCTCCACGAGGGCTCGCGGCACTGAACGTAATAAAAGATAAAATTCCCGTTTTTGGTTTTATCAGACAGGACGCAAAAAAAATCTTATTAATTAGCATAATTCTTTGTCCAGGATATAATAGTGAAACCCTGAAACCTCTTAATAAAAATCTTTCTTTCAAGTTTTTACAGAATATAATGTTAGCCTCGGATTCACTATTATCACTTTGCGTAGGTGTCGTTAAAGGCGATTAAGGGATTAATTAGTTCACTTGGCTGGCCAGTAGTCTATGTACAAATGTAAACACAACACATACAATGTATTCCGACCGCCCTAAGAATCTGTTACCCAGTTAGGCTGCTATTACATAAATTGTAGTTAAAAACTAAAAATACCGGTCTGTAAAATACAATAGACGTCGTATATTTAGTAACCTAATCGACTTAACTGTTCTTAAAGAGTTATAAAGAACCCTGTAAGAAATCGACACGTGCTTCACCTCTCAACGAGTGCGACGAATGCAGTGCTCACTGCATTCGGCGCTTGATGTGGCAACACGTCGTGTCCGGGTTCGCAACAAGTCAGTCGTCATCCTGAGGATGCCTCGTTGAGAGGTGGAGCACGTGTCGATTTCTTACAGGGTTCTTTATAACTCTTTCAGAACATTTAAGCAGATTAGGTTACTAAATATACATTGTATTATATAATGGATTTCCGCAAAGTCACGCCTGTACTAAGTGAGTAATGTGATTCTTAACATGCAAATAAAATGGTGATAAAAAAAACATTATTTCTGATACATATTTGTTTCTTACTGTATTTGCTTTTTATAATACAAGCTTATTATTGTCTCACTGTAGGGCAAAGACCTCTTCTCATACAGAGAAGGCACGAGCATTGATCACCACGCTTGCTCAAGGCGGGTTGGCGATTTCAGACTTATATTAGATCTATAAGCCCAGGTTTCCTCACGATGTTTTTCCTTCACTGCTGTCAGTAATGTCCAAGATAAACTCAGAAACGAAATCTAAATCGTTGAGCTGATTCATCGTAAACAATATTTCATAGAACTCATCTCAAGTGCATTAGTAATAGTAATATATCAAAACTGACGCATTTATACTAATACAAACACATTCCTAGTTCCCTAAATAAATGACTTTGACCATGCACTCAAACTAATGCAGACCGAAAAGACTGCGTAATCAATAATACGAAAAACATTTTTATTTTATTTTGTATATGTTGTGTGCCTTTTAGTCTGTGCGATTTTTTTTTTCTTCCTTAATCTGAATTCTCAAACGATTTCTCTTTGTATATCTATACTGTGTACAGAGCAGGATTTGGTAAAAACAACGTTGTGACAGTCTGTGTGGGCGTCCTGCTGCAGTGCAGTCCTCTTGGCACATTCTGGTTCCCTAGTACTTTTCACGCATTTCCTTCCAAACATGAAATGCGTTGTATTGAAGTCTGGCATAATATACGACGTTAGGACGCAAACGGAGGAGCTCGTGGCTAAGTAATAACAGCCGCATGGGTCAATCTATCAGGTTAAGCGGCAAGCGTATTGCCGGGGTTGGTCCGTGGATGGGTGACCATCTTTACATACTGAGACTCCTCCATGCCTCGGAAAGCACGTTAAGCCGTTGGTACCGGCTGTCATTCGTATATCTTTGACAGTCGTTACGGGTCGTCAGAAGTTCGAAGGTCTGACAACCAGTCCTGCGAAGAGTATCGTATTACCCAGTTACTGGGTTGTGGAAGTCAGATAGGCAGTCCCTCCATGTAAAAAATACTGGTATTTAGCTGCATCCGGTTACACTGGAAGCCGACCCAAATATAGGTTTGCTTACATTTCTAATTTCTTAGTAATATTAACTGAATTTTTCATACATTTCCAGCCACAGACTCTGGAGAAGGACCTAGGAACGCCGACCCTCGCGTCCTCGAACATAAAGTTTGGCTGGATCAAGGGTGTGCTGATGAGATGTCTCCTCAACATATGGGGTGTTATGCTGTTTCTTCGGCTCTCCTGGGTCGTAGGACAAGCGGGCGTGGGTTAGTACCATTGATTTTTACCCGACTGCGGGCCTAAAAAGGATCGTGTTTATTGAATATTTTTACGTCAAAATCAAAAAGTTGGTGAAAGCGAGTAGTGAAATGAACTCTGTAACGCAACGCGCTGTTATTTTTTATGTCCAAGTTATTCCACAGTTAAAATTAAATAAAGAAAACATATTTTAAGGAAGTAATAACAATAATAGTAAACAATAAAAACTAGTTTCGTGGCAACAGAATGTAGGATGTATGTTTACATAAAACAATAACCAAGCCAACCAACCAAGCCATGTCTGACAACCAGTCTTACCAAGGGGTATCGTGTTACCCAGTAACTGGGTTGTGCATGTCAGATAGGCAGTCACTCCATGTAAATACTGGTACCTATTCAGCTGCATCCGGTTAGACTGGAAGCCGACCCCAACATAGTTGTGAAAAGGCTTGGTAGATCTATCATTTGTGGTTTAGGCTATCTATCGAAATCAATCCATAGGTTTTCACTCTAAATGTTGTTATTGTTTATACATTATTGGATTTTTTTAATTCAACATAGGTTTGTTAATGTTGATTATTTCCTGTAACTTATAATTGACTGAGAAATAATTTTTTTTATTTTAAAGAAATGCGCGACTTTATACTTTGTTTCTCTGTGCACAGAGCTACTGACAAACAATGTTGAATGTATCTTGTAAATTATAAATGTGGACAATAAAAGCGTTATTTTCCGGCAGCGCAGTCAATGCTCCTGATCCTCACCACCTCCGTGGTGACCACCATCACGGCGCTGTCCATGTCGGCCATCAGCACCAACGGAGTCATCAAAGGAGGTACGGTTTACAATAAATTCAAATTAAGAATTTTTTACAAGCTTTTGACTAGGGTTGCACCCGCTTGGGGATCGCAAATTGACCCACGGGAACTTATTACCGGAATAAAAAGTATAGAAATGGTCCCACGGGAACGTAATACCGGGATATAAAGTATAGAAATTGTTCCACGGGAACGGATTACCGGAATAAAAAGTATAGAAATTGTCCCACGGGAATGTATTACCGGGATAATAAGCATTGAAATTGTCCCACGGGAACGTATTACCGGGATAATAAGCATTGAAATTGTCCCACGGGAACGGATTACCGGAACAAAAAGCATAGAAATTTGCCCACGGGAACGTAATACCGGGAGATAAAGTATAGAAATTGTCCCACGGGAACGTAATACCTGGATATAAAGTATTCAAATTGTCCCACGGGAACGTAATACCGGGATATAAAGTATAGAAATTGTCCCACGGGAACGTATTCCCGGGATACATATTATAGAAATTGTCCCACGGGAATGTAATACCGGGATATAAAGTATAGAAATTGTCCCACGGGAACGGATTACCGGAATAAAAAGCATTGAAATTGTCCCAAGGGAACTTTTTACCAGGATATAAATACTGAAATTGTCCCACGGCAACGTATTACCGGGAAAAGTATGTTATATCCTAACCCAGGTCATCTTCTACCAGTGTGAGGGGCATCGTGTTACCCAGTAACTGGGTTGTGGAGGTCAGATAGGCAGTCGCTCCATGTAAAATACTAGTATTCAGCTGCATCCGGTTAGACTGGAAGCCGACTCCAACATAGTTGGTAAAAGGCTAGGCAGATTGATTGATTGATGTTTTAGTGACTAAGTCGTAGATGTGTATCAATAAATAAATCGATATGAATCGCACACTCGAGAGCAGTGGTGGCCCAGTGGTAACGGTCCCGACTTACGAGTTGTAGGTCGTGGGTTCGAACCCAGGCAGGTGCTTTACTTTGTGTAAATAATTTCATCACCACTGCTCTCAAAACGGTGAAGGAAAACATCGTGAGGAAACCGGCATGTCTTAGAACCAAAAATTCGAACACATGTGGCATCTACCAACCCGCACTGGGCCCGCGTGGTGGATTACGGCCCACTCCCTCTCACAGAGAGGAGGCCTGTGTCCCAGCAGTGGGAACATTAATAGGCTGATGATGAATCGCACACTTGGTCGGCTAGTTGGCCGTTGCGACCAAATTCGTAATTCGACCACTGGTCGTAGTAATGGCCGTCTAGTGTGCGAGATCCTTAAGATACCCACTCCATCGGGAAAAACCGGTGTGAGAACCCATGTGCTGCTACCCCTTAATTACTTCAAAGTTGACAACAATGAAAATGATAGAGGAAAATACAAGTTTGCATGTGCAGTGTGCAACTAAATGACATCAATAGATCATTAACAGCTTCGCTTAAGTACAGTTTTCTATAAAAACGAACCAGTCATGAGATTGCAAAATAATCAGACATTAAATATATAATTGTCTTATTGTTTACTAAACATAGATGCTCACGCAAATTAATGTTTTATAGTCATAGCTCGGTTACGTTACGTCCTTATGTACCGAATGGTGTCCAACACAAAATAAAAGAAAGAAAGGGAGGCAACGTCTAAGATGGGAGGACGATATTAAGAAAATAGCTGGTGTTGCCGGGAGGAGGATGACCCATAATTGGAAAGGGTGGCAAGCTTTAGGGGAGGCCTTGGCGGAAACGCAAGACAATCGCGATACCGGTGTCAAATAATGATTATTTAAGTTTAATTAGTTACTTTATACTGTAGTTTAGTTAACTTTCATTAATGTTTTATAAGATTGTTGAATAAAGGCTAAGATTAAGTCATAGCTCGGCCTCCTTGGTCTCGTGGTCGCAACCGCTACTGCTGAGCATGAGGTCCAGGGTTCGATTCCCCGGTTGGGCAAAGTGTTATTGGGTTTTTCTATAAGGAATTTCTCGGTTGCAGCCTTTGGATTTGTGCCCGGTTGATGGCAATAGACTCGCTCCCTATTACATGGGACTTTTCAAACATAACTGGCGAAATGTGGGTGTGCTACAGGTACACCTCTGCCCAACCCTTCGGGGAATGAATGCGTGATGTTGTGTTGTTTAGCTTGACAGACTGTTCTCAGAAACTTACATTTGTTTTCTTACAAAGGGAAACGAAATCTTGATAATGAGTAAATAAAATAACCTTTTTTTGACGCTCGATTTCTAGCAATCTTCGAAATCTAAACTAATATTATAAAGAGAAAATATTTGTTTTTTTTGTATGTTTGTTTGTTTGTTACTCTTTCACGTTAACACGGTTGAACGGATTTGGCATATGCGTAGAACATGACCCGGGTTAGGTTATGGGATACCTTTAATCCCAATATTCCCACAGGATCAAGATGTATTCGGGTGAAAGCGCGTGGCGCAGGTAGTATTATTATAAAGAGAAAACATTTGATTTTATGTATATTTTTATATTTGTTTGTCTCTTTCACGTTGAAATGGCTGAACGGATTTGGATGAAATTTTGCACATGGGTAGACCATGACCTTGGTTAGGACATAGGATACTTTTTATCTCGATATTCCCACGGGATCGAGACTTATACTGGTGCAAACACGGGGCGCAGCTAGTTAGTCATACTTTTGAACCTTTTCTGCTTAGTAAGTAACTCTTTTGAACCACTGTCTATGCTTTGCTGTTCAATAATGTTGGTTTTAGGTGGGACATTACTACATGATATCCCTACACTTTTTTAACCGACTTCAAAATAAGGGAATTCATCGGAATCTTAAAAACAAAAGGTTTTTTTACGATAATTCTGTTGGTTTTTGTTAAGCACCACTTTCCAAATAAAAAGCATACAATCCCAGAAGGGGTAAGCACAGGTTTTCTCCGTTTACAAGAGTCTGTACAGTCACGAGCACCAATATGTATCCATTTAGCAAAATTGAAAGACGATTTTCTCGTGGAATATTGACTGCAAATTTGAGATAAGACCTATTTCATATTAATATGGGTTCCAAAATACTATATTCGTAACAACATAAATTAACAATCAACACAGTAGGAGCAAATCACTTTTAAAAGTTGCTAAGTGTATACATATTGGTGCTCGTGATTGTACGCCCACACTTCACGTTTTTCAAATGTATTAATGTTGTGTTTCTAGGTGGTACCTACTACATGATATCCCGGTCGCTGGGCCCTGAGTTCGGCGGCTCCATCGGGCTGATATTCTCGATGGCGAACGCCGTGGCGTGTGCTATGTATGTGGTCGGGTTTGGAGAGTCTCTCATCACTCTGATACCGGAGTCAGCTTATATGGTGGATAAGGGATGGGTACGTATGATTTTGTGTTTCTTTCGACAATTTGAGCTTAAGTCCTTGACCTGCTTTATACTGTTTCAGTTCCTCTAAAGATTTTCCAGCCAAACCTACTCTAGAGGAACAAGAACAGGACCATAATTTCATAAAATTTTGTTATATTTTTTCATTTATTCTGTGGATATTCGGAGGCGGTAAAACTGGTCTAATAATTGTAGGCTTTTACTTTCGGATCCTGTCAACGTTAGCGTTCTTCCGTGGCTTGAATGGAGATGCTTATCCTAAAAGTTGACAACGTCGGAAATAGTTGTAAAGTTTTTTTTTTTTTTTTAATTATTTATTTCAAAAAATATACACAAGTGGGTATTTCACAATTATTCTGGTTTGATTAATTTGGCAATAATACTGTATGGAAATAAGAAGTGTGGCTAACTAGTGAACTAAAATATTGATTATGAAATGCAATAATTAATATCGTAACACCGAATACCGATGTGAAGTGCCACATTAAAAGGGGGCGACCCTATTGCCTTCAACCGGGCTCAAACCCAGCAACAAAATATCAATTAATTAATTTATTCAAACTCTCGCTTTGCAGGACCAAGCGATATACGGCTGCATAACAATAGTCCTACTCACTGGCATAGTAATGGTCGGCATGGAATGGGAGGCGAAGGCCCAGATCGTCCTGCTGGTGATACTGCTAGCGGCCATAGCAGACTTCTGTATCGGGTCTATCATTGGGCCCAAGAGCGATGTGGAGCTGGCGCAGGGATTCATCGGGTATAATTGTAAGTTCTTGTGTTATTTGGGAGAAAGTCCGGAATTATCACAATTCCATGACTACTTAATTGGCGCTAATACAAAAGGACTTCATACGAAGCAATAACAAATAATTAATTAGGTATAATTGTAATGATATAAGGAGCCTCCATAAGTAACGATATATCAGTACGTCTGGCTCACCCAGGTCGGGTAGCCATCAAATGACTGAACACACAACACACATCATGAGTTCATGACAGATGTATTAATTTTGAATTGTTATAATTTAGTTTTATTTATTTATTTAAATGTTTTGTTGTATTTATTACTAATTAATTAGAAATTAATATTAGAATATTTGGTCGCCGTTGACGGCAAGATAGCGTTAATTTAATTAATATTGACATCTATATATTTTTTGTTTACTTAAATCCTACAAATGAAAATAATTTGAATTTGACTAACAAAATTCTTCCATTGACAAAAGGACAATATGTGTAGTATTGATTTTTAAGAAAAACTTGCTGTAACATTTATTATTTCTGCAGTATCAAGGATGCATTTACATACAGTAATTTCACGCAACCATCGTTTAGGCGCAGGTTGTACAACCCCTTCGCCAACCGTGTCGACAAAATAGTGTGGTCCTTTCCTGTTTTAAAAGAATAAATATAGCTTTTTTAACACCGCTTTTTTACACCTGGTGTCAGAGTTTTAATGTCGCCCATGGGCCTCTGACTTAGCTTCATATGCCGTCGAGAAATATCTCTATAACGGGCAGTGATAGCCTAGTGGTGTGAACTTCAGACTGCCAAGTTGTAAGTCTCGAGTTTGAACCCAAAGCTTTTTTTACATGTTTTGTACTTGTGTTACAGGGACGGTGCTACAAAATAACCTAGGTCCAGACTACAGGTCCTTCGAGGGCGTGGATCATAACTTCTTCTCCGTGTTCTCGATATTCTTCCCCGCGGCCACCGGGATATTGGCTGGCGCTAATATTTCCGGAGATTTGAAGGTAAATCTTATATTAAAACATAACATCACCCCTTTATTCCCCGAAGTCCCGGCCAGAGACCATTTTGAATTGTGTTGGGAAACTTAATTTATATTTTAAGAACAGAACTGAATTACGCTGTTTTGCTGAAAATTATAGAAACCGGAAAACATTAAAAGTAAAAAAGTCTTACGATAAATATAAACCACTCACAGAATAATCGGAGCCAAATTATTATCAGTTAATAATTTGGCTCCAATTAATCTGTGAGTGATCTCTGAGGGGAAACTCCCGTAATTTTTAAGAATGTTCGCAATCTGCCAAAAATGCAATCAATTTACGACGAGAATTATTGACTTTCAGATGTTACTTGTATAAAGTGTCTTCTTAATACCTTTAAACGAGCAATTCTTGTATAATATATAATCTGAATCTCGGAAACGGCTCCAACGATTTCGATGAAAGGTGTTATTTTAGCGGTTTACGGGGGTGAACAATCGATCTAGTTAGGTCTCATATCTGGAAAAAATCGTTCTTTATTTTCACAGCCTCGGAAATGTGATAAAACGTTGGTGTACCTGGACGATATGTTTATATTTTCACCCGAACAGAGCTCGGTTAACCAGATATTGTTATTATTATGTTATATAGTAATAAGCCAGTTTTAGCTCCGAAAGAAAAAAGAAACCATATAGCTCTGCAGAACGCCTTTTATCAATTGCATCATTGTAAATTTTTACGTGATTTATACACATTGATGCGCAAATTGATCGTTTACTAATTGCAATTGACAATATTGCTACGATCAAAATTGATGGCTATTGATCGTTTCGAGGACCCCCAATAAACTACATTTTCTCTTGCAGGATCCTCAAAAATCGATCCCCAAAGGAACTCTGCTAGCGATCCTGCTTACAACGATATCGTACTTACTGATAGCTCTGCTGGCCGGCTGGACGGTCCTGCGGGACGCGTCGGGCGACGTCGCAGACATAGGGGCGTGGGCGATGGCCGACTGTGCTGTGAATAAGACCTGCCCTTTTGGACTGCAGAATAGTAATGATGTGAGTTTATAACATACATATTTAAAGGCTGTTTTTTAAAATGTCTGTATTATAATTAACTAGCGACCCGCTCCTGCTTCGCACGTTTTGTACGACTTGACAAAACATCGAGATTTCTTAGGTAAACGTAACTTTAATGTTAACTTTCTATACACATAAACCGTTCGGGAAGCTACGCCATATCTTGTCGTCCCACATACCGCAGTGTCTCAAAACGAAAGTCTTTGACCAGTGCGTGTTGCCAGTGATGACTTATGGCACTGAAACGTGGTCGCTCACAATGGGCCTTATTAGAAGGCTAAAAGTCACACAAAGGGCAATGGAGAGGGCTATGCGTGGAGTTTCCCTACGTGATCGAATCAGAAATGAAGAGATCCGTAGGAGAACCAAGGTAACCGACATAGCTCGAAGAATTGCCAAACTTAAGTGGCAATGGGCAGGACACATTGCTCGCAGAACTGATGGCCGACGGGGCTGAAAGGTTCCGAGTGGCGACCGCGTACCGGAAGACGAAGCGTTGGAAGGTCCCCCACAAGATGGACCGATGACCTTGTGAAGACCGCAGGAATCCGCTGGATGCGGGAAGCACAGAACCGGTCGAAGTGGCGGTGACGTCTTTTGGCTGAAATGATGATGATGATGACGACACATAAACCTCCCGGGCAACACGAGCCTTTCCCATTCCCACGTACAAACGACTAATTTCTCAACAAGAATCTCATCATGCCCTGCAAAGTGCAAAACACTTACTTGTACTTTTAAAGACCTGCGGGGTAATTGTGAACATATAGTAGCAATGGCTTTCATTGCGTTATTTATGTTGTTGAGTTGACTATTTTTTCGAACATATTATAAAGCAATAAATCATTCAGATTGTGATTGAAAGTATGTTGGCAAGTAGGGTGCTGTTTAAACCCATTATACTGTTGACATTGCTAAACTCGAGAGTTCGTCGCCGGACAGCTATGTCCGGCGACGAACTCGAGTACCACGGGAACGTCGAACAAAAAAATATCGTCTTCAAAGACCGTCATTCCTGTGACAGTCACATATAAAGCTTGTTGTATATCGTACCTACGTTTATAACTCTTATAATTCGTTGGCAGGTGATACGCCTAGTGTCCGGGTTCGGTCCGCTGATCTACGGCGGCTGCTTCGCGGCCACGCTGTCGTCTGCGCTCGCGTCGCTCGTGTCGGCGCCGAAAGTGTTCCAGGTTAGTAGAATGTTATATAGTTATATACTACTCACGCCTGCCGTGGTGACGGTGTGTGACAGTTGCCTATAATTTTTATTGACTTAGGGCCTTTTTCACGATGTCCGAATAGCCACTACTTACCGAAAAAATAAAAAAATGGAAAAGAATTTGTATGAAATTATCTGCCAAGTAAGTTAATAGGAACTTAATCGTAGGTGGTGAAACAGACCCTTAGATTATTAATCGGTTCGCGGACGGTAAACGAGACACATAAAAAGTTTTATTGTTATGATGTCTATATACGTCAAGCGCGTGCGAAAGCGTCATAAAATGTGTCTACACTATTATTATAAAGAGAAAAGATTTGTATTTTTTTTTGTAATGAATGATCTCAAAAATTACAGGAGCGATTTAAAAAATCTTTCAACAGTAGAATACTTTGTATCACTAAGTGACATAGGCTATCTTCTTTATATACACCGTGAAATTTGAATCACTGTTTTGCTAGAACAAACGTTGTTCAGACCATGGTCTACAACCATTCTATACCATTCAATAAATAAAAAAACGTCATTGGTATTTAAAAAAACACAAAAAAGACTGATTTATTTATTTGCATTTCGGCCCGCATTGACCGGACATCCTTGTAGTCCACGTGAACTCCTCATAATTCTTTTGAATGCCATATTGCTACCGCGATGAGTCCTTTCATGTTACGGTTAATGTTTGAACACGTTTGAGCAACATAAGACTTATTTGAGAACGCCTAGTTTTGTTTTAATAACATATTGGACGGTATAGAATGATAGTAGACCATGGTCTGAACAACGTTTGTTCTAGCAAAACTGTGATTCATATTTCACGGTGTATATAATATATTGTCCGTTAACTTCCGTACGTGTGTTTGTCACCTAACTCCTCCTAAACGGCTAGACCGGATTGGATGAAATTTTGTGTGTATATTTGTGTGGGTCCCTGGATGGCTTGAAAATACAATTGGACCCGGTAGGTGGCGCTGTTCGGGCAGGTCAACGCCTGCCAAGTCCGCTAGTAATTTATAAAAATATCATGCGGGCGAAGCCGCTGGCGGTAGTGGTACTTTTTGTGGAATAGTTCGAACATGAAAGTAGGTACAACTACAATAACTTAGTTGACGAAGGTGGCAGGACTTCCCTGGTTGAATTACTTCCAAGTTTCTATTCTGGTTTGAAGGATATGCTTGGCAGTGAATTATAGACACAATAAACCACGGTTAACGGTACCATAATTATATATGTCCTTTAATCATTACGTTCTATGCTAGTGCTGTGCACTTCTGTGAGTGACGAATTCACAATACCTAAAACTTTAAGAGTTTTATGTTTATGTATGTTTTAGTGAGTAAGTCGTTGAAGTGTCTTATCAATAAATAAATAAAATAACATAAGTAAAAATTGTTTTGAAAAAAATACTGAATAATAATATCACTTAGGCTGCCTGTCCACCGGAGCGGAGAGGAGAGGAGCGGAGATGTGTCAATATTAACAAATAGAATCAAAACTCCGCTCCAGAGGTGTGATTATATTGGTTAATTTTGGCACATCTCCGCTCCTCTCCTCTCCTCTCCGCTCCAGTGGACAGGCAGCCTTAGAAGCCTGTTTCTCCCCTCCCGTGAAGGAAACAAATGAAGACTCCTATTAAATTTTTTACGCAAATTCGTGATTTTTGACGCTGTAATTTTCAGTAGTAGTAAGATATTTTAATTATTTGATTATGAATAACGACAGTGCCATTCTCTTCCTTGTAAGTTGGAGTTACACATTATTTTCGTGTCATTTGCTGATTTGACATGGAATATAGTTACAGTATGTTAACTAACAGAGGGTGTTCCGCTTAACCCGAAATACACACATCAAAAGTGTCTAGGGATCAAGCATTTTTATGCGGATTTCTTGAGATTGAGATGTGGCTTTGTAATAAATTTATGATTTTATAAATTTATATGGATCCTTTTTGGTGCATTTCATAATTTGAATCAGGAACTGTGAATCAAATTCGAGTAAAAGATGAAAATCAGCTGTCAATATTTTCCCTATAAAAACATACAACGCAATGAAGACATTATTAGTGCTACTGTTTCCCTACTACTGATTAAAACCAACGTTATTATGGAGCAGCGACGTCATTTAAGCAGGGAAGAAATGCTCAGAGCCGTGGGTATGATAGAAGCTGGTTCCCGGCAACGTACTGTGGCTTTAGCTCTGAATACAAGTCAGAGTGTTATCAGTCGACTTTGGACACGTTACCGAAGCACTGGTACCGTGGCTGAGCGCCATGGAGGACGGTATCGCTGCACCACACGGAGACAAGACCGATACATTCAAATCTTAGCTCGAAGAGCTCCAACAATAACCGCCATGATGTTAGCCGTGAGGCTTCATCACTCTTCAGGGAACTTAATTAGCGACCAAACAGTCAGAAACCGCTTGCATGAAGTGAACCTTCATTCCCGAAGACCGCTACGGGTACCACCTATAGCAATGCACAATCGTAGGATTCGATATCAATGGGCTCTTGAACACAGAAATTGGGCAGAAGAACAATGGCGTTTCGTGTGCTTTTCTGATGAGTCTCGTTTTGGTATGAGACCGGATACAAGACGTATACGACACTGGAGAACCCCTGGACGCCAACAGCGATTAAAATCCTGCCAGGAAGTCCATCCTTATAGTGGTGGAACCATCATGGTATGGGCGGGTATTTGGATCGGCGGAAGAACTGAGTTGATTTGGATCAGAGGCAACCTCAACGCTCAAATTTATGCTGAGACGATTGTATCAGACGTCATCGTTCCTCTACAAGTGCAAATCGGTCCCTTATTTCAGTTAATGCATGATAATGCACGACCGCACACCGCAAGAGTTGTAAGACAGACTCTCGCCGCAGCTAACATCAATGTCCTGCCCTGGCCTGCTCAGTCGCCAGACTTGAACCCGATTGAGCATGCATGGGATATGCTACAGAGAAGAGCTCTGCCGAATATGGAGGGTATCCAGTCGCAAGAAGACCTTTTTTTGTTGTTGCAACGAACATGGGCGGCCATTCCACAGCGTGATTTGGATGAACTCATTTTGAGTATGCCAAACCGATGTTCTTGTGTTGTTAGTGTTCGCGGTAGAAACACGGATTATTAATTGTTTAAGTTACCCAATAAAATTTTAAAGAAAACTGTTATTTCAGTCTTTTTTTCGAACTTTAATGTTAGTGGTTCAAATGTCAAAAATCCCTTTATTAGGAAAATGGCAAATTTCTTTATTAATGCAAAGGTGACTTGGTTTATCGTTACTGTGACAAACGAAAACACTTTATTTGATGAATCCTTAAAGAAAATTTTAATTAATATCAATCAGGAGAAAAGTTATTGCAAAAATATATGTTGATCCCTAGACACTTTTGATGTGTGTAGTATAGCGTTCATACATGCAAAAAATAAAATTAACATCGAAAAACAAAAAGATTTTTTATATTTTTTCATATTTATTAATTTATTTATCTAAAAAAGCACAGCCACATCACATACATTAAACTTATGCTAGAAATAATATTAATAACTAAAGGACTAATGTAACATGACAATTACGGGTACATAGCATTGAAACAATAATATCTTGTTGCCTTGCAATTAAACTAAACTAAACCTAAAATAAAATGAACTAAACTAAAGTAAATAAGACGGGTAACAACAAAAACCAAAATGTTAAGAACTAAAAATAAAAATTGAAATTAATACTTAAAATTTTCACAAAAAATATTAAATTGATACGTAAAAGAAACTTTTTGTACAAGTCCCGTATACAGAGTATTTTTTTTACGTAGGATTTAAATATTTTTTGTGAATACTTTATACTAAAAAAAAACTTTTATTTTTCGATTTTGTTTTGCTTTCATAGACGCTACACTATTGCGGGTTTACGGGAACGCCCTCTGTTAGTTAACACAATAGTTCACAATAGTTTGCGGTAAAAATTTAATAGGACTCTTTATTTAATCCTGAAACGTAAAGAGCGTGTTTCCATCACGTATCCATCGATTTTACCATTGTGTTCTTTTAATAGTATATTATGCAACTAATGAATAAAGGACGGATTTAAAGCGAGGGCCATAGATGAATCACGATCAAGTGATGGATTCTAACGACTGAATCACGACCGTAGGGAGTGATTCATGATGATTGAATCACGAGCGCAGCGAGTGATTCAAGTGTTAGAATCCTGAGCGACGCGAGTGATTCATGGCCCTCGATATAAATCCGTTTTATTCAAGAGTTGCATACTATACTTTATACCATGACTACGAGAAAAAGAAAGATTTAAGCGAAAATAGACATTTAATAAAAGGTTAACACGTTCAGTGTCGGGAGCCCTCCTGGAGGGTTCACCTACTTGGATATGGGATGTCGGGAGCCCTCGCGGAGGGCTCATTTTAAATGTAGACAATCAGTGTCGGGAGCCCTCCTGGAGGGTTCACCTACTTGGATATGGGATGTCGGGAGCCCTCGCGGAGGGCTCATTTTAAATGTAGACATTCAGGGTCGGGAGACCTCCTAGAGGGTTCACCTACTTGGATATGGGATGTCCGGAGCCCTCGCGGAGGGCTCATTTTAAATGTAGACATTCAGTGTCGGGAGCCCTCCTGGAGGGTTCACCTACTTGGATATGGGATGTCGGGAGCCCTCACGGAGGGCTCATTTTAAATGTAGACGTTCAGTGTCGGGAGCCCTCCTGGAGGGTTCACCTACTTGGGCATGGGATGCCGGGAGCCCTCGTGGACGTAGGAAGTGAAACCGCCCGGAGGTTTCACTTCCAACTACGAATAGACTTTTATGGCGGAATGATGAGTTATGAGTTCTATGAAAATGGGTGGAGTCGAGAGTGTTAAGGAGGTTGTATAGCATTGAGATAGAGGTCGAATACATTGGTGTGTTCTAAATTCAAACACCAAAATAGTGATTAAAAGAGCTTTTTATTCACTGTTTTCAGTGAATAAAATAAGCTTTTTAGAGGGGGAATGGTATAAAAAATATTTTCGGATAGTTTTTTATAGTAACCATGTATTTGCAGGCGCTATGTCAAGACAAGCTGTACCCGTACCTGATCTTCTTCGCGAAGGGCTACGGGCCCAACAACGAGCCTGTCCGCGGATACGTGCTCACGTTTGTTATCGCCGTCGCTTTTATACTTATGGGTAAGTTTCTTATACGAAATAGTATCAGATTGGTCATGGCTAAGGTTGCGTGGAATTGATAAACGCTATCTTAGTATTCAATAAAATAATTTCTTGACGAATGCCTTAGCCGCCTTTCTTTCTTTCTATAATTATGTGGTAATTCTTGAAATAGACGTTATCAGTTTACATATAAAATAACATAATGAGCCTATTAATGTTCCCACTGCTGGGACACAGGCCTCCTCTCTGTGAGAGGGAGTGGGCCGTAATCTACCACATGACCCAGTGCAGGTTGGTAGATGTAGCATGTCTTCGAATTTTGGTTCTAAGACATCACGATGTTTTCCTTCACCGTTTTGAGAGCAGTGGTGATGAAATTATTTACACAAAGTAAAGCGCCTGCTTGGGTACGAACCCACGACCTACAACTCTTTAAGTCGGGGCCGTTACCACTGGGCCACCACTGCTCCGGCTGCTGGTTATCAGTTTATCATGCTTTATTTTTTTCTTGTAATATGGGTCAGCTCGTAACCCCGACCTCGCCTGATGGAAAGCGATGGATGAGGTATAGGGTGGAACGAGCGTGCCAAGAAGATTTATTTATTAATTTTACACCATCTCAGTAAAGCCATGTTTTTACGTGCATTTTGAGATTTGCCGACAATTTTCAGATTTTAATAAATTCAAAAGTCATTTATTCCAACTAGGCTGAAAATCAGCACTTTTAGAAAGTCAAAATTACATGAGACAGTCCCCCAAAAACGCCCCACCTTCACCACTTCCTATTGCTTTAGCTGGGAAGAAGAAGTGGCGCAACAAACTCCCCAGCAGCACAGCTGTCTGTTCAGTTAGAAAAACTTGATTCTATATAACTCAAACTTATTCCTTGATTGCGCGGGATAGTCTCGAGGCGAGCTAGTCTCATCATCATCAGCCTATTAATGTTCCCACTGCTGGGACACAGGCCTCCTCTCGGTGAGAGGGTGTGGGCCGTAATCCACCACGCGGGCCCAGTGCGGGTTGGTAGATGTCACATGTCTTCGAATTTTTGGTTCTAAGACATGTCGGTTTCCTCACGATGTTTTCCTTCACCGTTTTTGAGAGCAGTGGTGATGAAATTATTTACACAAAGTAAAGCGCCTGCTTGGGTTCGAACCCACGACCTACAACTCGTAAGTCGGGGCCGATACCACTGGGCCACCACTGCTCTCTGAGCTAGTCTCAGTATGTTGCAAAGTTCTCAGCTGATAATGACATTAACATGTAATCTGTTCGCAGGTGGTCTGAATCAGATCGCTCCGTTGATCTCCAACTTCTTCCTGGCTGCGTACGCGTTGATCAACTTCTCCACGTTCCACGCGAGTTTAGCCAAACCTGTGGGCTGGAGGCCTACTTTTAGAGTAAGTAAAGATCTTGTAGATAATATTATAACTGAGTGCTTAACTATAATATCGACCCGCTCCTGCTTCGCACGGGTGCAATGGCGAAATCCCGGAATAAATGGTATAAATGATAGTGAAAACTGCTGCCCCCCCAGCGACGCCCTAAGCCGAGGTTCGCACCACCCTTAGCAAGCGTTCGCCTAGTTTTAAAAAGAATAGTTTTGCCCTGGAGAGAAGCTCGTTGCTAACAAGCCGCATGGGTCGATCCATCAGGTTAAGCTACGCTTGCCGGGGTTAGTCAGTGGATGGGTGACCATCTTTACATACCGAGACTCCACCGTGCCTCGGAAAGCACGTTAAGCCGTTTGTCTCGGCTGCTATTCGTGGATCTTTGACAGTCGTTACAGGTCGTCAGAAGCCCGAAAGTCTGACAACTAGTCTTACCAAGAGGCATTTGATTACCCAGTTACTGGGTTGTGGAGGTCAGATAGGCAGTCAGTCCATATAAAATACTGTTATTCAGCTGCATCCGATTAGCCTGGAAGAGCCGACCCCAACATAGTTGGGGAAAGGCTAGGCAGATTGAAAAAAATATATAGACTACATGAAACTTAACCAGAACTGTGGTCTTAAATAAGTTCGGTATAAAATGAAAATTTAAATTAAATGGCAAAACTTCACAGATGTGAACGAGACACGCCTAAAGATGATAAAACAGATTTGAAGTATTTACAGCCGCTAGTTTCAGACACAATAAATCCATGGTCGTGATATTTGTGTGCCGCAGTTCTACAACATGTGGCTGTCCCTGCTGGGCGCGATGCTGTGCGTGGCCATCATGTTCGTGATCTCGTGGGTGCAGGCGCTCGTCACCTTCAGCTTCCTGCTCACGCTGTACCTACTCGTGTCTTATAGGAAGCCAGGTAGGTTAACATTATTATAGTTTTGAGAAGTATTACAAACACATTTTGTATTGCAGTTTAAATACAAACTCTCGGATCACGTGTCGTTTAAGAGCAGCACACAGAAAGTGGGCGCCGTAGCTGTGAAATATTTCGCTGTTTTGATTAATTTCGCAATATTACTGTATGAAAATAAGAAATGTGAGTAACTAGTGAACTAAATTATTGATTTTGAAATGCAATAATTAATATCCTAACACCGAATATTTAATTTTAGATGTAAAAAAAGTATTTGGACACTTTCCAAATGCCTTTTTTTTACACCTAAAACGGTTACAACATCAAATTCAGTGTTATAATTGCAATTCATTATTAATATTCTAGTTCGCTAGTTAGTCGCATTTTATTATTTCCATACAGTAATATTGCCAAATATATCAAAACAGCGAAATATTTGACAGCTATTTACGACGGTGCCAACTTTTTAAACAAAGAATGTCAGCTTCAGCTACATACCTATTGCATTTGTGTAGTAAAAATGGCAAACTGAGAAAAAGAAATCCAAGTCACCATTAAACGTAACTTTAACTGAAACTGTTTATTAAACATGAGATTCACAAATCTGGCACATCAAGGATCGAGTCTATTTTTTTTCTGCGTTAGCGGATCCTGCAATTTGCTCATTACTAACTGCAAATAAAAAATTGGGTGATTTGCTCGTCTGTAATATTACTAATATTCTTGTAATTCCAGATGTGAACTGGGGCTCCACGACGCAGGCGCAGACCTACAAGGTGGCGCTCACGGGCGTCTACCATCTCAACACGGTCACTGAACATGTTAAGAACTACAGGTAGGTGTACTGCATTGCATTGCCCGGACGTCAATATGGCACAGCTGGAGAGACTGCCTATCTGACCTGCACAACTCAGTAACTGGGTAATACTACGCGTAACGACGGTCAAAGATCCACGAATGACAGCCGGGACCAACGGGTTAACGTGCTTTCCGAGGCACGGCGGAGTCTTGGTATGTAATGATGGTCACCCATCCACGATCAAACCGCGGCAAGCGTAGCTTAACCTGATCGATCGACTCGTGCGGCTGTTATTACTTAGCCACAAGCCCGTCTAACGTGCCGGTTTCCTCACGATGCTTGTATTTGATTTATATATAAAAGCATCGTGTGGCATATGCAAATTGTTGCGGGAAGTCCTAAGGGGAAACCGTGGCCCCTAGCACAGGCAACTGAAGGAACACGGGTGGGTTCTAGTCAGTAAGAGTCTGACACGCCCTTCCGCTCCGCCCAGAGCGGGAGAAGTCATATGATGATATCCCACCCAAAAAAAAAAGAAGGCTTATGCAACGACTGTACTAAGTTTTTTGTCTGTAGGCCTCAAATCCTGGTGCTGACCGGCTTCCCGGGCGAACGGCCCATACTGACGGACTTCACCTATTTACTTACCAAGGGACACTCGCTCATGCTGTGCGGTCATATTATGCAGGTACGTGATATTTGAGTCCGACTCACACAAGAACGATTCTATTTGAAGATATTTCTAAAATATATTTTGCTGCAAATATTTGAACCGGAACTGTCTTGCAATGCAGATCATGTTAGCTAGCAATATTCTTGTATTTCTTTCGGCGAAGGACAGTTAACACTTTCATTGCGTAATTCTAACTAATATTATAAATGCGAAAGTGAGTTTCGTGCACTGAATTTTGAACTCTCGGTATTAAGCCGAGTTAGGAATCCAGCAGAACGCATCCAGCTGACTAGAATCAAATGTAATAACACAACTAATTTAATGCTTTTGCGTAAATTAAACTATTTAATTCCTAGGGTCAAGTAAGTCACCGCGGGCGCGAGGCGCTGGCGAGCCGCGCGTACCAGTGGTTCACCAAGCGGAAGATCAAGGCGTTCTACTCCATCGTGGATGACGTGGGGTTCAAGGATGGAGCCAGTGCTTTAGTGCAGGTAGTACAAATCCCACCTCAAACATTTAATCTATAATCCTAACTAATCCTATTATCCTACAAATATTATAAATGTGAAAGTATGTATGTTTGCATGTTTGTTAGTCAATCACGCAATAACGGCTGAATTTTGGATGAAATTTTGCATACAGATAGTTTATAACCTGGATTAACATATAGGATTTTTTATCCGGGACTTTTTATTCCTGTAGTACGTTCTGGTGGGATAATTTCCGACGTCCACGCGGGCGAAGCCGCGGGTGATAGCTAGTAATATTATAAATGCGAAAGTGAGTTTTTTTGTTTGTTACTCAATCTCGCAAAAACGGCTGGACGGATTTGAATGAAATTTGTCACACAGATAGACTATGACCTGGGTAAGGACATAGCAACAGCTAGTACATATTATAAATTAGTCGCTTTTCGTGTCTGTCTGTGTGGCCGCGTTGATCTTCTAAACTGCCCAAGGGATATTGTTACGGTTTTCATCATAATTTAGAGACTTTATTCCGGAAGGTTTATGTGTATAATAATATAATACATCAATATTAAACTTACACATAATAAAGAGATCTTGAAAAAAAAATGTTTATTATTCCGTGCGAAAGAGGGGCGGGTCGTTCGTTCGAATGTAATAAAATACCGAATTATATGTTTGCTCTGCATTAAAAACTATGCTGTAAAAAACATTTACAAAGTAAGATAACAATGAAGAGTACAGACTCCCAAACCATTAATTATGTCCATCACTGCAGAAAAAAAGAAAAACAGTACTTAGCAGATTCAATTATTTCATATTCATTTCAGCTTTGTTTGGAAAGAAGTTAAAAGGATAAAAAGTGCTTGAAATGTATCTTGTAAAAATCCTATACCTGTGGTGGTGGTGGTGACAATTATTTTGTTTTATTATTATTAGTACATTACTGTCGCGGCCGGCAATTAAGGCATTGATGGACGATCGTGAAAATGTGGGCCGAGGCGAAAATGTGGGACGAGGGAAAATGTATTCCAGAATCAATGACGAACAAATTTTTCCCGTGGCAATATGTTCATTTGTTTCTTCTTTACTTTAAAAATCTCTAATTTGCTAAGCCAGTTCGAAATTTCAATAAAATCTTTGATAAATTACCTCCTTGGTTGCAATGTGATGAAGTAAAAGGTTAAATACATTTGTAAATAACACGACAAATATGTGTTTTTGTCATAGTAATTTATTTGGCCGCTAAACACGACAGATATGGATTTTCATAGTAACATTGCCGGCCGGGCGCTCGCTTGTTTTTGACCAGTATAGCAATTGCGATTTATCTCAAAGAAGGTTCTCAAAATAATGTTCGAATTACTAAACGCAAGAGCCAATAATTTAAGACTTTATTTCATCTAAAACATAATCACTACAATCTCTCCAATTCAAACATCTTCAAGGCCAAGACGGTTTCTCTCTCTTGCCCATAACATCTCCGTAGAGTTGAGACTTGTCCCTGTAGCTGGTCATCCTCAGGGTTTCTTGGTCATCCAAGTACTTGCCTAGGAGAAAGCCTCCGATAGGGACAGCAAACCAGGCATAACGCACAGTCATTCCGAAAACAGCCATCTTAGTTCTGGAAAGAAATAAAAATATATTTTATTAGCTGACCTGACAAACATTGTCCTGTCAAAATTGTCAATAATTCATACAAAATCCCAAAGAAAACACACATTTTCGGTTTTTCCCGAATTATAAAATTTTCTGGACAAGTATTTCAAATTTTCTTGCCCTAAAAACCGATTCAGACAACTTACATTAAAAAAAAATACAAATCGGACCAGCCCTTCTCAAGAGATATACCAATGAACAGCATTTTATTTGTATACATTCTCCAGATACAAATTCACATCATCGTTGGCTGGAAGCCAATGATGACTACACCCAAAGGTTCCATCGTTATGTTTGGCAAAATCGAATTTTTGTGGAGGAATTAGTTTATTAGGCACAGCAGTGGTAAGAAAACCAGTATTAGCTGGTCTGTTATTTAATTGAAACTCCAAGCTACGCTAGGCTAGCTCAAGGTCAAAGTTTTACCACTGATTTGCAGCTTCCTGTACGTCTACTATAAATCAATTTTCATTGGTTGATACTGTTGATAGTCACATTTTATTCGCCAAATTTCGAAAGTCGTCTAACTATAAATAGGTTTAATACAATAGTTAGTTAGAATGTTAGACACATCAAAATTTAAGGTACTTACAGGTAGATTACACAATATTATTATTGACAGTTAGTCAGTATCTTTATTGAGAAGTGTTCCCTTCCTTCTGTAGTGACTTCCACTTCTTAGTGTGATTCCAGTCAAGGTAAATAAACGTAGCAGTCAATACAGGGAAAGATATGCTCACAAAGTTACGGTTAATAAATCTTAACAACGCCATAAATATAACCTTACCCGCAAGACAAGTGCTCGCAAGTGACGTTTATGGAATCGATTTTGAGTTTGACGTTTACTTTGACGTTTAATTTGACGTTTAGTTTGACGTTTTGGTTTGACGTTTACTTTGACATTTCATTTGACGTTTGGTTTGACATGTCACATGACTTCACATAAGTATATTTGAATGGCCTTGTACACGATGGGCCATGCTGTGCCATTCTTATTACCCGACTGCCCTAGAATGAGGGTAATGTTTTAAACGTGTATTTTCATTGCAGGCTAGTGGTATCGGCAAGTTGAAGCCAAACATTCTGCTGATGGGATTCAAGGAGAATTGGCAAACAAGCGAAAGAAACGAAATCGTAGACTATGTTGAAGTCATGCAGTAAGTTTGTTGTTACTATCATAACATAACATCACGCTTTTATTTCCTGAGGGGGTAAGCAGAGTTGTATAGCAGATCCATATATTGTCAGTTATTTTTCAGTGCCGTGTACTCGTATTAGGGGTGCGAGCATATTGCCGACTGTTTCAAAATATTTATATTTAATTAAACTAAACTAAAATTAAATTAAACTAATTTTTTTTTAAAATTAGTCTTTAAAATTATCATCATCAGCCTATTAATGTTCCCACTGCTGGGACACAGGCCTCCTCTCTGTGAGAGGGAGTGGGCCGTAATCTACCACGCGGGCCTAGTGCGGGTTGGTAGATGTCACATGTCTTCGAATTTTTGGTTCTAAGACATGCCGGTTACCTCACGATGTTTTCCTTCACCGTTTTGAGAGCAGTGGTGATGAAATTATTTACACAAAGTAAAGCGCCTGCCTGGGTTCGAACCCACGATCTACATACAACTCGTATGTCGGGGCCGTTACCACTGGGCCACCACTGCTCTTAAAATTATAAATAGGTGAAACAGTCAATCGGATCCGATAACAAGAAATGGTCAGACAGCCTTCCAACTTGTTAGACGTGGTGTACAGGGGCTGTGTCGCCGGTTACGCCACCAGGTAGCCTTGATAAACATCATGTAGTACTGGGAGAAACATTATCACGCCTGCATTTCCCGTAAGGGTATGCAGTTGTGTAACATACCCTAAGACAAGAACTATTTGCCGTTAACTATTAGATCTACATTCAAGTACATATTTTGCCTCGTATGTTCCCACTGCTATACATAACATCACGCTTTGTTTCCCCTAAGGGTTGGGCAGAGGTGTACCTGTAGCAGATACACCCACATTTCGCCAGTTATGTTTAAGTCCCATGTGATAGGGGGCGAGCCTATTGCCATCAACCGGGCACAAATCCAGACTCCGGGCTGCTACTGAGAAATTCCAGATAGAAAAACCTAATAACATTTTGCCCGACCCGGGGATCGAACCCAGGACGTCGTACTATCGTCGTGCTATAGTACTGAGTTATTTTAAATTCCTTTGATGTGTGTTCCTGTTTTTACAATTCTTTTCTGATCGATTTCTACGATGAATCTTTTAGCTAATTTACTTGTGAAATCCAATAATCACCATACATATATTTGTATCTGCGGTGGTGAAGTTTCTTGCCGGGTTTTGTACATAGGAAACGACCATTTGGAACCGTGCACCTAGCTTCTGACGTTTGATAAGTGCCCTTGTATGTGAAATAAAATATTATGAATTTGAATTTGAATCTGTGTTTCAGCAAAGCGCTAGACGTGCATATGGCTATCGCGCTACTGCGCGTGGAGGGTGGGCAGTACACCACCGACGCAATGGATGACGACGTGCAAGCGTACCTCTCTGATGTCAACCTTAAGGACTTGTCTGCTTTCTCTCGTGAGTATACCTCCACAGAGACATGAAAAGGCAGCCTAGTCAAGAACGAAGACGGCTGAATTAAGACTAGGCAGTAGTTATCCTTGTATAGAGTTGTAGTAGCTTTTTACATGCGACGAAGTTTTTAATGGATATTCTTGTGACTTTAATTTAATTTTATTTGATCTTATTTGGTTTCATCTCATGATATTTACGACTAAAAAAAAAAAAAAATTTTTTTTCCTGGGGACGATAAGGTTATTTTTTACTTTAACTTATATAATTTGATTTTATGGTTTTACATTCCTACGTGTTTATTTTCGAGCCGTGAGCAAGTGCTCCGTATATGAAAATAGTGGGGCAATACATAAACTACTCTATTATTTCCGTTATTGCAAATGATTGCCAAATACGAAAGATTTTACGTTGCTTATGGTTTAAATCGGTCTGATTGAGAAACATGAAAAAAGTTCACGACCTGTCTAATTTGCCTAAATAAGCTTAACCGAGACAAACAAATCTATCTTGCAACATGGCCATAGGCCTATTTCGACCATATCCGACAAAATTATACATAGAAAACTATAACCAATCAATGTATCCAATTCTTTAAATCCACACTTTTTCGGTGTATTAGTGATAACGAAATTTTCCGCTTTTCAGAATTTAATTTTAATGGGTGTTAGAAAATGAATGAGACTTATGACTAACGAATCAATTCTTCATCGGCATTAACTCATACTTTCGAACGTAGTTTCCATGATGTTGATTAATAACTCTTTACATATTTGCTGCGAAAAATACTGCTTTATTATCTAGAGGCGTATGCCACAAAAATAACAACGGAAATTGATTCTCAAACAATTTGTTGGGCCTTTGTGATACAGACAGTAATGGGAAAGCGTAGCAAACCTTGCAGAGCTTACAATATGAAGTTAAATAGGTTTGCATGTTTTCAGCTTTCTCGAAAAACAAACCTAGTTACCGGTTTTTGAAACGTTAATCAACATAAAAATGCCAACAGACTGCCAAAATCATGTAACTGATGTGATTGGAGAGGGCTATGGATTTTCCCTACGTGATCCAATCAGAAATGAAGAGATCCGCAGGAGAACCAAGGTAACCGACATAGCCCGAAGAATTGCCAAACTTAAGTGGCAATGGGCAGGACACATTGCTCGTAGAACAGATGGCCGATGGGGCCGAAAGGTTCTGGAGTGGGGACCGCGTACCGGAAGACGTAGCGTTGGAAGGCCTCCAACAAGGTGGACAGATGACCTTGTGAAGACCGCAGGAATCCGCTGGATGCGGGAAGCACAGAACCGGTTGAAGAGGCGGTGTTTGGGGGAGGCTTATGTCCAGCAGTGGACGTCTTTCGGCTGAAATGATGATGTCATTGGCTGGCTATAAATATAACAACAGCCAATCAACTAAATTGTCAGTCTGTTAGAAAATGTTGGTGTTGATTAATCTTTCAGGAACCAGGTTAACCAGGCTTTTTCACCTTCGGTTCTGTTTAGCAAAGGCGCTTTTGTTGGACGGCACACCGTTTTTTCCGCAGCAAATGTCCTTTTATGTGTATCATGCAAGCATCACACATCAGCTTCTGTTTAGGTTCCATGGGCGATAACAAGGAATCTAAGTCCACAGAGAGTCTCAACACGCACTCTAGAGGTGAGCCGCCATTTTTATTTAAACTTAAAGTTAGTTGTTAATATGGCACATCGAATTTTAGAAAAAGTTTGGTTTTTTAGACCGTCATTCTCTTTTTAAAGCTCATAATCAGCCTATAATGTTCCCACTGCTGGGACACAGGCCTCCTCTCTGTGAGAGGGAGTGGGCTAATCTACCACACGGACCCAGTGCGGGTTGGTAGATGTCACATATCTTCGAATTTTTGGTTTACGACATGCCGGTTTCCTCACGATGTTTTCCTTTGAGAGCAGTGGTGATGAAATTATTTACACAATTTAAGCTCCTGCCTGGGTTCGAACCCTCGACTTACAACTTGTAGGTCGGGGCCACCACTGCTCCCCTGGTTTTTAAAGTTCGATGGGTCATATTTTCGCGTACCTGCTGTAACTCACTCGTAATGACAATAGTTTTTATTTTGACTGTACAACGACATCCATATTATCCACGTTCGCACGGACGTAAATATATCGCGTACTGGATTTTCAGCCTTCGGTGATGAGCCGAGCGTTGAGAATCTAACGCGCTAGGACGCACTCTCATCCCAGCGCGTTGAAAAAACACACTGTTGGATTTTGAACTCTCGGCGCTAAGTCGAGCGTTGAAAATCCGGTGCACGAAAAAAAATGATCCGTGCGAACCTGGGCTTATAGTTATGAAAAATGAAAAAAAAAAAAAAATGAAAAATGGTTTATTATTTTAACAAGTAAACCTTAACAACTAGTGATTGGAGCCTCCTTTTAAGCAAATAAGCCTGTGTTAGGAGACTCCGCTCTTCCATAACTTAATTAGTATCATTTACTTGTTTTTTTAAATGTAGGTACTTACTACAGGAAATAAAAATGTAAAAAAGAGAGAATTATAGCTAAACATGCAGCACGCACGCAGGCGTGTGTGTGAGTGAGAGTGAGGGTGTGTGAAAGTGTGTGAATGTGAAAACGAATGAATCAGAGTGTATGTGGAAGGAAGGAAGTGTGTAGTGTTAGTGGTGGGTTGTATTTTATTGCAGCAGCGCCTCCGTGTCGTCGTAGGTAAGTGGTTTTAACCAATTAGTAACAATTTTTTTAAATTCATTTTGTGTCTTATCATGTACGTAAATCTCTTTGTTAAGTCTATTGTAAAGCTGAGCTGAGCGTTTTTTGTATTGTATACTGGCGAACTTAGTTTTAGTTTGAGGAACTTTTGCTATGATATCTTTTCTTCTTTTCAAGGTCAAGCTGGGGTCAAAAGGAAGAGTTTTGCGTTTCTTTAGAAGAGTTTTAATTATATATAGTTTTCGAACTGAGAGTAAAACACTTATTTGGTAAAGACTTTGTGTAGGATATCTAAGGTTTTTAAAGTAGATAAGTTTAATTAGAGCCCGTTGTCCCCGTTCAAGGTCTATGAATTTAGTCTTAGCCGCACCCCCCCAAATAGGGATGCAGTACACTAAGACAGACTGTACCAAAGCTATGTATATGTCGTTGAGTAGATTTCTGGGGGTATTTCTGCTGGTGGGTACTTTTTTTGGTACAATATGTCTCAGTGTTTTGAATATCCAGCTCAGCTTTCTGATTCTGTTAGTGACCTGTTCAAGATGGGGGTACCAGGATAGTCTATGGTCGACAATAACACCAAGATATTTCGTTTGTGACACTTTGACTAGCATTGGACATTTACAGTTATTTGTATCCTCGCACGTGTGTACTCTTATGTTAAGATCTGTATTAGGCTGTGTTCTGTGTGATATACTGAAGCATATGTAGTTAGTTTTGTCTGTGTTAAGAGTGAGCAGGTTATTTCTGAGCCATTCAGCAATTTGGGTCATACCAGCTTCAGCACTTCCGGCAACATCCTGCCAAGAATTCCCAGAAAAGACTACAGCAGTATCGTCGGCATATGAAAACACTCTTGCGTTATTGATATTAAGGTTGCAGAGGTCGTTGATGTAAAGCAGGAACAACGTAGGGCCCAGCACACTTCCCTGGGGAACTCCGAATGTGACATTTGCATCGTTACTGACGTGATCTCCCACCTTAACCCTTTGCTTCCTATTTGACAGGTAGTCCTTAAACATTTTAAGCGGAATTCCTCTCACACCTAACGCTTCTAATTTGTATAAGAGGATGGGAACAGAGACGGTGTCAAACGCCTTTTTCAAGTCCAGAAATACGGTCAAACATTTGCTACCATTATCCAGATTATCAGCCACTAGCGAGCTGAGGGCAGTAACTGCATCCTCGGTTGATACTCCTTGCCTGAATCCAAATTGTGAACTACTTAAGGTATTAAATTTGTGTAGGAATTTCAAAAGTCTGATGTTTATAAGTTTTTCAATAATCTTCGATATAGCCGGTAAAATGGATATGGGTCTGTAATTGTTGACATCGTCTCTGTCCCCGCCCTTGTGAACAGGAATGATGATAGATTGTTTAAGTGGCGCTGGGAAGATACCCTTTGTAAAACAAAGATTAACCAAGTGGGTTATGATAGGAACAATTTCCTGGCTAATGTGTTTCAAAAATCTGGTGGATATATTGTCCCAGCCAGGAGCGCTGTCAGATTTAAGGCTCATTATGATCCTGTTCACTTCTTCGGGGTCAGTATCTAAAAGAACAAACGAGTTCACTTGTGTCGATAATGTATCCGATCGAAAAGAGTGCAAATTATGTGCTGAAGGTTGAAGTTTTTGGGCTAACTCTTTACCTATATTTGCAAAATAATCATTAATGAAATTTACAGACTCAGTTGAATTTGGTCTCATGTGTACTAGTTCTGTGTTTTGACTCTTAGAGTTATTTGTGTAAGTTAAGGTTTTAATATTTTTCCATAAAAGTTTATTGTTTGTGACGGAATTAGCAAGTAGCTCCCTTTCAAATTTTCTTTTTAGTTTCTTAATAAGGTTATTACAATAGTTGCGATATCGGCGGTAGGTTATTTTTAAGATTTCATTAAATGGATCATTGCGGGTTTTTTTTTGAAGTTTGTTGCGATTTTTAATGCATCTTAGTAAACCAGCAGTTATCCACGGCTTAACGGTACGCTTGCTGTTGGGAATTATTTTGATAACAGTGTTGTGATTAATAGATTCAGTTAATTTGTGTAATAGAAGTTCCGTTAATTGGTCTGCGTCATTACAAAACAGTAGCTCTGCAATTTTATTTTCTCGAAGATGTTTTAGGGCCTGTTCGAAATCAATAGATGAGGTACTTTTATTAGCAGTTTGTTTTGTTTTTTGCTTAGATATTGATAAAAAAGTAGTGAAGTGGTCAGTAATGGAAGTGTGCAGTATAGCAATAGATGCTGATACCTTCTTTTTATTTATTTTAATCATGAAGTGGTCTAAGCAGTTCGATTCGCGAGTAGGTAGAGTGTGCCCAGGTAGTATGCCGTATAATGATAACATATTGAGGTAGTTCACCCTATTTCTGTATTCATGCGGCGGTTCACTGTCTTTTGTTTTGAGATTTATATTAATGTCCCCCGCTATAATTAAGCTATGATGAGACGTTAAAGTATTGAGATGAGAACTGAGAGAATCTATAAAAGTGTCCGTGTTTGTGTTAGACGGGGATCGGTACATGCATAACAGAATATTATTAAGTATTTCCAGCTGAAGACACGATGCCTGAGCCAGACTTATTTCTTTAACTTTGGGTTTCAATGATTTTTTTATGTAAACAACTACGCCGTCATTTTGATTTAATTGGCGTGTAGTAGAAAAGGAAAGGTAGTTATTTAGTTGCGGGATAGGTTTATTTGGGTGTAACCTACATTCGGTTAAAATAATGATGTCCGTTTCAAACTTAAAAGTGGTTAACAATACAGAGAAATCATCGAAGTTGCAGAAAATGCTCCTTATGTTCTGAGATATAATGGTTAAATCGGTTTTACTGGGTTTTATATAATTGTGAAGGTCCGTGCAGACACATTCAAATGTGCGCGCAACTTCGAAATTGTCGATCTCATTAAGAGTTTGAAGGGTGTCATCCATTTGTATTATTTATTGGGTGAATAGACGTAGCCACACAGTAAGTATTAGAGTTGTTACATACGAATGTGTTGAGACAGTTACCAACCATGATAAGGTGATTGTAGTTTAAATGGGAAAGGTGAGTAATTATTATTTTTGCAGTACAGAAAATGTTTGTGTATGTGTGAGTGTCAGGTGTGTTAATGTTGGGATGAATTATAATTATACATGCAAAAAGAATATATGGTAACAAGTGGTAAATTAAAAAAAATCTTAATTCGATTAGCAGGAGAAATATAAGATAACATATAGTCGAAAAAGCTATTGTTATAAACAAAAGAGTATACAATATCACTTTGCAAACTGAATAATGTAGGCAGAGTTGTTGACTATGCACTAACAGTCATTGGCCCCCCATGAGCTTATGTACCTGCTCTTCACTTCTAATTGGTATGGTAGGTGAGCCTTCATCTTTCTTTACGTAGACCTTTCCGTACGCTGTCCAGCAGAATTTGTAGGCTCCTGATTTCGTTAGGTCCCGGGCCAGGAAGTGAAGGCGGGTTCCTTTAGCTGTTAGGTGGTCGGATAAGTATATGGGAGTGTCTTCTTGTGATTTAAATCCTAGGTGCTTACAGCTCAGTCTAGACCGGTGTTTAACATAGTAAGCTCTGCCCATTCTCATAACATCAGACTTAAGGAGGGTGGACCCTGTTTCAACAATAATTGGTTGATTCATACTTTCAGTATTTTTTCCGCGTAGTCTATATATGTCTTTGATGTCCGATTTGTCAATTTTACATTCTATGTTGCGAGAAAGAGAGGTAATCATGTCCACGAGGTCTTCCTTAGTTTCATTACTACGCTTAGGAACATTTTTGATAACGAAATTAGTTTTTCGACTTCCTATCTGAATTTCTTCAATTTTGCCCTCTAATAGCGTTATATATTTCTTGTCTTCCTTATTCTGGCTCTCAAGCTGAACAATTTTTTTGTTGAGTTCCTCATTTTGTGCTGTGAGGTAGGTAATCGAGTTTTCAATTTTGAGATTAGTTTGCTGAATTTCTTTTAAGGTTGAGGTGATTTGTTGTATCTCGTTGCCTTGTTTTGTCGAAAAAAGAGACATCATTTCCTTGATTTCGTTTTTAAACTCGTCCAGTTGCTCACATAGCTCAATATCTTGTCTGCTCCTCTTGCTGCTCCGTTGGGATACATAGTTAGGCGGTGTCTTAAGACGGTCTTTTCCGACAAAGTTAAGCTCGGACTCAGACACAGATTTGTCCATCGGCGAACCCATTAGTACTAGGATAGCAGAGGCAATAAGAAGGTATATGTAGCTACTTATGATATGGCTGCGTGCACGCACTGGCGGAGGAGTGGCTTCGACACCGATTAGCAGGTAGCGTAAAATTTGCACACAGTTGGGTGATAGTGTCGTCTGCTAATTAGGGGGCGGGATAAACGTTTCGGAAGTTCTCCAATCAATTAGCACTGGGGCGTTTTATATAATTTAAGTACTCTTACGTGTCCTTGAAGGCGGAGCTTGCGCAGCTTGGTCAAGCTAGGTACCAGGCGGGCAGGTATATTGCAAGTTTATAGTGATTTGTTGTTCTTCAACTTCTTCTAATGTTATGCACTCCTATTATTTTGAATGAATTTATTGGAACTAATTTATAAATAATTTTAAAAACAAGTGAGTACACAATCGGGGACGCGTTTGCACCTTACGGCGGTCCGGGGGAAGAGCCAAAGTTATCGACACAACGAATTTAAAAAGAATGAATTTAAATGGATATTATCGAATTAATAAAGTGAAAGCGATTGTGATCACGAGTGTGTTAAGCAATTAGTGTGACAAACCTATCTTTTCTTTGCATATTTTGTGTTAAATAATTTTTCTTTTCCTTACTGACTTTCGGGTGGTTCTTTTACTCCTGTTCACAAACTAAAACTAAACCGTGTATTTTTTTTTGTGACATACTTATACAAATTTTAATGTTTAAAACAACTTAATGCATCTTCTGTGTATGATTGCAACTTACTGTTTAATATGTATTGTGGCGGTATCTAAATCGCCACATGCAAACAACGCATCAAAGTCCTGACGTCACACACAATCCTGACGTCACACAAATTCTGCATCGCGTAATTAGAGTTTACCGCGCGAACGACATATATAAGACTATCCGACATCAATCGTCGGCAACAAGCCCCAAAACCAATTTCTCGCGCTGCCTTCCGGGGCGCAGACACGACACCCGTCTGGTCGGAGGATTCTCCCTTTTCCATAGAGCCTACAGCCTGTTCCTCATACCTCTAAAGTATAATCTAGTGTACGCAACTCGGATACCTGCCAACATGTTTGTACACACGGCTACACATCAAGCTATACATTTCCAGTATAAGCTGAGCTCGCATTGTACGGAAATCCTATACAATTCGAGATCAGCATAAACTGGAAATGTATAGCTTGATGTGTAGCTGTGTGTACCTTGCAAACAAACAACACAAGTTAAGAAGATAATAAGACAACTTTATATGTAACAGGATAATATTTACTGACGGACTGCCTCGTTGGTCTAGTGGTCGCAAGCGCTACTGCTGAGCATGAGGTCTTGGGTTCGATTCCCAGGTCGAGCAAAGTGGGTTTTTCCATCTGGAATTTCTAGGAGTCCGTATTTGTGCCCGGTTGATGGTAATAGGGTCGCCGACAAACATAACTGGCAAAATTTGGGTGTACTATAAGGTACACCCCTGCCTATCCCTCCGGGGAACGAAAGCGTGATGTTATGTTATGATAATATTAATGATGAATTGATGTACGGACGGCCGCATTATAATTGCTTACCTCTACCTCTCCTCTAGCTTATGGTAACGCATGTCCTTCTATGTGTGAGAGGTACCCAATGAATACGTCCGTCTGTATATACCAAAAGTTTCAACATATATGTCCAATATATAGGTAGTAGTATGTCCGATGTATCGTTGGGCTCGCCGCAACTGGGTCGCACCGTGTCTGCCGACCCCGCAGCGTTGAACAAGGAACATGTGCAAAAGACTGATGACAAAGAAAGGTATAATTTTATTCTTGTTATAAAATAAATCATCCCTCCGTTTTGGGAGGAAAAATATTCCAACATTTTATTCCAATAATAGTGTTAATTTCAAATATTCATTCATTCTGTCATATTATAAGCATAAGTCATAATATTATTGAAAATCAAGTGCTTTTATTGTTATATTGAATTCATGTCATTTTAATTAAACTTTAGTATTTAAATTTCATTTTGTATTCAGAGCAAGTATCCTAACTAATATTATAAATGCGAAAGTGAGTTTATTTGTTTGTTAGTTACGCTTTCACGCTAAAACGGCTGAGCGGATTTAGATGAAATTTAGCACATGGGTAGACCATAATTTGAAAAAGGACATAGGACCTTTTATCCCGATATTTCCTCGGGATCGAGACTTGTGCGAGTGAAACCGCGGGGCGCAGCTAGTACTCGATAATGTGTAAGCTGTGGTTAGTGTGGTTTACCTGAAATTGAGTGTGTATTACAAGATAATGTTACTGTACAAGTTGTTATTTTGTACAAGATAATTGTAATCTCTCGTTGGTAATTCTTAAAACAAAATAAATAAAAGTACATCTATTTCATACATTTAGTAATGTACACTATAGGCGAGCTAGAATTTTGCTTTTTTTGTTTAGTAATGTGATGAGCTACGGCCCGATACGGCTGCCTTTAAGCTGCAACAAGATTGTCGATCGACGCGACCAGTCGATATTGTATTAGCTATCTATCGTCCATATCAATCGATAAATTAATTAGTAAATCTCAAACCACACACAAAGCGGGTGCGTATCGGGCGCGGGTCGGGACGGCGGGAGTACGGCGGGCTTGTATAATATTGTAATTCCTTGTATTATATGGATGTCAGATCACGAAAAGCGTGCGTGGCTTCCGCTCCCGACCCGCCGCGCCGCCCCGCTCCGCGCCCGACCCGCGCATGCTTTGTCTGTGTTTTGAGTTTAAACATCAAAAAAAAAAAACTCACATACCAAATACCATATAAAAATTGTTGATTTGTGTAGATAAAAATCTATTGTTTGCACAGGACTACTCTGTCGGGTCAGCTAGTTAAAAATAAATATGTATGTGATCCTAACCCTACAATCTCTGGTTATCTCCTGAAGGGGTGTTGGTAAGGGCATCGGTAGCGCGGTGCGGCGCGCGCTGGGCGCGTCCACGGCGCGGCGCACGTCGTCCTTCACGTCCGTGGAGCAGTTCACCAAGCGACAGGCCGGCACGGTGGACGTGTGGTGGCTCTATGACGACGGAGGTAACACTTCAGATATCACCTTTATATTATAATTGACCATAAAAAAATACAATAGACGACGTATATTTAGTAATTTAACCTAATCCGCTTAACTGTTCTTAAAGAGTCATAAAGAACCCTGTAAGAAATCGAAACGTGTTTCACCTCTCAACGAGGCATCCTCAGGATGATGATTGACTTGTTGCGAACTCGGGCAGGACGTGTTGCCACGACATGAGCCAAACGCACAAAGACCGTTCTTTTTGCGTTCGGCTCTAAACTGAACTATTGAACAAAAATATTCTTACCGTCCATTTACCGGACACGACGTGTTGCCACGTCCACCAGTGTAACCATATTATATGGTACCTGGGTGCTACACACATGTTCGGGTCACAAACAAAGCACAGCTGGGTGTCAAAATCAAATATTTGTAGATCTTCTTCTTCTTTTCGAGTCGATGGTAAACCATGTACTATGTTAAACGAGTTAGACCCAGTTGGTGGCCACGCCAATCGTGGCATCAATGGCAGTTTTTAGGTCCTCAGAAGTGCAGGTGTGTGGACACTCCAGCATATGGGACATGGTTTGATCAGGAGCACCGCATTCGAACTGGGTATGGGTGGGATCTATTATCCCCTATTTTGCTAGATTGTGCTTGCAGCGACCTCCTTGGGTCCGCAGTCGATTGATTGCTTTCCATTTAGCCCACTGCAGGTCACGTCCGGGTGGCGGATGCTCCTGGGGCTGAACGAAATCGGGTGGTTGTGGGTGCTGTCTTTCGCATAGGTCTCTTCTCACCTTAGGCGGTATTTGTAGATATAATGTTCGGGAAAAAGCCGATAGACTTAGCTCGAATTATGCCGAGCCGAGCCTAACAATGATTAAGCCAGGCTGAACAAAGTTTGCCGATTGGCACGAGCCGAATGAAAGCTGAATATGTGTAGTAATTGCTTCGTGTCGGCTTTGTTTGTTAACAACAAATACTGCCGAATGAGCCGAACCAAACATGTGTGTGGCACCTCTATCATTTCTTTGCAGGATTTGATTCTTGTCAGTAACAGTATCGCTTATTACAATGAATAGTTTATTTTTCGTGCTGCTGTTTTAAGTTTGTCCTAAATCAAGTTCAAAACTTGATTTACTTCAACTTCTTTATTTCTTATCGATTAGTTTGGTTACGTTTTGAATTAAAACCGCAACTGAAGAATTTAAGGGAGTGTTTAATTCTCAATTATGCATCCTGTATATCACTTTTTTTTTTGGGTGGTATATCATCAAATAACTTCTCCCGCTCTGGGCGGAGCGGGAGAGCGTGTCGGACTCTTATCATCGGTCCTTTAGGACTCACTTTCTATTGTGTAATACTGAAAAATATGATTTGAACACAGGTCTAACCCTACTCCTGCCGTACATATTGTCGACGAGACGCGCGTGGTCATCGTGTCCGCTACGAGTGTTCACGCTGGCCAATAAGAACACAGAACTCGAGATAGAGGAGCGAAAGTGAGTATTCAATATGTTCAAATAATTACTTACTCAGTAGTTTGTCAGTGGATTGTATTATTTATTTAACTACTTGCACATTACTTGATCTACAGGTTAGTTTATAATTTACGGGAAACGAGCTTAGGAGCAGCTCTTGAATATTGATATCTCATGTGTGGTATCGTTTAGGCTCTTGCCCTGAATCTCACTTGTTGGTAAGTGATGATCAGGCTGAATGTGGAACCGAGCTTCACCCGGAATCCTCTACCACAGAGGAACTGGCTATCTTACCTTTAACTGCCGAAACACAACAATGATGTTAACATTGTTGTTATGGCGGCAGACTTATATAAGATGATGGTAGCTAGCCAGGAGGAATTAGAAAAAGCTCTACCACCAACCATACCGAGCAGAAACTTTTGCCCCCACTGGGAATCGAACCCGGGACCTCTGGGTCTGAGACAGGTGGTCTAACCACTAGACCATAGAGGCGGTTGAAATTTACCTTACTATACTTACGTATTAATTTACTTACCTTACCTACATTCAAAGGTTGAGGCGTGAATGTTCTTCTTAAACTTTAAGAAAAAAAAAAAATCATGTCTCCCCCCACTCCTTGTTTGTAGGCTTGTTTGTAGGATAAAAAATATTTATTTTTTGCACAGCATGGCATCCTTACTATCGAAGTTCCGGATAGACTACTCAGCTCTGAAGATGGTGGCCGACATAACGCGGCGGCCCAAAGACTCCACGCTCGCGTACTTCGACAAACTGGTCGCGCCCTTCAAGTGTGCCGATGATGACAACAGTATGTGTTTAGTTCCTTTTATTTATGGATTCTTTATTTCTTAATTTAAGGCGAAAGCACCAGTTGTATTAATGATTTTAATTTGTAAATACACTTTTGTTACGGTCGCGAATCATATTTTAATCAACATACAACCTGACACTTACCTGCAAATTGCAAAAAACTTAAGAAAAAGTTCATTCGCGGGCTACTCTAGCGCAGGGATGCGCTACAGTAAATTTTTTCAATTCCAGATGAATTTTATTTGAGGAATAAAATGATAGTTTGACAGCTTTTTTGTATAGAATATTTTAAACTTATTTTTTTGTCACATCTATTCAAAAAGACGTAGTCGTAAACAGGGACTAAAAGTGATTTGTATTTGGAATGTGGATGGATATTGTTAGTAAAAGTTCTAATCACCAAAGAGATCAATCACGAACATTTTATGAACAGCCTGGCCAGAGAGAGAAAAAGTGTAAATTTGGTCAAAATGAAAATCCAAGATAGCGGCTGCGAAAATTTTAAATGTTTTTGTGATGAAAATTTTGTTTTGTGTTTAAAATCATACGTGAGTTGGAACTTCGTTCCTGATGAGGTCGGACCTCACACGTTTGTTTTCTCGTATAGGGTGACAAAAAGTAGAGTGTTCACGCGTCGGGAGCAACACTATTTTAAGCTCGAGTGACGTACTTTGAATCCTTCGCTCCGCTTTGGTTTCAAAGAAACACTCTCGCCTTAAAAATCTCTTTAGCGTTTACAAGTGACGAGCGTTACGCCAACTGAACTATTTTAGTTAGTTGCTGAAGCTGTTTAATTCAAATTCAGAACTTTGAGCATAAAAATGTTCTCCTCTTTGTTATTTACCAAAGAACAATGTTTTAAAAAGCTTAAATTTCTAAACATCAATCTTGTTCACAGCGGGCATAACCGAAGCGGACTTGATAGCAGCTCAAGACCGCACACACCGTCACCTGCGCCTGCGCGAACTAATCCTCTCACAGTCGCGGTCTGCGCGCCTAGTGTGTGTGACCCTGCCGATGCCGCGCAGACGGAACGTGGTCCCGCCGGCGCTGTACCTCGCGTGGCTGCACGCTATATCGACGGCGGCGGAGAGGACGCTGCTGGTGAGAGGGAACCATGCCGCTGTACTGACATTCTACTCTTAAGCTGAAACGAATAACGATGCCATCGGGCTTTAGGGTACCGTAACGAAAATATTATAAGCGTAGTAGCCTAGAGTACAATATACAGTAAACGGGTGGTAAATATATCGCATTGAGTTTTAGGAAAGTTTGTCTTTGTAGAGCGTTGTCTCTGTCATTCATATGACTGTCTCTTTTTAAAGCTCGATGTGTTTGATGTGTGTGATACTACCCATGGCGCGGCGAAGGGATGTTATTGGTTACATCCATGCCGTGGCGAAGGGATGTCGTTGGTTACATCCATGCCGTGGTGAAGGGATGTCGTTGGTTACATCCATGCCGTGGCGAAGGGATGTTATTGGTTACATTCATGCCGTGGCGAAGGGATGTCGTTGGTTACATCCAAGCCGCGGCGAAGGGATGTCGTTGGTTACATCCATGCCGTGGCGAAGGGATGTCGTTGGTTACATCCATGCCGTGGCCAAGGGATGTCGTTGGTTACATCCATGCTGCGGCGAAGGGATGTCGTTGGTTACATCCAAGCCGTGGCGAAGGGATGTCGTTGGTTACATCCATGCCGTGGCCAAGGGATGTCGTTGGTTACATCCATGCTGCGGCGAAGGGATGTCGTTGATTACATCCATGCCGCTGTGTTGACTTCCTACTCTTAGGAGTGAATCATCTGTTGTCATCTGTGTTACAATAGAAATTCAACCTTAGCATGTACAAGGACTAAACAGTAATCTAGCCTATTCCAGTTCTATGCTAAGCCTGTGATCAATATATTCAAGATAGTTAATTGACTCACGCGTGACTTTGCGGAAATCCATTATAAAAAACAATAGACGACGTATATTTAGTAACCTAATCCGCTTAACTGTTCTTAAAGAGTTATAAAGAACCTTGTAAGAAATCGACACGTGTTACGTCGTGTCCGGCTTCGCAACAAGTCAATCGTCATCCTGAGGATGCCTCGTTGAGAGGTGAAACACGTGTCGATTTCTTACAGGGTTCTTCATGACTATTTAAGAACAGTTAAGCGGATTAGGTTACTAAATATACGTCGTCTTTTGTATTTTATCAATAAATTCCTCATTATAATACTAGGCTCATCTCCTACATGAGACTTAAACGTCTGGCGAAATGTGGCTGTACTACAGGTACACCCCTGCCCAACCCTTCGGGGTAACAAGGCGTGATGTTATGTTATAATACTCACATCAGCTATAGAGTACATGATACCGTTTTTATCTCCTAGAGTAAAGACATCTGACATTAAACCAGTACAAATCCAACCAAAGTTATTATTGTACATTTTAATACGTAAATGCTTTTAGTTTTAAAATGTTAGTGTAATTTTATAACTTAGTGACTACCAGTGTGTTTAGATAATAATATTTTATTGTAATGGTAATACTAAATCATTCCATTGGGTCCTATGCCTCAATTGTTTTTAGAACGATGACTTTTTGGCACTTAAGGGTCCTACCATCGACGAGGACACGACTAGCTATCGACTATTTGCTCGCTCAAGAAAGGTACTATATAAAAATAAAAATAATAGTTCAGGCTAACAAAACCCATATTACATAAAATAAAATGCAACAGAATAAATCACAATTAATGTCAACGCAATTAAAATAGGTCCAAATTATAAAGGTCACAGAATTAAAATTAAAATAAAATGTCAAATGCAATTAAAATTAACGAATGAGTAAGGCATTTTATAAAGGTCCCAAAAAAAAAAAAAACAGTTTTCGCCCGGGAGTGTGCACAGTCAGCTATAAACTAATAATTATACAATAAGTACCCGCTTAACGACGGCCGCCCGCGCCCTACCTAATAAACCCGTAAAATAACCCACTGAAAAAAAAGTGGCGAAAAAAGACTTTTTTTTTTATTTCCTGAAAATTACCATATAAATATACTATCAGTACGATACCTCACACCACCCGGATCGGACAGGGTTTTTAAACATGTTGTATATGATCTATATTCTTGTGCGAGAAAATAGTCTATAGATAGTCGCTTCCTCGTCGCGGTAGGACAGGTGCCTGGGACATTAAAAATTACCTTTGACCCCGTATCGTCCGAAATGGAACCGTTATAGAATTTGATTCACATTCGTGTCAAATATTGAGAGATAACTTGCGCTTGCGGCGCGATTTTTTGCATTAAAATTCAGGTTAAATATCCTTTTGGGTGCTGTTCCTGCATGACATGGGACCGTGAGTTGCTTTGATTAAATTACGTACGTACGTACGTTACGTGTTAGACGTTTTTAAGTGACGATTTGACATGCATGTGACGTCAATTAACTTCTTTTTCGTGAGTTGACATTGTTAATGCGGGGTTCCATTCACCTAGCACGGCTTATTCTTCTATAATTACGCCATTTACGGCCAAACGATAATTCATACTTATTAACATGTTGTTCCTTTGAATATTTTTATACAACCGAAAGAAGTTGTTAGCTCTCGTACCCACGGGCGATTTCTTAACTCGTACGGGATTTTCAACACTCTGATAAGCGCCGAGAGAACACTCTGACAAGCGCCGAGAGTTTAAAATCCGATGAGAGTATTTTTTTGAGGTGCGCGGTGATGCACTCTGTTGGATTCTCAATGCTCGGCTCAAAACCGAGGGCAAAAAATCCAGAGCGTAATAAAAAATCGTCGCGTCAAAATATCGTCCGTGCTTTCTGGGCTTACGGGGCCGCTTTGTAATAATTTCGAAATTCAATTGAGGTTGCGACCGAGTATGTAATACTAATGAAAGTACAAATAAACATGACGTGTGTTGTTTTAGTATTATTTCACTTTTCTATGATAAGTCGTTTGTTTTTATGTATTTATTTATATTTAGATCTGTGCTTCAAGATCTTAAGTTCTCGGAACAAGCAGTAGTATTCAACTTTGACCAGTGATGGAATGCATCCTCGTATATTTATAACTAATCTATCTATTTAGTAAAAAATAATCAAATAATCATTTTATAAAAGTAACAAGTTTTCTTGATAATTAAATTAAACTGGCAACACCTTGGGCCAGTGCCACCAAGTGCTATAAAAATAAATTCCTTACAATGATGCCTTATAAAAAGATTGCCAGAGTATACATTTAACACGTTTGTAACAAATATTTTTCTAATGTTGTACAATTTTATATACATTATATTTTTTATTAACTATTTTATTTTTTAATAATTTGTGAGTCTCTTTACGGATTTTGAACGTAGTGAATTTATGAATAGGAAAATTGATAGAAGCCTTATTCGGCTAATTGTATTTTTGCAGATAAATATTAGACTATCAAGGAATTTGTATTGAATTTTTATGATCTTATGTACGTATTATGTATGCCGATTTTTTGGTATTGTAGTTATAGATACGAATCTTGTAAGGATTGGCATAAATTAGGGTTGATGTCAAGTGTTAACTGACATTAATAGCTAGCGCAAATTAGGGCGGGCCGGGCCGCAACGCAACGCATTATTATTATTATTACAGCTTTATTTCTCACACAACTGAAATTACATAAATTGATATTTTTTACATTTAAGTTGTTGTTTTTATTATGTGTGATCCCTTGTGGGTAAAAGCCTCCTCCATCTGTTTCCAATTGCACTTGTCTGTGGCAATATTGATCCAGTTCTTTCCCACAATCTCTATAATGTCGTCTGTCCATCTTTTCCTTTGTCTTCCCACGCTCCTTTTGCCTAGCGGACCTATCCATTTTGTAGCTATAAGAGTCCACCTCTTGTCCTTGTATCTTGCTACATGACCGGCCCATCGCCACTTTTGTCTCAGGCAAAACTGTAGTGCATCGGTTAGTCCTGTTTTCTTCCGGATTTCGGTGTTTCTTGTTTTGTGTATCCTTCTCAGTTTTAAGAGGCTCCTTTCCATTGCGTGTTGGCAGGACAAGATCTTATTTTTAACCCTTTCTGTGTAAACCCATGTTTGGCAGCCATAGGTTAAACAAGGGAGGATGCAGGAATCCATTATTATTTTTTTGGTTTTAGGGGCATAGTTGCCCTTCAAGATTTCTTTATTTGCCCAGTATTTTTGCCAAGCAGTTTTTATTCTTCTGTCCACTTCATTTTCGTTGTTATTACTGTCGAACGAGACCATTTTGCCCAGATACACATAGTTGTCCACATACTCTATCTTTTTCCCTTCTATTGTTATGTCTTTTCTATTACTGTTCGTCATAATTTTTGTCTTGGATGCGTTCATGCATAGACCAACTCTTTGAGATTCTACGTTTAGGTTTCGTAACATTGTTTCCAGGTCTTGGGCTGTATCACTGAATAGCGCGATGTCGTCGGCAAACCTTAAATGTGTCAGTTTAGTGTTTGATATCCAGATGCCTTTGTTTTTCCACTGTACGTTTTTAAATATTTCATCCAACACGGCAATAAATAGCTTTGGAGAGAGGGGGTCCCCTTGTCTTACTCCTCTTCCAATTTCAAACTCTTCACCTTGCCTCTCTAATTTCACCCTACTTACGCTCTTCTTGTAGATGTTCTTTATGATGTTAATATACTTTTTGTTTATCTTGTTGTTTTTTAGGGCATTCCATATGGCTGAATGTGTTAGGCTGTCAAACGCTTTGGAGTAATCCACTAATGCTATATAGAGTGGTTTACAGAATTCTTTATACTTTTCCATGACTTGCTCTATGACGTGTATGTGGTCTATTGTCGAGTAATGTGGCCTGAAGCCTGCTTGTTCGATAGGCTGGTTTTTGTCAATTTCTGGTGCTAATCTACTCAGTACTATTGATGAAAAAAGTTTGTAGATTGATGACAGTAAGCTTATTGGCCTGTAGTTGCTAATGTCCAGAGGGTTTCCTTTTTTGTAGAGTAGAATGATGTTAGATTGACACCATTGTGTAGGTACTTGTTCTGTTTCCAATACTAGATTAAAAAGTTTGGCTAGGTACTCAACTAATATGGGTGCTCCTACTCTTAATGCGTCGTTTGTGATTTGATCTGGACCTGGGCTCTTTTCAGGTTTTAACTTTTTAATATGGAACATTATTTCGTCCTCCGTTATTGGATTAGGGGCTGGTTGTTGTTCTGTTTCCACAATTTCAGTGTTGTTTTGTTCCTGTACGGTGTCAATTGGTCTTTTATATAGATCTGAGTAGAAAGCTGTTGCCTGTTTTATTATGTTTTCTCTGTCTCTAGTTTCGCCTCTTTTGTCACTCAGCCCTTGTATCCAGTTTGTGTGGGTTGATAGTTCCTTAAATGCTCTTTTTGAGCTCCGATACTTCGTCATATTCCTTTCAACTACTGATCTTCTGTAGAATTCGTAATCTTCTCGAATTGCTCTGTTCGTTTTTTTGTACAGCTGCTTTAGTTCGCTTTTCAATTCGTTAGATTTATTTTTTGTGGCCAATAGCACTGTTCGTCTTTGAATTAGGCTTTGTGTTGGATCGCTTATTATTTTGTTTTTCATATTACTATTTTTCATTGTTTCGTCTATTTTCAAACTTTTAGTCACTGTTTCTTCCAGTTTGTTGCTGAGAGTTTGTATATTTTCGATGTCTTCCGTGGATTTGTATAGTATCTCTAGGTTATTTTTCAGGTCTTGTATGTATTTCTTTTTCTCTTCAGTAGACTTTAGCGCATTAGGTAGGGATTTAAAGGATCTTCGACAAATTTTATGTTGTTGGATTTTCAGGGAGCATCTTATCATTCTGTGGTCTGATGGGTAGTTTATCCTGTTTAGTATTTCTATGTTTAACACAGATTTTGGGTTTGGACTGAGTATGAAATCTATTTCATTTGTTGTTTTTTGGTCCGGAGATCTCCATGTCCATTTACGTGAATCCTTCTTCTTGAAGTAAGTATTCATTATTGAGAGTTTATTTTCGCAAGCGTATTCTATTAGACGTTCTCCTCTTCTATTCCGTTGCCCATATCCGTAGTTGCCCATTATTGTATATTCATGTCGTTTTGGTTGTCCAATTTTTGCAACGCAACGCATTGCGCCGTACATTTTCCTTCATCATTTTCGTACATTTTCTATGAACCAACGGATTCTAAGGTACCGCACTTTTTTGTATGAAAATGCGTTGCGCTGCGGCTAGTTGTGACTGTAATGTGCGCTTGCCTTAATCGGGTATAGGAAGTATTCATTTATTTTGTTGATTTTACCCTTAAAATATAAGGTTGTTTTTGGACGTTAAGTTATTGCCTTATTATTATTGTGTCAATCTACGCCAGTCCTTAGCTTGATTTCCATTTACAGTAAGATATTTTTAATATTTTACAATAAAATCAAAGTTACCAAGTGTGTTTTCTCTTTAATATGAAATCGAGTGCTTTTTCTATTCAATAATTTTAATGTGACTAAATTATTGGCGTCTAATTTTAATTATTTATTAATTGACATATTTTACTTTTATGTGAATATATTGTGACATTAATGTTCTTTTAATACATTGTGTTTTCTTTCTATTCCAATTTATGTTAATAACATTTTAGGTAGATATGACCCAACCTCGTAATTTATTTTATTTCTAAACGTATTATTGTACAAATAGTGTAAAAATGGATTGTGAATAAATGAGTTGAGATGATATCTTTAGTTTTTATAAACACTGGTTTTAAAGCTCGTGCGTGGTTTTAAAGTATTGTGTTGATTATACAAAAAACAAAAACAAGATCTCTCTAAATAGGTGTTGTTAATTGCGTTGCGCTTTATTCTGTATTCTGGTTCTCAGATATGTTTTTTGACCTACCTCGTGGAAATATTTACTCTCAAAATCAAAATAATGTTACTGGTGGTGTACGGCGTATACTACTGAAGTATCCGTATTCTGTTTCACCAAGTCTCCTAGTAGAGTATTATATGATGCAAAAGGACATGGACCTAAGTAAGAACCTTCAGGGACACCAAGCCATCACACATCAAAGTGTCTTATCGTTAGCAGCAACAGCACTTGTCTCATGCTGAATTAAGGTTTATGCTAGGTCCTTAACATTAATATTCTGTATGGTGGTGACCTTAAAATCCTTCTCTGAACTTCGACTCATGAACAACGGAGTCAAAGGCCTTTCACAGGTCTGTAATGTTATAGCTTTGGTTTAAAGACGAAGTGTCAATGATCAATTACTCCTTTTGTAGCAAGTATAATTATTACAAAGGTGTGAAGCAATGAAACAAAAACGTGCAAGTTTTTCAACGACTGGAATGGAATGATCACGTACTGTCAGGGCCAAGTTCGCTGCCGAGAATGCGATGCAGTAAGTACCTAATTAGTACCTCTTCTAACCTACTCATACTCAAACAAATAACTGGCTCAAAAGCGGAACAACAAGTTAAAATGCTGTAATTGGTACATAAATCTTTCTTCAGTTAAAGTTTAAAACAACTGTAAATTGTTTCTTTTGCATTGCTTTCAGCCCGACCTCATATTGCATTTGCCAAGCGCATTCAGTCGGACAGCACAGCATTAGCAAATACACCGTATCTATGCGATTTATTCGTTTTCTAATACCGATGGCAGAATGCAACGATTATCTCGGTGCGTCTTGTTCAACAGCGGCCGGTGGTCGAGTCAGTCAGTTCGCGCGCGCGCTTCTGAACGCACGCGTTTTCCCGCCAACGGACTTACGAAATAACACGTTCCACGCCCTGTTTTCGAAAAAGTGTGATAAACAAACTTTTTTTTAGTGTTAGTAAACTGTGTTGTGTGTTCGTGTTGAGTTTTATTTTCTTTTTTATTAGTGGTGGCACAATCCGGATCTAAGGGACAGTCTCTCGAGGTAAACATGTGATAATGTTTTTAATTTATTTTTTAAGCACGTACACGATAATGCTTTGTTATTTTTTTTAATTTAATGAATGGAATTAATTTTCTTTGATAATGCGTAGCTCTTTTGGTGGAATTTTACATTGTACTTATTTGAATGTACCTACTTAGAATCAATTTTAATAAATCATAGAACTAGAAAGGACTGCTCCTCACCTTGAAAGTTAAGAGTTTTAAACGTTGTGCTATGAGTTCTCTTATTTACACAACTTGTTTTGTGGAATGACAATAAAATTATTGTATTTTAATAGGTATTGTTTGAAGAGTTTCATTTAGTTTCAAAGACTGTTTGAAAGAAGTTTGTGTCATACATTACATCCATGTCCTAATTAACCTATTCCAAAGTTCGTATAACCAACTCTGTGAGAAATTTTATCTGGGCATCGTTTCTCAAGAATATTTACTGAGTTTTACTCTTATGTGTGTCATTCCCGGAGTTAAGATAATCGGGAAGATAGAAGCTTTTGTGTGTTCTTATCTTTGGGATAGCTTATCATCGTGAGGAGAACTGTGTCGAGAATCAACAAAACTTTTTGATAGTTATTCAAGCAGGAATGATTGGTGGGACTTTACGTCTTTAATATTTTGGACTAGCATTCAAAGCAACAGGCAAATTCAAATAAGGTTGGTGTAATTAACCTCTTCTGATTCAGTGCCCGAATTCTTAAAAAAAAGCCGGCTTTTCTTTTAAGGGACCTAACGTTCCCTCACATCATTTATTGATTGTTTTAGATATTTGGGGCCATATTTCCTCTTGATTTCTAATCTAGCGAACTTACTTGTTTGTGAGCCTCCACCTATTTTTTTATAAGCTCGAAAGCTCGGCTTGATTGGTACCAATATGGTTAAATAGTTTATCTACTAGATACGCTTAATGTCCCGAGCTCTGGCTGGCAACGTTTATTGTTAACTATTATTGAGTTGACAATGACATCTTGTTAGCCTTTATACCTCTATGTATCTTTATAATCCGCGTCCTATTCTCGAGTTTTCCGTAAATGACAAAGATTTCTGGGGAAACTTGATGGTCGTGAAATAACTAAAGTACCGAAATTAAAATTTTCGGAACCACCTCACATAATCCAAGAAAATATTTTTGTTATCGTTCTGTAAAACAGGAAATAATGTTTGAGGGACTTGGCGATCAAATCCTTTGTGTACCGTTTCATCTCTTAATGCCATCAAATGCTTCCTCGTGAGGCTAACAGAGCAAAACTATGTATAACAAAGAATGATTGTAAAAACACCAATATCGAAGGCAAAACAATGCACGGAAAAAAGTCACAAATAGCATTATTATCACATCATTAAGATTCTTTTCACTCGCAAGGAACATACCTGAATCGAGATCCCAATAACTTTCTTCAAAATTAATTATCGACTTCCATCGGCAATTCAGAAGTGGGGCGGATTAGAACAAACCTATTGGCAGATGTATGTAGTACAGTCAATCAAAAAGTTAGGTGTACAGTGCAGGCTAAAACTTACCTCTTCTACATTGCCCATATTCATTTTTATGAGTGCGTAATAACATATTAAGATTAAAGGCACTTAAAGCTGCATGTTTCAAACTAGCATGCTTTCAGTGCCCACTGAACATACTGCTCAATATCTAATAGCATACCTGCTTCCGTGCTAGTAAAGACTATTGCCACTACTTAAAAACCAGACCTCACTACCCAGTACATCACAAAATTATTGACAGGGTTTATTCTGTAAATTGACACCACTGGTGGACACTTTTCCTAAATTGGTCTCACAAGTCCTTATACCAACCACCAATGGTGGTCGAGAGTCGAGGTTAAACCAACCAGCTAGCCAAACAGACATACAGACACGAGTGATCTTATAAGGGTTCCGTTTTTTCCTTTTGAGGTACGGAACCCTAATAAAAATTCTAGGCATCCAAACTCCTCTACAGAGAAAGTGATTATCTCATCATTTAATTATTTGACGGAGTCATCCAAAGTAGTTGCAAGTTAGCTGCTTGTATACCAATCTCTTTGGGTGACTGTACTGTACTCGCAGCATGCCTGACTCATGCTGCTGCAAAAGTGTATCACGGAGCACGGAACGCGCTGTATGGCATCCAATACTTGTTCTGGTGACTGCACACTGTTCCGGGCTTCGGTTCCGTTATGTCCAATTAAATGCACGCGTCCATCAAGCATCTTATGTTATTCTCTTTGCGATTTATTTATGGTTCTGCTAGTTTTTGTAAACATTTGTCTAAGTTGGGGATTTTCATTTTTAATTGACTGAGTAATAAACTAATAACTTATCTGTATCAGCTACTTCATAGCGCTTGTAACAGCATTTAACGTTTTTTTTTTACCTTATGCGTTTATCTCTATGCACTTTAACACCACCAAGTGTGGCGATTATGGCACAATCGCTACACTCCAGGCGTCCACTGGAGTCCTTGGGGACTCCAGTGGACGTCTTTCGGCTGAAATGGTGATGATCGTGTTCTTTCAAAGTTTGAACAACCTCATTTGTGTCTTATTATAGGGATCCACTGCATTCGTTTCTCACCTTGGGCAAGACCTAGCCGACATCAGATTGTGTCAAACCGTTTTGCTGTGCGGTCAAGCTCAAAAACGACTGCCTCAAAGCATTAATTAATTGCCTTCTTTCCTGTGTTGCGTATTAAGAAAAAACTGAAAGGTATGCTTCCAAAGATGATAACTTGGATAGCATAAATTGTAATGCAGGATATAAGAAATTAAATTCATAGGCATCAAATTCCAAACCTTTCGCACAACAGTCTCACTTTCGACCCCTATCTATTACACCTACACAAATGAACAAAAATGTTTCTTCCGTTTTATAAATTGGCCAGGCGTGTTTGATTTCCCGCGTTACATTTTAATTGAACACAAGCACCGAGTGACAGCGGAATAGATTTGATAATTGATCACAATTAGCGAGCGAGCTGTTGTGTACAATCACTATTAATAATTCTATCAACCACGTTCATTTACGGAACTTGTTCCACTCCACATATCCGGCTGTAAAGGCTGTTTACTTTATTTTTCAGATAGGTCTTCAGTAGAATCTTTGGGGGTCCCTTGGTCGATCTGTGCTAAGCAGATCTGTTCCTCTTTTGTGAAAGCTCTAGCAGATGCCAGCACCTCAGTTTGATTTGTGATCGCAAAGTGTTGTTCGACAACGCTCTGGAATATGAGATCTCGGTCTATGCTGTAAAATAAGAGATTTCGATCTATCCTGTAAAATAAGAGATCCCGATCTATCCTGTAAAATAAGAGATCCCGATCTATCCTGTAAAATAAAAGATCTCGATCTATCCTGTAAAAATCTCACCGTCATAACATAGGTGCAGTAAGCTCCAAGTGAGCTATCATCTGATGCGTGGGATTCACACTATGTTGACAGCTCTGTTCAAGTTCACCTAACCTAATTTTTCACGGTAAGATTATTATAGAATAGATCGGATGCCTCAGCCTATCATCCTTTTGTAGAAATTTACAAGAACCTAAGAGCGTTATCACACTGATTATGGTTCACAAATCGCTTCGCTGAAAACACGCTGGCAAGCGATTTGTGAACGTGCTCTCTGCGGGTGCGAAGCGAAGTAGTCGTGACTAAGCGACGTGTTCTCCGCGTTATCATAATTTTATACACTCCCATGTCTCGTTCTCTCTCTTCACTCACATCAATCGCTCTCGTTACGCCAACGCGGCGAACACGTTGTTAGCACGTGGCGTGCTCGCTACCCACACGCAACGAACGCGTTCAACAATCGCCTCGCTGGAAACGCGATCCCAAATCGCCAGTGCGTTATGGCCCTTACTGTTTTGACCATCATTCATTTGTTTTTATACACCGACAGCGAGACAGATTTGATAATTGCGTACAATTAGCGAGTTCGCTATTGTGTAGCATCAAGTCTATCGCCCACGTGAATCTACATAACTAGTTCCTCTCAATTTATTCTATAATTATAAGCACGTAGTTTCACACAGCAAACAGCGGAATTATTTATAGATGATTCTACAACCAGTAGACCACGACTTTGTTAGCAAAGTTTCATCCCCGCGTTAGACCCGCCAATATACCATAAATGCACGCCTGTATTTCCCGGGTCAGGTAGAGGTGTATTCCACAGTCCCACATTATTATCACACCCCCACATTATCATTTTACCCACATTATCGCCATGTTATAGGGGGCGAGAGTTTTGCCACTAACCGTGCACGAATCGAGGCTCTGGGCTGAGAAATCCTTGAAAGCTACCTTAAAACCCAATATAGCATTCGGAACTGGGAATCGAAATCAGGAGGCACTCAGCAAACGAGCTTACTTGTCAGAAAATTACTTTCTTACTACTTACGCTTCTTCATCATTCATCATTCTTCTGCCCTTATCTCTTCTTACATGTCATTTCTTAGATACTTCTTTCAAAGTCGACATCAACTTATTAAATCTTTCGTAGTCCAGGCTGTTCTTCTGTCAGTCGCGGATTTTTTTTGACCATATCAAGATGATTTCTTGTTAAATTGCGTCGATGTTTTTTTCTGTTTCATCGGACAATATAAATTATTTATTTATAGCCCCATAAGTTCTCAAAACTAGCTTTGGTATATAAAACAAGATTTTAAGTGTATCATGTCATAATTTATAAAACAAGTTTCGTTTATTTAGAAGATTTGCCTTGATCCCAGATACTGTGGCGCTGAATCACTGCAATTTCTTCGAATACTCTAAAACAACGAACATTATTGTGAGATATTTCCTGCCTTTTGGCATAAACTTACTTATAAGTTTAACTTATTAAAGCGGTAAAATAAAGTACCGATATCCTCTATATGTAGATAAATCCGCATCTGATATTGGCAATCATAAATTGTTTCTCTACTTATATCTACCATAGACACATAATACGTTGAATATCCGGCCATGTGTTTATGTCTTAACAGTAATTTAAGAAATAAGATTTTTTAATTAACCGCTTTGAAAACTAGGTAATTCGGTTTTGTAACGTTTTTCTCACACAGTTTTAACACGGTTGAATGAAGAGGTTATCAGCGTCTGACTTTCGCATACAAACCTTTTAATTTTGCTAGTTTTGTTTAGTAACCGGACGACTGACGAAAATTATCTAAGTACAATACAGTGGAGTAATTGCGTAACACACTAGCAGTTGGCTTTCATGCTGACAGTTCATTGCGCTATTTACGTTGCCGAGCAGACAAACTTTTTGAACATATGAAGCAATGGATTACCAATATCCTTCAAAATTATTCAGATTGTGATTGATAGTTTAATTATTACACAATTAGGTGCAGGTTGCTTATAGTACATTATGATACGAGTGTGCTGTATTGGTCATTACCCATGAGGCGGTATTATTCGCGCGAGCCATAGGCGAGCGCGATAATTTAGCCGAGTGGGTAATGAACAATGCGCACGCGTTTCATACGACGTTTTTCAACACATTTGCGAGGAAAGAAACCGTCTTGTTGTAAGAACTTATGCTACAATAACGTAACTTTAGAGAAATGATACATTTAGATTCATAAAGTTCAACTGACCTTTGTTGCCAGGTACTGACTATCCACTTCCTGTAAAAACGTTTCTACGTCGGTTCGTATTTTTCTTAATAATTGTAACCTGCAGTAACCACACAACATATAATATTACGATAACAAATATTTATGAAAAATGGCGCGCTGGATTTTTTTCGGGTAGCGATGCGCGCGCAAGGCACTGACAAAACCGCTGAACAGCCTACCATCACGTTCGGTCGGAGGTGGAGACAAAATTAGATTTCGCTGCTAATTATTACTAATTATTCTCTATCGAGAGAGAGTGAGAGAGAAAGTGCGAATTTGGTCAAATGGAAAATACAGTATGGCGATTGTGAAAATTTTCTCATTTTTCGTAATGGGTGGCGTTTTCGTAATTTTCGATCATGCTAAAACCGATAGTGAGGTCAAAATGTTAATCCAAGATGGCGGCTGTGAAAATTTTCGTCATTGGTCTCGTTTTCGTAGTTTTCGATGGTTCTAAAGCTGATAGTGGGGTCAAAATCAAAATCTAAGATGGCGGCTGCGAAATTTTTGTCATGTTTTATCATGGGTTTCGTTTTCGTAGTTTTTGATGGTTCTAAAGCCAACAGTGAGGTCAAAATGTAAATCCAAGATGGCGGCTGTAAAAATTTCTCATTTCGCATTTTTCTCACCCATGCAAACTTTTTGCTTTAGAACCATCGAAAACTACGAAAACGACACCCATGACGAAAATGAGAAAAATTTTGCAGCCGCCATCTTGGATTTCCATTTTGACCTCACTATCAGCCTTAGAACCATTAAAAGCTACGAAAACGATACCATGACGAAAAATGAGAAAATTTTCGGAGCCGCCATCTTGGATTTCCATTTTGACCTCACTATCGGCTTTAGAACCATCGAAACCTACGAAAACGACACCCATGACGAAAAATGAGAAAAATTTCGGAGCCGCCATCTTGGATTTCCATTTTGACCTCACTATCGGCTTTAGAACCATCGAAAACACGAAAACGATACCCATGACGAAAAATGAGAAAATTTTCGCAGCCGCCATCTTAGATTTCCATTTTGACGAAATTCACACTTTCTCTTTCTCTCTCTATCGAATTAGAAAAAGACAGACGCAAGAATGAAGCCGCGTTAAAGAACTTCGTTCCAAAAACCTGTTTACTTTGTCACACTATATTAAGTCGCAATACGAAAGACATGTCGTGGCTTGATAGTACTTACTAATTCCATACTGCCAGACTGCCATGTCATTACTCCGACTAGTAAATAGTTATCTATGGCGCACATTACCGCACTAGTGCGATTATGTAAAGAAAAAAGCACGTGTCTATAATACACTGCATTATGAACCTAAAAGCGGTTAAATAAGAGCCACTTTACGAGCAACTGTGTTGAAAAATAAATAAAATACAGGCGCTTGCACATGCATGATGCATGATTTTTATCTACGTACTCGCAATCCGTGTACTCAATGGGATTTCCATAAACTTTTGTCACCCATTTGACGCCTTTGCGGGATGAATTTTCAAAATCCTTATTGCTCACTTTTGTTATACTTATAAGGAACTCTTGTGCAAAATTTCATGCTTCCAGACCTAGCAGTTTAGGCTGTGCGTTGTCAGTCCGTGAATGAAAGAATTTTATATTTTTATTATGTACATTTCCAAATACCTACCTACCACGCTCGCACTGTCTGCAGTGGAGCAAAATAAAACAGAAAAACAAAGGAATCGCGAGACCTCATTGCAGTGCGTTACAAATCGTATAGTATCTCGGATCATTCACGCCCTAAAAGTGTGGCGTTTGCAACGTGCGTACAAATTGATATGATTGCGTCACTACCACGTAAATATCTTGTTTCATGTTGGTAATATGTTTTGTTAATAGCTGGGCAACAAAAAAATAGAAAAAAACCTCCATTAGGCAATGAGTAGGTCTACAATTGCGCGTGCGGTGCGATGTTACTCGACGAACAGAGAAGATGAACATTTTTCTTTTTGATAGCGACTGGCTGTCTAAGCAAAGCTACTTGTTATATGGGGTTGCTTGCAAAAGAAGACTGGCAGCTAAAGAGAAGAGAGAAAGAAAGAAAGAAAGAAAGAAAGGAAAGAAAGAAAGAAAGGAAAGAAAGAAAGAAAGAAAGAAAGGAAAAAAAAGAAAGAAAGAAAGAAAGAAAGAAAGAAGAAAGTACATTTATAACATTTATTTGGAGGCAGTTCGTGAAACAACAGTGTGTACCTCACGCACGGCTGCGTCAAAAAGGTCCGCAGACAGATACTGTCTGACAGTTTTCTAATGAACCTTTAGGGACAAAGGATAAATATTTTTTTAACTTATAAATAAATGAATAATTCCCTCAATTTTTTCTTCATCAATTTTATTAAATATTACCTATAGGTACTAATTTATCAACCGAAAGATTAAAGGCTTGGCCTTTCCTACCAGTTTTTGCTGAACTAGTAAACGTGGGCCATAGCCAACTGGACTAGTAAAGATTACCGTACTGCTTCTGAAAATTGCAATTACCTAGGTCACCATCATCATCTACCTAGCCTTTTCCCAACTATGTTGGGGTCGGCTTTCAATCTAACCGGATGCAGCTGAATACCAGTATTTTACATGGAGAGACAGCCTTTCTATTCTCCACATCACAGTTACTGGGTGATATACGAAACCTCTTGGTAAGACTGATTGTCAGACTTTGGGTTTCTGACTACCAGTAACGACTGTCAAAGATCTGCGAATGACAAACAAAATTACAATTACATATTATAGGTAAGTACCTATAGAAAAAAAATAGTGATGGTTAAGATTCTTTCGCGTCTTTTCCCTATTACATAAAATGTATCTATTGTATATCAGTGCTTTAGCGACGAGGAACAGGGTGTAAAGTTCACTCATCCTATATAGACAAGCGAGGGTCCTCCGACCAGACGGGTGTCGTGTCTGGCGGGCAACTGCCCAACGATGTCGGGGAACTTATATATATGGTGTTGGCGGGGCAAACTCCAATTGCGCGATGCTGTATTTGTGTGACGTCAGGATTTTATGTGACTTCAAGTCTTTGCGTGGCGATGTAGATAGTGTAACAGTTAAATGCAATACTTTTGATAAGTTGTTTTTGATTTACAGCTTGCAGCACTATTTAGTTTCTAGGTTACAAATTCTACAGCAACATGATCTGTTGTTGTAGACGTAAATAATTTAATGTCTTTGTTGTAGACGAAGTTGCAAGCATAAGGAAAGGAGTTAAAATGCTTATCTAATTTAGCAATCGCGAAGTTATCGAATAGTCTCATATAATATAAGGAAAACATTAGGTAAAATAATATTGTCTACATACGAGTAGTAACGGCTTGATAGATACTTTACGACCACTTTTTATTCAACCAATAGTAACTGCTCTTGCTTCGTTTCAATTTTCCTAGTTCATAATTGAGCAATTAGTGTTTTTATTTGTAAGGTTTCAAAAATAGAACTGCTAGATTATCTATGTCTAAATATAGAGGTGCATAGTCTATATACATAAAAATGAAATGCTAAAAATAAAATGCTCACTTGAGAACGGCTGAGTCGATTAGGCAATTATTTTTTTGTTTTAAAATGATCGCTATAGTCCGAAAAATTGGAAAAATTTCGCTAATGGAATTTAATGCGATTTTCACCATTAGTTAGAAGCTTGATGATTTGACATTGCACCCGTGCGAAGCAGGGGTAGGTCGCAAGTACTAAATAAATCAAGCTATCTTCGAGGAAGATAGCTTCAGCCGGAATACTTCGTTTGATACCCAGTATTTTACAACAATAAAAGCATAAAGTAATTCATGCCCACCGAAGAATTTATACCCATATTACGTTACCTATAAACTGCAGCATAAACCAGCATTACGATGTTAATAGGAGAATATTAAAACTGGCTTTTTTGCTGTAACAAGATTCCGAACACGTTATAATGTAAAAACATCAAATCGAACGCGCGTTAATTTTCGCTGACGACTCGTAAAAATACTCGTTTTCAACTTGTTTTGATAAGTACGTAAAATTAGCATTTTTAGTGATATGCTGTGTCCATAATCACGAGTTTACGTGGTTTAACTGTCTACACTGTTTATTTTATTAAGAACTCATTGATACTTTTAGTTTAAACGCAAATTTTCAATTAGAATTGAAATAAAGTGAAAACGGAGTTCGGTAAGTGGGATTTTCGATTTAAAAAGATGTAAAATACGTCGCAAGTTATGCTTTTTTCAATAGGGTACAAGATATAGATAAACTGGGACCAAAACATGTTTCACATCTAGCTTTAGCAAATATGTGTTTGGATGTTTATCTGGCTGAGAACCTGACTGTTACGACTTCCTTAGTACCTTAGAAGCTGAGTATTTCTTCAAGTATATTGAAGGTACTCATGTGAACTACTATTGGTGGTTCTATGTTCAATTTTCCTGGCTGTGTTTTTATGTTCCGAAAGATAATTGATGAAGTGAAGGGCGGGCGTTTTGGGGGACTATCATATGTAATATTGACGTTCGGAAAGTTCTGATTCTCAGCCTAGTTTGAATAAATGACTTTCGAATTATGATGACTGATTTCCTCCAGATTTTATACAGGGTGACGATTTTTTCACCTGCATCTGTCAAGGGTGTGATTCTTCCCGTCATACTAAACAACATTCGCTGTGAAACTTAGGTATATCCCAATCGTAAAAAAAAAATCCTAAACAACAGTAGACAGACTTTTTTTTTACTCGCCACCGCGGCGAGTTCTTTTTACTCGCCTTTTTAAAGCAGTTCTCATGAACTTGTGTAAATGTATGATATTTCACTACTTCTTTACTGTTTTATTTATTTCATAAATGGTCAAATGAAAACCTGTTAATATTGAATCATGTTCCAACATCAATCAAACTTCTTGTACGTCACTTTCCAAAACAATTACAATGTAGTAACAAAAACTATAACGTGTAAGGTACTCTTATCTCTTTACATTCGTGTTGATCAATTACAGGCTCGTCTCTAATGAAACGTAACAGAAAATGGTTGATAATGATACGTTACCAACTGTTGCGGACGCCTGGCTACCGGCCCATTGTGGGCTAGTCAATAAATGGACAAGAACAGAAGATTTAGAATAGAAAATAGTGCAGGAACCTGGCAAAGATGGCTGCGAAGCAATTGATATTTTAGAAAATCAAGAAATTTAAAATCTGAGGTCTAACCAACAATGATCTCATGATGTTTTTTTTTTAATTTTCGTAGAGGATCATACTTAATATCATAAATTCAAAAGTAACTCGGTGTCTGTCTGTCAGTTACCTTTCCATGCCATAACGGCTAAACAGATTTTGATGGAATTTGGCATACAGGCCTAGGTTAGGACATAGGATATTTTTATCCCAGTAGTACGTTCCCGTAGGATAATTCCTGTCCTCTACACCACTGGCGAAACCGTGGGCAAAGACAAGTGTAAAATACTAAAATCATTCTCCTGTGAGACTTAGAATGGTGAACACGTTTCAAACCGAATACAGATGACCAGCCATGCGTTTGTGTTGACCGACGATGCTTATGCTCTGGTGTTCTTGACAGACAGATTTGTCTTTAGACGTTAACGGTTGTAATAGAAAGATATACGTTGGAGAATATAGTGACAATAAAATCACAATCAAAAGTTTATTATCAACTATTTATTCAAATTAGGTTGAGAATCAGCACTTTTTGAACGTCAAAATTACATAAGACAGTGCTCCAAACCGCACGCCATTCACCATTTCCTAGTGGTTCTGTTGGGAAGTAGAAGTGGTGAAACAAACTACCCGGCAGAAAAATAATAGTTTGAAACTAAACAGTCTTTCCAACCGAGTGAAGAAAGGTTTTATAGTGAACCTTCTTCCTTCATTTACTGACTGGCCTCGGTAAACTGAATCGCAATTGATATTCTATTATGTTAGCAGTTGCGGCAGTTAGTTACAATATATCTGTTCACCGTGTCAGTAAGGTTGGCTGGTTTTAACTGCTTACACTTCTTACGTCATGTGAGCTCTGGGGTTTACTAATAACTTGTTTGGAAGATGGCGCAGTTTCTTTCTTCACGTTTATGATTTGTTTTTATTTTTAGTCGTCGAGCTGAAATTCTTGTTTCGTAAAAGAAAATCAGGTTTTCCCTATGTCCTATGTTGCTTTACTAACTGCCCTATGGGTATTGCTGTTACTCCAGATTCTTCAATAATATATTATCTTATCCTTCTTTATTTTCAAAGCTCATAAGACAGATTTTTACAACTTCAGGAAACGTATTTTTGCGTGAAACTACATTACGTGCATATCATAAAAAAAATTAACTACCAGGGTTTCATAATCATTGCGGAGAGATAACTGTTTTTTCACCTCCACGCAGTGTTTAGGTTTACTCAAGAATTACGAATATATCATTGTATCTTTAATATTTCTGGCAAACCTGTTTTTAAATGTTTTATGTCTTCGCGTTTTATAATTGTTCATGTTCGTCGAATCGATTACCAGATCCCCGTGATGTTTTTGACATGGAATCCTAATAAATCTTTTGTTGGTATTTATATAATTAAGTATAATTTTGAGGAATTTTAGTATGTGAGGATTGTAATAAGGCCCTTTGTAGCTCTGAGTATTGAATTAAATTTTACAGCTTTTTCAAATCATTATCATGGAGTTGTGTAGACCTTTAAGTGACATAATTTACACAGAAAGAAAATCCTTTTTTAAATGTAGTGTATTTTGTAAATAGGTTGTTGTTGTTTTTAATCTATCATAATTATTATAAAACCAAGGCGCTTTTCACGTTTGTCTGTATGTCTGCGATGTTCTTCTAAACCACGCAACAGATTTTGATGAGGTTTTCACCATCGTTTAGAGAATTTATTCCAGTTATGTGTTCAATACATTAATATTAAAGTTATGTTTATCATAGAAATCTCGATGTTTTGTCAAGTCGTAAAACCCGTGCAAAGCAAGACTGGGTCACTAGTTAATAAATAAACAAACTTCTGCCTTCAGCATATAGTACACTCCAGCTTCCATTTTCAGGTCTTCTATTTAGATGATTTACTTTTTAAATAACTAGATAAATAAGCAATTGAGTTAAGAATTGGAATCATCATCAATCTCTTTTATATCCCAATTTATTTGGAGTTAACGCAACATGTCTTTTTCTTCCATAATTAAGTAAAATTAGAATCGTCATCTGCCTAGCCTCTCCCAAATATGTTGGGGTCGGCTTCTAGTCTAACCGGATGCAGCTGAATACCAGTATTCTACATAGAAAGACTGCCTATCTGACCTCCACAGCCCAGTTACTGGGTAAAACGATACCCCTTTGGTAAGACTGGTTGTCAGACTTTCGGGCTTCTGACGACCCGTAACGACTGTCAAAGATCCACAAATGACAGCCAGGACCAACGGCTTAACGTGCTTTCCGACTCCGAGGCACGGAGGGAGGAGTCTTGGTATGTAAAGATGGTCACCCATCCACGGACCAACCGCGGCAAACGTAGCTAATCTGATCGATCGACTACTTAACCACAAGCCCCTCAAAATTAGAATATGCACAAATAATGTCTCAAAATACCTACGTTAAGTGAAAACCAAACACGAATCAAGTTTCGCACATCAGCATATTTTACCTACTATCCACAAAATTATGCGAAGACAATCAACAAATTTTGGATTCATCATCGATTGTATAACTAGAGTTGCGCAAGGCAGGTGGTATCGAATCGATTAGAGTCGGCCGAGATTCGGTATCGATGTGCATGGTAGTTTGACTTCCGTTCATGGAATTTTGTGGGATATTGACATGGAAACATACATTATTAACGATTGACGTGTTAATGTGGTCTTAGAAGCACGTATGGGAGTTATAAATAGTGTACTTGGAGCATGATTCACGAAGTAATTCTGGCGTGAGTTGATTGTGTTTCCCAAACTAACGGTTTTGATAATACCTATATTCATGAAAGAAAGGAAAATGACTGCAGAAAAGCTTAAAATAAAACCACAGTAAATAATATGAAGCGAAGTAGAAAACCACAAACCCAAAATGACAAGAATTAGTATCATAGTTATTGTAAATGATAAGAAAATTATAAGTAGGTAATTGAACCGGGAAATAGGACATCAAGCGAAAATGATACGAAGATGAACCAAGTACATACTGACATTGAATAAACTAACAATATTATTGTAACACATAATGAATGAATTAACGAACACTACGATGCAACTGAACAATAACAATAGCGCGTAGTTGTTTAATTGACGCCACGTGTGGCGAATGATCAATGCCTTTGATTACAACTGTCGTAAGCATCGCTTTAATGGGGTACTAGGTGTGACATAATTGATAATAGTGGGTCATAGAGGCACGGTGGGTCAGTGGTGGAGTCAAGTTCCGGAGCTTGTTGATAGTGAAAGTTATTCCCGTGACAGTTCACCAGACCATATTTCTATAGAACATCCAGAAATGATTCAGATGGTCATCATCCAGAAAATTGTTTTGTGATTTTTGTGTTTGATAGGATCGCTCGTGACCCCTATCTCACCAGTGATGATGGGGTCGACGATCATACAGGCTAGCTTCGACCCCTATTTACACGAGATATGGTTCCCAAGATTTTTATAAATCCTTACTGAAGTTTTCGAACTGTACACGGTACTCGTAAAAAGTAAAGTACGCGAGTCAATTTTCTAACCTAAATACCTCCATACCAACGGACAGATGCCAAGATATATTTTATTAAACCTCTTGTAAAGGCATGATCAAGACAGAAAATCTAGTACTATTCAACATGCATGAACAAGATACCATATAAGGACCTTGAGACGGACATAAATGCAGTCCAACACATTAGATCGTAGATGCAATGAAACGCTCTGGGAAAACCATTGTCACACGCGGACAAGGATGCGAAATTAGGTGGCATATTAACTTGTGTTGCAAACTGCTTATTTACTTCGTTAATTTTCTTGTTATTTCTTTCGCAAGTTGTATCTGTTGAGTATATGGCTTATGGTTTTATGACTACGTTTAATAGCTGCGAGTCATTCCCATTTTCTTGCATATTTTTATTTTAGTTACCTCTCTGACAATTCCCTGGTCGATCAGTCTTCTAGGCAATAGCAATAAATGTTCTGGCCTTCTACAATTTTACTTTTCTCCATTTCTACTTCGGAAATATAGACGTACAAAAGTTGCTGGTTTTACTTTTCGATCAAACACATCTACTTTTGTATCATATTCAAAATAAGTTGCAGAAACAGAAAGTATGGCTTGAAAGCTTATTTGGCTAGCTAAACTTGGCACCACTACTTTAAAAAAGTGTACTATAAAGTCCATTATCTGCACGTTTTTCTCCTGCAAGTACAAAAAGAACTTCAACAATAGCTGAACCTGAACACCTGTAAGACAGAACTGATTGTTACTACCTATTTCACTTATCACGTACGTTTACGTTTGCTTATCGTTCTCAAGGCTTTTCATTTTTGTTTTAATGTTTCTTTCATGTCTCTCGTTATGCTGATTTAATTTATGTAACGTGTATTGAATGTGGGAAACTAAGACGTATAGTTTTGACTACGGACATCCGGGGTTTTGAATATGTAGTAGCGACAATTTTAAAACTAGTTTTAGTTCTAGGTGGGCAGGATAGTATTTGAAGATTTTCGTTTTAGCATTGTTTGTATTTCCTACTTGTGTGTTTTATTTATCTCGTTGCGCGTTGCTTCCAGGTTTCAGCCTCCATATTTGGGTAATCATAATGTGCAAACGTATTGTATTTAATGTTTGCTAAAATAAACATATACAATACAAAAGTATAAGTTTTCACGATTGTCTGTATCATCCACACTTACTTTCCACCTTTGCTATTTTCTGTAGTTTTGTCTTTAAATTGATCTCCTCTGTGACATTGATCATCAAAATACGATTATTGTCAATCACAAATACTATTTGTCCTCTAAATTCAAATCTCGGAACACAATCCACTCCCTGACCTGTGTCAACAATGCTATCGCACAGATGCCTGCGCCCGCGCCGTGCCGGCCCGTGCCATACGCCCGTAATCAATTACATTACACTCTTGTAGTACCCACAGTAATTACAACCAAGTGAGGACTTTATTACGGATTAAGGCCATGGAGTCGAGGAAGAAACCAAGGTTGACCGACTTTAAGGTGAAGAGGATTGTTGTTTTAGATGGGATTGTTCTGAAGGATAATACTAGGAAGGAAGTGTTCACTGAGATAATAAGCTGAAAGAGATACTGTGTCTACTGGAAGAATAATTATGATTTCTGGGGTCAGTGCATTGGGTACTTGCTGAAATAAATAAAAAAAAAAGACACCACGGGTTCCTGCTCTAGCCTTGGTCCATTTCCTAATTTATTTAGGGATGATGATGAAAGTTTTGATCGCAATCAAGGTGTTTTCATCATGCTTGATGCAAGATAAAATCGTTGATTGACAAATCTTAGCCATTATCTTTTGATTTCATCCTTCGCTGCCCTACTCCTGTTATGAAAACTCATTAGTTTTCATAATATAGAATATCTATTGAATTTGGCTTCTACGACGCCTTTATGAATTTCCACGAAGAGTTCAAATTTCATAGGCACTACCAAATGTAACAATCCATTTACCTTGCACAGTTGCAAGTCTTTTAAACTTTATTTTTCTGATAGAAAGAGCTGAATTGAGGGAAATTGATTTTGTATGGCGCTGAGAGATGGGTGAGACGGGCTATCAACCGGTGTGAGTAGTGTGACTAGTTTCTAGCTGTCACTTTATTCAATCTGTTAATGCAATACGTGCCTGTGCTCTATTGGTATCACTTTTATACCGTTTGGGCTTTATAGGTACCATTAACGCAAAAAATCTTTCCTGGAGGTCATTTCTGGCAGTTTTATTAGGTACTATAAAGTTATTCGAGTCTTCAATTTTAGTATTAAGTATACTGTCACATTCAGTTTTTGTAAGAAGTCTATTCATTTAAAAAAGAATATACTTTAATCGCGTAAGGACCTGAAAAGTATTACTTTTCAGGTCCTTACGCGACATCTTTATCATCTACTATTTCGACAAGATTACTCAGTTTACTCACATAATTAATTTCTTATTATAAACTGTACAATTTCACAAAGCAAAGGGGTTCCCCTTCATCAGTTATAAGATGTTAAATATTATAACAAATAACATCATCAATATCAAGCCAATAAGTCTTCAAAAGAACTTGTTTTAAAATTTAATTCAAGTTCCTTAGCAAATATTTTTTAAACCAACTTGACGAGTTTGATTTTGTTTTTCATAGATTAGATTTTTTGCAAAAACTGTCCATTATGTGAATAATTTGATGAAGTCACTAGTTCGAGTCTAGACATTTTTGATTGCATAAACAGTTGCTTAAATTATAAGTACAAGACTGCTCTATTCATTATAACAAAGTGTTCTACTTAATGTTAATGTCGACAGATGTTTTTCTTGTATTACAATAATAAATGTTCAAGTATTGGCAACAGTATTGAAAACTCCAAAAGAATACAATGCCAGAAAATTGATGATTACAAAATTGCTGTAAGTATTATTGATAACTGACACAGAATTATAATCTGACTGGCCATTTGAATAACGGGACGATGATGATAAAATAAAGGTAACTGTAAAACTGTAATTTGGTATTGTTTTTGCAAGCAATGCCGCTCTTGCTTTGATATCCTGGTCAACCTTGGACTAACTAACAATAACATTCTCTTGCGGTATCCCAATTTATTTGGGGTCAGCGCAGCATGTCTTTCCTTCCATACATCTCAGTAGCCCTTTTCTAGCCATATCATCCTTCACATAGTCCATCCATCGTTTCTTTGGTCTTCTTATAGCCATCCGCATCCTCAAAACGATCCTCATGAATTTTTTCTCAAGTCGTCTTACCTAAAAAACATTTGTATCTAAATAAACAGTGGATCCTGCCTTTTCAACGGAGGATGAGGAGCTTTCCATTTGTTTCTTATATCTCTAAATATGTTTCAAATAAGACAGCGAGTAAATATGAAGCGACAGCGTAAATAAAACAATAATGAATAATTTTAAAACTTAATAAATAAATGTATAATTTATAAAAAAATAATTATAATTCTTAAATTCAATTAAAACAGTATAACTTACTAACTACTTAACTAATAATAAAATGTATCACATTAAACACCCAGTGCTCTTCCTCCTCTCTCCTACTTGATCTATGCTGTGCCCGACAGGGTCCATAATTGTGACTAATATAATTATTTCCCTACCAACTATATACATTATGATACGCAATAAAGAATTGAATTGAGTAGGAAAATAAGCCTCTATTTTTATTAAACCAATGCGTATTTTTTTTGCTTCAAACTGAATAAAAGAGCAAATTACGGGGTAACAATGGATCTTTGTGTTTCAAACATAAATTGATTTAATTACACATACAAGTGTCTATCAAATCGTGGAAAGGAACCGTAGATTACCTTGTAATGTACCAATGAAACAACTGCAGGCCTAAACTTCTGAAGGCGACTATAAGAGTATATAATCAGTAGGAAGTGGTCATTGATTCACCATCTTTAATTGGATTAGGAATCATCCTAATGAAGTCATTAAGAAAGGCGTTAAGAGTGATGATGATGAATATAATGAAACACATCATCATATCAGCCGAAAGACGTCCACTGCTGGACATAGGCCTCCCCCAAGCACCGCTACTTCGACTGATTCTGTGCTTCCCGCATCCAGCGGATTCCTGCGGCCTTTACAAGGTCATCGGTCCATCTTGTGGGAGGCCTTCCAACGCTACGTCTTCCGGTACGCGGTCGCCACTCCAGAACCTTTCGGCCCCATCGGCCGAAACCCATACGTCCGGGGAACTGTGAACAGTTAGTCACACTTGAAAAGCTGTTCTTCCAGGATAATCTTCCACAACGGAAATAACTATTACCTACCTTATAGCTTGGGTCAACACGAAAGAAGAAGTTGAAGATGTAGAATCTATTACTAAATTAATGCTGGTAGTAGGCAACTTTATTTAAATAACACAGACTACCGGTTACCTTACAAGTAGGTACAAAAATGAAATGGTTTCCAATAAAATTGGAATTAATGATATTCCACGAAATTCGGAAATTAGTCACAACATGGATGATTGAATTTGCAGTAATTAAGTGTACGACTAGTTTAAATGAAAGTGGAAGTTGACGGAAAAAGGAAACGCCAAGAGGAAGACGTTTCGCTTTTTTGAACTAATAATAGCTATCAATGAAACTTACATATCCTGTGTATGGATCGTTGATAGGCCGTCACATTCACTGCTAAATGGTGGCATCATTCAAGTTTTTTCTGCCACCAATGTGCCTGCAGCTATTTTTCTACAAATTCACTGCTTACACTCAATAAAATGAGCATACCAACATTAGGTTTACAAAACACTTCAAAAAGGAAAGTAGCAATAATTACAATTAAGTAATAACGATAAAAATTAATTAATTGAGCTCTTAACCAATGAAGCGCATTATAAAAATAAAAGACAATGTACCTGATTGTCAATTTGTTGTCTATGGCTGATTGACCGTAGAGGTTATTTATGAAATGCCATAAAAAGTATGAAGGGCATTGTTAAGAAAATCTGTATAAAAAGAAAAGAAAAACAACTGAATGATTGCCGCATGTCAGATGAGCAGTTAAAAACTGCTGATGGGTCCCATTAAATGATAGACGACATCGCGGCAGACCAAAACGAAGATGGGGGACGAACTCGACTCCTGCCGAAAGGACTGGGCCGCAATGGCAGTGGGCAGAAAGACAGTGGGAAAGGGAGGCCTTAGCCCAGCATTGGGACAGATAGAAAGATGTGCGTGCATAAAAACGATCTTAGTTAGCGATCATATACATACATAGGCCCTGGGGGCCGATTCTACTAACAACAACAGACAGACATATATACTGAAACTCCGAGTAACATAAATAATGGAATAGATAATGATGATATGACATTAGTACAGTTTTCGTATATTCTGGTACACACGTTGTTCTTCGTGGAACTATAGCGGAGTCGTGTGGGTTCATAAGTTCAAGAACGTAGTATGAAAGGCATTAGGGTAATGTGTCTGATCGGTACATATTTATACGTAGGTAGAAACAGGTCATTAGCCATCGTATGTTAATGCTAAAGTTAACAGTTACAGAGCTGTTTTGACTGCTCATCCACTTGTTTAAAGAATACACAAGTAATTGTTTACAGTAGTAGAACTAAGTGGTGAAGATTTCAAAGTTATCGGTACTTTCGGTTCTCTTGCGGTTGCATCATTTGGGGTTAGCGCAACATGTGTTTTTCTTCCATACTACAAACTGATCGGTACTAGAAACGAGTTTTAAAATCATAAACGCAAAAGACTATAAAAACAAACATAACGCTTCGGTGTATTAACAATCAAACAAAAAGATTAACACCTTTTCACGACCACTTCTTAGAAGATATACGATAAAAAATACAACAAAAAACAACAACATACAATGTCCATTTATTCGCGTGAATCGAAGGCTCTCAATTAATCGTAACAATAGATGATGAAAATTGTTTTTCTGATGCTGTGGCTGATGAAGCGTAGGTTGAAGAAATCATTCGGTCTTCAGTACGCCGTGAAGGTGATGAAATGATTACTAGGTAAGGTCGCTTTTTTATTAGTTGTCATAGGTTACTTGAAATCAGTGTGACTGCGTGTGAATGATTCTCCACTCGGCTGCGCGGAACGAGCTAGCCGTGGCCGGAGATTTAATAAAAAGTATATTAAATATGATTGTTGTTACTATAAAAATGTAAGAATGCTTGTTATATAGTGATATGGATTGTGTGAATGACTATGAAACTAGAAGTGAATTACTAAGGTGAGGAAGATGATGATGAACTATGGATGAACGCGATGGTTACACTGTTTTTGTATTTGGACTAAGCTTGGATGTTTTAAGTTTGAATCGACCCATTTTCATGCAAGTGCATATATAATTATCATTCTCAAATTGGGATGGAGAAAATCGCAACATCAATGTTTCGTTTCGTATCAGATCATGATGCTTTAAAGTTTATAGTAAGCTTTTAGTTGACAGTAAAATAGGTACTAATAAAACCCCATCGTCAGATGGAAAACCCCAATATTAAATGTAGACAACAAAAACATATATTTGCATAGGACCTTGATTTGCACTTTACCTTTGTATCCTTTGCTATTTTTCTCTTATTTTGAACCAGTTTCTCAAACTTGACTACAGAAAGTATTTCCACCGAAGTTATTACTTAACGAACTATTCTCTATGCTGCTTTCAGGAGAAATTTCGGTCAACTCTCCAAAAACTGCAACCAGGTTTCAGATTTGCATTTCCATAACTCATTGATCTCTTGTTTCAAACAACGGTTGTATTTATAAAAACAGTTAAAAGTCATTGTCGGTACATCCTTGTACATGATTCATGTATTGCTCAGTATGTTTCGGGTTCAGTGGGTCAGTCACCGGCCGGGAATCGAACCGGTCTGAGCAGTACTCCACACCTACGTGTGCAGTTTCTGATATTTCAATGTCAAGATGGATATGTGTAGATTTTGATATTTACTTGCTATTTGTTCTGTCGGCTGTTTTGTTCTCTATATTATCACATAGCTAGGTAGTTAAGTTAATTACGTTTTCCTGACTCAAAGCTGTATTTCTAAATTCTGTAACGCGTAGCTATCTCCTAGTTCTCGATTGCCTACCGTTTCTTTCTTCTGTCAAGAGATATATATTCTCTGTTCTGTAAATTGTAAACAAGTAAGCTTTAATACAATCTTAAGAAAATCTATGCTCCTTGGGATTCCCTCGCTTAGTGAGTCTGCGACCTACATAGATCTACTATGATACCTAACATGCTGTAACTTCTTTACGATGTTCAACTTTTCCAAAAAAAAAAAACCTGTTTAATTTAATTATCATCTCGAACCGTGTGACGGATGTGTGCTGTGCTTTACGATTTTGAGTAAAAGTGTTGGTTTATATAACATACTTATTATTATTGCATTAATTCAAATCCGTACAGGAAATCATTGATCTTAATTTTTAGGATATACTTTTACTTTTAATTAGATACAATCTTAAGAATATTAAGAGTTTGAGATTACAAAATTCTGAAAATGTTTTTTTATAATTTCTGGTTAAAAGTTATAACTTTTGCCGACTTGTTGAAAGATAAATATAAAGATGAAAAGTGTAAATTATGTTCCTCCTGTAGATCACTGAGAATGATACAAGCTTAGTGTCATAGAACAAGCAGACATATAAATTGATGTTTATAATACAGGTATTAAACACGCAGTTGCAATGCAAATCCAGGCAGAAGTAATTACAAAACAAAGTTATGGTAGTTAACCTGTAACCTATGAACGTAACGAACCCTGAGCGATTCCACTTTTACTTCCGCGAAATTGGAACACTCTGTAAAGTAGCTTTATTTATGCTGTTGAAAAAATTATGAATAAAAATGTTAAAGGAAGGAGAGGGAGACTAAAGAGAAGATGGAGTGTGTGACAGGAATGATATGTAGATGAAAAGGGAATGAATAATAAGGTGGTGGCTGACAGGGAAGAATGGAAGAGAAAAATATAAGGACGATTTCAAGTAGGTAACTTGGAACAAGAGCAGAAAGAAGAAAAATGGCGTTAGCTTGTTCTAGTTTGAAGGATAATATGGCGTCATTAAAGGCACAAGACGACATGAGGCGTGGTCTCTAGGAGGCAAATGCAATATGTTGTACAACTTAGAATCTAGGACGTATTTTGGACTATGTGACCTTAGAGGTACCTATTGCAATTGATAATATTAGGCAGTGATTCCAGCTGTTCGCTATTATAGTACCGCTTACTAAAATAATGAAAAAGGAGCCAATATGAAAGAATAAGAAATATCTAATGATGAGAAGTAGAAGTTTCTGAGTGAATTTTGCCTTTAGTTATACTGGTTTATGTCCCGAGAATGCAAAAATCAGCAGCAAATACAACATAAACTTTTTGAATGATCATTATTTTCGAGATATAAACGTTATTTATACTCAGAATAAAAACAAACTCTTTTTTTGTTTTGCGGAGCTATTTTATCTTGATGACACTTTTAAAGGTTAAGTTAATAAATGTAAAAAATAAACAGTTGTTCAAATAATTCGCATCAAGCAAAGTAGGTATTAAGAATTCACGTACTTTTGCCCAAATTATTCTCCAGCCAATTAAGTTTCAACGAGCCGTCACACCTAATTAATTTGATTCGTAAAATCGCATTATTTTGTCTCAATATTTTCGTGAAAGCTGTTTTCCAGTGCAATTTATTTCAAAGATCGAATAAAGTAGAATTAAATCTCGGTTGCAAGGAGATCGTTACTCTATTTAAATACATACAAAAGACTCTATTACGTATTGCTAAATTTGTCATTGGTGAATGCTATTCTTGTTCGTAATTGGTCTACTAAACGCCTTGATACACTTTACACAATAGAGCTGGGAACCGCAGTTTTTGCTTATCTGTAGTAAACACTAAATGTCATATCAACCACATCTCCTTAACACTATAATGAACTTTATAACTTAAAAGCTAACGTTTAAAATTAAATGAGAGTTGATGAATAGGAATTGCTATAGTGACGTAGTAATCTTAAACGATTGTCTTAGCAAAGAAAGGATAAATTAGTATTATTAAGCTTAATATTAGGCTTAATTAATTAACTCTTCAATGAAAGAATTAGTAGCAAGTTGCAACAAATATAAAAAAAAAACTTAAAAAAAAATGGAGTCTGGTTTTGAATTTTCGTTTTTTTGCCACCGACTTCCGAAATATTTAAAAGCTATTTTTCAATTTGTAGTATTTTTTTGGAAGTCGGTTGCTTTTTTTTTGGGAAAAATATTTTATTTTCTCTTTTTATTTATAGTAGGTACATACCTACCCCACACAAATTCAAATACCACGACCTGCTATGTAGGTATATAACAGTGACACAGTGAACTTACTAAAACATCATCCACATAGGCTAAGTGGGAAAAATACGTATTATTGAATCTAACTCAAAAACTACCCAAGTAAAGTGGGACCACGCAAGCTTCCTCTATCAAATTAAATAATAATTTTCAAAATCCGTCCACAATTGATGAAAATATCGATGGACATACATGAAGAAATATTAAATTAAACAAACTTATGCTACGAACGTCATCCTTTTGGAAGTCGGTTAAAAATTTGACGCAAGATAAAATCGTGACAAAGGTTGTCCCATTCATTTTTTAAAGGCAAGCTGCCAAAACAGGCTTATGGTTTTCCCATTGCGAAGTTAAACAGAAAATCAGCTTTTGACACTCGCTTAATTTGTCTTTGATTAGCCCGTTTAATTACTCAATTTCGTAAAAGATTTTCTACCAAAAAAAATTAACTTGGCTATCATTATTTCCTAGACTTACAAAATAAATCAATTCTCAAATGCTACTCTTATTCAAACGTGTTAGAACCGCTGGCATCTCTCTGCACGTGTCCCCGATCCTAGCAGAGTTATGGTCCTATACTCAACAGTCATAGACTCATAAGCCAATCGACCATTTACCATTTGACCGTCTGTCACCGTTCTATAAATACCGGCCGTATGCGCAGGCGCACGCAGCGCTCGACACCGCTTGACCTTTGTGTCAAATTCATTCAGTATTGTACTGACATGCTCGCCTCGCACAACGCATTACCTGCCGCCTGCGAGGTCTTTATTTGTGAGGTTTATTAAAGCCCTTTTATGATGAGTAGAGAGGTGAGTTTAAAGAGCTTGTTTGTAACTACTCTAAGATAGCTTACCTAAGGACATTTGAACAATACTTACCGAAAGGCCAACCATTCTTTTTCTGGTGTCTTGTCATTAAGAAAGAATGACGGAAAGATACAAATCATCATAAATACAAGCCACTCATCCTGAAATTAAATAAAAAATAGTTACGCCAAAAGGGCGTCAGCTCAACTTTCTTACTAAAATGCAGCATCATTTGGCTGAATTTGCCAACGCAAGCTCAGCCAGATAATGCTGCAAGAGCAAGTCACTTCAAAACAACCCTTTATTGCAAGAGCAAGTAACTTCAAAACTGCCTTTTATTGCAAGAGCAAGTAACTTCAAAACTGCCTTTTATTGCAAGAGCAAGTAACTTCAAAACTGCCTTTTATTGCAAGAGCAAGTAACTTCAAAACTGCCTTTTATTGTAAGAGCAAGTAACTTCAAAACTGCCTTTTATTGCAAGAGCAAGTAACTTCAAAACTGCCCTTTATTGCAAGAGCAAAAGTTACTTTATCTTCGTAGTGTGTCGATGGGAATCTTTGTATTGATCAAGCTGATTAAGCCCAGAAATTACTCATGCAAACCTTGGTTTGTAAGGTAGTTAAAATGCTTGTAACCTGTGCTTGTACTTGGTGTTTAGGTTGCAAATATCATGTCACCACTACATGATCAAAAACTCTATCACTTAATCCATGTTTCAATTCCTCATAGATCACTCAAAGGTCTACCCATTGAAAGTGAAAAGGAGACAGTGTAAGCCTAATGACGTTTTCACTAACTCTTTATTACACGACAACATTATTGGGAAAGCTCGTTATATAGATTACGGTGATCACTGTCCATGTTTTCTAATGCAATATGCTGTAACTTTATGTGGTAATGTTATACGTGTGGTATAAGAAAATTGGCGGTACTTGAGAGCGACTATTAGCTCAGTCGGTCCATCTTCAGGACAGTTATGCGATCCTGGTAGGTGGAAAATGGAACTCCACCTTCCCCAAAAGTTTAAAATTGGGTATCTAATTACTATCTTTTTTTCGATTTTAGTAGGTTCAGCTGAAACTGATAAAAAAAAATACGAATTAATAGTATTTTTTTCATGTCAATTTCTCTATCCTAAAGTATACCTAGTACATTAGTAGTAAATTTATAAATTATATATTGTCAACAAAGAGCTGTGCCTTCCTAAGCATATTACAGAAAATCTCATACCTAATGTGTTTCAATATGCTTTCAATTCAATCTGTTATACAAAGAGAAAAACGATTTCTTAAGACGATTCAATCGCTTCCAATACCTTGCAATACTCTTGCTTACATTTCAGTGACTCCATCTGCAATGTTTCATCAAATTGCTTGACACTTCTTTGTGACCAAATAAAACTGTCCAAAATAGCTACACGTAATAAGGCTCCCAATTTATTACTTGTTACTCAACAGCAATCACCTATGCAATGACAACATCGTTGCTTCATCATTGGTCACGAGGCCAAAGCGAATGAACCTGGGTTTTTATATAGGGATACCACGCCGTCCGAGTGTTTAGAAATACTGTTGCGTTTTATGACATCCTGGTACCAGTAGCCGTGGTGACCGTAATGTGTTTGGGAAAATGCAGGGAAAATTATATCCGAGTAGTTTTTTAAGTTGAAAGAATAGGTAATTTTTATATGAAATCGGTTTTTAGTAATTTTAACATTTGTGGATTATAAGCGTTTTCAAACAATTTTTTTCTCTCGTTATCGAAACGGTGAAGAAAAAATTCGTGAGGAAACTGGCATGTCCTAGATCAAAAAAATCGAAGACATGTGACATCCACCATTGGTCCCGCTTGGTGGATTACAGCCTGTGCTCCAGCAGTGGCTGATTATGCTTATATCATTTATGTATCTTCCTTTTCTACGTCTTTGTTCTATTCTTTGACTATGACTATCGGAACGTAATCCATCTAAACCCTCATCAATTTGTAGATTCCAAAAACCTTTAGCAACAGACTGTTAACTACAATTTCCCTACTTAAACCTTACCGGACGGAAATTTTGTAATGCCCATACCAAATCACCGGCTTTAGTTTGTCCAGTTTCTTCACCAGCAACCTATGTCCACGATATCAACATTACGCAAAATTGAACTCTCAAATATATAAAAAAACTGCTCAACAATTGGAGAGAGAAGTCAAGTGTCCCCAGGGCCGTCTTTACCCGGGGGTGCAAGGGGTGCGCAGCACCCCGGCGCAGGGTTTTAGGAGGCGCAAACCGATGGCCATATAGGTACCATGCGTAATCACAATTTAAAAATATTACATCATCCATAAATAATCAATAAGCTAAAAATGTTTACAAAAAAAAAAACGCCTCTGCAGCTTTCGACACACTCGCTTTGCGACTTGCGTTGTGGAAGCCAATTTAGATCTTAATAGGTACTAAAAGAATAAAATTTATATTCAAAGAGAGCTTGTGGCTACAAGTGCGTGCGCGCGCGCCCTTTGACACGCGACACCCGCTTTTTGATCTAACGCCGCCGCCCGCTTGAAGCGAGTGTCTAGTATCTAGTCAGCAAAAATTTAATGTTTATATAGTAGTGATTTTATTTGTATTACAATTAAATTACCATTTCCAATAAAGCGATAGCCGTAGTAGGTTACCGTACGTAACGTTTGGCATAAGTTCCTACTTATTTTGTATTTAGTTGTATTGAAAAAAAGTTATTTAATTCGTATAGTGAAATACAAGTACAAGGAGAGTGTAAAATTATTTTGTGGAAATTAATTGTCAAGGTAAGTCAAAAGAAGTAGTAGTAAGGAAAAATCTTAATCTTTTCAGTAAAAGAGGTGAAAGGCACAATTATAGTACTAGAAATAGGGACAAATTAGTTCAAACTGGTTTCAGACTGGCTAAAGTAGACTCATCCTTCATGGGGTACTGTTTAAAATGTTACAATAAAATACCTCCCCACATACTCGAACTAAATGAAACCAAATTTAAATCTTGTATAAAACGCACACTATGCTGCCAAGCATATTATAAATTGGGGGATTACATCGCTGACAAAAATGCTTGGCTCAACGCTGGTCCAGCTCCACAAGGGCGCATAAACTAGTTGATTAGCATCGAAAATATTGTTGGAGCCGCTGAAGATTGCAAAAACTATATTTGCATTGTATAAATTCAATCTCTTAGTATTGTATAATTGCATTGCACATGTGTGAGCACTGTGACCATTTTACAAAACTACCATTATTGGGTATGTCTTTCATTGACTTGAATGAGCCCTGATGGCTGAGAGTATGTCATACTCACTTAAGTGTCTCGCTGGTGGTGGCGTGTGTGTTGGATCATTAAGTTCCCTTCAAAATGGTTGAGCTAAATGGTGCTGATCCATGCGTCATGTTCGTGAACGGGCGCCGTCAGTAGGGACTGGTCATCTCTTAGCTGCCATGGCTTATTTTAATTTTTAATTTTTGAATTGTTTTTTATTACGGACGCTTTTAACTTGCACGTCTTTCTACATTGTTCTCACATGTTTAATTTCAACATGAATGATGTAACCAATATTTTGTAACAATATTTTAATTTAAAAGAGTGTCCGTGGAGTTTCTTGCCCGTTCTTCTCCATAGGAACCTACTACGCTTTGGAATGGGCAACTAGCTTCATCTTTCTGACTGACCGACCCCTTGACAATTCAAAAGTGCCTGTAATTGGTTTATTTGAAATAAATGCTTTGAGTTTGAGTTTGAGTTTTAAAACAATGTTAAGTGATATTTACGGCAAGAAATAAATGAATAAATCACAAAAGTCTCAACTTAGAAAAAAAGTTAACGAATCAAAATAGATCAGACATTGACGGGGAAGATCTATCTAATGAGTTAGAATTGCTACCTTTATTTTTTATAAATAAAGACACAACACTTGATGTACTAAATTATATTTATGCCAATAATTTAATGTCCGTGTTTCCTAATGTTTCAACATCTTTACGTATTTATTTAACCCTTCCTGTGACAGTTGCAGCAGGCGAAAGGTCATTTTCGAAATTGAAATTGATAAAAAACTACTTACGATCAACCATGACCCAAGATAGATTAACAAATTTAGCCATAATAAGTATCGAATCGAACGTAGACTTCAAAACAGACGAAATCATAAAAAAGTTTGCCAACTTAAAAGCCAGAAAAATTGAATTTAATGTTTAAAAATGTATTTTACTTAAATAAAAAAATGTTACACAAAAACAGATTTTTTTTTTCGTTGGGCACCTGGGCGCAGGCTGATTTTCGCACCCCGGCGCCCAATATGGTTAAGACGGCCCTGAGTGTCCCAGAGGCACAATGGTAAACAAAACATAATTTTAGCAACGTTTTAATTTCATGGTCAGTTTGCGGAGAGCGGTGACCAAGGTTACATTGCGTTGTTCACCGTTAATCATAAGTTTGGTAGTTGTTTTCTCAAAATGCATGACAATGGTTCGGTTTTATATTCATTTGAGTCCAAATAAGCACCCCTGGATTTGACTATGGAATTAATGTCTTATGTCTGCGCTATACGGGATTTTTCCGCTTTTGAATACCGGATTAACGCGTTTCAACATAACATCTCGCATGTTATCCTCAGAGGGTTAGACAGAGGTGTACCTATAGTACACCCACATTTCGTCAGTTATGTTTAAGTCCCATGTCATAGGGGGCGAGCCTATTGCCATCAACCGGGCACAAATCCTGGCTGCTACTGAGAAATTCCTGATAGATAAACCCAATAATACTTTGCCCGACCTAGGAACAGAACCCAGGACCTCATGTACAGCAGTAGCGCTTGCAACCACTACACCAACGAGGCACTCTGTAAGAGAGCAGATATTTTGTAGAAAGTAAAACGGTTTTTCTATTTGGAATTTCTTAGTAGCAGCCAGGATTTGTTCCCGGTTGATGGCAATAGGCTCGCCCCCTATTACATGGGACTTAAACATAACTGGCGAAATGTGGGTGTATTATAAGTACACCTCTGCCCAACCCTTCGGAGAAATTCATAAGGCGTGATGTTATGTTATGTTATAAAACCTCTGTCTATGTTAATAATAGGTTGTTTGAATATTACTTATGGAGTTAAGAGCCCTTCAAAATTACTAGAACAACGACTTGTCTAACATTTTTGTTGGTCATTAATCTTTACGAGTTACTTTATAGCAAAGATGACGTCTTCTAATTTCTTATGGCCCATTCATAAGAACCTTTTATTGACGAAAGTTACATAAAAAGTGAAAACAAAAGTTTCAGAAGCAGGTGATTTACCTTGTATGTGAATTAATTTCGTAGAAAGTTTGGTAATTATGACGTTATCACAATAAGGAAATTAAATGAACAGAAACAAAATTGAGATATTATCAACAATTATGTACCTAAAGTAATCGATAAAACAGTATTACATTATTTTGTGTGAGCAAATCAAATACTAGAGGGAGAAAGCCATAGACTATAAATATGCATAACTCAGATGATTTCTCTCTCTGCACGCTAAGACGCGCGTGCGTTTTCTTCTATGAAAATCTGCGCGCGCGCAGCCGAATTGAGTAATCGATTCAGTTGATTTATATGGACATAATAAGTTTCGTATAATCGGTAACACCTTTTTGTTCACTTATAGATATGGATAGATAGTTTATTTGTACAGACTTTTTTGTAAGTTTGAGAACAGTAAAAAAAAAAAAAACTAAAATTAACTCAAACTCAAAACTTTTATTTCAATTAAACCATTTACAAGCACTTTTGAATAAATTGTCAAGGAGTCGGTCAGTCAGAAATATGAAGCTAGTTGCACATTCCAAAACGTAGTTAGTAGGTACCTATGGAGAAGAACGGGTAAAAACACCACGGACACTTTTAATATTATATTGTTATAAAAATATTGGTACCTCATTAATTTTGAATTATATAATTATGTGAAGAACGCTGTAAAAAAAAGACGTACACGTTAAAAGCGAATAGAAACAAGAAAAAAAAATACAATTAAAATTAGCCATGGCAGCTAAGAGATGACCAGACCTAACTGACGCGATGACGGCGCCCGTTCAAGATCATGACGCATGGATCAACACCATTCAGCTCAACCATTTTGAAGGGGATACATTGCAGGTCAGACGGAAATGCTCATGGTACAAATAGAAAACCTGTCAGGGTAACCTGTTAAGTTGACCTGTCATGTACCTACTTGGCAATTATTTTAAATGTTGATGGTAGGGCCCTGACATACTCACAGCCGCCAGGGCACATTCAAGCCAATGAAAGACATATAACACTGTAAATGGTAGCTCTATAGACTCTATAGTACGTAGTTCTCACACCTGTGCTATGCAATTATATAATACAAAAAATGAGATTGAGATTAAACAATGCAAAGATGGTCTTACAATCTTCAGCAGCTCCAACAGTATTTCAAATGTTAATCAATTAGTTGTGGTTGTAGAGCAGGACCAGCATATTAAATGATTCATATTACTGCTTGAGAGATTTAACAGTTATTTTGATACTTATTGCTGAATTGATCATCTTTCAGGCTGCTATTGTTAAAGAAGACATTCCAAATAACGATAAGATACTTAATGTCCGACTAAAATCTATGAATAATTCAAACAACAAAAGTACAGTTAGAGAAAATAATTATGATTGATTCCAAACACTGCGTGGAAATTTTTATGTCTCAATCGTTATTTTATCGATGCATTTATATCCGTAAAAGATTATAGATGTTCCATGGAAATTCTTTAGGTTTGTTTCTTGTAAAGACGTATATCATTATATTTAACTGTGGAGGCCTGTGTCCTAGCTGCAGTGGGAACATTATAGGCTGATTATGCTATCATCATCAGCCTATTAATGTTCCCACTGCTGGGACACAGGCCTCCTCTCTGTGAGAGGGAGTGGGCCGTAATCTACCACGCGGGCCCAGTGCGGGTTGGTAGATGTCACATGTCATCGAATTTTTGGTTCTAAGACATGCCGGTTTCCTCACGATGTTTTCCTTCACCGTTTATGCTATGCTTTATGCTAAATGTGATATTATTTATTTTAATTTGATTTGATTTTTAATGATAACAATACATCCTATTTATAAATTATGACGTACGTACTTTAATTATTTTTAAACATGCTACTAAATGTTATTCAGTTTTTATTCAATTTTTGTGCCCGAGGGTACATGTGAACTTCGTAATTATTATTATGATCTTGTAAAACACATCTTCACTAATATTATAGAGAGAAAAGATTTGTATTTTTGTTTGTAATGAATACACTCAAAAAGTAGGTACTGGACCGATTTAAAAAATTCTTTCAGGATTAGAAGTAGAATGCTGTATTATCACTGAGTAAAATAGGCTATATTTTATAAAGACATCCCGCGGGTGAAGCCGCTGGCGGAAGCTAGTGTGAAATGAATGAATGAATGTGTGTGTTTCTGGGTGAGGGTGAGTGTGTAGCTAGTGTGTAGCTAGTGTGTGTGTGTGTAATTTGAATTATATCTACTATTTTCTTAAGAGTAAAATTCAGAGGCAATGATTTGGCAAGATCCTTCACTAGGAACCTTAAATTAAAAAAAAATTGACACGAATAGATATAGTTTTTTCCTGTTAACTGATTTCCACATTTTAGCAAAATAAAATATAATTCATTGAGTTGATAATAATCACATTACAAGAATTAGATTTTAATCTTGATTTTAACTATTACTTTATCATTTAAGGTATCAAGATTAAATTAATTGGCTTTTAGACGACATCATCACTATTTAAAATAATATCACGTCAATAAATAGCGGGAATTAACTGAATTTGGATTTTTCCTTGATAGATAAAATCGGTAGAATGCAATCATTAGTCAATCAATCTGCCTAGCCTTTTCCAACTTTGTTGGGGTCGACTTGTAATCTAACCGGAGGCAGCTGAATACCAGTATTTTACATGGAGCGACTGCCTATCTGACCTCCACAATCCAGTATCTGGCTAATACGATACCCCTTGGTAAGACTGGTTGTCACACTTTCGGGCTTCTGACGACCTATAAAGACTGTCATAGATCCACGAATGACAGCCGGGACCAACGTCTTTACGTGCTTTCCGAGGCACGGAGGACTCTCGGTATGTAAAGATTGTCACCCATCCACGGACAAACCCCGGCAAGCGTAGCTTAAATTGATAGATCGACTCATGCGGCTGTTATTACTTAGCCACTGCAGGCTCCTCTGCAATGCAATCATTAGTATTTTGTTGATTTTTACAAAAGAGGAGCCGCAATCAATTCCATTGAATTTTATTTCATATTTTCTAATACTGTTCTTTTGAAAATTATATGATCTACTTGAGCAGTTTTGTTTATAAGTATTTAGAATATTCGTAGTACTGTCTTTAGAATTCACCATTGTCCTTTTGCAAAACCATATACATTATTATCGCCTCCCGACCGATTTCGGTCACGGTGACCAATCTCAACAGAGATTAGCCAGGTACGCAGGAGTGCTCAAGACAAGTGTGTGCGCAAACACAGATGCAGTCGTGAACTCCTTGACTCTCATAGTTCGATGGGACGATGTAAATTGAAGATTGATTTAAATAATTTCATATTTAGTCAATATTTTCAACCCTATGTAAAGATAATTACTTAATTAAATGTGCCTTACTTTAATATTTCCATGCCAAAATATGGCGAACTGTGTCGTCACTCATCGCTCAAGAATATTCATTTAACACCCTGGTATTATTTATTTATTTATTTAAACTTTTCGCACACAAAAAAAAGGTACAAAGGCGGACTTAATGCCTTAGGCATTCTCTACCAGTCAACCAAGGGTGGTGAAGAGATTTGATGGCAGGTGCTCAGGTCAGGTCAGGTGTGCAGGTGGTATTACTGCATTTAAAGCAAATAAATAACTTTAACTTTGACTTTTGACGGCAATCCGACACGACTGGGGAGAGATCAGGCGCAGGGCTGCGTGCCTCCCGAGCCACGGGGGGGTGTCACATCACAAACTTGTGCACGCGGCACTAACACATACACATACTATACACATACTATCTTGTGTCGATGCAGCAAATATAATTTGTTATAGAGAACAAATTTTATCATTGCCACGCGTCGTATTTGCGTCATTAGCACATTATTATGAATCTTGAAGTCAACTCTAAACGCAAAAAATTAACAAAACATCTAACGCAAAAATAATAAGTCGCTGAGAAGAACAAAGAGAAACGGCCGTGACATACAGCCAGACAGACAAATACGTCTCATCATTAGGTTTCCGATTCAACCTTTTCCATAGATGGAACCTTACCTAAAGGGCATACTATCTATTGGAATTGGATTGGGATATGGATTCATTTTGATTTTCTAAAAGTATTAATGGACACTAACATAATAAATGTGCCTCTTTTTGTGAGCCTCAAATAATTGGCATTTTGGTGTCCTAAAATTCAAAATGGCCACGTAATCCGACCAACAAAACTCGCGCGCGCGCGGTTGGTCAGTTCCTAGTTTTTAATCCATTAAGTCGGGGTGCCTTAGCTTCTTAGTTACTGGGACCAGCTACTAGAAAAGGCCAGAAAGTTAAAACAGGCTCATTTATGATATAATTGACTCAGTCGTGTCTTTGCGGAAATCCATTATAAAATACAATAGACGACGTCAAGCGCCGAACGCAGAGACTCAGCGTTCGGCGCTTAGCGAGGCAACACGTCGTGTCCGGGTTCGCAACAAGTCAATCGTCATCCTGAGGATGCCTCGTTGAGAGGTGTCGATATCTTACAGGGTTCTTTATGACTCTTTACTTTAAGCGGATTAGGTTACTAAATATACGTCGTCTATTGTATTTTAGGTTCATTATAATCATTAATAATTAGTTTTATCCAAACGACTGGTTGACACTTCCCGTGACCCAAGGGCTGGCTTTTACCTTGGCCGCCGGTCTCTTGGGTACATTACCAGTCGACAGCGATGTGGAGGAATTTTACGACGACATATTGCTTGAAATTTTTTAATTTTGGAAGAAGATTATTTAGCCTTAGTTATATATTTTACAAGAAAATAAACCCTTTTAGAACATAAGTTTTTAGAAAATCATTTAAATATTTTCCTATCTAAAAGCAATGCTTCCAATAAAGGTGGACAAAAGTGTTGTTATTTAGAAACATTAGTCGTCAAGCGTGACTGGTTAACGTTCAACGGCTTGCAGAGCTGCGAAGCTGAACCGTGACTCATACGTCACATCTGGTGGTATCCATGCTTTTAGAGCAAGGCCAAGGTTTCTGCCACTTTCGGTACAGTTTACGGTGTTTAATTGTAGTTCCTTGTGTATGGCTGTCTGCTTCATCGTCATTATCAGGCTCTGGTAGTTCGCTGCGTTTAGTTTGATAATGTCTGTGTTCACATAGGTATCTCCAAAATTCACACGATGGAGCTCGATCCTTGGTCAGTCTCATCCATATACATTATCTCACCAATATTCAGTGTCAACCACCCATCGTCGATCGTCGATCCAACTACACTGCTTTATACAACGTCTTTTAAAAGTGTAAGGGCCCCCTTAAATCTTTGCAATAATATAGTGACTGGAAATGTCATAATTTCAAAAAATTGGTAAGCAGAGTAGCTCGTGGCTAATTAATAACAGCTGCACGATCCATCAGGTTAAGCTACGCTTGCCGGGGCCTTAGTCCGTGGACGGGTGACCATCTTTACATACCGAGACTCCTCCGTGCATCGGAAAGCACTTTTTAAGTTGGTCCCAGCTGTCATTCGTGGATCTTTGACAAGCGTTACGGGTCGTCAGAAGCCCGAAAGTCTGACAACCAGTCTTGCCAAGGGGTATCGTATTACCCAGTTACTGGATTTTGGAGGTCAGATAGGCAGTCGCTCCATGTAAAATACTGGTATTCAGCTACATCCGGTTAGACTGACTAGATCCGACCCCAACATAGTTGGGAAAAGGCTAGGCAGATTGATTGGTAAGCAGAGTTAGGATGAATTTTTTTACTTGTCATTTAGCCAGTTAGCTATTGGGAGTTTTCAATAAGTATGGAGAAAAAATTACGACAATTTATTCACCTCGTTTTCTATTCAGTATTGGTTTTATTCTATTCAGTACTTAATATAATTTAGTTTCCAAATAATAAACAAGTGTTTGTAAAACAAATATGTCTAGATCTTTTTCAGTGTGCGAAGGCCTGGTTAATTATATAAATGCGCTTTTCGCATCCAGTCTGGCGAGTAGTTTAGCAATACCTCACCAATTTTGTGGCTTCCACAAGGTAAATTAAAATGTCAGGTACGATAGATAAGATTAAGATATGATTAGAAATGATGATAAAGAACACAGGGTGTCGTGATTTTTGTAAAACATTCTATACAGGGATAAATGAGTTAGCAAAAATGCGCAGACGTTATGGGTGTCGATCGATATACTATGAGACTACTACACGAAAATCATAAAAAAAACAGATTTTGTCTAAACACTACATCAAGAGCGACTTTTCTTTTTTCGTGTTTAAATATTGATACACATCACATCGGCGGAGTTTCGCTAGTTAATTTTATATGATCCTGTATAATATTCCTTTGCAAGATATGATTATTTTAAGAAGTTGTAAGTCACACTATCGCACTTTGCACAGAAAAACATAAAGTCCTGTTTATAGCTAACCCAGCTTTTTCAATAATTAATTTTTAGTTTCTTTAGAATCGAGCTTATGACTCCGACGACCATCTGCCTCTATTCCACATAGTTTCAGTTTTAGCCTTAAAGTCCCTTCCCATCTCAGAAACTCCTTTTTATCAAGACTATGTCCAGTAGGTTTCTGCACGTCATGATTATCAATTTAAATAATAAACGGGGCAGTCAAATCAGCTGATAACTTTTATGTAATAACTTATGCGGTGAAGAGCAAAAAAATTCAAGGTTGTAATCTCATAAGGAAATGTATACCTACTTATGTGCACATAAATAGTAAATAATATTTGATGCTTGTTTACAGTCAAGTGATCTTAGTTTTTTGGGAATATTCTTTTGAATTTTTAATAGCTATATTATATTTTGGTTAGTTTTTAATTGCCATTGAATTTGTTGTGAATTCGGGGGTTAGCTACCACAAATTTATTCAAAGGGTTTTTAACGATTACACCAAAGTATTAAGAGGGTGCATCCTAAAAGTTGGCAACGTCGTAAATAGCTGTCAAATATTTACATGTTTCGATTAATTTGGAAATAATACTGTATGGAAATAAGAAATGTGACTAACCAATTGACTAGAATATTAATAATGAATTGCAATTATAACATTGAATTTGATGTTGTACCCGTTTTAGGTGAAAAAAAGGCATTTGGAAAGTTTCCAAATACTTTTTTTACATCTAAAACTAAGTATTCGGTGTTACGATATTGATAATTGCATTTCATAATCAATATTCTAGTTCGCTAGGTAGCTACATTTTTTATTTCCATACAGAAATATTATCAAATTAATCAAAACAGCGAAATATTTGACATCTATTTGCGACGTTGCCAACTTTCAGAATAAACACTCTTAAGCATGCAATTTTTCACAAGAGTTCCTTTTTATTAACGAAGTGCACTAAGGAAGTATTTTAAAAGGAAGATTTGTATGTTATTTTCTATATTTTGCCAATGAAAATCCCATCGGGCGAGGCGAACGGTACGTTATATAAATACCCAGAATTCACAAATAATGATTAAAAATAAGTATATTATTCATTATATAAAGTTTGCACTATTAAATTACTATGCACTTAGTTCATGCGTTTATGTCCATGATATAAATGGATACAAATCTTATCTGTCGAGATCGAATATAAATGTCAAACTTGACCCACTGACATTATATTACGAGTACTATATTATGTGAATAAACTATTGTTTTGATTTAATATTATCTTGGGAGAAACTATTGTTACAGCTTATTTAAATTGATGCTGTCTGTTTATCATTGGGTTTGAATGATAGCGTGACTTCGACCTATTTTTATTGTTTTGGTTTTCCTGGGTTTAACCGAATCGGACGAAATTACTATCATTTTAAGGTCCGGGTCGATTCTCGGGTCGGGCGAAGTGTTTTTTTATTTTTTATTACTAAATTCTCAGTAGTCATGCACTTTGGATAAATTTTGCGGACCCGTTGGGAATTCATTTGTAAAAAATTAAAACAATTTTATAATTTTTTCATGGACCCGTTGGGAAAAGAAGATTTTAAATGCAACCCATTAATTTGTAGTTCATTTCAGTTCATTGTGATATATGTATGTGATACCTAAGGCTAAGAACTCACGGAGCGATTTTCACCCGCGCCCGCCGCGGTTGCGGCACCGCAAATACTCGTACGAACACGTAGTACATGGAAATTAAGATATTGATTTTCACGACGCGGTTTATGACCGCGGCGGGCGCGGCTGAAAATTAACCTTAGCCTGCCCGCGAAAATCACCGGTCTCGTGAGTTTTGAAATAAAACCGCAGATCCATGACCGCGGCGGGCGCGGGTGAAAACCGCACCGTGAGTTCTTAGCCTAAGACGTTCCGCCTAATGTATGTCGATAAATGGATTAGAGTTGTATGATAAGATAATTAAAGATAATAATTTCAATAGATTTTTAGCATATATTAATGAATTACATCATTGTCAGTTAATGTCAGTGATAACTGTGATTAGCTAATTCTTTGACTATTTATAGAATTCTTTATTATTTTATTTTCTTAAACTGTATTTACATGATTTAAAAACTAACAGACTTAAAATAATTGTCTGGTTGTCATTATTAAAATATTATTATTCAATTAAACAATCAAATTATAAAAAGGATGTCAATTTTAAATTCAGTTACAATGCTCACATAGTCTTTTCGCCCTAACGCCATTTTTTTTTGGGATTAACGCAGCATATTGTTTGTTGCGAGTTTGATATTCGCAGATAGATGAGAATGGTTTTTGGAAACGTTCATATCCACCAATAGACTGCCAACGGCTGATGACAAACCAAATCACACAATGCCAGAGTCAATCAGTTTCGTTAGACGTTCGAAATGCAATCAAACGTCAATTGAAAACGGTCAGGTCAAATATGATTGGAGTGATTTTGGTAGGTGAGTCAGCTTGTCATATGCACTGGTCCATATTTGGCTGGCACAGATTTGACTTGGCAAATTCCTCATGTTACATAGGATTATACAAAACTTTCTCAAACATTATGTGCAACCATTTTTATACAATGCCACCCATGGACAATTGGACATGATATGTGACCGCCCGTAAATTCTGAATATTTAGAAAAAAATCTCGAAAATTAACTTTCTACCTTTAATATTTTTCATGATATTCAATTATTATTTTTTAAGTCATAGGCTGTTTTTATGGACTTACACTTGTGTTGTTTAAATAAATACTGACGTTTTTTTCGAAAAAAGTTTCTTTGCCTAAATATTTAAAATTTAAAAGATAGTCCTTTTTGAAGTTGATTTTCGAAAAAAAGAATCATGAATATTCAGAAAAATACGGGCGGGTCTATGACCGGCATTGTATACATAAAGTGAGTCAAAAACTGAGTTGAACCCTTTTTAATGCGAGTGACTCAGAAAATGCTTTACCTCTTAACTACTATCTAGGTCCAGTTTAATATCACCTGTCATTTAATGTGCACACAATTTTGTCAAAAACTCATTTATTTAATGTGGTTCGTTTATATTCAAAAAGGCTGTATGCATGGATAGTCTTGACCTGCCCTAACACTTAAACATTTTCCTTCCTCAATTTAGTACGCGCGACGAAACGGTGAAGGTTTGACATATTCGTAGATATTCTATAGTGACCTTTTTAAAATATTGCTTGCTCCATAATATTGAATACGTGTTAAATATAATATGCTGGTATTCCAAATTTAGTCCAGAGATTAGTATCTACTTCGTTTTTGTTTTTTTTAATTTATTTTTTAATTAGGGACTTTTATAACAGCTATGCGTATGACAGCCCCATTACCATAAACAAAATCTAATTTTACATAACCTAAATGTGGAATAAAGGCTCTTATTTTACCAGGTACTTCATTATCTGATAATAATAGATGATATGTTTCTATGCTAGATTCTACGATTGTATTTGTGACTCTTAAGTATAGTTATTTACAAGTAGACTTGATAAATATACTCTCGCAGTCTCGCAAGCAAGGCACGAAGCCGCTGACCTTCCATGATTCCGGGTACCTACAGCGAGCGAGCTTCCGTTCTCTTCTGCAGTGCTAGTACTTACTTTTGACAATATCTTTGTGTTTCTGTTCTTTGAAAACACGATCTAGGAAATGATTAGGTTTTCTTTGGCTGCTTCTTTTCATAATTATGTTGACATTTGGGCGACTTTTACACAATAACTTAGTGCAGTTTTTCTTAACTCTAAAATAGACGACGTGTTTCCTTAGTACAAACTCTACCTCTAACAGTTTTAGATTTGTTAGTATGTTCGTCCGTACCTACCCTAAGTATAGTTTGCGTTCTCTATACATTGTTACCATGTAATACGACTTCAGTAAAGAAAACATCGTGAGAAATACACGCCCAAACAAACAATACGTACTAAATGATTCTAAACTTAATAATAGGTATTTGTATCTGAGATCAGTTAGGCAAGCTGAGCGTCAGTGAACGTGAAGCCAAGAGCCGATTGCGCACGAAGACGCCATTTGTAAAGTTTTGCAACTAAGCCACGGAAACACCCGAGGATGTACCTACTCTAGCTAGATGAATTTCGGTACTTGCAATTTGAAAATGGTACGCAGACATTCTTGGAGAAGACTGCAATTGTATCGAGAACTCCTTTTCGATTCTGTTTGCCTGGTCACGGAAATGCTAGATGAAAAGCGTCTTAGTGATTGTACCGAAGGAAAGAGGGGGAAGGAAAACTGCAGTCCAGGCGTATTGAGAAGCCCTTAATAGTTTTATTTTTTCTTGACCGTTATTATTAGTTTTCACAGCTTTACTGATTCTTGGAATTTCACATCCATTCCCCTGGATGATACAAAATGATTTTAGCTGCCCATTTCAGGTGCTCTTGTTTTTCTTATTAGTTCATTTGTTTTCAAATATTTATTATGTCAGTCACACCTTTTCCAACAAAATTTTCTTTTGTTTTCTGTGGAGAGTTTCAATATTTCGGTCAGAAAATACAATAATCTTACAAGTAAAATAGTTTGTTGTTGAGCTTAGTAAACATCGGTAGTGCTTTGCTCCTAATTACAGCCGGGATTGCCCAACTAGCCTGTCTGGTTTGTTGTTGCGTAAGCCGTTGCCGTTTCTGCGAGCCTAGTACTTTGACTTATAAATACCGGTGTGTTATGGTAAGTTAGAATAAATACCGAACAAGATTTACGTAATAGACGAAAATAGAAAAAAAAGCGAAAGAAAAAATAAAATTTTCATTTTCATGTTTTCCAAACTTTAATGTTTTATGTTTGGCCATTCATTAAAAACTTTCGACGATATTTTCATTCCTCATCTATCCCCAACTCACAATCCTCAATATTTAACTGAAAAAAAGCAATGATCGCATGTAAAACTCACAATCTCCATCATTTATCTAGTGAGTTTAATATCCAATATCCGCCTAGAATCTCTTCATAAAATATAATGCTTTTTAATTGACCATAACAGAGGCAATGCCGTTGACCGGCGATCGTGTAAAAAATAGGTCGATCACCTTTGATGTCCACCCCTTTGTCTGTCAAAGCCTTTACAGACACATTACATAGTAAAATACCCTTTATGATGTAGGCCATAGTGGTTAAACTTCTATTAAAGGTGTAGTGACGATCATCCATTTTCACATGACATATGATTACTTGTAGTTTTTGAAGGGATTTAGGTCAGTTCATAATGGTTGATCATAGGGTACATGTCCCGATTGTTGACTCTGTTACCACACGCGATCATCGAATAAGGTGGTGGTAATAATTGTCGGGTTCAGGCATGTGATGTATTTATATTATTTGTTCGCGCCATTTTTCACGAAGCTTGTTACACTTGAAGGTAAATTAAGGGTAAGCACCTTTTCAGGTGATTTGCGTGTTAGTCAGTTAGACTTTCAGCGTGAAAATAGAAATGAAAAATTACTTTCTTTTGTTATAATATTTTTTTGTTTGTTTCAGAATGCGTGTGGAGGGCTAGACTAGAAGAAAGGTAATACATATTTTGTAACTGTACTCGGAACTTAAAATGTATAATAAACCTACTAGATACGTACTCAAGAAGGAAATGAAACGGCCATCTAAGTATAAGTAATCTTAATTATTGACATGCGCGTCTTAATACTAGATCAGTAATTAACGGTAACTTCTAATCTAACTAGACGAGGAATAGTATCAGTAACATCACGAAGCAAGTGCCATCTGTTCATTTTAAGGTTTGATTCCGATCCTCACTGCACGCGGTATTGCTGCCGCAGCAGTTCTGCCGCGTTACTACTGGAACCCATACATTTTCCATAGGTTTATATGAGATTACATTCCGAGCACGACAGAACTGCTGCGACAGCACTACCGCGTGCAAGGGGTTCGGAATCATAGCAAAAATGCGGGAAGTGTCCTTATCAACATTATCCAGTAATTTTTCACTGCCTTGTCATGCAACAATGACTTTTATGTCTATTTGTACCTATTGCTCTAGGACAAAAACCTTGGCAGAGCAATCAAGGATCATTTGAATTTGTCAAAATTCATGAGTGTTACAGAGCTATCCTTTAGCCGTGTTTTCCGATAACTGAAACCTTAGAGTTTTCAAATGAGCATTGCCGACCGAATCTTGGAAACACGGTTGAAACGCGCACCTACACAATTCAAAATGGAACTAGACAGAATCTGTCAAATTCAAATTAAGATCTGATCCTAATTTCTATCGTCTTACTGGCCAGAACGAGACAGCATTAGTTCAAGCTACTTCACCAGAATCCTAGCCGTTGTTCCAGTTCCACAAACCAGCACATGACATCGTATTCACAAATATCGTGCAGCGAGGAATGGCCATAAGTTGGTGAACAAGGGAATCAACCCCATTTTCTTACGTCTCTCTCCTCGCCTACGCGCCAGAACGAGACAGCATTAGTTCGAGCTACTTAGTGCTAACCAGAATCCTGGCCATTGTCCCAGCTCCACAAACCAGCACGTGACATCGTATGCACACAATATGTCGTGCAGTGAGGAATGGCTGCGCTAGAGAAAGCGTAAAGCGGCTCGCTGGACCGAAACCCACGCTCTTCATCACACGGCAGGGCTGTCTCGTGCCGATAACTGATTTATTGTTTATTGCACTTGTTTCTTCCTTGTTATTTGTGTACGGAATACATGCAATTTTGTGTGACGATATGGAGACTTGAATTATTCTAAAAGACAAATGAAGATGTTTGTCTTTTCTCACCAAGAATTCCGCTAGATAAAATTCGGTACGTAAAAATATAATTAAAACGTTGTTAAGAGCCTCCGTTAGTAAAGCAACAGTCCGCCATAGCTACGCATGGACAAACACATAAGAAGTAGCATCTGATGTACCTAAAACATTCAGAAGGATTCCGTGTTACCGAGCAAAATATAGCTCACACTCAAGTTCCACCACAACAAATTGTAGACAAGATAATAAATCTTAATAATACAGGCAACGACAACCCTATAGAACTCGCAACGTATTCGTGAGCGATAGTTGTTATTAGTCCCGTGTTTTTCCAAATTACCTACCCTAGTATTTAATTGCGTTAAGTAAATAAATAACGAAGGTCCAGTTGACACAAATCATTATTTATAACAACAGCTTTATGATATCGTTGATCTCTGAAATATGTATCAACTAGCATCGCCCCGCGGTTTCACCCGCATAAGTCTTAATCTTGTTGGAATATCGGGATAAAAAGTGTCCTATATGTTAATTCAGGTTATAAACTAGCTGTGTGCCAAACTTCATCCAAATCCGTTCAGTAGTTTTTGCGTGAAAGAGTATCAAACATCCATACATCCATCCTGACAAACTTTCACGTTTACAATATTAGTACGATCAAATCTGGGAATGCAGACCTTTGTGCAATAAGAGAGTCTTCTTGATGGTGGTTAAATCTGCCATTTTGTTTATCAAAACCCAAAAACCTATGTGTCCAGGCAAAGGTTATGGTAGCTACTTCATTTGTTAAAATCAATCAAGCCGTTTCGGTAAAAACATGGGTCTAAAAAGTTGCTCGATATTTTTTAGACCATTCAGTTACACAGGGAGTCGTGGCTTCATTATAACAGCTGCACGGGTCGATCTTCAAGGTTAAGCAATGCTTGCCGAGGTTGGTGTGTGGATGGGAGACCATGCATTACATACCGAGACACCCCGTGCCTTGGAGAGCGCGTTAAATTCAAATTCAAAATTCAAAAATTCAAAATTCAAAATTCAGCTTCATTCGAGCATTAGTTTCTTACCAAAATTATCTACGAATGAACCTTTTGTGTCTATCTATTTCGTGTCACATGTGTTTGTCTATTGACACAAGTGCATGCAGAAACGCAGTTCTATTTGATTTTTAATCGTAGTTCAGTTTCATGCCAGCATGTTTGTATCGGCTATGTACCTACCTATAATTTAATGGTTCATGGAACAATTCCATACTGTCTGTCAATTGTTTGTTTTCCACATGTTTTTTTATATGTTGTTGCCAATGAGCGTTGTTGCTATCGTTTTTAATCGGGGTTTTTCCCGATGTTTGTGTTTACATGTTTTTGTTGCTTGTGTTTTAAGTGTACGTAGGTTTTACATTACGTGCTCTATTCGTTTATTAAGCGTTAAATCTTTCGCCTGTTCTATTCCTTCGTTGTATATAGGTCAGTTAGTTAGTTTGAATGTTGCTTTATGCATGGTAATTTGTCAAAATCTTAAACTTGACTTGCATATTAATGTAGCTAATATGTCACCAAATGAAAGTCAGTGTTAAGTGTGGGTTTTAAAACTAATGTTAGGAGTTAATCATCAGTCAACCTATACAGTCTACTATGGCATACGGTCTAGATTACATCTTTTGTTTTTTAGTCATTCATCATCAGACAGTTGTGCTGCTGGGGAGTTTGTTGCGCCACTTCTTCTTCCCAGCTAAAGCACTATGAAGTGGTGAAGGGCGGGCGTTTTGGAGGACTGTTTTATGTAATTTTTGACGCTCGAAAAACGCTGATTCACAGCCTAGTTTGAAAAAATTACTTTTGAATTGTAGATAAGCCTGTAAATTGCACTAAAGCATACATTGTGAATTTGTGACATTCACCAATAAGAAGTTGTTGCGGTGCAGAGTGTCTAAGGTTTTGTCCGGTTGGCTTTGACAACCGACCTCCACGAATATTCTCTATGTTGATTTAATGAACACTATTCCAAATTTAGAAGGATAGAAAAATTATAGAGGATTAGCTTGGAGAGCTGACAGCGCACGACATTAAGTTAAATAAGTAGATCCGATTCTAGAAATAATTATCATAACATAACATCACGCCCGCAAACCCGGCAGGATTGGGCAGAGGTGTAGCTGTAGTACACCCATATTTCGCTAGTTATGTTTAAGTCCCATGTAATATAGGGCGAGCATATAGCCATCCAACGGTCTTACGTCTTTTGTTTTTTAACCTTTCATCTTAGAGCACGTTATTCAGATACCAGTTACTTGTACAAATGTATGCAAGTAGCTTGCATGCCATTCACCAATCAAAAGTTTTTATGGTAGCTGACATCTATCAATCAGAAACTTGTACTAAAGCATGCAAGCTACTCGCATACTTTGGTATATTTTAATTTTATTTTAGATATTTGTATTTGCGGCTTAATCATTCGTTGAAAGCTTCGATAATATCTCCTCATCCTGCATACGAAACTAGGTTAAATAAGTATTTGTTTGTCATCACAATATCATTATATCTTAAGACATCCCTTTAATGTCATGATATTTGGCAACTGTGCATTATGCATACGATATGAAACGTTAAGTTTTCGACACGTTACGAAATCGTAGTAGAACGGTTTTGAACATTTTAATGGCGATCTTAATCTCAGCCTATTCAAAAACGATTTCAGTAGTTTTGGGTTGTTTGTAAGATGTTTGCAATAATTACAAGGAAAACAAAAGAAATACCTATAGTATTTATACTATTTATGTAGCGTTGATCAATCCGAGGAGATTTAAAGATGCGGTAGTTGACTTTAAAAACTAAAGAATATTAGGATGATGAGCAATATTAATTGGCGTTTCATTCTCTGTAAAAACATTGCTAATTGCAACATTGCTTGCAATGTTGCAATTAGCAATGTTTTGTCCCTTTGTCCCTTGGGTGTGATAATAAATAGTCCTCTATACTGATTGAAAGTCTGTTCAATATGATCTTGAAACTTGTGTGAACATCATTTTCTTGTTTCTCTTGTTTTCATCTAATTAGAACAGCATGAGGATATGACAGATTTGATTTTCCAATCAAATTAAAGGCTCCAGAGTCTTTAATTATCCGGTTGTTGGGTAAGGGAAATAAATGTTAAGCAAATAGCCACCCAACAACAATTTGCCGTGATATAGACATTTCATACAATTTTCAAAAGAATGACAGTACTTAGTGATTTGAATAAACGGACAATTTAGATAGTATTCAATTTAATCGGCAATGAATTTTCCTGAATTTACTTATACGTCGTGGGAAATCCAATGACTGGGTAATATTCGTATTACTATAAGCGCTAATAGCAACAATTCTTTGGTCAAAGTAAGGTGTTCATGACGAATATTGATTTATTCTTCGTTCGTCCTAAAGTTTTGTCCCACATTCCAATAACTCTTAGTTTGTCTCCTTTACAGGTACAGTCAACAAAAAAATAGGAACTTTTTCTGTTTGTCTGGTTGTATGTTCCGGATTGACGCAAAACTATTTTGCACAGGTATTCCTATAGATTAAAATATAAAAAGTTAATCACAAAAAATGAACATCAGTTGGGATCGAACTCACAACCCGTAGATTAGAGCGCGACAATTTAACTAAAATAGCCATCATGTCCAGATTGACAGCTTAGCTAATAATATAAAAATATAAAATAAAAATAAATAATCCCCCATAACAAATAGGGTGATAATACGAGTATATAGCCTACTAGCTGCGCCCCTCGGTTTCACCCACATAATTCTCGATCCCGTGGGAATATCGGGATAAAAAGAATCATATGTTATAATCATAATCCAAGTCGTGGTCTATCCAAATTTCATGCAAATCCGTTTAGCCGTTTTACCGTGAAAGCGTAATAAACAAACTCATTTTCGCATTTAATCATATTTACCTAGTTAGGATTCGTTGATCTATAGGAATACCTGTGCAAAATAGTTTTGCGTCAATCCGGAACATACAACCAGACAAACAGAAAAAGTTCCTATTTTTTTGTTGACTGTACCTGTAAAGGAGACAAACTAAGAGTTATTGGAATGTGGGACAAAACTTTAGGACGAACGAAGAATAAATCCGAATATTGTAGAAGTTTGATGAAGATAATATTTGTTGAGGAAATTAAATGAAATTGTTTATTCTGTAAATAGGATATCGGAATCTCTTTTACACGTCATATTAAAAATAAGCTAGATGAGTTCGGCGTTTCCTATCTGACTACTCTGAGAAGCAAGGCCGAAACAAACACATAGGTCTCTTTTAAAGTCCAGACATAATCTTGGTCAAGCCACATGAGGACCATGTAGTAATCTACATGGTCCTCTCATCTACATGGTGTCTGAAATGGTCTTTTGAGGAAAGAACCACAACGATTTAAGTGGACCTGTCCAGTCAGTGCAAACATTTGTCAGTAATCGTGGAGCTCAACTCAGAAGGTTGAGAGTCGTCTAGTGTCTGACAATGACATAACAGAAGTAGATATTGAAGACGTCTAACATCTGACAATATCAAACAAAATGACAATGACGGAATAAGATATTGAAGACGTAACAATCGGAGCTAACGAACAATTTTTGCTAGAAGAGGCACACACAGAAGAAGCCTGAATAAATAGATTTATCACTTACACCGTAGAGGAATTGATTAAAAGCCACTATTAGAAAGATAATTCTGTATCTAATTATAGATGAATCGATATTTAATAACGTTATGCAAACTCGGTCAACGACCGAAGATGTCATTTGCTAATAACGTAATCCTTTAGGAGATTAGTGATTCTAAAGTCAGTTTTTTACATAAATAAGCAATTAAAGCTTCCTGACCGATTGAATAACTTTCTTTATAGCTCTTTGACATTTTAATGTTAATATGATTAGAGCAATCGAGACTATATGGAAACTTATCACATCTACATTAATTTAACTCATCTATCACTGCTTAGTTCTGTCGCTGCTCTTTGCAATTTCCTCCATCTTTTTTACGGGTTTGGAGAATTCAAAAAGTTGTTCGTTTAATTAAAAATTTTAGCAGCGGTCATCGGCTACTTTTAACTTTTATGGAAACTACCCTTTGTGACATTAATCTCAATAATTATTTAATTTATTTGTTCAAATTTGTGCGCAATAAAGGTACAAAGGCGGATGCCCAAGGCATTCTCTACCAGTCAACCACGAATCTGAATTACTATAATTTTGATAGTACCAAAAATCCCGGAGTTTAGTGCATAGCTTTAGCATTTTCTATGTCTTAACTCATAAACCCACTTGGTATCTTAGAAAATTCAGTAATTAGTTGAATTTAGTTTTCACAAGCAGTTAAACATCTTAAAGACATGTTACGAAGTATATACACGTGTTTGAGACATGTAACGAAGGATATACACGTGTTAGTAATGTTTGGCCAACATTGCATCGCCAACATTGATGCAATATGTAACTGATATGCGCAGGACATGCCTTCAAACGGAATAATACTGATCATTATACCATAACGCACGTGCACATCATGTACCAAGTAATTAATTAAACATCAGAACATAATCATGTATTATATAAAACTTTTTGCAGAAACATTCATATTAAACAAGTTATATTCAAATGAATCTATTAATATTGGCATCCAGCGATTACGAAATATAAAGTAATTATTGTTTATAATAGCGATTGTCCATTGATAGATATTATTAAATCCTTAGCAGCTATCATAATTGAGTAACATGAACTCTTGAATACTCATCAGTTACATGTCCTCGAATAAGAATATAGGACACAGACAGTAGCATATTATCATTTAATATCAAAAGTATGAGCAGTAGCGTACACAGAAAAAGTATATCTTGACAACGATGTAAACAAAAATAAACTGAAAAGAGTGAATGAAAGTAAACAAAAAGAAAATGAAATCAATTGATACCAGGATTTGGAATTGAAGACATAAACTCTATAAGCCAATGACGCCATTAAATGAGCAGATGGTGAAGTAGGTATCCTTTTGCCACAACGATTAATTTAAATGTTTAATTGGTTTACTTCCTCAATCAAAATATTCAAGGTTCTTCATTAATCTCCTAGGGACAATGCAGCTTAGCAAATATTAACTTCCTATAGAGCAGTAGGTACAACGGAATGTTTATGCAACGCAGGTTTCAAACGCCTACAAACGCAAGCGATCATCGACATCGGTCGGATCGAGTTGATCAGTTGACCCTTCAGTTGCTTTTGATACGATTACCAATTGATGTTACGCAACCACTGTTGTATCAATGACCGTGGAGTTTTCATTCTTTATTGTTAGTTTGTGTTTATAAAATATATTGAATTCGTGCAAATGTTTAGTATCATAATATGCTTGGTTATTATGAGCCTTCAAATATCCTGTTATCAAAACAGGAAGATTTTTTTTGTCGTTTTGTTCAGATTTTCAAAATGAAGTCTTGTAAAATTAGAGCAACAGGACAAAAAGGTATATACTAAGTAAGTACTAAGTAAAGTTGTTGGTTGTCGCATTATTGTAGGATCAAAATGAGGTAGAAAAAATACTCTTCAATCTTCTCTCTTTACCATCTAAAAGTTACTGTGGCAATTTCAAACGTTATCATGCACGATCGTAACATAAGCACAACTCGATAAAATCCAAAAGGATCAATTTTCAAAATCCATTTCTAGATATTCCATTTCTAGATCATTCTTCATCTTAAACAGCGCGCAGTGCGTTCCTTGCGCAAGGTACGTTCAGAGTACAAGCAAATCGTCATTTCCTTATTAGTTTTGTGAGCCACACCGACATGGCGGTTCACTGTACTTTCCCTTCGCTATGTCTCTTTGTTCAATATATTTTTTCTATTGTAAATATTCAAATTGAGCAAGTTTACTGACGGCTAGGTTATGTTTGGGTTGTAACACTTTCGCTGTTCACTTTTCTTTTCAGTGTAGTTCAATGGGAATGTTTTTCACGCTTTAAGAATATTTTGGAGTATACGTAGAACGTAGATACTCCATAGCTAAATCATTATTTTCTTATATACTCTATAACTAAATTATCATTATCTTGCCTTTATCCTAATTTACATATTTGGGGTCGGCGAACAAAAATCTTCTTCTTCTATACTTCTAATTAGATTACATTACTGCTTATCTAAGTAATTGAATGAAATCATGTTATTATAGCTAATAGAGAAAAAATTCGCTATATAGTCTATTAGTTCTCTATTTTCGTGCTTGATTTTACTCGTAAAAAACCATAGTTGCAAACACTTTAGGACCAATTTGTTTTAAGGAGCTCCGTTGTTGTAACTCAACCTGTGTTACAATCATGATGTTCAATAAAGCATAAGTATTCTATCTTTCTAACAGTCTAACTTATGCTTATAGTAATTCAAACGACTAACATGATTCAATACAATTTATTACACACAGCCCCAACACTATCTTCGCCAATATTTCAAAACTATCGCTTCAGTACGTTCATTTCGCGTTCAATAGCACAAAGGTTGAGGACCTGACTACATACTTCTTGGTTTGCTCTCCTCACAATAGATTACTTTATTATTGAGGAAAGCCGCAAATAGTTATAGTTCTTTATGCTTCACTTTCTCTGCTTTGTTGTTGCTATGAGCTATGTTCTCCTGGTGGCTCACGACTGTTTGTAGGTACTAAAGCTTGGTTACGAATTAGGTTTATTACTTGCAGTCCAGTTTTGAGCATACAGTTTGCAATTGTTGTAAAAGGTGCATTGGGTTTGTTGTCATTGTATTGTTGTTCTGTTTAAAGTTCTATATTTTTATATTTCATTTTTAGATCGCATCCTGGTACTTGACATTTCTCGTCTTCTTTTTTTTAATAGCTTCATTCATCTGCTTATACTTTTGAACTCTCTGACAAATGTCTTTAGAAATGTAGTCCCAATGATCCATCCGATTAACGTTGTTTGTTATGTTCGCTGTTCAAATATGGTCTATTAGCTGAAGTCCCGTTATAATTTGTGCAAAGCACTTTGATAAATTGCAACCTTAATGTTGCTCGTTGTATTTGCATTTACAATTTGTACTTGTGCAATTGCATTAGTTATCTCTGGATAACTATGACGAAGTACCTACATATTTACCAGCCAATTACAAAAGCTTGTGTCACATAGTGATGATCGTCAATGTTATCGGACTGCAACAGACGGTAACTTGAGAGTGGTACGCCCACCGCGGCTATGGCAACTTTGTCTTTTATCTACAATTTTATTTGTTATCTGTGGTTTGATTCATTGGGAATACTCCCATTGGAACAGTTCCAATTATTTGTATTAGTAATCATACAGATTGGAAACTCCGGAATTTAGGTATGAAGGTACAAGTACGAGGCAGGCGCGTCTTGCTGGGCCAATTCAGTGAGTGTAACGTAATCAGAAGATCTAAAAGAGACGATAGAAAGAGAGGCAACTTCTAAGTGAAAATAACTGTAGGTGATCAGCGCTGCGCGACTTGAATAGCACTTTATTGTGTCGTAGCAAGAGTCGTTTTTTATTTAAATAATTTTGCGGAGTATCCCGTCTGTATTAATTTGTGGTAATGAGAAAAACTTACTGGTCACTGTCATCATCCATTTAAAAATGTTACAGAAGAAGTTACTAGCATCCGTTTCAGTTAATTTTGAATGTGCCCATTTGAAGCCCAATTGAAAGTGAAACCGATAAAACACCATGCAAACCAAATTATGGCGTAGTAATTAATTTGGAAAGCAGTACTGACTCATGACCATAAGGTTCGAATTCATGCGCACACACGTTCCTACTGGTGTAATATAAGAATTTGAAATTATGATAATGTTTCAGTATTAGTAGATATTTTCTCCGATCTTTATCATTCACCCCTCACGCCTGTGATTTCATAAGTTTTACGATAGTTTTCATTCAAGATGGTTACACAATCACGGAGGGCTGAAATAAAACAAAAGAGCTGAAGTCGGAAACTAATTAAGCCTGAAATAGTTTGCGACTTCAACTATTTTTTCATTTAAATAAAATAAATAAGGATCCCTTATTTCAGACCCTTTTTTGTGTTGATAATTATCAAATAACTTCTCCCGCTCTGGGCGAAGCGGGAGCGCGCGTCAGACTCTTACTGACTAAAACCCATCCGTGTTCCTTCAGTTGCCTGTACGTTGCCATGGGCCACGGTATCCCTTTTGGACTTTCCCGCAACCCCGGCAGGCATCGGCCCTAGAAAACCCCGTCAGTTGTGCTGACATCTCTATGGTAGCCACACACGTTACGATTTGCTTGCGCAAACTTAGGCTTGCGCAAATTTGCTTGACGTCGGTATTGACCACACACGTTACGATTTGCTTGCGCAAATTTGCTTGACGCCGGTATTGACCACACACGGCTCAAATTTGCTTGTGATATCATTTCTGTTTAGAGACCGTCCAGGTGTGTTACGCGGTAATGGCATCAATTGATGACGCTTTGGCAATAGTAGGAGGAGGCGGAGCGCGCGAGGGAGAGACAAATACTAGCCGCCGCCGTAGGAGACGCCCTGGGCGTCGGGAATCGCGAGCCGATTTCCGGCCACCGTAGGCGCGGGCTTGCGGACGGAGAGCAATGGGTAGCTCGATTGTTGATAAAAAAAAACATGAGGGGCAGTCTTTGGGGACTGCCGATGGAAGTGAAAACAGTATCCTATAATATTATGTTAATCCAGGTAATAAACTATCTATCTGCCTCATCCAAATCCTCGTGAATTCATGCAGGCCTAGTAGTTTTTGTTAGGTTTCTGCTCAGATATTGTGCACAACGTCTAATGATTGAAATACTATCTTGAATTCATGCAAGACTAGTACTTTTTGTTAGGTTACTAACAAATTCTACTCTCCCTCCGTCTTACGAATTTTCGATCAGGTTACGTGTCCTGACGCAAGTTTAACATTTTTTACCCATCCCAAAAAAAGTGCACAACACCGCCAAAGATTTTTCACTTTTCGCTTCGCTTTTTCATAATTTATTTTACTATTATAAACAAACATTGACAGCCGAATGCACAGATGTATAAATGTATTCTATAACCACAGACTACAATAGCATCATGCAGTGCGCCCGAACCCCCTCACTTGTCATGCGCTATGACATAGACAATTAGTCTATAACTAGGATAAGTGATGTAGGAGCGTCGGCGTCGTGCGTGAGCCGATAGCTTTATGTTAGTTTACGGTTTTTTCTATTTGTATTTATTTTTTACTAATAATTGTTGTTTATTTATTTATTTATTTTGTAATCCCCTAATGGGATTTATGTGTCTGTAGGTATGTCCGTGGCATCACAGCGGGCCCTATCAGAATACCAGCGCTGCGGTATTTATTTTTTAAGTATCGCAGCATTATGCTGAGATAGTGGCCTTTTTGGCCTCGCACAGGTCGTTTTTAATTGAACTCGTTTAATTGTTAGTTTTAGATGCTCCTTTTAGTTTTTTATTTTATTTTTTATTACTGTTTGTATTTCCTGTGCGTGTCCCAAATAAAATATTTTTCTTTCTTTCTTTCTTTTAAAGAAGTTTTTGCTTCAAAAAACTACTGAAATTGGAACACATGCCCCACACTGCAAACTCAAATTTGCACAAGCTTGGAATCGAAAATTGAAAATCACACAAGCCTAGAAATTTGCGCAAACCTCCCACACACGTAACGATTTGCTTGCGCAAGCCTAAGTTTGCGCAAGCAAATCGTTACGTGTGTGGTCACCAAAAATCGCTACAAAAAAAAAAAAACGTAGGTACAATAAACCGAACCATGTGCGCCGCGACACGACTGATTTCAATGAATTTCTATGAAGTACCTTCCGATGCTAGCGACACGTCGACACGTCGGCACGTCGCCTTCTTAAAAATACATAGAAACCAGTCCTGTCGCGGCGACACGTCGCCTGCAGTTGCCGCCTGTGATCAACTACGGAATTGTACCCGGCGCACGCCAATAAAGCTCCCAATCGACAAGATTTTTTCCGACACCTTCAATCGTCTTCATCGTCATATTTCAGCCAATAAAACTTCCTCATGAATCACTCCGTCCATAGGTGAAAACCGTATGAAAATCCGTTCGGTAGGTTAAAGAAATCTACTGAAATTTGAACACATGCCCCACACACGCTCAAGCAAATTTGCGCAAACTCAAATTTGCACAAGCTTGGAATCGAAAATTTAAAATCACACAAGCCTAGAAATTTGCGCAAATTTCTTCCCACACACGTAACGATTTGCTTGCGCAAGCCTAAATTTGCGCAAGCAAATCGTAACGTGTGTGGCTACCATTAGAGGCGCGCGGCGCGTGGAACACAACGCGCCGTCGACCGGGTCTGGTCCTTATCGGACTTCGAGCTATTTATCTCAGACCCTTAGGGTCGGGCCACACCTGCCGAACGTTCCGCGGCGGAACGTTCGGTTGACTACGCTCCTAATGTTTTTCAAGTTACCTATGACACAGCCTATGACACATCAGCCGAACGTTACGTCCGTAGAAATATGACGCGACGGAGCGTTCCGCCGCGGAACGTTCGGCAGGTGTGGCGCTAGGCTTATAGTCCATTAGGTTAGTAATACGACTTAGAAAATATTGTGTTTTAATACCTTCCAGAGAAGCAAGAGAAGTCTGCCCTCCTCTTATTATTAACGGACGTGTTTACTCTATGGGTAAGTCATACATCCATAAGCAAACCATAAATAAATCATAAAGAATCGATTTACCACAATTATAACTTACTTTTTATGGTTATGGGCATCTCTGAGAGGTCTTTGTAAAAGGTTTCTACTTTTAATTAATTAATACTATTTTAAGACATTATAATGTATTATATTCATATTTTTAGTAGTTTAAACAGTGTATATATTATTATTATCCTCTTTAATTAATTTTAAGACATTGGCCTTGATAATGTCAGTATGTAAGAGTAATTAGAAGTTTGCATAATGTATCTAAATGAGCGTTGAATGTAAAGAGGAATTTACTTTCGCTTAATTTGTATATAGTTTCGGACTTTAAGTTTAAGTAAAAGTGAAAATAATATCGTAATTTGTAATTAACAGACCGCAAAGGTGTCTTACTTACAAGTACTTGTTGGGCCTACTAATTACTGAATGGGAAGTGTTATTATGATTAAGAAAGGAAATTAGGAAAATGTGTTATAGGGACAAAGTATTAAGATCCTTAATAGCTAACTATATGATTGTTCTGCAATTAAAGCGCAGAATTCCGAAGAACGCAGAAATTCAAACAGACAGGTTTTTGCTAGATCACATTTCTATTAGTTTCGACATTTCTCAGGCTTGATTTTTATGCATAATTGGTGAAACTAATTAGTAGAGCCGTTGAAATATAACTCTTTAAAGGCCTTTATTGCGTTGTCTTCAGAAAAACGACTGTTTAGCTGCAATTTGTAACTATTATAATTTGGTGTAAAAGATAGACCGCAGCGGGGGTCCCAATATTTTTAATGATTTTTAGATTCTATGCAATCCCATTTAAACGTAGCATTGTGCCCCGTTAGCCGGATGTCCTAACAAGCATTGTTGCGTTAGTTTATATTTTTTGCCAGAAAAAATAGCTGTCGCACTTCTTTTATTCAAGGCCAGAAAAATTGCAATCATGCTAGAGAATACTTATATTATTCAATGTCATAATCGTGTAAAGTGGAGTTTCTTGCCGGCTCTTCTCCATAGGAAACGATCGCTTGGAACCGCGCACCTAGCTTCTGACGTTTCATAACTGCCCATGTAGGTTTATGTGAAAAAAATATTTTGATTTGAATCACCAAATAATAAGATAGGTATTATTTTGTCCGCAAAACTTTTCGATTAACGTTTTGTATAAAGGGTGTCAGGGATATCGACGCGAAGCCTGTTACCATGGATTCAGTACATGATTCAGACCCCGCTGCGCTGAAATATTCCAAAGGGTATTTTAAAAAAAATCTGCTGTTTCATAGAATTACCTACGCCGTCAAAATGTATGAAACAGCTGTTTTTTTTTAATTAACGACGAAAAACTTCATCGCAGGAGGGTTCAGAATCATGTACCGAATCCATGGTAACAGACTTCGCGTCGATGTCCCTGCCATCCTGTATATAAAAGTAGCCAGCTCGATGTAAGATGTGGCAAAAAAGTTATGATATACACACGTTATCCGTCACTATTTCACATACGTTTTCAATGACAAATCATTAAATCATGTAATTTAATCTGTCTGCTATGTTATCCGTGACTTTGATTCACTTTCATTACTAATACAACAATGCTACCCATTTTCAAAGTACCTATATAATTTCCTTTTTGTTGCCAATTGTTGTTCATTTCTTCTCCACAACATTTCTTACAAAACTTCGATAGAAAATCGTGATATTGACAGAAAATGATGCCGTGAAGATGTCTCCTCCATTAGTTACCAAGATAACGAGATGTCACGTCTTTAACGAGGTGTTTTTTTATGGGTAATTTAGTATGGTGTTCACAGTTAAACTACGTGTGCATGACTGTAAAATTATGATGCTCTAGTATCTCGGAGACTGTGACAAGAACTGGTAAATGGGTCATGGCGACACGTCTCGCGGCTTTTGTTTTGAATTTTCTCGGTGATAATGATAGCTTGAGGTAGACTTAACGCATCTGTTCAAAAAAAAGAAAACCATATCTAGGATGATCAATTGTTTAAAGGTAAACGCGAGATAATGAACTGGTAGTCTTTTTAGTTCTCGTGGAGTCCTGTTTGGCATTAAATAGTACCATTTTCCTCACAATTTTAATACTACACTACCCAACCGGTTAAGTGCAATTAAATCGTCAGTGCTTTTAATATTGGTATTAGGTATTAGCAGTGATAGCCTAGTGGTGTGTGTGACTGCCAAGTCGGTCGCAAGTTCGAACCCAACGCTCGCACCTCTGACTTTTAGGATTCATGTGTATTGTATAATTAATATAATTATCACTTGGCGTCACTTGCTTCAATAACGGTGAAGGAAAACATCGTGAGGACACGTCCTCACGATGTTTTCCAAGAAGAAGACCAGTACCCCCGTGGGTACTGGTCTTCTTCTTGCTGTGGAAGAATTACTGATGTTTTATGGCAAGTTTGAGTGTGTGCGGTAGATGAAAAGTTGTCGGACTGTTAAAACCTTGTACTCCATATATAGAAGTTGCTTAGGAAATCTAAAAGGCTTACTAAGAAGCACTTTAACTCCTGGAGTTAGGCACAAAATTGTGAGGAAAATGGCACTATTTGGTGCCAACATGGCTCCACGATTACTGATCTTTGCGCCCGCTCCACCTGTATAAACGCAGTCTTCCTGCTCCACCCCAGGCTGTAATGCTGCTAACAGAATACTAAAATATAGTGTAAAAGGTTTTTTATTGCTTCACGAAATATTTATATATGCGTAATGCCGTTTATTTTTAGTTAAGTTTACAAAAGTGTCAATTGTGTTCTGGAACTGGCAAGTTAAACATTTCTTGTTATAGTTTGTGTTTTAAATTGAAAACGTTATGTTTGTGCTCGCTACAATGTGTGCAAGTGTGCCGTTGCATATAAATGGAGACATAACATGAGCTGCCTAACATGAGCTGCCTAACATGAGCTGCCTAACATGAGCTGCCTAACATGAGCTGCCTAACATGAGCTGCCTAACATGAGCTGCCTAACATGAGCTGCCTAACATGAGCTGCCTAACCCTTCGGGAGTTACAGGCGTGGTGATGTTATGTTATGTTATAACATGAGCTTTGTAGCGCCAATGGTCAAAGAAAGGGTTACGTGGGTTCGATTCCCAAGTCGGGCAAAATGTTATTGAGTTTAGCCATTTGGAATTGCTCAGCCTGGAGTCTGGAATTTTGTCCGGTAGGTGCCAATATTATAAGTTCGCCTCCAATTACATGGGACTTAAACATAACTGGTAAAATGTGAATGTACTACAGGTACACGTCTGACTATCCTATCGGGGAATAAAGGCGTGATGTTATGTATGTTAAGTTATTAATGCTTGAAAAATTATGTAAACAATGTTAAGGGTACGCTCATCGCTCATTCTTCCATACAAACGTCATCATCATCATCATCATCAGCCTATTAATGTTCCCACTGCTGGGACACATCACACAGGCCTCCTCTCGGTGAGAGGGAGTGGGCCGTAATCCACCACGCGGGTCCAGTGCGGGTTGGTAGATGTCACATGTCTTCGAATTTTCGGTTCTAAGACATGCCGGTTTCCTCACGATGTTTTCCTTCACCGTTTTGAGAGCAGTGGTGATGAAATTATTTACACAAAGTAAAGCGCCTGCCTGGGTTCGAACCCACGACCTACAATTCGTAAGTCGGGGCCGATACCACTGGGCCACCACTGCTCTCTGCACTGCTCATACAAACGTAGTATGGTGATAACTCGCCTGTCTGACGGTGTACGTTCAAAACTAAAAATTATATCAATTTGTCTTGTCATTATCTAGTCCTGGTTGGTTTGGAAGTTATGAGCGACGGAACATCCATATTTAAAGTCGAAAATTCCAATGAATTTCGTCAAAACTTAAATAACTTATGTAGTAAGCAAATTGCAAAATAGGAACCGTACAGGGATAGATAATTTATTAATTCATTTTATTTTGAGCTGACGCCCAAAGGTCTGTTCATGAAAAGGCCCAAAGGTCTGCTTTTCGCGGTCGTTTTCGTTATAAATCATTGTCCATTTCACTAAATACATGAATACATATAGTAATTTTATATTAATTAAAAAATAGGTAAGTAAATAAATACTAAATAAATAAAACTAAATATTTAGACTAATTAGCATGCTTAATAGTTACGCCACCAACGATTTCAAGCCGTCGACTAGTTTACCCTTTTTTTTGGGGTGGTATTTCATCAAATGACTTCTCCCGCTCTGGGCGGAGCGGAAGGGCGTGTACGTTGCCTTCGTCGATTAGAAATATATTCATAAAAAATCAGTTTACAATCACAAGTTTTGTGGTTCTCAAATAAAAACATGAAGTCTGAAAGTTCAACGAGGCATTAAATGTAGCCTAACAAATAATATCTAAGCGTGTAATTTTTAGCAAATATAAAAAGCTAAAACAAAGAAACCTTGACATTAGGTCAGACCGGTGACGCAAACTGTTTAAAATTAAACAATCTATTAATCTTTATACTTTTTCTTATTTGCGTTCATTTTCATTGGTGAAACAAGAAAGCAATAAGTTTGGTTCGTGAATAAAAATAAATCTGCCTAGCCTTTTCCCAATTATGTTGGGGTCGGCTTCCCGTCTAATCTGACCTCCACAACCCAGTTACTGGGTAACACGATACCCCTTGGAAAGAGTTATTGTCATACTTTCGGGCTTCTGACTATCTGAAGATCTACAAATAATGATAATAGTTTCTTTACTTCATGATCTGAAAGTTGATATTAAAGAAATAAGGTTCTGAAGGAATTGTGAGGTTAGAACATTACTATTTACAAGAACATTACTTATTTACTAGAATTATAATTTTCTTACCAATATTTTAAGAAAATTCTACTGAGAGGTGAGACTTTTGTGCCAATGCGCAACTCAAATGATTTTTGAATTCGAGATGTCAACAACGTTTCCAGGAGAGACCACAAGTTAAATCATAAATAATATTGACATTTAAGCTTAGTTTGTAGAACAATGCTTGGGTTAGTGACAACTCGGACCGCGTCAACTCAACCCGAACGCGTCGTCGAAACGCCTAAAAAAGTTGGGTATACCGTCGAAAGGGCACGGTCAATTGACGGGCCAAGCTGCAACCGCAATGCTCTGACATGTATAAAAAATAAAATAAAAAGTATAAAATAAAAGTGAGCATAGACTAGTATGAAACTGTCGCAGACATTCCATTTTTAAATCCAAATTCGTCCTAGAAACGTCATTATCGAATACCGGCTTTTAGGCCGTCACCATAAAAAACGAAGCAATATAAGAAAAAAAAACCAGAAATAATTATAATGACGAAAATCTCATTAACCTCTCGACTGGAGATAAACAGCACCAAGATTGCTGCAAAAGATTTCTATGTCCTTGACTATAAACTATTGCATCAGGTTACTTGTACGTTGTATTGTACAACTGCTCGAATAAGGGCATAGAGCCCATAGACTATAGTCTACCAGCACGTAAGCCGCACGTAGATGAAATAATGTTGAACGTATAGACGGTGGCACAAGTGTTAAAAAATGTTTATTTCTTAACCAAATCAACACAATAAGTTGATAATTGGAGCCTCCTTTTAACCAAACAATGCCTATATTAGAAGATATAGCACGAAAATTTTAACAAAATATAGTAGAACAGAATATAATTATGATTACATGGTTTACGGATTGTGTATTATGTGTAACATGTGTATAGGGATGGGGAGGGATTGTGTGTGTTTTGTGCGTGTGTGTGTAGGTGAGTGTGCGTGTAGGTGAAAGTGTGTGTAGAGAGAAACCGGGTGAGTTAAACTATGTGTTGTAAGAGTGCCTCAGTATCTTCATAAGTCTTTACTGACATGGGTCCGTGTTGATGACGTAGGTCATCATTTTCCTGCCCTTGTTACTCGGGGACGGCGCAACACGTTTTCTTCTTCCACTCTCCCCTGTCAACCGTCATGCTATCATTCACTCCCTTCTCTTTCATATCATTCTCCACATAATACAACCATCTTTTCTTTGACCTTCCTCTCCCTCTCCAGTCTCCATCTATAGAATTCAGTGTTGATCACGCAGGTAACAATAATAATTACATGTGGTTGTTTTATCGCGAACAAACAAAAACATGTGACAAAGAAAAGTCGTGGTTTAAAATAAGTGAGAATGCGAGCCAGTTTCACACTTTGAGCATACTTAGGTATTATATCTTTTATTACTGTGTGTAAATAATATAAAAAACTGCTGAGCGAAACTGTCCTCAAAATTCTTCTAGGGTTCCTTTTCTAGAGCGACCTTGATCCAAGCCTTACAGTTTGCGCTTTGGTCCTCTCGCTACCGCCTCAGCGGTGCCGTCCATATATCTAATAAGAATGAAAAAAAAAACAGGAGGTCAAAAAAAAGTTAATCGGTAATCAGGTCCAGATTTTTATGGATTTGAACTGACTGTGTTCATTTTTAACACTACTTTATTATTTTATTGCAACTTGCCCTTCCGATAAATGTCAATACACCCATTAATAACAAAATAATCTACATGCAATATAAATAAAAGAAATCAATTCTGCGAATGTATATTTTCCTCGACTGTACCCAGTGTTGTGACTTTAGTTAAAATTCGAGTCGCGCGTCGAGTCGCTTGCTTTATGTCGATGTAATTTAATGCAATAGGGATGGGCTACATCACGTAATGATACAAAGGAATATATTGACCTGGTTTTAAATGTTAACATACGTTTTATGTTGAACATTATGATGTTTCGAAATTGAAACTACTAACCTGTTGATATAGTACCCTTTTCAAAGTCATTGGCATTAAAATGAATAGGTCCACTCTTCAATTTAAAAGTTATTGCGATTTTTTTCTTCATATTAATGTAAGCATTTAAATTGTAAAATATTCAACTTAACTTAAAACGAAACGAAACTTACTGATGCAAGCTAACTGGATTTTTTTCAAATTTCGATTGCATAAAATGAATTTCATATCGATAGCAGAACTATCGACAACCGAACGTCGCAGCACTAAAAAACCATGAATCGGTGCTCAGGCGCATTCTGTCACGATCGTCGTGTTTTACTTACCAAGTTACCACTTACACCGACACGACTGAATTGAACGTTTCACTCACCATTGCCTTTTTTGTTCGCATTACATTCCTTTTATTTGAAATCTAAACGCATTGGATACTTGGCATAACAGAAGTTCGTGACTTAAGTTTTTGGTACTTAGCGAAGTTAAGTGATTTTGTTACAGAAGAAGTTGGTTTATTTGATAATATTAAGAGTTTTACTAGTCAAGTAAACCGTGTAGTTCTTGAAAAAGAATAGGCTAAGCGTTGTCTCTCATAAGCTATGTAAAAGTCAAAAGAGCCTGCTTTTGACAGTAACCACCTGTCTCAGACCCAAAGGCGAGGCTTCGATTCCCAGTGGGGGCAAAATTTTTTGCTCGGTTTGTTTGGTGGTAGGGCTTGTTCTAAGCTCGCCTGGCTAGCTATACCACCATCTTATGTAAGTCTGTCGCCATAGCAACAATGTTAACAGTATTGTTGTGTTTCGGCAGTTATCATCTTCCACTCTACAACGCTTCCTAAAATTTACTTGCTAAGAAGTAGTAGGATGCCTTCATCATCATATCCGCTGACAATAATATGATGAAGGCATCTTACTTATTAACAAGTAAACCTTGGAAAACTTTGAAAGGTAAATGATTAATTTTCGATGTTCTGTTAATTTTTGATAAACTATAGCTTTAATTTTGAATAAAACTTGATAAAACGGTCGACAACATTGACATTATTTGTACAGAGTCTACAGACAGAGCCGCACTCTTCAGGCCAAAGAGCCGCTGTTTGCTGACCACTGGGTTAGGCCCGTGTTCAAAAAGAACATTTAAAGGTCTCCTGACAAGATGAATCATTTGCTATAGTATCCGTGTTCGATTCCCGGTTAATGCAATCATGTCGAAATGTTATGACGGTTATGAGAGTACTTACTTTAAGTCACTTTATTATATAACTAACTGGTTATGGCGCGGTCCCAATAAAGAATGATTACGGATCTTTATGGATCTAAGTGTTTGTCAACATTGGAAGTGTGCTACTGGATATTTGAGTACCGTTTTTATAAACCAACACTCTAATTTCGTTACACACTGTCTATACTACTTACTATTTTCATTGAAACGACCAATGGCCATTATAATCAGCTTATAATGTTCCCACTGCTGGGATACAGTCCTCTCTTCGACTGTAATCTACCACGCGGGCCCAGTGCGGGCTGGTGGATGTCACATTCATAATGTCTTCGAATTTTTGGTTCTAGGTCAAGCCGGTTTCCTCACGATGATTTCCTTCACCCTTTTGAGAGCAGTGGTGATGAAATGATTGACACAAAGTAAAGCGCCTGCCTGGGTTCGAACCCATGACTCCTACAACTCGTAAGTCGGAGTCGCTACCACTGGGCCACCACTGCTCTCCAATGGTGCTCAAGGGCCATGCAAAAGGAATCAGATCGTTTGAAGTACTAGACGAGCTTTTTACACGACTGCCCAAAAAGGAGTGTAATGTTTTCAGGGTTCATGAATGTATGCAGCAGTGATAGCCTAGTGGTGTGTGGCTGTGAGCGTCAGACTACCAAGTCATAGGCCTCGAGTTCGAACCCAAGGCACGCACCTGTGACTTTTCAGTTTCATGTGCGTATTGTATAAATCACTTGCTTCAAAAACGGTGAAAGAAAACATCGTGAGGAAACCGGCATGCCTGAGAGATATTTCTCGACGGCATGCGAAGGCAAGTCAGAGACAGAGAGAGTCAGTCAGCCGTCTGTGGGCCCACGGGCGGCTTCAAAACTTGACACCTCTAAACACACGAGTAGAAGAAGATGCATGTGAGTTTTTTTTAATAATGCTCTTCCTGGTAAGCCGAGGAACTAATTGCGTATCGATATCCGTGTGCGTAACAAATGATCAATCACAATCTATTTCATTTGACAGTTCAACAACATTCAATGCGTTATTTACGTTGTTGAGCAGACAAATTCGAACATTTAGCGACGACGAAGTCGTTTCAGTTCTATAGCATTGCGGATGTCAAAATACGAAACTTTTGAGGAGAGAAAAAATCTGTTTCATTTCTGTACACAACACTGATACAAAGACTTCCAGGGTGTTAGAGCAAGCTTATGCGACGATATATTATCATAGAGTAGGGAGCGAAAACTTTTTCTAGACAAAAACATATAGCTAAAGATAAGCAAAACTGCATTTTCCTTCAAACTGTCCTTTAAACACAGAACGTTTATAGCCTCATTCAATCCTCTTAATCTCTAACCAAGATATTCATTAGAAAGTACATTACAGTAAGTGCAGCCTCGATCTATCTAAATCTAGAACGACTACCTAATCTAGACCGAATCGCCCAACGGTACGTGGTTTTATTAGCAAATTGGATTTCATTACGTGCTTGCAACCACTAGTTTGTTTCTCTAATCATTTTCGAACAGCAATGTATTTTATGTCACTGAAAATGATGTGCATTTGTATAATTACAGCAAGCATAAATTAACTTTAGGTTCTGGTGATAAATGCGTATTCTGCGTGTAAATTAAGATGTTGACATCGTATTGTTTGTAGGCGTTCTAGCTAATTGACAGCGATCCTGACCTTTGTCTAGTTAATCTAATTATTTGCTACTTTTCAAGTAGATATCGTAACAATTAAACGCGTTGTGTAAATGTAAAATTTTGCGCTGTATTTGGAGTTTACAACAGTAGTCGGGTTTTTGTTTGGTTACCAATTAATCAATGAAGGTGTTACACATCATTTCTACGCATTTTATGACAATCTTTTCTTTACTTATTATATCTATGCAGACAATAGAGATGCATATATTAAGTAACTATTTAAAAGATGAGTGCGTTAGTTGGTGGGTCGGTTTTTATATGCCCTCAATTCATGGGACTTCAACATAACAAGCAAAATGTGGGTATATTATAGATACACCTCTACCTAACCCTTCAAATATAGGCGTGCTGTTATGATGGTGTGATGAGTGGGTTAGTTTGGTTAAACTAGTTGTAAATCAGTTTAACCCACTCCTTGCTAGGTTAATCTGCAGTTCCATTAACCCAAAAAAACTTATATAGGATTAAGTACACAATGTTTTTTGTTACCTAAAATTGCACAAAGTTACCTACCCTTCCACGGAGTTCATCAATCATGACGATAGTTCACATAGATTACACCCAAACTTGTAACAACTGACCCACTGAACTCCGTTGACCATTACCACTTCTGTCGGTAATTCTGTTTCGGTAATTACACTAATTACTGCTGCGACTGTATGAGTGGACCGATAATTATGTATTTAGGTCAGGGAGTACCTCAAGTCCGGTAATTTTGGTGTAGATGTGTTAAAAGATGGTTCCTACAAGGTTATCAATCAATCTGCCTAGCCTTTTCCCATCTATGTTGGGGTCGGCTTCCAGTCTAATCGGATGCAGCTGAATACCAGTATTTTACATGGAGCGACTGCCTATCTGACCTCCACAACCTAGTTACTGAGTAATACGATACTCCTTGGTAAGACTGGTGTCAGACTTTCGGGTTACTCGTAACGACTGTTAAAGATCCACGAATGACAGCCGGGACCAACGGTTTAACGTGCTTGCCGAGGCACGGAGGAGTCTCGGTATGTAAAGATGGTCACCCATCCACGGACCAAGCCTGGCAACTCTAGCTTAACCTGATGGATCAACCCGTGCGGCTGTTATTACTTTGCCACAAGCTCCTTCAAGGTTCCTACAAGGTTATGCTTTGATCAATGCTGGCGAGAAGGTTGATTCTGTTTTGTTTTTGACTGTGCTTTGTTTTGCAATAGCAATTAAATGCTCTGATTTTTTCTAGACTAAAGTGACATTTGGTGTCGACATAAATAAAACATAATTAAATAATCTAGTTACAGAGTAACTCTCACCACCATTATTCTCTGCAGGAGGACCTTCACTTGTCGTGTTGTCTCTGTGATATTATTTATTTATCGTATTATTTTTTTTAAAAGGTCTTGTATTTTTTTTAAAGATCGATTAATTTAAAAAAAAGCTTAGATTTTTTTTAAGTCGGTTCTGCTGTTATTTTTGCCTAGGAAATAAAAAATCGAGTTTAGTTGCATTTTGTAGGTTTTCCTATAGGTACGTGATTGGGAAATTTAAGTAGGAGCAATTTAAGTACACACAGGAACAAATATTTAATTCAACATACACAAAGTATGCTGAATTAAATATTTGTTCACATTATTTGGAGTTTAACACGTAGGGCTAAGTCCTATAGCATTTTAGGCAGCTGCTAATTTAACGCCACTTATCGACCTTTTAACATACTTTTAAGTTTGGAATGATGGAATGAAAAATAGTCTCGAATTCAGGCATGCAGCATCCAATACAGAAATGACTCTACCTTCTCAACTTATAAATTGTTGTGATTATAAAAAATCATAATAGGACTGACTTATCTATAACATTAAAAATACCTATCAGTTTCCACGTTCAATGGAATAAAAGCTAAAATTAAACATCTGTATTTACAAATCATTGCATTTTTCCACGAGAGCATGTACTCGTATGTCGTTGGCACGTGACATCGATATTACACCATGTAGAAGTTATATCACAGTGTTCCCATGCACACTATTGTGAACTATTGCGATTATCATGTAATGGAGATGTAATTTAATGCCATGTATTTTTTACTTCACTTCACACAGTATCATGAGACGATTGTTTAAATTATCACCTTTTTGAGTAGATATTATCTATTTAATTTGAATTAAGTAAGAACAGTGACGCTACAAATTAAAATACAACAACAACAATACAACAACTAGTTATTCCATTCCTCTAGTCACGGTAATATTATCATAGATAGTGCTCTAGTGGTGGCAGGCCTTACTGCATGAGCATGAGGAGTTGGGTTCGATTCCCAGGTAGGGTAAAATGTTGTTGGGATTCGCCGGTTAGCTAAAGTAAACTTACTTATTTTAGCTGGCGGTGGACGGCTCGCTTTAGACGTAACTGGCGAGAGATGTGTACTATTAAGTACACCTCTGCCTAACTGAATTTTTTATATTGTACTGTTTAATCTATCTGTGACTAACACTATAGATGTTATGTGAAATTCAGAGTATTTACTCTGTCTGAAATAAAAGTGTTATTTATTTACCCTTCGGACCTATGGATTACATGTTATGTAATCACATCCCATAATGAAAGAATTGATGTGTAAAATTATCAAGAAATTAATTATTGTTTTCTTTTAATTCCAGGGCGAGCAATGACAGGATGGAGATGAAGCAGAGTTGAATACAGTATTCCTAACGACAACATGTTATGAACATGGAGTCACCAGTGAGAATATGTTTAGGTGAGGCACAACTATCATTACTAAAACAAATCAATGTTTTTATCAATAATATATTCATTAGAAATATGTATATTAAGTTGATGATAACATTTATATTATAATAAATTCTGGAGAGCTAAATACAGGAAACAATCGAGAAAAAACAGTTATTATTTTAAAATACGTTCGGATTCCTGACATCTCACACTACAGGACATTTAATTAAAGCATTAGTGTTTCATCATAAACTAAAGATAATCATTGTTATTCCAGGTGCAGCATTAGTAGTAAACTTACTACTGTTGAGCGGCACAGCAGTTAGCGGTAACGCTATACCCGACACGACATCTACTACTGTCAAAGATGAGAGGACGCCGCGGTACGGCCGCGAAAATGGCGCCTGGCTCGCGAGGAACCGACCCAAGACCCCAGATGTCTCCCTCAACGAACTAAACCCCAAAGACTCAACCTCTGAAGAACACACAGAAAAGAATGCTAAATACAAAGACAGGGGAAGGACAGAAAGGGGAAGAGTCCGATTCCACTCACAAGTAAAATCAAGCACAGAAAGCTCACAAAGAAGGGTTAGATCAACTGAAAAACCGACCCTAGTAATAGTTACTCCAACAGCAGAAGTAAAAAAGCCTGCGGAAATAGTTGACAGCATGCGGAAGTATAAGAAAACCAAATTGCCAGGATTTACCAGCAGCACAACTCCAATGACTGTAAAAAAAGAAGCACATAGTGAAGAAGCATTTGAGGACGAAGAAGATGAAGAAGAAAAGGAATCTTTCGAGAAATTCACTTCTGGAAAATTTGATACTAGTTTCTTTACAATACCTAGCTTTAATTATGGAGATGACTTCACCCACGACTCGGATAATGAGAGTTCTGATAACAAAGTTAAAAACGAGTACAGCAGTCCATCTTACGGAGGTTTCTCCAGTTTCTTCCCTCGTGAAGCATCCTACGGCTACAAAGATACTACCCACGACATTTATAAATCTGAAAGTTTCTTCGATTTCGACAGCGAACTAACGACGCCGAAAAACGATTACTTCGACCAGAAATTTCAAAAGATCTCTACTAGTATTATTAAGAATTTAGACACTATAAAAGCTAAAGCTACTCCTCCCAATGCAACTAACGTCCACATTATTAAGGAAAATATGGGCATGGAGAAAATGAATAATAACACTCCGACTAACCATTCAACAGTATTTATTAAAAATACCAAAGAAATTCGTCTCTTAGACAACGATGGTGCTAATAGTAACAAAGAGTTATCTGATGTACAAGGTACAAGTATATATTATGAAATGTCTGTATTGTCTACGGAGACTTATGCTATCACTCATGACGACGACTGTGACAATGAGTCGTTACCTTTGCCTACACCGAGCACGTCAGCAGAGGAAGAATTGGCGTCATTAAGAGCTTCTCAAGATTCGGTACCAGCGGCAACGAGGCCGGCACTCCCTGATCCAAGCCCTGAGAGCTTATCTATATCGTCTACAAGTTACTTACCGCTATCCAGTGTTCTACCTATAATTGATTCAGTGAATTCTATCCCTGTCTCCACACAAAATTCCATATCGTCGACAGAAAGAGTAACCAAAAAGTTTTCGAGTACCTTTAACAGAAACCGAAGTTATTCCAAACGTCTCAATATCAACAATAATAAAGACTCTCCAAACAGCGTGACACTAAAACCTGAACATATATCATCAAGTCCACACCCAAGACTTCAGACACGTAAATTCTATCATACAACTCCAAAAAATAAACGTATTTGGATGGTGCCTAGAAACATCACAAAGGTATACCACCGACCTACGACGATATACTCTGAGCACTTCAGTATAAAGGAAAAGACAACAGCTCAACCACGTCAACCGAGCCGAACAATGTTGACGACAGTTTCTTCAGAAATCGATCCTGTTCAGCAAAGCGACATCAGTGGACCGAAAAAGGTGGTACATTCTCAGGCGATATCTGACAATACTGTACCGAGTTTGTGGAAGCGAGGGTCGACGAGGTTCGCAACGTCAACGGCAACGTCGACAGAGGTGGAGACGGAGAGTGAGTGGCAGATACCTCCGACATCGACGGCGTGGGCACTAGCCAGCCTACGGAGCCCGCCACCTTCGCCCAGCGCAGTGAACAAAACCGCGTCGGCGCAAAAGAATGTCGACGAAAACGAGCTGCAGAAAGTCGGGGAAGTTTTAGGTGAGTAAACGTGCGCCACAATAAAACCATACCAAAAACCTGTTTAAATTATTTCACAAAAAAGATTCGTTACTATTAGCAATTAAATTCACGTCAATAATTTAATAATATTAATTAAAACCTTGCTTAACACATCCAATTATCTAAATATTACTGCTGCCTTGAAAAATATTAATGTATTTATTCATTAAGTAATACAATTTCGTACGTTACAGACAAGAAAGAAACAACCACTGCAACCACAACCTCAACAACGGCCAACCCGATAAGCAACGGTATCATTCCAAAAAAGATTACAGAAGTGGTTCAGAACAAATTGCCTTGGCAGCCAATGTTTGCTCCAACTACACCAACCTCCGAAGTGCAAACTGAAGCGGCAACGGAGACTAAATCGGACTTAAGACTGCCAGCCGAGAGCAATATTTCTGTTCAGAACAGTGCAAAACCAACTACCACTGAAAAGTCAAATTCCATCGAAAACCAGACAAAGCAATCTTGGGTATCTGTTACAGAAGCAGATGAATCAACGGAACACGTTAATGAAACAGACAAAAAGACAATTCCACCAGTTGATGCAACAAGGTCAACCGGTTTTGAATCAATTACGAAACTACCAGCGGACATCACTACGCCACAAGATGAATCTGTTGCCAGTTCTGAAGTTAATCAGACTGTAACTGAAGAGAAGCCCAACACCACTACTGATTATGAGATAACCACTATTCGATTCTCTTACGTGCCAACTGAGGATGTAGAAACTGAGACACCGACTGTTGATAGCACTACGCCTAGTATGTGGCATCCAGTTTTTCCAACGAGGACAAGAATTACAACTCTAAAAGATAGCCCCGTCACTACTTATAGACCTAAATATATGACGACGGAAACAGTAGAAGAATCTACGACTGTCATCACTGAATCGACGTCTCCTATAGAAGTATCATCTCAGATTCTAGAAACAACTACAAAACAGGTAGCTGAGACTACAGAAACACCCACTGAAACTACTGAAACTCCGACTGAACTACCAACCACTACGGAACTGCCTACTCAACCGCCAACTGAAGAAGTTACAACAGAGTTGACTACAGAGGAAATCACTACTCAATCCACTACTGAAACTCCAACCGTAGAGACTACCCAAGCAACAACTACTCAAGTCCCATCAACCACATCAACATCTAGTGAAACCGAAGATACAACAACCATTGTTGTAGAAGTCGTCACTGAAATTAATACAGAAAAAGAACAGAGAATTACTTCAACTACAGTGGCCGAACCTGAAACCACAGAAACATCAAGTGAATCACAAGAAACTGACTGTACAGAAGAAAATAGTCAGAGTAACGAAGTTATTACTCAAGAAACGTTCAGACCTACTACTACGGAAGCTGCTACTACTGAAGCGGAAACTACAAGACCTACAACTGCCATGGTAACTAAAAAAATGGAAGAGGAGCTAACAGATGCACCACCTACTACCACAATGCGCGATGAAACGACGACGCAGCGGAACGCAAAGATTCATGTCACAACGGTGGTTGAGACTACGACCGATCCAGAGTATACTACGAAACCTGTCAGTGGAATTGAAGACCTGACAAGTTATGCAGGAGACATGACTACTGAGGCGTCTTCGAGGGTGTTGGGCGATGAAGACAATAGCTCTGGAGCGGCGGTCGCGATCGCTGTCAGCACCATCGGTGTTATTGCTCTGATATTGCTCATTGGATTGCTGGTAAGTCAAATTTTTATACTATTCGAACAGGAATTCGTTTTAAAGATACCAAACGAGATAGAATTTTCGTAATAAGTTTTACCTACAGCACGTCCAAAAGTTCTAAATAAAATTAAAAACAATAAAAATCCACAACTATCTAACTACACATTCAAATTATGTAGAATGAAGACATCTATAGTATATAATTTGTAATGCCTACCTCGGAAAGATTTCTACGAAAAGAATTGATAAATATATTACTTAAATTGTTACATTACACATAATATTACACATTCAAAAACATAATCATTATTGTCATCAGACAATACAGAAAAATAATTAAAAATTGCTGCAAGAATGTCTTCTCATCTTCTTCTCATCTTCTTCAAATCTTGTATTTATCTTCTCCAAAACTTCTTCGTCTTATCCACGGTCTCCGTGGTCTTCAATTGGTGAATATTCGTACAACATATCCAAAGTAATGAGCATAATATCTATTGGTTTACCTCACGATAAATTACGTTCACTACTTTGGAGAACGTTGTAGATTTGAGTTCATGATGAAGTCAGCTCATGTCTGAAATGATACATAATATTATTTAGAAATTGTCAGAATTAATAGACTTCTTGAAATTATCAGGGCGTGGCAAAACAGGCCAATAATAATAATAATGGACATAGCTGGTTCTCAGGTTCTTGCTTCAATTTGAATTAAAGGGAAATAAATACATCACACATTACGATTTCTTTCAGGAAATGATATTAACTTTTCATTTATTTGTAATTTTAATGTAATGAATATGAGGCTTTTGGCTAATCTATCAAGTCGTTCTAAATGTTATATTTTTTTTGTAATGTGCGTTTAGTTTGTGCAGAATAAATCCTTTTTCTTTCTTTTCTTCTTTTATATTAAGGTGAATCCGCAGTTGTAGCCCGCGAAATTAAAATTTCTTACAATTTGCAGCTCAGTGTCAAAGAGAGATCAATTTATTAATGATTCCAATGACTATAATTCTATAAATACATATTTGTTAAAGCAGCGCATCATATTTTGATCAAGATACAACCTGACACTGACCTTTTTTTAATTTCGCGGGCTGCAACTGCGGAATCACCTTAAAATGAATCAGTTACTAATCAATATTAGTCAATCTGCCATCTGTAAGACTAAAGTTGTCTTTCAGACGAGGAATCAGCCTTGATTCTTATCAAATAAACATTATTTCTAACTAGTATGAAAAAAAAAAACCGGCTAAGAGCGAGACACGAAGGCTAGGTTCCGTACCTGAGTACAATATTTAGCAAAATAAAAGGCCGGAAAAAAACACGTTTTTTGTAGGGGACCCCTTAAATTTTTCACTTATTTTATTTTTAATCTGTGAAAATTTCAACTGTGTACCTATTACGGTTCATGAGATACAGCCCGCTGACAGACAGACGGACAGCGGAGGCCTAATAATAGGGTTCCGTTTGGTATCCTTCGAGTACCTAAAAATTAAGTTTTAATCTCAGTTGTATGAGTACGACATCCACCGGGTAGCAACAACAATGATGTCATTTGCCTATCGGAAACGGAAAGAGCATGAACTATCTTCTAGGGTACTAATTAAAAAGGGGAAAAACATTTTTAATTACCTCGTCTGGACGTAAAACAATAGGACCACGCGTAGGATGGGCAGGATATTCTGAAAAACATTAATAAAAATATATTAGTTATTGTGGGGTAACCACTCTGATCTCAATACACAATGCATTTTAAAATAAAAGGATATGAACCCGCAAAAAAAATATGTATTTAAATTACAATGGCTTCTTTATATAATAAGTTAAACTGACTTCTGTTTGGTCAATAGTCAAAAATATAATAATGGGAACAATAATGAATCGTGCAAGTATTGAAATCAGTAATACCTAGTTTATAATAATAAAATTGTATTGTTGGAAAATTGATAGAAAAATCGCTTGCTCATACAGGGAGAAGCCCATTTTAATGATTAGGTCTAAAATAAAAAGTTGGTGAACTTTTTTAGGAGATTTTCTTATTACGAGTATACCTAGCAGTGAATTTTCAAAAGTAGGAACTTCATAGCAACTAGTTGGATGGTAGAGCTCCGCAAAGTTCTACCTGCCAGAATTCTGCCGCTAATAATGCTATGCAGCTTAATTAGTTATTTCTCCATTCGGTTTATTTTGGTTTGTTAAATTAACAAAACAAAATAAAGCGAAAGGAGAAATAAATAATTTGGCAGTTACATAAAAATATTGTTGGGAATTACTTGGTACTATAATGCAGTTGTCTAAACTTATCTCTAATTTAAGCACTTGAATACTTTTCTGCTCACGCCATTCGAAACCTTAAGCGTGATATATTAACATTTTAAATTGTTTATTAAGTCAAGAGCCTCTTATAACTAAACTTATTTTTTTTACTACTTTTAGTTTAAAGTACCAGGCTAACAGAATTCCTTAAGAGCTTTTGAAACACAAAAAGTGTACCACACAACGCTTAAATACCTGTAGATAATCCTAATATCTCATCGGAAGTTGGTCTCGTTCGTCGCGTATGGCGATAAAAATTCCTTGCTTTGCAACTCGAAGCGGTCTAATGTGGTCACCGGACACCGAGATACGGTTATCGTTTGTAACGAGAATTGGCATACTTGGGCGGCCGTTAGATATGTCGGTCACAAGTTTGGAGAACTCTTCTTTAGTTATGGGGCCCTGGTAGCTTTATGATTTTGCATGTTCAAGTTTTGATTGAAATACATGGAAACATGCCAAATTAACCTATGTATGCTAAAATGGAATGCCGGCTTGTGTTCTTTACTGTTGCTAGGGTCCGATTTTGTTCGCATTAGTATATGATTTAACGTGCGAGTTTACTGCAACAAGTCAATGATTATAGGAGTTAAACTTTGGTTTAGTAATAAAATAATAATAGATAAGAAATGTTGCTCTGCATTTTAGGGTGAGCGCCAAAACGCAGGCAAACAGATCAAGCTTTCAGAGAGAGCGTTATTATTTCCATGTCTTTCATACAACGGTAGTTTCAATTATTTTAAAATTAGTGACCCGCCCCTGCTTCGCACGGTTTTGACGATTTGACAAAAGATTTAGATTTTTTAAATAATGATGTTAGTTTTATATTCGGACGGAGGAGCTCGTGGCTAAGTAATAACAAGTCGCACGGGTCGATCCATCAGGTTAAGCTACGCTTGCCGAGGTTGGTCAGTGGATGGATGACCATCTTTACATACCGAGACTCCTCCGTGCCTCGGAAAGCACGTTAAGCCGTTGGTCCCGGCTGTCATAATAATATGTGGATCTTTGACAGTCGTTACGAGTCGTCAGAAGCCCGAAAGTCTGACACCAGTCTTACCAAGGGGTCGTATTACCCAATTACTGGGTTGTGGAGGTCAGATAGGCAGTCGCTCCATGTAAAATACTGGTATTCAGCTGCATCCGGTAAGACTGGAAGCCGACCCCAAGATAGTTGGGAAAAAGGCTAGGAAGATTGATGTTAGTTTTATATTAATCTGCACGCACGGTAAAGGCCCCGTCAAGAAAAGTCAAAAACAAAAAGCAGGGGGGCATTACGTACCTTTTCTCAAAGCGTTTCGTTCTATTTTCAAACCAATGCTAAAGAGCTAAAATTCTGAGTATAAAGTGGTGCTTATAAAACTCACTGAGTTACTAGCTAGTTTTTATAACTTTTACACTTTGAATTTAATTAATACCTAAATAAAATACGTCAATTTCGTCAGTCACTCATCAAAACCTCTAGGACACTTCCCTATGTCCTATAAAGCAAAAAATTTGTATGCAGGCTAGGATTAGCAAAAAAACAAAAGAAAATAAAATTGAAATCTGTAACATTTACCCTCCAAACATAATGGGGGGTGCAGGACTGAGGTCAAAATGTATGGCTTGGCCGTTCCATTGAACTAGTGCGTGACCCAAAATTAAAGAACAGTGACATAATTTCGTCCTATAAGCCCATACTCCCAAACTATGCATATTTTAAATCAATTTCTTGCGTAATGATAAGCTTGCTACTTATGAATAAATTAAATATTTTATTTTATTAAAAATATATTTATGCGAAAACCAAAGAGGGGGCATTTTTTATCAAACGAGGAACTAGTACTTTAAAAAAAATAACCAATAGATAAAATAATATTTAGAGCACACCAAATAAAAGAAAAATAACTTGGCGATAATCTCTGCCACACATCAACCTACTCCATAAATCTATACCCTCTGACCAAATTACCACATTTACTGATTTCCAGTAATTGTTTACTTGGACCGGACTGGACCGTAAGGCCGTAAGGTCTTATGGTATACTTAGCTAAGGTCGGAAACCAGCCATGTGGCATGAAGGAAACCAATTAAATGGAAATTGTAGGGAACCACCCCTAATGTTAAAAATCGACAGAACAATCTAGTTAGTTAATGATGAATACACGGATGAATATCTATTTCACTTTCAAAACGATGTTTCCTAATCCTATATTGAATTCTTATAATGAGTCTGTTTCCAATTAATGTATTTGTAAGAAGCTAAAATCAGTATCAACATACTATCCCTTAACTTTCGTGTTTTTGAGTGCGTAAAAACCAATTTTTTTTTTTTGTAAAAAAATGTTTCGGAATTAATGTTGGAGGTCGGCAAACATCTAAGTCGAAAAATAAAAATCCACTGAAAAAAACAGATGCTCATTTACAAAATACCTATAAAAACAAACAAAGTATTAAATAAAATGGAAAACTGCAGAAAAATAAAAAAAAAATAAAAAAATGCTCACCAATAACTTCTTCAAACAAAAATTACAAAACACTATAACATAAAACTAATGACTCATCAACAACCGATATCGTTCATTACAAAACAAATAAAAAATATTCAAAAATCTAATTCCATTTTCAAAACTATGAAAAGAATAGAGGTGTAAATATGAACGAGATTGGTTGCGCACACGCCGGGCGGCGGGTGATACGTCACTGCGTTGTGTGTGCCGCGCAGGGCTCCCGCCACCTTATAGGACCGGGATATTGCAAGCAGAACCATGCATGGCTTCGAGTAAGTACGCTACGTTGGCACGTTATAGGATTTTGCTTGCTCATAGGATATCCAGGTAATTTCTTGTTTCGTTCTGAAAATATAGGTATTTTGTTTTTGGGTTTTTTTCCTTTTCAACAAGCAGCTTTCCTTAATATTTTGGAGTCTGACATAATAGTAACATGTTAGCGCAATTTTACCTTCGATCACAGCTAATCAAAGGTCAGTCCAAACTAAAAAACAAAATGACGTAAAGCAAAAATTATGAAATCTGAATTCCGAGTTTAATTATTTCATTATGGAACCTAATCACGTGCGCGTACACGTTCAAATTCGATGCTTTAGTTCTTGGTTACGTGACTGTTTGTCTGTATTGTTATAATTTACTTCTGTCGACTAGAAAGTATAAATTAATAATGAATTTACTGTGAGAATCGTTTTAAGTTTATTAATAAGTTAAATGTTTATTTTAATCTTTAGTTTGGTACCTATGTCGGTTTACTAATTGCGATAGTTAACGTAAGTTTTCTGTAAGATCCGCTACACTCAAATTATCTTTGTATTATTATAATGCTTATCATACATTGTTACCACATGTACTTAGCATAAAAAAACACAATAAAAAAGTAACCTAGAAAAATAATTCTAGAGCGTACTTTCTACCATCCATGGACATTTAACCTATGTTCGTAGTAAGCTGTAGGTGTCGCCAGTATCGCGACGCGGAGGATGTTTTTACAATGCAAATTATAAACAAACCCAGCCTGATGACGGACCTTTTGTGCACGACTCCATTGAACATTAATCCGATTCTGCTTCCATGTGAAAAAATTCCATTATAACTTAGTATAATTAACTAAGGAAACTTTACTTTAGTCGGTACTAGAGATGCGCCGAATCAGCCGTTCAACCGAATACGAATGTTCGGTTCAAAATGTACCGAACAAAATATTCGGCCGAATTATTCGGTTTAATTCTGCGCGGTAAAAAGGTTTGCACACGTCGCCGCGTCGGTACGGCGCTCTGCAAGAGTCGATGTATCGCTTTCTGAAAAAAGTTATTACTCAAAGCAGTATTCTTAAAATTGTTAATTTCATAGAAATTTAATCTAATCCAATTTATCATTTGTAAAAAAAAACAGAAGTTTATTTGACAAATTTTTTATTTAAATTGGTTGTTAAAGTTAATCTTTTTTATTTTGTCAATAAATAATTGGTACAAAAAGTAGTGTTTCTTTCATTTACAAAAAACTATGTACAACTTTCGAAAAAAACCACACTCATTTAGTAATTAGTTAACCTTACTGTTAAATAAAATGTTATTTTTTTAAATATTAACAATAATTTAAATTGTCGGTAATTATTCGACAAATAAACCGAATATTCGGCCGAATACGAACATGAAAAAATATGCCGAATGTACCGAATACGAATATTCGGCCAAACATTCGGCGCATCTCTAGTCGGTACACTAAAAACTTTTAAAAGGCGGCAAAATAAAATACTGAAAGTCTGCGTCATTTTTGCAAACTTCGCTGGCGCACTGCCGCTCATTTATAAAGTTTCTAGTACTTATAAAAAAAAAATGTTTCCAATAAAAAGTATTTAAGAAGTACATTTTGTTTTTTTCCAAATGTGGATAGTTACTTATTTACCATCTTATCTCATAATTATACATAAATTATATATACTTAGTTAAAATAAAAGCGTGATACGATAACACAGGCAATTGTAGTAAATTAAGAAAAATAAATACGATTGAAGATTAGAATGTGAACTGCATTTTAATATCAGTCTCAATTTATCAAAAACACCTCTATGTCTCCTAAATTTTTTACAAGTTTATGTTACTGGTTGTCACTGAGAAGAGATTGCGACTAGATTTTGAACATTTTTAATTACGGGAATTGGCCTTTTGGTTGTAAAAAGCTCAACAAAAAAAAACTCGACACTAAACTTTTATTCATATAGCTAGCTTTATTTACATTCTACAATGTTTAAAGATGTTATAATTGCTTAAATCTAAAGTACAATTACGGAACCTTAAGAAAACAGCAAAAAAACAGCTTAAAATAAAAATAAAATTAGGACCAATCAACATTTTTTTAATAAGTTATTAACATTAATTAAGTATATAAATATAACATTTATTTTATTGAGATCAGTTATAAGTAGGTTGTGGACTTGTACATAATAGTTATTTCATAAGTTCCGTACCTCACGTGCAACAATGGACATGAACAGGCATAGGGCACCTCATAAATTAAGGTTTCAAGTGGACTGGACCCGCCCTCGAATTGGCCACGTTTTCACACGTCGCATAGCATTCGCTTTGAGTAGTTTGAGTGGCCATTTCTGATAATATTTCTCAGAAAACTTTATCAGAAATCCTTGGCACTTTGAATTTTATGTTGTTCAGCTTTTTTATTCCTCGTAACTTTTTTAAGGACTTAACAAGCCCGTCATCCGTGATATAACGAGATGAGGTAACAAGTCATAGTTATCAAGTAGAAATTACTTTGTGATGCCTAACTACATAGAAAGATTTCGAAGCTTTGTTATAAGCGGTAGATTACCATAAAGCACTAATTCTTCAAGATAGAACAATAGACCTATAGAAAGCTTTAGATTTCTATATATTGTAGTAATCCAAAATATCGTTAGTAATTAGATTTTGACACAAGGTAGTCTGCTGTAAGAAGCTGCTCAGTGTCTCGAAGCCGAGATGCTTCAATAGCCTGACAACAGCTAAAGCGCGGTCACTGTCGGACTGCATCGAAAAGAAAGAGAAGCGAGATGATATGAATAACATAACATCAAGACTGTATTCCCCAAAGGAGTAGGCAGACGTGTACCTACCTCTAGTACACCTACATTCGCCAGTACTTATGTATGTTTAAGTACCATGTAATATCCAGACTCCGGGCTGCTACTAAGAAATTCCAGATGGAAAAACCCAATAACAGTTTGCCCGACTCGGGAATCGAACCCACGACCTCATGTTCAGCAGTATAGCTGACGAGAGACCGACGAACGAGGCTGTAGAAAAATCTATTGATTGGATAAAAAAACAAAAATAAAACTATTACGTTGCTTGAAGAATAAACTGACAAAAAAAAACAGAATGATTGCGTGTATATTAATATTGTATTTAAATGTTAAAAGACATTTTTGGAGGTATTTTCGTGATTTTTTCTATCGTATCAAGTTAGTTGTTTTATATTTTCAATACATTATGTAACTAGCATAATTATATCCTGAAGAATATCATATATTTTTCTGATTTTGTTTACTGCAGTAGATCATATATTTTTAGGCATCATAAAACTTGCGTTTAGCTCCTGTAGTGCCTTTAAACTAGAGCTTACTTTTGAGTTCTCCAAACGTGTTATTAGGTCTTAAAGTTCTGGTATTTCCTTTATTGCCTACCTGCGTGCATTGCTCTCGATGCAAGGTAGTGAACTTTTACTTATAAAAGTATTACTTACTCTTTGGTCAACCGTACGTGGCTCGAGGTCCGCGAGGTTGTAATCGTAATTCGTAACCATTGAGGTATTATTGTACAAACGTACTTCGTAACTCGAATTGTTGGCTTTGATTCTTGGCTCCAGTATGATTTTTGCTTTAATTTTCAATTGGATTTTAGGACTTGTTATCATGTTCGTATTATAATCGGACCTCTTTTGGAGGGTCTCAAAATAATATTGACTTTTATTATTCGTTGGACTTGGTACCGGTCAACTGCCCTAACTCATTGAGTTAAATGCACTATTAACTCAATGCCCTAACTTTGCCAGGCGTATTATGTTTGCCTATGATGAAAAAGATGCAATATCTTTTTCATTTTACTTTTATGGCAATCGAAACTTTGAGTTTTTATAGAGAGCTTTAAGTTTCGATTGCCATACAAGTAAAATGAAAAAGATTACATCTTTATCATTATAGACAAACAGGACGTTAGGTGAAGTTAGTTAGGGTAGTTGACCTGATGATGATATGAGACGGTTTGAACTGTGAATGGGCTTGGGCTATTTCGAAAGAAAAGATCAGAAAGCTGACAATTCGATATATTATGTCAAAAACTGACAAAATTGTAGAATTGTCGCGCTTAGGCTCAATTTCACCATACTCTGTTAGATATAACAGACAGTTAAAACACATGTCAACTACTGTGATTGGCTGTTGTCATGTCAGTGAGCCAATCAAAGCAGTAACATGAGTTTAATGGCCTGTTAGCTAATTTTTGTGTTTGGTGAAATTGGGTCTTAGGCTGTTTAATAAAAGTGACAAATATGTCAATAATCGACAGGTGATACAGGTGTTTAATAATATATATTGCGAATTTTCCACCATGACAATTATGTCGCCAGGGCCCTGTTTAATAAAGCTGACAATTCGACATATATATGTCAAAAACTGACAAAATTGTAGAATTGTCGCGCTTAGGCTGTTTAATAAAAGTGACAAATATGTCAATAATCGACAGGTGATACCTTGCCACATTTGTCATTTAAAAATGCGTTTAATAATACCTATATATTGCGAATTTTCCACCATGACAATTATGTCGCCTGTAAGTTTTATTAAACAGAAAAATTGTCAAATTGTCACTTTTTGACATAATGTCACACTTGTCGGATTGTCAGCTTTATTAAACAGGGCCCAGCCCTAATTGAGTCAGTGATTAACTGATCAATCACAATCTGTTTCATTTTGACAGTAAGTTCAACAACATTCATTGCATTATTAAAGTTGCTGAGCAGACAAACTTTTTCGAACATAAAATGATGAAGCAATGGATTAGCAATATTCTTCAAAATTATTAAAATTATGATTGTATCTTTAAAAATGATTCAGATTGGTCGTGTGTTACAGAATTGGGTGCAGTGCATCATAAACGGAGTACATAGATCCCTATATAGGTGATCGAAATTTTGTCATTTCATCTCCGCTTTGGACACAAATGGGGGCCCCCAAAGATTGGTTGCATGATCCATAGGTACCTACGCTTCACATACAAGATGTTTTAGGCTGGAGCACGAATCACGGTGATATAATAGTCCTTTTCCTTTTGTTACCCAGTCATGTCAGTCTTTTATGATTCTTCAAAAACTAGCATTAGGTCCTAGGTATCTATCGAATAGGGTACCTACTTCTAGGCTAGCATGGAACATTGTCGACCGCATCTATCATATTTATAATTATTATGATACAGTGAATTACAGTGGTCAAACGCGAGTACTAAACATTTAAGGGCCTATGCTACCTCAGATTGCGTCTCATGGCCCTCAGTTATATCGAAAATACTGCAGCATTAATTATGTAATAAATATATGATGTTAAGTAGGTCCTGTAGGTACTATGTTTGACGAAAACACTATTCCATAAAAAAATATCGATTAAAAAAAACACAGATACTTCCAAACCGAACAATAAACCGCTGGTATTCAAAAATACTTCAAATTAGAACATGAATATTTGCATATTAACACTTTCGACTCCACCCATTTTCTCGAGGGTCCACTTAAAATATGTATGGTGGCATGGCGTATATGCCACCATACATATTGTAAGTCGACCCGGCATTACGTTTGCGCTAAAGTTAACCATTGCGGACGGTCAACGGCATTAGGTTTAAAACCGTGTTATAAAACACTGTATAACGAAGTGAAAGAGTGTTTTCTGGGGGGTCTTGTCGCTATAAGAAGTTACAACCTTTTAAATATTTAGTGAATATTTGTAACCGAGAACAAAAAATTTGTATTTAAAAACCAACGCATAGACTAATAAATCTTGTTAAAATATACATCAGATTTTGATTTCACGGTTTATAATGCTGTATTCGCTTAGAAAAACCTACATTGAAAATTAGCCCTCCGCGAGGGCTCCCGGCATCCCATATGCGACTAGGTGAACCCTCCAGGAGGGCACTGAACGTGTTAACTGAACTAACTATGAAGCAGATACTACATATGTTTATTTTTATGGCAGTGTATAGAGTGCCACCATTGGCACTCTATCCCTATCGGATAAAGTGCCACTACAGGCACCCTAGTAACACCGCCTCGGCCCGGCTCAAGTGCCGCAAGCATTGGATTGTCATTGTCACTGTCACTAAGTCACGTCACTTGGTATTTTGTTTGATTGTCGAGGTTAGATCGCTGTAAAACACCACATTCCCAAAACATTACATTCTCTTGTGCCTAAACGGACCCTGGCACTTCGCCGGCCGCTACCGCGGCACCGCTTGCTACGCTCGCTCGGCTCGTGCGTTGTGTGGTCACAGTTCTAACCTAACCTAACCTAAATAACAAGTGACAGTGACAATGCAACACTCACGGCACCCTAGCCGGGCCGAGGCAGTGACACTAGAGTGCCACAAGAAACTCGCGACACTCTATACATTTCGTATTTTTATTTTTCATTATCATTAGTTCCGCCGTAAAAAGAAATTATCTAAACTATCGGCGTCTTGGAGCCGCTAGCTCCCAAAGTCCCAACTCAGACTCGCTCTCACTCAGTCCGCGAGCAGTATGGTGCGAGCTAGATAAAAAGTGAATTTGAGCTGAGGTACTATGGGCTCTTAAACCATAACGGTTTTGTTATGTCTAAAACATACTTATAATATTTAAACAAAGTATTTTATCTCAGGCTATGAATGAATGAATGAGCTGTCCGTAAATGTGATGACAGTTCGTATAAATGCTGAGCTTTGAAAGCCGACGTCCTGCTGATAACCTATTGTTTATAGTTTGATGTTTAGAATAAGAATTTCTTATTTCAATGTAGGTAGGTTATATGTATGTAATTTGTGAATGGGCGTCTATTAGGTTAGATTTGATGACCGCGTTTAAAAGTCTTTTGTAATTTTCTCAATAATTTATAATTTTTTATGAATAATGCAAACCTGGAATTACTAAATAACTTTGCATATGGCTAAACAAAACCTAAAATCTTAGAAAAAATTAAAGGGCAAAGAATTTGCCCTTGCGAATTCCAAACATAAACTTTCCCCAGAAACCGCAAATTATCATGGAAAAGTAGACTTTTATCTGCGAATGTTGGGAATCGAACCTAACAACACCTTGCACCCGGTCTGCACGCGCAGGCGTACTATCATTATATCAGTCAGCGTGGCATCGGTAAGCAAGCAGAGGCGCGGGTGGCGACATGATTCGGCCCAATGACCACTCGTTTCAAGTAGTTTCAACGGACTTCACCACGACGTACGACAAGTTCCATGAGCTTCCGGGTTTAATTAGTTTAGGTCACCTCCTCTGAACTAAAGCCAACGGGGTGATGAAAGCTTTTTGCATAGGAAATTCTTAGTAGAAGTATTATTATACATACTGCTAAAAAAATATATACTCGTAGGGCGTGATGTTCTGTTGTTTTTTGTCTTTGAAGTACCTAAAAACTTCGTAAAACAGTTCATGCATTTTTTGACGTATAAATATCTCAATGTTTGTAAATAAGAGAGAATATGTTCAAATCCAGTGTGTGTGGTAGACAGAGTTTGGCGACATAATGTTATTTGCAAAATTACCTAAGACTTGTAATTGCAAAATATACGTAGGCAGTACTTAGCAATTGTAAGTTCCGTGGTCTGGCTTAATATATTCAGTGACACATGATGTGCTTATTTGAGGAGTGTTTCTCATGTTTAGCATGCTTTCCTTATTTCTACGTCTGAAGGATGGGCCTGGAGGCTGTGCTAATGAGCACAATACCTATCCTAAAACAAACTGTTTTGACTCGCTCCCTATTACAAGGGTAATACTGGCGTAATTAGAGTATACCAAAAACCGTGATGTTATGTTGTTTTCTCAAACACGCTTGGAAATTCGAGCATTGTTTTGACAACCTTCTTCGAAATAAATCGAAATTATTGTTCTGGCTGAATACATGCGAGCGCCCGGCCGGCAATGTTTGTATGAAAATCAATATATGTCGTGTTTAGCGGCCAAATAAATTACTCTGAAAACTCATATCTGTCGTGTTATTAAAAAATGGAACGTAGGTACTTTTAACTTCAACTCAATGATGGCAATCAAGGAGGTGACATATCAAATTTTTTATTTAAATTCCGATTTAGTTTGCAAACAGAGCTGTTTAAAGTAAAGAAACAAATTAACATAATGGCGCGTGAATCGTTATTCGTCATGGAATTTATAATGCATTTACTTAGTTTGAATTTCCGCGCATTATTTAAGAAAAATCTTCCTCGGCCGCAACCTCTTTTATCTGTTCTGTGGCCGCAACCAGCACGATCGTCGTCGATGCCCTTGTTGCAGGCCACGACAGTAATGTACTATTTATTATAGTATTTTTTTTTTTCTAACCTACTGCCTCTACGGTCTAGTGGTCGCGAGTGCGATTGCTGACCGTGATATCACGAGTTTGAGACCCAGGCGTTATTGGATTTTTACATAAGAGATTTTCGCAGTAGTAGCTCGTATTCTGGATCTATGCCCGGTTGATGGCAATAGGCTCACCCCCTATTACATGGATCTTAAACATAACTGGCGAAAAGTGTGTGGGACTGTGGGTACACCTCTGCCCAACCCTTCGGGTAAACAAGGCGTGAAAGTTTGTTAATCTTCTTTTCTTGACACGACCTTCAAGAATAATCAAAGACATAATGACAAGTTTAGTTTAGCTAGTTGCCGTCGGAAAGTGGTTAGGATGCGTCACTATTATTTATCCTTTCCTTGTCATGTGAGCAATTAGCTACAAATGATTCACGGAGATTGTTTAACTATTCCAACTATTATGTCTGCTTCACTGACAGGTATGAATCGTCACTTGTGGATTGTGGAGAATTTTTATCCAGTGAATCTTCAAATGCTACAGTCGTTATCATAAGACACATTAATGCTATGGCCTGCACCACATATCACTAAATGCGCACTTTAGCATCTTTAGCGCAAACGGTCAGAGGGTCGTCTTAGAAACGTAATGCCGGTAACCCTCTTTCACTTCCAATATGTGTGGCGGCATAGCACATTAGTTCTATGAAAAGTGGTTGGAGTCGAAAGTAACACAATTCCTCCCTTTCCAGCTGGTAGTCCGTCGTCGAGGTCGCAGAGGTATCTACGCCCAGCGCTGCACCCCCGTCTCCTTGGATGCTTATAGTCTGGACAGCGTCAGCGTCGGTCATCGGAAGGGCAACCACCGGCTCCGAGCCAGCAAGAGGAGCTACGGAAACCCCGCTTATGATGATGAGGTATAACAGTTCAAATCAATTCTATTGTTTTATGATTGTCTTAAGTAGGTACTCACAGATGATTCATCTTCAGTACTTGGTACTTGTTGACAGGCCTACACTGTCTCATAAACCTATTAACACTGTAATTACGAAATATTGAAAAACCAATTATTTTTAAAATAGTAACCGTGGAGTTTCTTGCCGGCTCTTCTCCATATAAGTAAACGACCAATCGGAACCGTACCCCTAGCTTCTAACGTTTCTTATGTGCCCATGTAGGCTTCTGTGAGAGTAGGTCCGCCAGCGGCTTTGCCGTCACATGATGTCACATGTCTTCGAATGATTCTTTCTAGCTAAGACATCAGGATGAATCGGTCAGTAAGTCAGAAAGTGCAACCTTTTTTCATCTCAACTCAGTTGTTAAATGCACACTGTAGTGATTGGTGAAACATAACATTTAATGTAACACAAATGAGCCGTCCTATTGATGCAGTGTAAATAAAGAAAAGAAGAAACGAAAGAAAGAAAGAAAAAGTATTTATTGGGTCTCGCACAGGAGATCACAAATTAAAATAAACACACTCATCCTAACTATGTAATATTACAAATGCGAAACTGAGTTTGTTTGTGTGTTACGCTTTCACGCTGAAACTGCTGAACAGATTTGAATGAACTTTGGCACATGGGTAGACCATGACCTGGGCTAGGACATAGGTTACCTTTTATCCCGATATTCTGACGGGATCGAGACTTATGCGGGTGAAACCGCGGGGCGCAGCTAGTAGAAACATAAATAAATAAAATCGATTTTCAGTATAAGCTGAGCTCACATTGTACGAAAATCCTATACGATGCGAGATCAGCATAAACTGCAAATTTATAGCTTGATGCGTAGCCGTGTGTACATTCATGAACGATCATCAATCTGTACCAGGAATAGGATTTTGATATTCCAAGGTTTGATGTTCCAGCTCTTCAAGACAGAATGATCTTTCCTAAATATTAGTTTATATCCATTTTATATCCTATTTATCTATTCTCTAACCTCTACCATTATTTTCCAGGTCACCTCCCACCCAATGCAGTACGCAGCGTTAGCAAACTTCGCAATGGACGTGGAATCCATGACCGCGGAGTTTGCAGAGATACCCTCAGTGACTGTGAGGCCGGATGAAGTGCCTCCGGGCTGTGAAGATAAAAACCGCTACTCCAACGTACTGCCGCTGCCGGAGACCAGGGTCCCGCTCAAGAGGCTCAGCAATGATCCTACCACGGAGTATATTAATGCTAATTTTGTTACGGTGAGTCTTCTTTTAAAATTCTGATAGTAGCACTGGATAATAATGAGGGAAAAATCAACTCAAGTAAAATGACGATTAATGATAAAATTGTTTGCAAAGGGTACAAACGCCTATGCGAAAATCTGTACCATCACGCATAACTCAAACTGATTGCTCGCATAAATCAACAAGTACCTAAATCATGCAGTAAGCGAGTGATATTTTAGTCGAGACAACAACTTTCAATGTTTCTTCTTCGTTGCAGGGTCCCGGCAACATCCGTAACTACTACATAGCCAGCCAGGCGCCTCTGTCCAACACCGTGATAGACTTCTGGAGGATGATATGGGAACAGAACTCCAGGCTCGTCGTCATGCTTACGGAATACATGGAGAACGGAGTTGTAAGTAAATGTGTAATTATGAATAGCGCCATCTAGTAGTATGGCGTTGAATTTCGTGCAATTTGTGTGATTTTAGGTTAGGTTTCCAAACGTCACAAGTTTTGAATCAGTTAATGATCAGTCGGGATGAAATCAGTACCTATTGAAATTTGTAGTTTAAAACACATATTGAGAATAAGAACAACAATCCTAGTTATCATAAATATTTCCACACTGTGTGGGTGCAAAATACCTTCGGCCACTGTTTTAAATAGGTACTCGTATTATTAACACTGAAAAGTGTCACTGTTGTATCGCAATTTGTAACCCAATCCTACTCTATTCCAGGAAAAATGTTACGAATACCTTCCACCATCAGAAATCACAGACAACAAGCGTATCTTCGGAGACTTCAAGATAATCCTGAAGAAACGTGAACAACGTGACAAATACGCCGTCTCCAGCGTCCAGCTCATCAACCTGGGCACCAGGACCTGGCGAGAGATCACACACCTTTGGTACTTCTGGCCGGCTAAGGGAGTTCCGGATGATTATGATTCCGTTATAGACTTCTTGTGCGAAATGAGGAGCTATATGAAAATCTCGCAGACTGCCAAAGAGTATGATGAAGAAGGTAATACTTTGAGTATAATACATAGTCTTCTAGATATTTCTCAAAGGTTTTGGTCAAAATCTTGTGATCAGGGATGAGTCTCCGGGTATACATATATTATGACACTGCTGTCAACAGAACCCTTCCTAAACGTGGTTTTTTTAAATGAGGGTAATCCAGTCGTTCAAGTATATTTTATTCCTTGTGCACTTTCTGAAGGTTAAACACTTGATTAATCTTCACCATCACCATCTTCATCCCTAGCCCTATTCACCCACTGCTAAGCATACGCCTCTTTTTGTTTAATCCAACTCCTCCTCCGTAGCTTCTGTTGTTAAACTAGTATTTCTTTCCAGGCGTGGAAGTCATCTACGGTGACCAGAACCGTTCATCGTTCAGCAACCTGTCAAAACTGAAGAGTGACGAGGGAGGCTCGGGCAATGGCATTAATGTGTACTCGCCAGCTCGGGCTGAAGAACAACTGAGACGAGCTGCTCCTTCCAATGGTACTCTTGGAAGGATGAAGGCAGCTTCTGAAGTAGAAGGTAAGATGATTTGGTGTTTTCTACTCCGATTGCTTGATTTAGGTTTTGGATTCAAAAGGTACCACACCCTGAATGAAACTTTAGCTACCAAAGGACAAAGGGCTCTGTGCTACCTTTGATGCCTGAAGTAATAAGAATACAAATCCGTTAGACTACTAACGGCTTTGGAAACGCCGGTTCTTGTTATTTGCAGGATTTGTTGTTGACTATGTGTATCTTCATCTTAGGAGCACTCTTTTCAAAGCGGTCGTGGTCTTCATGTGGTTTCTTGTCTAGGGGCTGATGTGCTTCGCCGGAAAACGATAAAACAGCAATTAGAGACTGGGTCTCTTTTGGTGTGACCGTACTGTTACTGTAGCCGTTCTTCATATTCATTGGAAATTTGTCTTCTCTGTCACCCGCTTTGACATGCTTGGCCTGCTTGGCTATCAGTTCTTCCATATTTGAATACTTCTAAAGACCATGACCCCGCAGGTATCCGGCCGTGCGTGGTGACGTGCGCGTCGGGCGCGGGGCGCTCGGCGGCGCTGGTGGCGCTGGACATCAGTGCGCGCGCGCTGCCGGCCGCGGCGGACGTGCCGCGCGTCGTGCGCCAGCTGCGGGCGCAGCGCCCGCACTCGCTGTCCAACAGACATCACTATATCTTCGTCTATAAGGTGAGCTATTAACCGTCTTATTACAAAACGAGTTCTAACTTTATTTCAAGTTTAAACCTTCGTGCCAGTTATTGTAACCGACAGTGATAAGGTTCTTTACACAAAATTGACAACGAATGCGGGTATTACACTACACTGAATCAGGGTGCCTAATGCCGGTATTACACTACACTGAATCAAGGTCCCTAAACCCGTAATAAGAGGACAGATAATCTACTACTACGTACAGATACCCAATCCCATACAAAGAAATGACACCTCCCTAAGTCGGGCTATTGACTGGCTACAGCTTAAATGTGGTACAGTGATGTAAAACGCCATCTATTGCAAAGAGCCCTAAACAAAAAGGTTTTACCTTTTTCGTTGAAAATACGAGATTTATGAGTTAAAATAGATAAATCAGCATTAAACAAGGAAGTTTTGATTTTTACTAATCTTACTTCAACCAAAATATTCCGTTTATCGCTTTTTAGTGACTGTTAATTTCATAATATTGTTACCTATGCTGCCATCTATAATCTTTTTTCAAGACTAATTATAATTTGTTCGAATTGGTACCCCATGATAAGAGTAAGGGTCCCTAATTGGGTTGTGCTCCGTTAGTGCTCCCTTAATTCAGTGCCATGATTCAGTGTAGTGTAATACCCGTTTTAACCCTTATTAAGAGAGGTGTAATAAGAGTAAGGGTCCCTAATTGGGTTGTGCTCCGTTAGTGCTCACTTAATTCAGGGCCCTGATTCAGTATAGTGTAATACCCGTTTAAACCCTTATCAAGAAAGTTGTAATAAGAGTAAGGGTCCCTAATTGGGTTGTGCTCCGTTAGTGCTCGCTTAATTCAGGGGCGTGATTCAGTGTAGTGTAATGGTAGCCACACACGTTACGATTTGCTTGCGCAAACTTAGGCTTGCGCAAATTTGCTTGACGTCGGTATTGACCACACACGTTACGATTTGCTTGCGCAAATTTGCTTGACGCCGGTATTGACCACACACGGCTCAAATTTGCTTGTGATATCATTTCTGTTTAGAGACCGTCCAGGTGTGTTACGCGGTAATGGCATCAATTATTGATGACGCTTTGGCTATAGTTGGCCTAATAATCGCTACAAAAAAATAAAACAAAGACGTAAAATTAACCGAACCATATGGTGTAAAGACTGGTTAAGGAAAAGAGAGCATTATTCGCACATCAAGTTATTAAACGAATTGAAAATTGCACCCAAAGACTGGCATAACTCCTCGTGGAGGCGATCGGCAGCAGTGACCACTCGCGTCCGGCCCTGGTCCAGGCCATGGTACGGAGCGAGAAGGCATGGCAAGCCTTCACCTCCTTCTGCGAAGCAGTAATGCTCGCGAAGGAGGAGGCGGAGCGCGCGAGGGAGAGACAAATGTTGCGACCTCGCGCCCCTAGCCGCCGCCGTAGGAGACGTCCTGGGCGTCGGGAATCGCGAGTCGATTTCCGGCCACCGTAGGCGCGGGCTTGCGGACGGAGAGCAATGAGTAGCTCGATTGTTGATAAAAAAAAAAAAAACATGAGGGGCAGTCTTTGGGGACTGCCGATAGAAGTGAAAATAGTATCCTATAATATTATGTTAATCCAGGTAATAAACTATCTATCTGCCTCATCCAAATCCTATTAGTAGCATAACATAATGATTGAATACTATCGTGAATTCATGCATGCCTAGTACTTTTTGTTAGGTTACTGCTCAAAAATTGTGCACAACGTGTAATGATTGAAATACTATCGTGAATTCATGCAAGCCTAGTACTTTTTATTAGGTTACTAAAAAATTCTACTCTCCCTCCGTCTTACGAATTTTCGATCAGGTTAACGTGTCCTGACGCAAGTTTAAAAATTTTTACGCATCCCAAAAAAAGTGCACAACGCCGCCAAAGAAGTTTTTGCTTCAAAAAACTACTGAAATTGGAACACATGCCCCACACACGCTCAAGCAAATTTGCGCAAACTCAAATTTGCACAAGCTTGGAATCGAAAATTGAAAATCACACAAGCCTAGAAATTTGCGCAAACTTCCCACACACGTAACGATTTGCTTGCGCAAGCCTAAGTTTGCGCAAGCAAATCGTTACGTGTGTGGTCACCAAAAAATCGCTACAAAAAAATATATACGTAGGTACAATAAACCGAACCATGTGCGCCGCGACACGACTGATTTCAATGAATTTCTATGAAGTACCTTCCGATGCTAGAGACACGTCGGCACGTCCGCGTCGCCTTCTTAAAAATACATAGAAACCAGTCCTGTCGCGGCGACACGTCGCCTGCAGTTGCCACCTGTGATCAACTACGGAATTGTACCCGGCGCATGCCAGTAAAGCTCCCAGACGACAAGATTTTTTTCGACACCTTCAATTGTCTTCATCGTCATATTTCAGCCAATAAAACTTTCTCATGAATCACTCCGTCCATAGGTGAAAACCGTATGAAAATCCGTTCGGTAGGTTTTGAGTTTATCGCATTTGATAAAAGAAATCTACTGAAATTTGAACACACGCTCAAGCAAATTTGCGCAAACGCACAAGCTTGGAATCGAAAATTTAAAATCACACAAGCCTAGAAATTTGCGCAAATTTCTTCCCACACACGTAACGATTTGCTTGCGCAAGCCTAAATTTGCGCAAGCAAATCGTAACGTGTGTGGCTACCATGATACCCGTTTAAGTCTCGATCCTACAAAACTTTAACAAGCATATTTTGACGCTCGAATGACATTAACAGGGGGCGCTGTTGATAAAGATTAGTGCAATTGTTTTGTGAAATGTCACTTGAAAATATGACATTCAAAAAACAAAATGGCGGCATTTTTTCCGATTTTGCCACGCGCCACAATTACCGGTTGAATTGGCGGTGCTTGCGGCTATACCGCAGTGACGTCTTTTGGCTGAAATGATGATGATGATGATATTATGGTGTTAACATGACTTCTAAAGCTCGGCCCTTATTAGTCGAATATTTATTTGGTTGTCTCTTTAACCTGAAGTTTTACTTATTATTTTCAGGTGCTAAGCGAATATGGTAACAAAATGTTAGGCGGCGGCGGTGTTGACACTATCTGAAACAACAGTCTTCTCCTCACGCAAGAACCTTATTCGTACCCATGACAGTGTTGGCATACGTATCTCAAACCTAGTGTATAGCCAGCCTTAGTTTAAAATAAACTATTTGGAACATACCAAAGTATAAGTTACGAGATCTCTAGAAAATTGATCGCTCAAATAATAAAAAAAAATGTAAAGAAAATTTTATTTTTTTATAATTTCATTATCTTTTTTATTCTATGGAATTATAGATTTATACCATTTACGTCACCAGTATGACAACTTCGCATAATTTTAACGAAACTTGTACAGATTTATATTTAAGTTTTATTTTTTTGTTCGAACAATTTATTTTTATTTATTTTTAGGGGATCATTCCGCTAGTCTATCGATGTTTCGGTTTTCCTAGATAATGTTTTAAGCATAATTTCAATCACAATAATTAATAAACATTAAGTATGTAAGCATCGTTTGTTGAGTTTTGCTGTGATTTCTACTAAACTCTTAGTTTTACACTAACACTAATATTACCGTAACTAGATATATTGGTAATTTAGAAGAATCTTTTTAGTAAATAGCAGTAATAATAACTATGCACAACAAAACTATTGATCTGGCAACTCTGTTTAACTTTTAAGTTTGACGTTTCCAATGTTGCCAATTTTTTGCTATGCATTGTTATTTTGTGCGCTAGCAATTACGAATTAAAATACTCTGTGCTACTTTTAAATAGTAAATGACGTAATAGACCAGTGTTCAATATTATATTTATGTGTATACCTTTATTTCTTTACAATTTCATTTATTTATTGTTGAAAATTGTTGTTTATTTGTATAATTTAAGTATGTTATCAATTCAGTGTAGCCTCCGTTCACTTATTAATTTTACACAAATCACTATCATGGAATTGACTTCTTTCAGTAATAAATTAATGTTATTTTAACATAAAAAAACTAAATGCAAGTTTTATATTATTTCTGGTAGTAAAACACCCAGTAAATCAATCAAAACATTTACTAATCAATGGGATTTTAAAATATATACTTATATCTTTTTGCTTTTTTTGAAGCACACGACAAATAAATTATATCTTTCAAAAACTTATTTTGGTGAAAAGGGGGTTTTAGATAAATATATTTTGTTAAATAAAAGTCAAAGCATTTACATAATTAGTTAAAGTGCACTGTTTTATCCCACACGTTAGTAGTATATAAGTTTTAGTTATATTTTAGGTTATGTATTATATAAACTATATTATTGACCAAAAAAATTATATATTACATAATTGTATACGTCCTACAATTGATATTAAGGTCTGTATTGAAAGTAAATAAATTTATTGTAATAAAAAAAGCTTTATTATTCCAAATTTAAGTAACGACATAAAGACATAATTATATCATAGAAAGCACGTAAATCCATTGGTCCTGCGCCTGATCTCTCACTGGTCTTGTCGGATTGGCGTCCCAGCGGCCTATCTTGTCAGTGCACTATATATAATAATATCACCTGCATACTTGGCTCATCGGAGATTATCCGTTGATGGCCGCCGCGACTGAAATTGGGTTGGGAACATATCCTTCTTTTTCTAATTATGGACTTGATTTTAAAACTCAAATTAACCGTCTCTCCAACTTAACGCAAAATAATAAACGACCTACGGAGCCATATGCATCAAACACCATTGAGTTTGACGAATTTTGCACATGAAACCATAAAGTTGTGTTGATGGCAATAGGCTCGCCCCCTATTACATGTACTTAAAAATAACTGGCGAAATGTGGATGAACTAGGTACACCTCTGTTATTCGGGGTCAAACGACAAAATCTGAGGTTTTTTGAATTTTTCTCGAAAACGGTAAGTTTTCACAACAAAACCTTAAACCAAAGTTGTAATCTTAAAATTCTCTACAAAAATGATCCTCATGATTTTTTCCTAAGAGTTACCATTCCTGAGATATCGCGATTCTAAGTCACATTATACATGATATGCACACATTTCCACGCCGCCTGTGATGTGAAGGTTTTTTTTTTATAAAACTTACCGTTTTCGAGAAAAATTCAAAAATCCTCAAATTTTGTCGTTTGACCCCGAATAACTTTTGTAGCACACATAGGATCGATGGGGATTTTTAAAACTTTATTTGTAATGGTAAACCCCAGCTCTCCACCAATATTTGGCTCTCCGGGATCTTTTGTTATTTGAAATGTCTATATTGACCGGACTATTACTTTTTGAACGGATCACTTCTCTAATCAATCAACATAGGTATACACTTTGTTTGTACTAAGAGCTCTGGTTAATGTTTCCACCCACATTGATATCACTACGTTCCATTTCTGTGTCGCCATCGTAATTATTACTTTCAATCGTCATCACATCACCACGATAAAAAGTGTCGGAATCAGCTCCCTTCATAGACCGGCTCTGATTTGAGGACTTTGATTCAGAATCGTTATCCGTTTCCAACCCCATCTTTTTGGCTGCCTCGTTAAAGCTAATCTTTTTATTGTCCCTTTTATAAAAGAGTTTATCTTCTGTGACCATGGAAAAATGGGGATTGTCTGCAGTGTAGTCTATGTGAGCATGTTCTCTCTCCGGAAATTCTTCTAAATTTGACAGAGTTTCGCAGTCATGGGCTGAGTATGGCTTGTATGAAGGTAGTTCCATGAATGATCCGGCAAGCGAAGTTGACGAAATTGTCGTTATTCCTGTAGGACAGAATCATTTGTTGAGTTACATAGATTAAGTCGTTTGTATTGAATAAGGAAGTTGACCGGGGAAAAAAAAAACTAAGTCCGTCAGTCATATAATAAAATAATATTAGACACGTATTTTTTGCTTTCTCATATTAATAAAAAATGGTTTAGATAAATGGATAAAACGCATTAAAGTTGGGGAGTGAGAGGGTTCGCTACGTCACAAGTCGGTATAAAATCTACCGCATAGTGACGTCATGCCACATTTTAACTCAATGTATTGCCGTAATCTTAATTACGTAAAAAAAGAAAAATTACGTGTCCAATGTTTTTTAATAATGTACATTATGGGCAAACAAATTTTTTTTTGTCAACATCACTATAGAGTATCTTATTCTTCTATGCTAGAACTTACTTTTTTTATTCATACTCGACGACAATTGTATCTCTAGGTCCTGTTGCAGAAAATAACGGGATTAAGAGCAGTTCCTTCAGATTAAGGCTGCCTGTCCACTGAAGCAGAGAGGAGTGGAGAGGAGCGGAGATGTGCTAATATTAACCAATAGAATCTAAACTCCGCTCCAGAGGTGCGATTCTATTGGTTAATATTGACACATCTCCGCTCCTCTCCTCTCCTCTCCGCTCCAGTGGACAGGCAGCCTAAGCTATTGGAATAGAAAAATGGAACTTTAACTTGACAAATTTTCGCACCTCTGTACTTGATATTGCTTCTTCGGAGTACGTCATCATCGGGTAGGCGATGTCGTGAGAGTTGGACATCTCAGCTCTAAGTTTAGGGTCAATCAGGGTGACGGACTTGTCAACCGTTTTCGTGTTTTTATTCTTCAATGCAGAATCTCGTCGCACGCCGTAAGCGCGGTAAGATTTCTGTTGACAAAAGTGCAGTACAGTGAATCATCATATTCTGCCAATTTTTTTTCCCCAATATGTTGGGGTCGGCTTCCAGTCTAAACAGATACAGTTGAATACCAGTATTTTTCATGCAGCGACTGCCTATCTGACCTCCACAGCCCAGTTACTGGGTACTGGTTAATGCGATACTCCTTTCTAAGACTGGCTGTCAGGCATGGGCTTTCGGGGAGTGAATCTTGAACCAAAAGGATGGTTATTTTTGTGTACCTGTCTATATACAGGCTGCCAGGGAAATCGACGCGAAGTCTGTTGCCATGGATTCAGTACATGATTCTTTTTTAAATAACCGACAAAAAATTTCAACGCAGGGGTTGACATTTTTTGTCGGTTATTTAAAAAAAATCTGCTGTTTTATAGAAAAGTGCAATACCTACGAGGTCTAAATGTATGGAACAGCAGATATTTTTTTAATAACCGAAAAATTTCAACGCCCTCTGCGTTGAAATTTTTTTACTGGATCCACGAGACGCGGAGCTTGTCCGCGTCGATGTCCCTGCCACCCTGTATACTCATAGTTGAAAAACGTCGACTGATGGACACAGGGCTCTCCCAAGCTTTGCCATATCGACCGTTCTCGTGTTGTGCGTATAAAATAAGCTTTTACCTGTATCTTCTCCGCCATGATACCGTACGTCTCACTCTTTGGTGCCGTCTTTCTGTACAGCTCTAAAGTATGTTTCGCTGCACAAATCATGTCATCCTGCTCGCTATCCGAAGATGACTGAAAATGCCACAATTTAGTAACACAAAATATAAATTGTTTGGAAACTTTTTCTTCAGCCTGTATATACCCAATATTAGATTGAATGGAATAGAATAAATTCTTCCCGGTTTTGGGCCTACCGCAATCAACTCCTTACTGCTTCATCATGTTGTCGGCCCACCTGATTCTTGGCCTGCCCATGCTCCTATACCACAGGATCTGGGCCTCCACTCCATCACTATTTTACCACATCTAGTGCTATGTGGATTGCTGCTACTAGGGCTATGTCGCTCAGCATTGTTATTCTTTTTTGCTCTGTACCTATTCCTGGTGATTACGAAGTCAAATCCCCTTTATGAGAGTACATTAAGTATACAGCATAAAATTACCTCATATTTAGTCGTGTTGTGCGCCTGATGACGTAAGTATGCATTACGGATGGCATCCTGAACAGCTGGCAACATGTCTTCATTTATTTTGGTGTCTTTAATCAGTATCATAAGGAGGTTGCCTTCATCGACTGCAAGGAGTAAGATATTACGAGTATAAAGAATGAATGCGAAACGTTAAACGCCTGATGTATTAATATGAATAACTGCTGGCTGTAGTCATATTGCGTAGTATGTGCACAGTGCACTTTGGGAATCAGTAAGCATTTTTCACAGTGTAAACGTATAGTCATTTTATATTTTTACCTTTGAATATTAGAACTGTCTTAGTGCTTGTTCACTTCTATTTTATTTTTATTATATTTAATCCAAGGCTTCAAGTTGTCATAAGCACGTTTAATTTTATAAGGGCCACAGCAGACTAACTAGTTTTAGCATCGGCGATCGGCGATTTTGCGACTGTATCGATGCTGTGTCGCGTTTTGGCGACTCTCTGCGTTCCATCGCAGTATTAAAATTGCGCGTTTTCGAGATTCTATCGATGTTGCATTGCGACTGATGACTTCCTGCGTTTGGTCGCGATATCGGTATCGGTCGGTCGTGTTCCGCAGATGCCAAATCGATGCGGCCGGCATCCGTGTGTGGAGTTTACTGTTCAGCTGCTGTGTCGAGCTTCCGAAAAGCGACTCAATCACCGCGTTTGGCGTTTTTAAGTGTGTGTTGTGGAAAGTTTGGTCGCTGCATTTAAGTACTAAAAAGCGGTTAAATCGCCGATCGCCGATGCCAAAAGTAGCTAGTCTGCTATGGCCCTAAGTCAGTAAATTCTGTAAGTTATTACTGAATTTACTTTTTTAAGTTAATTCAGTACTTTACGACTGTTAGTAGAAGTGCTGAGTTACACATACCTGTACCCTTCTCCAAATAATTCAGAATAATATCTCTAGCAGTCTTAATATCGTCTTCAGATAAGCCTATTTCTCTTAGTTCGGAGTGCAACTCTGGTTCGCAACTGCAGTTGGCTATATCATTGCAAATGTAACCAGCAATGGATAGGTTGTCTCTTGTTATTAGCATAGCGGAGAGGTAGTCAGCTATGAACTTGTAGAGGTCTTTGGGTTGATATCTTAGGACCTGAAGGAAAATGTTATAATAGTGATGAGTCTATGAAGAATTCTCCTACAATAGAATGGGAATGAGAATTATTGTTCAGCTGTGCATAAATTCATCACGCCTGTATTATTTGGTCTAGTGGTCGCAAGCGCTACTGCTAAGTATGAGGTCTTGGGTTCGATTCCCAGGTCGGGCAAAGTGTTATTGGGTTTTTCTATCAGGAATTTCTCAGTAGCAGCCCGGGGAGTCTGGATTTGTGCCCGGTCATGGGGTACCAATTCGAACAAATTATAATTAGTCTTGAAAAAAGATCATAGATGGCAGCATACGTAACAATTATGAAATTTACAGTCACTAAAAAGCGATAAACGGAAGATTTTGACTGAAGTAAGATTAGTAAAAATCAAAACTTCCTTGTTTAATGCTGATTTATCTATTGTAACTCATAAATATCATATTTTCAACAAACAAAGATAAAACCTTTTTGTTTAAGGCTCTTTGCAATAGATGGCGTTTTACATCACTGTACCACATTTATGCTGTAGCCAGACAATAGCCCGACTTAGGGAGGTCGCATTTCTTTGTATGGGATTGGGTATCTGTACGTAGTATTATATTATCTGTGGCCCGGTTATAGCTTAGGGCGTCGCTGGGGGGAGGACAGCAGGATGGGACAGGCTGGATCAAACATATAGATTATTATTATCGGGGGAATTTAAAGCTACAGCACAGTAAAGCTCAGCATTGACGCGGGTTGGCGCATCGTCGAGCAAGGGTCGGGGGGGAGTATCATACTCGGGAAGGTCGCGGTTGCGTACCTCGATGGCGAGGTTGGAATGCGTGTCAGTGGGAGGAGGGTCTAAATTGTTCTAAATCTTTATAGTTCTACATCATGCCAGTTTTCACTGACGATATAAAAAGTGGTCATGAAAGAATTTGCACATCTCCATCTTACCTCTCTAGTAATATCACTCATCAGCTCCTTCAGGCCATCAGGCAGTGCTAGTTTGCAACTATCTTTAATCTGAGGCGGTATTAAATCTTCCATTTTGTTGGTAGTTGTAATAAATTTATTGAAAATAGTAATATGACAACGCAAAGTAAGTTTAATTCTAGTGTGTCACGACTTGTAAGTCAAAATAATTCAAACCCATTCACGAAAAAAAAAAACTATGAGGTTATTAAAATGCTTGAATTACCGGAAATTTTGCAATCAATATTAATACTTTTAACAAATAGAAATAAAAAGAAAGTTGACAATCATTCTTTTTCATCATCTTCGACTGAACGAGCTGAAAAAATACTTGAGAGGCCTGAAAAAAAAAACAGTTTAAAAAAACGGTGTCCACTGCTTCTTTATAGTAAAGTATACCTACTTAATCTATTCAGTATTTTTAAACAAAGTTGAGAAACAAATTAATGCGCAACACCAACGGTGTTGCGCATTAATTTGTTTAATAAAAATAAAATCCTAGAAAAAAAATCCCGTAAAATAAAAATAAAATCCTAGAAAAAATGTTGCTCAGCTTTAGTTTCGGATTTTTTTAATAGTTCAGGTGTTATGTTAAACTATTTGTTTTTGATTTTATACTACTTTTAATTCTTATCTATAAGTTTTTTTTTTGTGTGTAAAGATTTGTACACCAGATGAGAGAGAAGACGAAAACTTACTAAAGCCAACTTATTGTACTATTGCAAATAAATATTATTCCTAATAACGTATTATTCTTTACTATTTACATAGTATTATATTATCTGTGCTATTGCCAATGAATACGGTACCCGTAAAACAAAAACATGTTGATGAACAATAATGCGCTTGTCTACCTTTTTATTTTCGACGTTAATATTTCATTCTTTCACAGATTCGACAAATTGTTCCTCATTAGGTACTTTGTACACGTTCTAGCTCTGTTTATGGTATTTTAACCATCTATCTATATACTATAACACTTATTTGCTATGCCTATCAGCTTACAATGTATCCCTTTACAATGTTAAATTATCTTATCAAAAGATTTACTACTCCTCTCATATCTTATTTTCTCACGATCGCAATATTGATAAAGTAACAACATAACTGAGTTATACAATGTCGCCCATGCGCATGTGACCGCCCGTAATTTTCTGAATATTCATGAAAAAATATCGAAAATAAACTTCAAAAGGGGGGGTCTATCTATAACATTTTTCATGTTATTCAATTTTTAATTTTTTAAAGATTTGCTTTCTGTTTTTTGACACATCTCCGAAGTTTATGGGTCGATTTGGATTCTGTTTATTATTTCCAAAAGCTTATGAGTTATTTTAACAGGTTAATTAAAATTTTTACAAAAAATTATCGACTACGACAAAAAAAACGGAATCGAAGTAATTTTTTCGGTAACAAATTGTGTATTTATTTTAAAAAAACTAGTGAAAAATGTTATAGATAGACCCCCCCTTTTGAAGTTTATTTTCGATATTTTTTCATGAATATTCAGAAAATTACGGGCGGTCACATGCGCATGGGCGACATTGTATAAGTTTAACTGATCCTCTCATTACTTATTGACTTCATTACTTATTTTTTTATTAACCGGTAGATCCCAAAACCTTCGAAAAATTCTGTAGCAAGAAAGTTCTTCACATTATCTTCAAGTAAAACAATGATGGTGATTCTTGGTGAGGCCATTGGTGAGGCCTAACTGTTAGACCTATTCAGTGGACTCTTAATGTTAAAAAGAGATTTTGAAGCGGAATATTAAGTGAGATTCTTACACTGCACTTGCTTGGAACAGATAAATTACCGTACCCGACCGCATGCAGCAACTGCAAGCGACAGCGACGTGTCGAGGCATCATGTTGCGGCGACAGTTCGCGGCGTCATGTCGCTGCAGTCATGATTCCGAACCCGACCGCAGGCGGCAGCAGACCGTATTCCAGTCGGTAGATAGAAGATAGAAAAACGTGTTATCGCTCGAGCGTTGGCGGCAGTCGGCGGCACTACTGGTCTTCCACCGGTCTACACGTGTCGCCAGTCGCTCGCCCGTAGCTGCCAACGATGTGTCGCTAACTCGCTAGCTATAGAAGGTATTTCATAGAAATTCGTAGAAACCAGTCGTGTTGCGGCGACACGTCGCCTGCAGTTGCTTCCTGCGGTCGGGTACGGAATGGTACCTTTAGAAAACGGTGACTAACTAGGTGCAATTGGATTTTAGCACATTAAACTCGTTACTTGTCATCGTCACATTTCTCAAGTTGCCCTTAGCGTCGTATAGTATGACAAGTTTCTAAGTATGGTTAATGTTTTCGAAAGTCGACTGTACTACTAAATTCAATTACTTACCAACTAACTCTTCAGGTATTTCAAAAGCTCCAGGCACCTCTATTGTGCCAGCAGCCTCAGCAGCGTATGTGCTTAGTCCCGGCATCTCGGGCACTTCTAGCGCTTCGTCGTCCGGACTTTTCATTATCAATGGTGGCTCCTGTGCAAATGTAATAATCATAATTCGTATTGGAACAGTATTCAAATATTATCATCTCATGACCTCTGCGGTCGGTTGACGAATAAAAAAGGCAGTAGGCAGTAGGCATTGGTAACACTTCAGGACTAGTTTAACCCCACAGAAACACACAAAAACATTCCTTACGATTAACCATTAAAACCGCTCCTAAATCCATCAGAGTTATTACGTATTTAGGAATAAATATTTCGTGAAACGTATCAATTATATCCTTCAAAATACAAGATTCTGCTATAATTTGGCCGATACCGCTGTACCGGACTCCCTCCTCACCGTGCATTTTTAAGGCGCGGTACCGGACAGGCTGTACGGTACCGCGCCTTAGAAATGCGCGGCGAGGCGGGAGGCCGTACGCCGCCTTCGTGAGACTTGATGAGAGGCCTGCACTGCCCCCCCCATTTCGCTACGCTACGCACATACTTAAAGGTCACACACGTAACTGCAAGTATGACAAGCTTGCATTAACAATCATTTTGAACAAGCGTGCATAACTTCTCTATAGGCTACACACTGTACAAGCAAGCTGGAGCAGCATCAACTTTTGCTTGAGCGAAGAACAACAATGACGTGCTGGCTTTAACTGCATTGCAAGCCGTATAATGAAAATTCTATCAATCTTCATGCCCTTGCACAAAATCATCATACAAACACTCAAGCACGCTTGCACAAAATGATTGTTCATGTATATCATGCTTGCATGCTTGCATTAATTTTATTACAAAGAGAATGCGCATCAAGGATCTCATATTCTAGCAAGTTTGAAGACACAACTTTTGATCGAGGACTATTTACTTACTCTGCTAGCAAATTAATGAAAAGTTGGCCAAGTGCAAATCGGACTCGCACATGAACGGTTCCGTATCACCGTGTATATTTAACATAAGGTTTTTTCTTTAGTAAAAAAAAAATAGGTTTCTTGTATTAATTTATTAATAATTTGATTTTTGTTATTTGTTGTTAAGGCGGCAATAGAAATACACATTTACACAATCTGTGAAAATTTCAACTGTTATGGTTCATGAGATACAGCCCGCTGACAGACAGACGGACAGCGGAGGCTTAGTACAGTAATAAGTTTCCGTTTGGCACCCTTCAAAAAGCCATCATAAACTTACCTCGGCAAATGAAATTCTATGGTGCGGCTGATAGTGCTCCTGGTTAGACTTCGTTTTTTCAGGGACACGTATTATAGATAGCACAGGGATTTCTGCAAAATTGCATAAATTACATATATTATAATTAATATTTAGCTAACCGAGCTCTGCTCGGGGTGAAAATATAAACATAATATCGTCCAGGTAGGTACACACCTGGACGATATGTTTATATTTAAGAATAAGTAACTATTTATCAGATTTTCGAGTCTGTGAAAATAAAGAAAACGACTTCTCCCAGATATGAGACTAGATCGATTTTTCACCCCCGTAATTACCAAAATTGCAACTTTAATTGAAATCGTTGGAGCCGTTTCCGAGATTCCCATTAAGGTGGAACTAGTCGCGGGCTCGAACTCAATGGTGGGCATGGCCAAAAACCACGCTGTCTCACCTGGCATCGAGTCCGACAGAGATAGTATCAGTTATGAGCAGTTAGAAGCTGGTCTACTTGGACAACGTATAGTTCGTACGCACAGAAACACCGTACCGACCAATTTTAAAAATTACGAAAAGGCCTTTGGAAAAAAGGTTTTCCTGAAAAAACCACTGCATAAATCAATTACAAATAAAATTTATTGAAATCTTCGATAATTTTTCTGTGTCGGTACTAATTTTGTTTTCGAGATTTCACACTTCTTGTATTACTCATTTACACCCAAAGTTGCGTTAAAATTAGCAAGAAAAAGGAATCTTTGTTGGCTTATAACTTTTTAATGGCTTTTTATTTTACTATTCTGCTTCCGTACAGACAAAATTATTAATGAGACCTAACGATATCATGTCAAACTTTGAATGTACGATGTCAAACAGTGGAGTAAAACCCCTCCGAAGTTTGTATGGAAAAAATATCAAATTGTTTCACCTTAAGTATATATATAATATACCTACAAGAATTGCTCGTTTAGATTATAGATTTCCGGTACGTCATAAATAGTAGCTGCTTATCATTTAACAGTATCAAGGCAATTCATATACGGTTTGAGTGAAACGAGATGTTATTAGTGCAACTTTTCTGTTCGATATATCTACGCTCCGACCGTAACCGACATAGCCCGAAGAATTGCCAAATTTAAGTGGCAATGGGCAGGGCACATTGCTTGCAGAACAGATGGCCGATGGGGCCGAAAGGTTCTGGAGTGGCGACCACGTAACGGAAGACGTAGCGTTAGAAGGCGTCCCACAATATGGACATCGGTCCATCTTGTGGGAGCCCTTGTACAGACCGCAGGAATCCACTGGATGCGGGGGGGCACATAATCGATAGAAGTGGCGGTGCTTGGGGGAGGCCTATGTCCAGCAGTGGACGTCTTTTGGCTGAAATGATGAGGATAATGATGTTTTACTAGCTTCTTCCTGTTTTTTAGCCCACATGAAGATTATTGGAGATACAGGAACCGCACTCATGGTCATGGAGGAGCCATACACACTCAGGAACAGTGAGTTATTTTTTATTATTGTATTAGTACCTATTCCCAGAGATTACCTTTGACAAACATACCAACACTAAAAAAAACATCACTTTATTAAGAGCGTTAATTCTGAAAGCAAATAAGCAAATACATGTCAAATATTTGGCTGTTTTTAATTAATTTGACAATATTACTGTATGGAAATATGAAAGGTTGGTTAACTGGCGAACTAGAATATTAATAATGAATTGCAAATTATAACACTGAATTTGATGTTGTAACCATACAGAGCGAAATATTTGACATCTATTTGCGACGTTGCCCACTTTCAGAATAAATGCTCCTAAATCATAATTATAGCCTTTAATATTCCCACTGCTGGGACACAAGCCTTGTCTCTATGAGAGGGAGTGGGCCGTAATCCACCATGTGATCCCCGTGCAAGTTGGTAACACTTAATTAAATTATAAACATTGATATAAAAATTGGTCTAAGTAAAGAATAAGTAAAAATAAATTACAAACCTTCAGCCGAAGTGAAGCTTGGTTTTAACAAAGGCAGTTGCATACGACTGACTTTAGTAGAGTAGACCTGGGTCACCTTTTGAACATGGTTACCGTCGTCGTCGACATTGGTGATGGTCTTCATTGGGTCGTAATTGAGACAAAGATTCGCCCCTGTCTCCTCATCGAACATTTCACAGACATTTTCGTTTTGAACATTGATTTTCTGGGACATGATATTTTTTTTAGGTTATACAATAAAAATTATTGGTGGATGATAATTGAGGCCGCGAGTCCGCGAGAGCAAGAACGGCCTAATTAATTTTATTAAAAAAAATAGTTAGTGGGCATTGTCAAAAATATGTTTTTTTAAAAGCAAAATGGCCTAACATTGATTTTTCGAGCCACCGAGAGATGGCGTTCTTACCACATTAATTGCATTTTTTTTTATTCAATTTATTTGATTATTTCAATAAGACAAATTAGTAGTAAGCCGTTCTTGCTCTCGCGGCCTCAATTATTATTATGGGTTATAAACGGACGAAAATATTAGTGACTAGCTTCTGCCCGCGACTTCGTCCTCTTGAAATTTCGGCCCAAAGCCCATTTTTTTTTTGGTTGGGAAATCCTCAAATAACTTCTCGCTCTGGGCGGTGCAGAAGGGCGTGTCTGACTAAAACCCACCCGTGTTCCTTCACTTGCCTGTACGTTGCCAGGGGCCACGGTCTCGCCTTATGACTTCCCACAACCCCGGCAGCCATCGGCCCTAGCGGACCCCGTCAATTGTGCTGACATCTCTTTGAAGTGCGCGTGAAACATAACGCGGCCAACATTTTCGAAATGTTTTATATAAAAACAGATGACTGGAAATCTCTGTTTCTATGGAAAATTTAAAATCGGTCTAATTTGACTGTAACACTATTTTTCGAAAATGTTCCTAATTAGGTTTTTAGACCTTTGTATTCTGCATATGCGTATGAAGTTTCATTCAAATCGGTTCAGTCATTTCGAAAAACAAGGGCTTGAAAGTTTGTATGAAAGGTCGTACGACGTAAACCCTCTTAACTAGTCAAAACCCTTTAAGAAACTGCGACAGCGCCATTTTGACAGTTGTCTTCCTCATTGACAGAAACAGAACCATTGAGATCAATTACATTGATCTCAATGAACAGAACTATGGTTTTAATTAATTTAGAATATTTGTGGTGCAAATTCTTGATTCTTCTTAATTTTCGTAAATAATGTTTAATAATTTTTCAGTATCTAAATATCTAGGTAGGTATAATTTTGTCGATAATTCTTTTAAGAGTTAAATTAAGTTAGTTAAATGATACAATGCTGTTGACAACTTTAATCAACAGCTAATGATCTATGGTTCATGCCTTTCATGGCAGACGGTGGGTCTCGAAAGGTAAAAATAATAAACATAAAAGTGACTTACAATGACAGGACCCAGACATATTTCCCTAGAAGAGGCAATGTCCAGTGGTGGACCAGGCATCTCCACTTTACGGGTTTGCCTCCTCTTCTTCTCAAAAGGCATGAGGTGTTTTAACACGTTTCTACGCACATGGTATCCTCTGTACGCAGCCTAGACAATAAAGAGATAGAATATGTTTATTCGGACCAGAAAAACATGTTTATAAACACATTCAGCAACAAACACACAGAAACACAGTAACATTCAGCAACAAAAACTGATTTTGTTGGAACAATTCGAGTTTTCCGACTATGTTGCAGTACGTGCAGTACTTAGACGGAAAATTAATAATCCTTTTACATGCGAAATGCCCAAATGAATGATTGAATTTTCCACATTATAGATATGTCATGGCCAGATCTTAGAATTGATCATTTCATGAAGTGTTCGGCCATTTCATGAAATGGCTGTGTTTCATGAAACGGCCAGCTAACGGCATGCTTCATGAAATGATCAATTCTAAGATCTGGCCACGACAGGTACATAATTACCGTACAAAAAAATTGGTTTCACTAATATTCGACTTTTCAGTCTTGCTAATATTATGTAAGCTAAGTAGTATTAAACTGACAACAGTTAAATGTGGCGCACTGAGCACGTAAAACAAGCTCAAAAAGTGCATCTTATCTTTCCTTGACTGTACCTGAATTTTCTCCGTAGCTCGCCGTAGTTCGCTGATGGAAGGGTGAGTTGTCTTATAAATCTCCAGTGTGTGCTCCGCAGCCTTCTGCCAGGCCTCGTCTGGTTCCGTCTTAACGCTCTGAAGGTACAAATTAATAATACTCTAATTGAAATAAGATTAGACATTTATGTTAACCTTTTTTACAGTCCGTTCAACCGGTTTTGACTTCTATTGCGTCGGTGGCATGACAAATGGCAGCTGCAGTAAACAGTTGATATTGTAACCAATTTTTTGCATATCTACTTATGCCTACGTTATAGAAGTCAGAATCGGTTGAACGGACTGTAAAAAGGTTTATTTAAATGTCTATTCTTAATTTCAAATGGACTATAGGTGTTTCTGGCTAAAGGGATAGTTTGGGGAAAGTGCTACGTTCCACCGTACCTATTTCTGCCTCAAAGCAGTTCTGGGTGTTGGTGAGAATGGTTTTGGCTGGCAGTGAAATTAGAGGCACATGCATGAGACATTGTTGTACTAAGGTTAGCAAAAGCACTCAGACCGAGACTAGGTATTAAATAAACGTTACTTTAGCACACACTTTGACTTTACATTAAGTTCTTCCACTTGATCTTAAGCCGGAAATACACATGCCTGTAAAGCTAGGAATAGGTACACATGCCAGTAACTTGCATAAATGTATGCAAGTAGCTTGGATACCATTGCGACATACACCAATTAGAAGTGGTTATGGCACAATGGCATGCAAGCTTCATGCATACTTTTGTGAAAGTTATTGGTATTTCCATATGCCTGTAAAGTCAGGAATGCATATGCCAATGACTTGTACAAAAGTATGCAAGTAGCTTGCATGCCATTGCGACATACACCAATCAGAAGTAGTTATGGCACAATGGCATGCAAGCTTCTTGCAAAGCCAGGAATACAATGCCAGTAACTTGCATAAAAGTATGCAAGAGTATACTACACTTATTAGGTGCTTTTTTATTGCTTATCTTTAGCATGTGAGTTTGAATACCTATCGTATACACTTTGATTTAAATTTTCTAGACCAAAATGACAGCTGCGATCGACATTTGAAAAAAATAACACGATAAATAATTCATTTTACAGAAACAACACGATATCAGTGAAGGTCCTCCAGCAGAGAAATATTCAGTGGTCCTTGGTGACAGTCACTCGGTAACTAGATTATTTACTACGTTATTTTTATGTCGACACCAAATGTCATTTAGGGCTAGCAAATTAAAAATCAGAGTTGCAAATTTATCGTCAATAATAATCAATTAATCAAATGATCTGATTACCCTCTTCAGCAAATTCTTCCTGTACCAATAGTCTCGATATGCGTTTCTTGCAATTTGGCACACTTTGACCGACATTTCTTCATCGAGAGGGTAACATTGTAGCACCTTCTTTAGTATCTCAGTTTCTTTCACTTTTTCTAAAAAAAAAAACAGAAATTAATTTCAATCAATACTTAGGTATATAGGTACCCAGGGTTGGCATAAAAAGTTTTAAAATACCTTTTTAGAACAATGTTTAAAACAGTTTGAAATAAAACAATGTTTTTTATTAAGTGTTTAAAATCACAGTTTAAAACAAGTTTCAGACAATGTTCTAAACATAAGAAAAATAAAAAAATCTAACTATCACCGGGATTATCTTTATTTAGTCATTAGAAATACTGTGTAAAAAGTCCATTGGGATAAAAAGAAATGGCTGTTAAAGATTCCGGAAATTAGTTAATTGCAAAAATCTCATCTCGTAACGTTTTACGTCAATGCATGCTACATGCTTTATACATATTAGTTTTGTGAACTTGTGTTCACAAAACTAATAATATATGTAATAAAAGTTTACTAGGATTTATTTCGCAGATTAACCTTAAAATGAGAAAGTATTTTGCAGATACTAGTAAACTAGTACTTCGTTGTCTCCTAGAGAATCGATGTCGCGTTTGGCAATATTGTAAGCGTGCAGTTTGCATACAAATGTCATAGCTGTCTCGATACTGCATCTCGTTTCGATGTTTCTCCAAGCATGTGGTAACAAAAAGTAATCACAACGAGGAATCGTGAAAGTGTGACTTATCATTTATTTATTTATATACTTTATTGTACACAAGAAAATACGCAGCAAAAAAAAAAGAAGAAAAATATATATTTAACACTACAAAACCTAGGTACAATGGGCGGCCTTATAATGTCAAATGACAAACCGTCTGCACAAAACGGTTGTCTTCTGTTTATAAATTAAATAAATAGTTTGGAAAATCCAAAAGTGCACGCCTCATACTTATCACTCATTCATAAACGAAAAAGAAATTCAAAACATAGTTTAAAAATGAACAATTTATCACTTTTCATGAAGTCGTAATGTCAACGACTGACAAAGATATTTACGTTGGCAGTTGCTAGGCAACGGCACCGGATCAAGGTTGAAAATATTTAGATATTGATATTATATTTTAGTTAGTATTTTATTAATTATAATTAAACTACTATGAATAAAAGAGCCATTTTCAATAGGGTTCCTTCTACGGCTGAAACGAATGTATAAAAAAAATATTGACTCAATTAATTGATTTTATCGCAAGCTACAATGTTTTCAGGGATCATAAATTGACGGACAGGAAATTTTTTTCAACTATTTTGATGCTTTTTCCATTTCTGCTGCATTAAATCAATTGTTAAAAAATACAATATTAATCTCCATTTAATCATCTATACAATGGTATATAAATTAAGTAGGTTCTGTGTACTAGCAGGAGTGAAACAATAAAAACAGTTGCAGAAATGGGGCAAAAAATATTTTTCGATCGTAGAGCACACTCTAATGCGAAGCATTACGAGTCGTGCAATACACATTAAATAGAAATACCTACTATAAACATAATAAGAGTGCATATTCTTGGCTCGATCATTGACAGTCAATTAAGTATAAATAATTGTTGACAAAGTTGACAAAAAAATATTTTTAGTCGGTCAGGTAGATTATAAAAAAAAATTGTCTAAGTATTTTTTGCATTGTATTCTTAAATTCTTCTTGCTTTAGATTTTGAGCTCACAGTATGTTAGTCATAAGTCTACTAGAAATATCAGGTTTTGAGAGAATTAAGCGTCATTAAGATCCAAAGAAAGGTTCATAGGAAAAAGAAGATTCTGTGAATACCCAACCGGCAAGCGCACATCCTTGTCGTGTCAATAACAGGTTGGGCCGATAACATTTGGTCAGTATCATTAGTTCCGGCGCCGGTAATCAAGGGCGGATCCAGCCTTCGAGTCAGGGGGGGGTCACATAGTCGGGGTTCAGTCAGGACAGGCCCAATCAGTGGAGGACTAAGTCTGTCGGGGGCCCGGAGTGGCAAAAAAAAATGAGGCCCCCCGGTCTTCTCAGTTTATGTAGGTATTATTAGTAAAATTTTGCAAAAAAAAACGAGTATATCGTGCGTAATTTATAATCCACCTACACCATGGGCATCGCAACCCGCAGGATTTTTTCTGAGGGAGTTGCATTTTCATCTCCTCAACGAAAAGAAGAATGTAGGGCGAGCAACGCGAGGTCGAAATTTATTGCACCTCGTCTCTGAATTCGTTAGGTTTGTATTGAACAACAAATAGGAAATAGAAACAGAAATAGGAGTAACTTTGTCGACATAAGCAGAAAAGTTTGAGAGTTAGAATATAGAGCTCAAAAGCAAGCGCAGCGAGCTCGAAAATTTTAGCACACCGCTTTGTTTATAGAAGGTTTTTTTTCTGAAAAGTCATACAGAAATAGGTCATGTCTCTTCTCTTCGTCTTTGTTGTCTTTTGTCGACATAATTATGTATGCAGAAACTCCGAGGACGTAGCGAGCGAAGCGAGCTCGAAAATTTTCATCCTCAGCCTCCAACTTTAAACTGCTTCTTAGCCGACGTTCGCAGGGACGTGTTTTTATCGCGGTGATTTTTTTTCGTACTGGTTTTACAACCCTCGGTTTTAAGTCGAGCATTGAGAATCCAACAGCGTGCATTCAGCGCGTATCCCAGCGCGGCAAGAAAACACACTGTTGGATATTCAACTCTCGGCGCTAAGCGGAGCGTCGAAAATCCAAAAAGTACGCGAAAAAAAATCGCCGTAATTTTATCACGGCGATTTTTTTCATACTTCCGTGCGAACATCGGCTTACTGAATATGTTTTGACCATGTTTGGGATATCATTAAAAAGTACTTCTTAAAATCTAAGGGGCCGCCAGGACCGTGGGCCTGGGGCGGTTTGTCTTGATACTATTATGGGGTATTTAATTTCTACATCTAGTTGCTAGCATCAGATAAATCTACATGGGCACTTATGATTATGTTATGACACGTCTGAAGCTTAGGAGCACGGTTTCATTTGGTCATTTCCTATAGAGAAGAGCCGGCAGAAAACTCCACCATCAGTCCATCAGCATAAATATAATAACAGGACAAGAAGTCTTATTATGCGTGTCGTTCACTTATATGTGGCAAACACATCCTACGCGGAAACATCATACAAAGTATTTATTTGATAAAATTTATCAATGAGATTAGAAAAAATATCTGTGGTCGACCTAGACACAGCCCAGGGGGGGGTCATGACCCCCATGACCCCCCCCCTGGATCCGCCACTGCCGGTAATGGACACAAACCTACATAATGTGAACCAATTCATATACATTGAACGGGCCTATTTGTTTTCTTGAGCCCACATACTGGCTACTTCCCTGACACGGCATAGATACACGAGCAATTAGACCTGTAAGATTCACAATCATAGGATCATCTTCATACCTTTTCCTTCAACAGGCTGATCTACTTCAATCACCTCCTTAATGATGGCAGCCAAATCATCGGCCTGAGGTCGATCCAAGCCTATCTGCAGCAGATGCTCGGACACGGTGGGTTGGCAGTCACAGAGGTCGTCCAGTATTTTGACCGCCATGACGCCGTGTTCGCGGGTGATCAGTAAGGCTGAGAGGTAGTTGGCTATGAAGTCTAGTGTCTTTGCTGGTTGCCAGCGTAGCACCTGGAATGAATGAATGAATAAAGGGGAAAGCTTCTCGTGTCGTGGTTAGCTATTTGAGTTTTATTCTCTCGTATCGACACGAACTGTAAGAACAGTTTATGTCGAGGTAAAAATTTTTGCCAGGAGACAAATTGGTACTTAGTCTTAGTTGATTCTTGCAAAGCAGGTTAGACTAGTGGCCAACTGAAACTTAAGGTAATGCCTCACCATCAAAATTAAACTCAAAGCATTTATTTCAAGTAATTAAACCATAAACAGATACTTTTGGATTATCTAGGAGGAGTACTGTGTTAAATGTTACAACAAAATACCTTGTGATATATTACAATTAAACGAAAGAAAATTTAAAACTCATGTAAAAAGTACACTTTGTAAACAAGCATATTACAAATTAGAGGATTATATCCAAGATAAGAATGCTTGAAAACATGCTGGTCCTGCTCCATAGGACAATTTAGAGTCTAGACAAAATCAAACTGGTTGCTTCTGGTTGGTCCTCACACACTGACTTATTAATTGTATTTTTTTTGTAGATTCGTCTATTTTTACAATGTTTGTGAATTTGTGAACACCATGTATCTACGAGTACCACATAATTAATTTATCTGTCGTTTGCTCCACTTTAAATTCTTTTTACTTTATACAGTAATTTTATTCTAGGCGCATCGTCTTCACATATAATTATATAAATAATGTACCTATACAAAATATTGTAAAACATTTTAAAAGAGTAACGGTGGAGTTTTTTGCCTTTTCTTCTCCATACGAAAACTACCTTTTGGAAGGGGCGGTAAGAATCAATACTATATTTTGTAAATTTTGACGTTCAGAAGTGCCTTCAAGGGCCTATTTGAAATAAATGCTTTGACTTTGACGTTACTCGGTTGTTCAAATTTGATGATCTGATGCAAACTGTACCTATCAACCCTCTATCAACCTATTAGGCTTCAATGATGTATGTGTGGTCAAGACAGTGGTCATGTCAGTGTCAGGGTTGTGGAGGTCAGATCGGCATTCGTGTCATGTAAAGTTCTGGTATTTCTGCATCTGGTGAGTCAGCAATCAGACACCAATATAGGTAGTCGGGAAAAGGCTAGGCAGATAATATTATGTTGATGTAGTCTGTAGGTATTTAAAGGTCTACCTCACGTGTGATATCCGACATGAGCTCCTTAAGTCCTTCGGGGACAGTGAACACGTTGGAACATCCATGTTTTTGCAGCAACTCGTTCATTTCATTATATTTTCAGAATCTTCACAATATTTTTGTCTGTTTTATGCCCATAGATAATACACTTAAATACGGGATTTATGCCTTTTTAAATGACACCAAAGAGCAGCCAAAGAGAATGACAGTCGTGTTCTTTGACGTTCTTTTCAGCCTGAGTTTTCAGCTTTTTATCATAGATAAGTTAATATTTCACGGACGATCTTTTTCAATGATAGTTTATAGGCTAACGGAAATAATAAATGAAACTAGATTCATAATTATACGGTGACATTTAAACTACATAATCCACTACGCGGCCCAGTGGTCGGAAACCCACATTTCGCAAAAATTAATTGATAATTAAGCATATTATGCCCAATTTATGCAAAACGTTAAGAAAAAGAATCACTCTGTTCGTCTGACGCAATCTCCAAAACTAGGTACTGAACCGGTTTAAAAAATGTAGTCTTTGTGTATCAAACTGAGGCTGTTTTGGTTTTTTTTTACTGTTTGGTGAACTTGGTACACGTTATGTTATGTGCATTCATATTATAAGTCTTATGTAGGTATAATAACTAGCCAATTTTGTAATAATTAGACATTGTAAGACATCGCCCGATGTGTTTCCAAGTAGGTGGTACCCTGTCTACAGTAAAATGTTTAAAATATCAAACACATTCTTGTTAAAACAAATTAATAAAAAAATTACCCATTTATAACAATTCAGTCATCACTGCTCTTTATTATTTGTTTAGCACCACATAAAGTTGACCCCTCAAATGTATCTGATCACCTTTAACTCACCCACAAAACGATTGAAGCAGAGGGACGAGGAAGCTCTTTCAACATTGGTCAATTCGTACGTATGACTAATGAAATTAACATCGAGTTGTCTTCATGTTATTCGAAATTGAACTGTGTTGCTTTGTGATAAAGGTGTCGGTTTTGTTAATGGCCGGTATTATTAAGGTTGTGTGGGTATGTACTGATTACAGCATGTCATTCTTAGTGGGTAGCCGCGACGAGTGGCGGTGTGCAGTGATACAGAACAATCTGTCTGTTATTATTGATAAACATATGTAAATATTACATCTGATATAGTTTTTTGTGTCACTGCGACACATGTGTTCAGTGTAGTGAGTAAAAATAGATGTACCGACATTTATGAGAGTGAAAACTGTTTTGTGAGTGAAAAAATAAAACAAAATTAAGAAAAGGAGGAATACTTTCAAGCTGTACAAGGAAGGAAACGCAAGTAAAGAAAAGACAATACAAAAAACAATATTTATATCTTCGATAAATAGACAAATAAAAAACAAAAGAATACGTGAATAATCAAAGACAGTAAACCAATTTTTTTCCAAAATGGATATCACTACAGCAAGAGCGATATCCATGCTCACATTGGGCTTGGGAGCTTTCTTCTCAGGAATGCTTCCAGCCTGCTTCTCAGAAGCAGCCAGACAGAGACATCCTCTGTTGCTATCCTGCTTGCTCTGCTTCGGAGGAGGCGTCCTCTTATCCACCTCCCTGGTCCACATGCTGCCAGAAACAAGAGAACATCTACCACAGTATTCAGAACTGACTTTATGCATCGGATTCTTCACTGTTTACTTAGTAGATGAGCTAACTCATCTGTTCTATAGCAGTGGTGATCATGAAAGGCATAACCATGTGGGTGAACAGACCAGGTTGCTGCCGAGAGACCATGATGGTGAAATGAGGGACAGAGAAGGGGCATCGGAGCTGTGCCATGTGAGCCATAATGAACCTTGTAATAAGAGCTCATCTAGCGTGGTGGGACTGCTGTCTGCGTTGTTCGTGCATAGTGTGTTGGAGGGACTGGCGATTGGACTGCAGGAGAGTGCTACACAGGTAATTATTGAATTTGTTTTTAAATGTGGGAATGCCTTGGTCGTCACTTTTATGACGTTACGTCATGACGTCGTCAAATTGACACCATAAGTCATACCGTACACAAATGAACTGTCAAAGAATGACGGTTATGATTTGAGTATACCTACGAACAATTTAAGATGATAGTCAAATTGCTTAAAAATTAATTCCCCTCACTTTACAGCATTGTCCATTCATTGTCCGTTTTGATGCTTATTTTTTAAGATCTGTTAGCCTTATCGTATGTCCTCAGTGTCAATCTTTTACCTGGATATATTTATCAAAGATTCATAAACCGCCTTTTTCTAAGCTTTATTCACGTAACGACAATTTTGGTGATCACTGATCTGCTTCTTCTTCATAAAAATCTTAAATTCACTCACTGATAGACGACGCACATTTATCTATATTAGTCTAAGCGACGCACAGCCTAAACAGCTGGGTCTAGAAGCTTGGAATTTTGCACAAGAGTTCCTTATATAAATGCGAAATGTGTTATTATAAAGTGAGCCTTAATCTAATCTACTAGCCTATACTGCCCCAAAGCTGGGCAAAGACCTCCCTATCCCTTTTCCACACAATACTGTCTTTTGCTAGTGCCAGCCAGTCCTTTCGGTACCGTCAACTGTGACATCTTTACATACCATGAGCAACTTTACAAATATTTCTGGATTACTGAAAATCTGTTACAATTAGTCGGTTATGCAACTCTTGTATCTCTTTGATATTAAATGGCGGCAACAGATTTTTAGTAATTGAGAGATATTAAAGTACAGTACTCATGGGTATAGTTACTCACGGAAAGTAAAGATCCCACAGTTGATTGTAGTAGGAGTCAAACTTGTCCCGCCATCTTCGTTTCGGCATGAACATGATATTATTATCGTCGTGCGTTTAGTGGAACCCAATCGGCGGTGGAGCTCTAAGCAGTGCCGTAACTAGGGCTGTGCCAGCGGTGCCCAGGCACAGGGCGCAGACCCTGGAGGGGCCAAAAATGACCAGACCAGATTTATTTTAATAACAAAATATTTCAAGGGCGCGGTTACAGCAGCTCGCACCGGGCGCATAAAAGGCTAATTACGACACTGGCTCTATGGAAGGGTTTTTGATTATGAGTAAAGATGCCACAGTTGATTGTAGTAGGAGTCAAGCTTGTCCTGCCATCTTCGTCTCAGCATGCCGCGATGTCGTCGTGTGTTTAGTTAGTGAGACTGAGATCCAATCAGTGGTGGAGCTCTAAGGAATGTTTTTGAAAATTCATCCCCTAAAGAAACCCATATTGGATGAATTGAAGTTTTTTTTTAAAGAAGGAAAGTTCGTTATTTCTGCCGATGGGAAGCCCCCTCAGGTGCACGGCTTGTCACGAGTTACGACACGAGGGGCTTTTTCTTTTGTTATGTATGATGCATAGTTAATGTAACCAGACTGCGGGCGTATAGCTTGTTTTCAAGTTAACTTCTTGTAGTTGAGTCATCTTGTAAGTTGTATACCTATTTAGAATGAGTTATTACAGGCAAACGCAGTTACAAAGAGTAAAACTAAGAGAGAGCGAGACAAAGCTATACAGACAATACTTCCTATAGGCTGTTTTTAGGGTTCCGTAACTCAGAAGGAAAAAAACAGAACCGTTACTACAGGATCACTTCGTTGTTCGTCTGTCTGTCAGTCTGTTAAGACCCTTTTTCTCAGGAAGACGCAAACGTGACGGTCTCAAGTTGAAATTAATATCAAATACATAGGTCTTTCTCGCTTTTAGCGATAAGACCGCCCATTGTGTCACCTATGTAAAATTTCTACATTTATATCTGTATTTTTTATGGTGTCCATAATAAAGAATATTCTATCTATCTTCTATCTATCATGGGACTCTAAACCATTGATGTTTTTTTCAACAAAAATATTAAGTTTGAATTTGGGATAAGTTACGGAACCGTTCATTGTGCGTGGTCCGACACGCACTTGGCTATTTTTTATCATTTTACTCTCCAATATTTTCAAAACATTAACATCAAGAACAGTAAGCATGCAATTACAATTATTGTGTTCTGCTTGAGAGATGAGCACCTAAAAGCGTGACGTCACGCCGTTTCGAAAACCAAAACCTTGTAGCAGAATACGAGTTTTACTTTGAGGAAAAAACGGACGATACTCCAGCCAGCCAGGCACTTTCACATATTCAACAATTCGTACAAACATAAAGTCGCTACTCTTTATCATGCGGGTAGGGTAGGCAGAAACTACAGAACGCCAACTACTACGATTTTCGATTTTTGAAGAGACTGCCCGATGTTTTTTTTTTTTTTTTTTTTTAAACTGTCTTTGTTTACGTCCTTCAGTTAGGTCATAAGTAGTTCAGTAGCTAAGTTCGGATAAGGAGTAGAGCCTATCTCAAAAATACTGGGAAAACAAAATAACACCGTTCAGCCGTTTCGCACCTATCCGGAACATACATCTAGATTTTAAAAACTCTATTTTTAATTACTCTTTTTCAAATATATTCAATGTACAGTTTTGAGTTCGTTACTATTTTACTATATATGTAGATATAGATTATGATTCGATAGTGTTCAATAGTAGGTAATTGTCTCGCATATGCCCTGCCTGACCTCTTCATAAGCAGATAAAATATTTAAAAATAAAATACTGTATACTGTATCCTATACAGGCAGATAGTGTTCAAAACAACGGTGGGATATCAACATAACATAATAATAGACATATTATGTCTACCTACGCAAGCAATTCATGAAGTCATGGAATATCAATCAGGACTAAATTAATTAATATTACAGCGAATATTTCCTTGTAGGATTTTTTTTATAATATACCTACCTTATCGACCGTTGCCAAGAAATCACAGATCTAGAAACACAAAAATCACAGATCTATACCAATATTATATTATAATTAAAATACATTTAAATAGTAATAATTTGTCGTAACCGCCAATGGCCTGAAGGCCGAAAGCTTCGACCAACCTCTCTCGAGGTTCTCGTTAGGCGGTTGGATCATTGGCCTGGTACTCCTCGAAACTGCTCGCATTGTGAGGAGGTTCCTGTCTGTACAGCCCTAACCACCGGTAGCTTGAACCCTGCTCCCGACACCGGCGGACCTTTATTTTTTAAATGTTTTTTCTTATTTTTTTTCTATTTCAAGAAATATTAAAAAAATATGTTGTGTGTATTACATAAGAAGGTAAATTAATAAACGACAAGAGGTAAAATTTGTGAGTTTATATGTAGGGAATTTATCTTCGGAACTACTGACCCGATTCTGATGTTGGTGTGTGTGGTTGGAGTAGTACATCATGACGATAATAGATGCTGGTCTTCATCCCGCTTCGTCCTTAGTCACTAACACGAGTCCAGCTTCCTTTGGCTATGTAACAGAATCTATCTATTATCTTAATTATCATCATCATCATCGGATTATCTTTGGTAATCAGTTTAAAAGATATACCTATACCTACACCCAGTTGCACAAAGACAAATATTAATGCCCCATTAATTAATGGATCTTTAACGCTAATGATTTCATTAATATCCAAGAACCATTAAAATCGAGTCTGTTGCAGATTCGATTTAAATGGTTCTTGGATATTAAAGTAGATTAGTTGTTAATGATTGTAAGTAAGTAAGTAAGTAATAAATTTATTTGTAAGAATATTGTTGTTACATAGGTGTTACACATAATATAATGTCCATAATATTCTGCTGTTTCCAGCGTACAAATATTTCAAATAATTAAATAAACCACACTGGTGCCGATTCTCTTGTACACCGAACTAAACTAACTAAACTATCACTAAAATTCCTTACTTTTGGCTATGAAAATTTTAAAGCTAATATATTCTCTAAATTAAAAAAATCATTTTGACACATCTAAAATCGATTTTGACAATCACATTGCGACTCCACGTGGTACATGTATAATCTACCCCGTGAATTTTTTTAGAGCCGGAGGCGCGCAGGGGTGGCAGCCTCGACGTGTTTGATATGGAATTTTTCACTTTTTGTATGGAAAATATTAAAAATTATTACCAACATGTTCAGTTATTTTTGCGATAGGACGCACCATTTTCGAGATATCAGCAAAAGAAGAAAAAAAATACAGTACTGTTTTTGCACCTGAAGTCTGCGGTTGTGTTGGTGTGAATTTTAGTTCATGACAACTAATTTTATTCCACTCCTTTTTAATCGCGTTTAAATATAGTCAGATTTAGTTGGATACACCAAATATTTAGGTGAAAAACGTCAAATTCAGAATAGCAAAATTGCCATCTTAGTGCTGTCAAACTAAAATATAGTTAAGTTGTGTCACTTTAGTCTATTTCAGAATGGGAAATCCTTGTTTGACAGGACTAAACAAAAGGGGTTTGAAGATTTTGGCCCTAAAATCAGCCACCATTTTGTTTTTTTTTTCAAAATTTTGTTGATTAAGTTATTTGCACATTAATTTATTGAATACACCTAGTGGATAAAACATAAGATTTTTTAATCATATTCGGTATAAATAATATCATCCAAGAAGGCAGCGGGAGGCTGAATAAGATTTTCTTGGTGTCGCGCCCATGCCATGCACCATATAATACATATACCATATAAAATACGTCCTCATTCGGCGGGGGGTATACATATATTTTTGTCTCTTTCACTCTTAACTAAAATATTACCTATTCATGATGCAATTATGTTTTCATAGTTCAATATACCTGAAGGGACAAAAAACAAAAAAAAACCTTGTTTCTTGGTTCAGTTTTCGACTTACATTTCGGTGAATAACTCCGAAACCTGACGCTTTAGGATATTATGTTACATGACATTTTTTGTATGTTTAAGTGTCCTCTATCTAAATATATAACTTTCGTTTTTCACCACGATTCTGAAAAAAAATCAAAATGGCGGACTCACGTTAGGGCCACCCTCCATACAAAAATCTTCAAACCCCTTTTAGTGATTTTTAGTAATAAGGATAAGGGATTACTGTTCAAAGCACAAAAAAGGTGCATTAGAGCCATGTGTGGTCTGAAAACAGATGACAGCTGTGCACCGTAATTTAAATCATTAAAAATTCTAACGCTACCGGCATTAAACATATTAGAAATTTGTATCTTCGTCAAAAATAATCCCAACCTTTTTGAAAAAATTACAATGGTACGAAATGTTCCAATTCGTAATCAGTACAAAAATTCTTTAAGTAATTATAAATGTAAAACTGCACTAGTAAAAAAAAGTGTCCTGGGTATGGCTCCACGCATTTATAATAAAATTCCAGACCCCATAAAAGAATTAAATATTGCACAATTTAAGAAAAAAATTAAAATGTTCTTAATTGATAAATGTTACTATACTATTGACGAACACTTAAATGACGAATTTATTTAGAATTACAGGTACTTACTTATTATTGACATTAAATATTTTTGACATCTTAATTACTTGACATAGATTTTTTTTTTTGACATTTTAATAATTCCTCATTTAGGTTTGACATAATGAGAGTATTTAATATGTAATTGTTCATTTATTTCCTAATTTAATACCATTTATGCATGATTTTCAAGTATTTATAATAAATTTTAATTTGTAATCCATAGCTAGATCTGCTCAACATATTTATTTGTACGCCTCCTGGCATAACATAGCGCTCTGTTCACCAAATATACGATCTGTAATGCATTACCTATGTTAACAAATAAATAAATTAGTCTAGTTTAGAGGCATTTGTGACAAGAGAATCGGCACCAATGTCGAGAATAAGGAAAACGTTTACTACTATCAAATACAATCAGGGGTTATTAATTATAAAGTCAAGAATGATTAAAACAATGAAAAAATAAAAATAATGACAGCTTTAAAAGTGAAAGTTTGTTTCTGCGACAAAACTGATAGCCCTGTGATGGACGAAAAACGAACAGACTCGAGTAACTAGGTACTTAGGTACCTACGGAACCCTAAAACTATTATCGAATATAAAATTAGGTATGTACTAAGTTTATTTGCGTGGGAACCAGAACAGTTCTGTTTATCAATTTAAGTTCACAGAACCTTATCTTTGTTCTATAAATATCAGTAACCTGCTGGTTAAAGATCACGAGTGAAAGGTACGTGTAGATCGCCACGCCCACAGCACCAGAATAACTGATTTCGAGGCCGGAGGAGACCCCTCCCTTTGGATGAATCAGATGTTTTAGTAAAATACAATCATCATATCAGCCGAAAGACGTCCACTGCTGGACATAGGCCTCCCCCAAGCACCGCCACTTCGACCGATTCTGTGCTTCCCGCATCCACCGAACTCCTGCGGCCTTTACTAAGTCATCGGTCCATCTTGTGGGAGGCCTTCCGACGCTACGTCTTCCAGTACGTGGTCGCCACTCCAGAACCTTTCGGCCCCATCGGCCATCTGTTCTGCGAGCAATATGTCCTGCCCATTGCCACTTAAGTTTGGCAATTCTTCGGGCTATGTCGGTTACCTTGGTTCTCCTGCGGATCTCTTCATTTCTGATTCGATCACGTAGGGAAACTCCAAGCATAGCCCTCTCCATTGCTCTTTGGGTGACTTTTAGCCTTCTGATAAGGCCCATTGTGAGCGACCACGTTTCAGTGCCATAAGTCATCACTGGCAACACGCACTGGTCAAAGACTTTCGTCTTGAGACACTGTGGTATGTGGGACGAGAAGATATTGCGTAGCTTCCCGAACGCTGCCCAGCCGAGTCGAATTCGACGATTGACCTCTTTCTCGAAGTTGGACCTACCTAGCTGGACAGTTTGTCCTAGGTAAACATACTCGTCTACAACTTCGAGCGTAGCGTCTGCGATTCTTTAAGTCCGGCACCACACGGACAGTAAAATACAATAAACGATGTATATTTAGTAACCCAGATGTTGTATATTATGTTGTTGTGTTTATGTAGATGATGTTGATGTTGTATATTGTGTTTATGTAGTAAATATACGTCGTCTATAGGGAAGTTGTTTTTTTTTTTTGTCTAACAGCTAGATTATTAAAAAAAATTTGGACATTTACTTTTTCTTTTTTTACGTATCTAAAGACGACAAATTAATTAATTTCCCTGAATGCCATTTCTTACATCTCATATTTCTGCCTCTTTTCTTAGCCATCCACTTTCAAGGTTCTCGCAGACCAGCGCGACTTGCTGCGCGACGCGATTCTGCGATATTATATCCGTAGAATAATTTCTATGAAAACGCGCGCGACACTTTACGCAGGACCGACCTGTCGCGTCGCGAGTTCGCGACACAGATTACTCAACACATTTCTTGTCGGATGCTCCTGCATCAGATGAGAAAGTGGCCATCGTGAATCCTGTCAATAAGTGTCGGCAAAGTGTATTTTAGCAATTGGAACATTTGGATCTGGATCACTGAAATGATCCGAAACAATATGTTTCATTTGGTTCATTTGGATTATCGGCTCAAAGGATATACAATACTGAATGATCACTACGCAAACAAATTGTAAACAGAACAAATTTAAATTCGCGCGAACGAACGATAAGTAAAAAAAAAGATAACTTGTTAGTGCACACATTATTATGCAAAAAACGACCTTATAGTATTTGATATGTAGGCGCCTTAGTGGTCACTTTTACGAGCATGAATAACGTCAACGAAAAGCTGTGAGAGTAGGTATGAGTGTTATATAAAATAAAATGTTCTAAGGATCTGGGTTTCATGGTCACAAAACACAAAAGTACAGTACAGTTAGCAAGCGTCGTGAATTCGTGATCAACGATCGTCACGAATCACGATAAACATAGATTAGCTTTCATTTTTACTTATTTGCCTATGACCTATGCCATTGTACCGAATCATGTAACATTTCATCATCACGTTATGTAACATTACTAGCGACCCGCCCGGCGCCGGCGCCCCTGTTTCGCACGGTTTTTACGACTTGACAGAGCATCGAGATTTACCTATGATTTTGCAATGCTTTGATATGTAAGTTCCTGTAGGCATTTGGAACGCTATCAATTTTTTTTCATCGAACAAATTACAATGTAAGTATCGTGTTTTGAATCGTTAATTTCACTAAAACACATTTTTGTTTTAGTGACATTAACGGTAACTATGTTTTTTTTCCCTACATGCACAAATAATTTGACTATTTAAAATTGATTCTAGAACAGGTAAATTCACACATAAACGCGGTCACAGAGACAGACGAAAGCGAGTTTTATTAATTTATAATAAGTAATGTATTATATATATTTATAATATTATTATTATTTATAATAATAAAACATGATTAGATATAAATTAGAGCAGTGGTGGCCCAGTGGTAACGGCCGTGACTTACGAGTTGTAGGTCGTGGGTTCAAACCCAGACAGGCGCTTTACTTTGTGTAAATTATTTCCTCACCACTGCTCTCAAAACGGTGAAGGAAAACATCGTGAGGAAACCGGCATGTCCTAGAACCAAAAATTATAAGACTTGTGACATCTACCAACCCGCATTGGGCCCGCGTGGTAGATTACGGCCCACTCCCTCTCTCAGAGAGGAGGCCTGTGTCTCAGCAGTGGGAACATTAAAAGGCTGATAATGATGATATAAATTATGATATCATTAAGTATAGAAATAAAAAATGCCTCATCATGCGGAGGTACGTTTGTATAGCCTATTCTCATGACTATGTTACAAATAAATATTTCCACGATTATAGTAAAGAAGACCATTCATATTGGGCCCAAAACCCAAAGCCAGCGAAAGAAAATCTGTTGTCCTGGTCGAGGAATCCCTCCTAATCATTTCTAACTATGGCTCCGAATCCCTACGACCATTCCTTCAGCTGTTTTTGAAAGTTGAAATATCTTACCTTGAAGGCATCTATCGCATCTGGGAGGAACATTAAAAAAAAGTCGGGAATGTCCACCCAAGCATTTTTCACTACGGCACCAAATACAACCGTTCCTTCGGCTGTTTTTTTAAGTCTATTTTACGTACCTACATTTTATTAAAATATAAAACTTACGGCTATTTAATGAAAAATAAATGAAATAAACTGGTTGTAAAGGTGACCTCGAAAAATATTACTATGTCATCAAACCACTGCATCCCATAAAACTTAAAAAAACACAAAATATGTTTGAAGCTAAAAACAATGGGTGCGTCTCATATCATATAAAGTTATTTGGTATATTTTCATTTCAATAACGTTCACAAGATATAATAAACGTGAGATATACCAACTGTTGATATAATTCCTTTACATATAACATTTATATACTCTAAAACTTAATTCGTATAACGTTATTGGATATAACGTTTATTTAATCGAAAATCATTAGGTCTATCGTTTAAATTACATAATGATACCATCATTATGGTTAACATCCCGATTCAAAGCCATCCAACTCGGATAGGTTAGGTTAGAAGGCTAAAGGCTTTTGCAGACCAGCGCGACGCGACACGAACAATACAATTTCTAAGAAAACTTCACCGTATAACAATAACCGGTGTCGGTCTGGCTGCACACAGCGGCTGGTCTGCATACACACACAAAACTTGCGTGAGCGGCCGCCGAGCGGTGGTGAACCATTTGGGTTAGGTTAGGTTAGAACAGTGACCATTAACGCGCGAAGGCGAGCGACCGAAGGGAGCGTGCCGCGGTAGCGGCCGCCGAGTGCCAGATCCCCCCTCTCTTGTTGGTGAACCATTTTGGGTTAGGTTAGGTTAGGTTAGAACAGTGACCATTAGCGCACGAAGGCGAGCGACCGAAGGGAGCGTGCCGCGGCAGCGGCCGCCGAGTGCCAGATCCCCCCTCTCTTGTTGGTGAATCATTTGGGTTAGGTTAGGTTAGAACAGTGACCATCAACGCGCGAAGGCGAGCGACCGTAGGGAGCGTGCCGCGGCAGCGGCCGCCGAGTGCCAGATCTCCTCCCTTGTTGGTGAACCTCTTGGGTTAGGTTAGGTTAGAACAGTGATCATTAACGCGCGAAGGCGAGCGACCGTAGGGAGCGTGCCGCGGCAGCGGCCGCCGAGTGCCAGATCCCCTCTATTCTTGGAGAACCATTGGGGTTAGGTTAGAACAGTGACTATTAACGCGCGAAGGCGAGCGAGCGTAGCGAGTGACCAACTTGGCAGGTGGTAATCAGTTAAGTATATCTACAGTATCTACTCAGGTTATTTACTGTGATAGAAATTACATATTAGACTAAATATGTTTTATATCTTTTGAGTGGTATATCAAACGATATTATATTAAATGTATGTTATGATTATAAAAATTAGTTATTTTAAAATTATATCAATCGTTTATTATATTAACTGATGATTATATCAAATAAAATTATAGATTCAGTTGTTATATCTTGTAAATATTAGTCATTTTGTAATTATACCATATATTACTTACCCAAAAACAATTAATGTATTGAAAGACTAACTGGCGAGGTGATGGGATGGTGCAGGTATAAAGAGAATCCAATCCTCTGGAATTTACTTCAGGACCTTCTTCTAAAGGGCCCGGAAGAGCGGGGAGATCACTGCCAGGCTATCGTCGACGATCTGGTCATGTTCTTCGACGGTATATATTTTCAACCCTATGTATAGATAATTACAAATGTGCCTTACTTTAATATTTGCATGCCAAAATATGGCGAAATGTGTCATCGCTCAAGAACATTCATTTAACACCCTTGTATTACCGCATTTAAAGCAAATAAATAACTTTGACTTTGACGGTTACCTAACATTGGAGGTTCAAAGACAGGCTAATGCCGCCCTCGAGTATATTCGGAAATAGGGCATCCGAAAAGTTTGCACCACATAAAACCTGTGTCATGGTATAGTCAAAAGGAAGCTAAAGTACGATGTCCCACTCCTAAGCTTGGGCGGGGTCGACATAGGCATGTCCAAGGAAATAAAAATACTACCAGCTCACATTAAACATCCACCGCCGCCGCCGCGCCGCTAACGTGTGTAGAATCTACAAACCGCTGTCTAGAGCGGCCAAAGTGAGCTGGAATCTCCACCCGGAAGTCATACGGAGTATTTATGTATGGCAGTGGTGGAGCTGGTGGTGATGCACGCGGCAAGCGCCTGGGCGCCAGCAACTAAGAAGAGTGGAGTGCAAAGAATGCACTCCAATCTTCGTACTTCATGGTCATACGGCCCAATAAGTATTCGCCCAAAAGCTCTGCAAATTCTACAGCAACGTTTCTGCTCACGTTATTCGCATAGTGAATCAAAATTTTGGTACTTACTCAATGCATCGAAACTTGAAACATGAACATGGCGAAACGGCAGGGCTATTACCTATCTTGCAGAAGCACTGCGATAGCGATAATTGCACAATAATCGCAAATATTGCGCAAATTGGTATTATGTATCAGCGATAGCGACACCGTAGCAAAAAAGCGATAGTGCTGCCTCTATGGAACAATCACTTAACTAAAATGTGCATTTTTCTCTACTGATCGCATGGTAATCGCGATTATTTCGTATTACGTATCGTTTTTGACAGCAGAGCAACAGTAATCGGCGAGCACATTTGGCTGTCAAATTGCGATAACCTTTTCCCTTGTCACTTTCGCTTGCTAATTACAAATTAGTCTTATAATTCGAAGAATTTTACTTAAAATTGTGTACATTTGAATCCGTCGTGTTTCGTGCGTGTGCTAGTTAGAATGAACTGAGTGTACCGTAAAAGATCGAAATATATACAAAAAAAAATTGTTTGCGTCTCTATTGAGGTATTCGGTAAGGATTGCTCGTGCTGTTCTCTTGCTTGAAGCACATGAGGTCGAGGCCAGAAGGATTGAAAGCCATAACACAGCACGGTTGCGACGTAACCTGCAAGATCAAGTCAAAGCTTTGAACATAAGTATCTGACGCTGAGTTCAAAGCTCATTACAGACTTTCCAAAGAGCTATTTATGAATTTGTGCACTGAACTAAGACCGTTCATAGCACGAACGAGAAGAAGAACAAAAGTTAGTGTAGGATGTAGTGGCTATGATCATAAATGCCTGTGCTGTATTGCATAACATCTGCAACAAACATCGGTTGCCAGTACTGAAGGTGATCTTAGCAACGAAGTCACACCACAACCACAGCAAGATATGGGTGCTGGTATTATGATAATGATAAATGATAAATGATTTTATTTCTGTAAGTAGGTCTGTACAAACACTTTTACACGTCAATCATATTTTTTTAACTAGATGAGGCCGGCGTTTCCTATCTGACTACTCTGAGAAGAAAGGCCGAAACAAACTTTACTTATTGAACTACATCTCCTAGTTAGAGGCCGACAACAACGAGATCGCATTGTCCAAAGATTATGGTAATTCTGGAGGCTAATATGACATTTAATACATGCTATATTACCATCATAATAGTATTTTATTTACATAAATTGTGTAATAAGCTATTAGGCTGCCTGTCCACTGGAGCGGAGAGGAGAGGAGAGGAGCAGAGATGTGCCAAAATTATCCAATAGAATCGCACCTCTGGAGCGGAGTTTTGATTCTATTGGTTTATTGACACATCTCCGCTCCTCTCCTCTCCTCTCCGCTCCGGTGGACAGACAGCCTTAGTACGGTTTACTTATATCGAGACCATACTATACTTTATTTACCACTGTTTAAGTTGATCTATATTCTGATATCCCCTTTAATTAAACAAAACCAGCCAAGTGCATGTAGAACCACGCACAACGAAGGTTTCCATATTCGGGATGAATTTATCCCAAGAACATACTTAACATTGTAGTTGAAAAACATAATTATTATTCTCTTTTATATTCCAACCGCAATAAAGTTTGTACGCACAATATTGAGAGATTTACGTAGACTTCTTATAGATTGTCCTGTAATCTATGAGTAAAGAATCATTTTCTGTATTTTTTTCAATATTTTAGGCGCAGTAGTTTCGGAGATAGGGGTAGGTAATTACTTAATGGAAAATTTTCATAAATTTTCTCTGAAAGTAGGTATTTATTTTAAAATGATACAATAATAATATTTAAAATACTCACAATAAGCCCTTTTATTTGATACGAAAAGTAACCCTCTTATTCAAAATTCATTTATTTACATTACACGTCCGTGTTTGGGTCACGGAAATTCATGTGTACGAAATTTCAACTAAATCGGTCCAGTAGATTCGGAGCAAATTGGCTGTGACAGACGGACAGACATACAAGTGTTCCTATAAGGGTTCCGTTTTTTCATTCGGAGGTACGGAACCTTAAAAGCACTAGGCTAGTGTTAATATTGGGATTAGTATGTAATAAGGTGATTTCTTTATTGGGGTTCTACAATTATGGTTCTTAACAATAAAAAATCAGTACACATAGTATAGAAATAACAATTATTTAATTTTATTAATGGCTGTATTTACAATTCTTTGATATTATATTATATTGCGCACAGGATTGGTTCCATACGAGTTTCTTGTCTGTTCTTCTCCATAGGAACTATTATTATACTCTTTGGGAACCTACTACGCTTTGGAATGGGCAACTAGCTTCATCTTTCTGACTGACTGACCCCTTGACAATTCAAAAGTACCTGTAATTGGTTTATTTGAAATAAATGCTTTGAGTTGAGTTTGAGTTAGACGAGAGATGTCCTCAGGGATCAACAGCACAGGCACGAAATTTTCAAGTACCTATTTACGCTATAAATCCCCGTTGTGTTTGATTTCTTGCATATGTATTGATGAGTGCTCTAGATGTTGTTCCGGGTTTGATGATGAAGCCGGAAGATGGCCTTATGAACTTCTCAAAAAAATGAGATAGCAACATTGAGTTTGGATTTGCACCCATTAGCTTTGTCTTAGCCCAAAGTACCTAATATCCAGGGTCTGATGATAAAGCCGAAAGCTGATCATAGGAACTCCTTAACCAAACATGATAGTAAGTATGTTGTGTTTGGACTCATTGGATATGTATTGACAAGTGCTTTTACACTAAGTCGTGTTCAGGGTCTGATGATGGAGCTGGAAGGTGGCCACAGGAACTCCTCAACCAAACAAAAAAGCCCTTTGGCTAAAGAGATTTAAGATAATAACTAAATAGTAGTAATTTAATGTCTTTGATGACATGTGATGACAAATGCATTCCCTTCATAGATAATGATTCCATAGTAAAAAAATATAAAAAGTCTTTATTAACTTGTGCTAACAGTTATAAAGAGGTTCAGTTAGTTTCGATAGATAGTAATATTGTGACATTATGGACAATGAATGCGCTGATGCTCTGGCCAAAGATGCCTACTCATCAGCAGTAGCTGATCTCACCCACAATAGTCATCAGGGATAAGACTTGCTGAGCCTTGACAAGTTAAGCTCCAATCTTCATGGCAGGAACAGTAAAACATAACACCACGAGAAAAAAAGAGCAGGTTTTATTATGTAGAAGGCAACCAACCATAAAGTCAAAACCTTGGTTCGTTCTACGCTAGTTCTACGGCTATAATTTATTTTTTTTATATCTGTCATTTATCGTATTCGCCTCAAGGTTTTTGTTGTACTCCCGTGTTTTTGTAACTCCTCTCTCTGTGTCTGTGAGTGCGGGTTGGCAGAGTGCAATCTGTATCACTCATCTTCTTTGAATGCTCAAACAACGCCCCACCTCTATAGCCATCTCCCTAAATTTTAAATCCCTCTTCCGTTTAACTTTAACTGCTAACACATACTTCTCCTGAACTGCTCGTAGCGCTGATGACTTTTATCCGCCACAATTATATAAAATCTATGTACATCTTCTATAATATAAAAATGAGTCGCTGAATGTGTTGCTAAGCGCAAAACTCGAGAACGGTTGGACCGATTTCGCTAATTCTTTTTTTTAAATATTCCTTGAAGTACGAGGATGGTTCTTACGGAGAGAAAAATTCTAAAAAAAAAAAAAAAATTAACTTAAAAAAATAAAAAATTTAAGAATCGACTGTTAGGCGATACGAAGTTCGCCGGGTCAGCTAGTACCTATATAAAAATGAATCTCTATTTTTCAGCCGTTCTCAAGTTGGATAATTATTTTTTTGTTGTGTTCGTTAAGCTTCATGCAGACCAGCGCGTCAGTTTTCCACTTAAACAAACATCAACTTTATGCAATAGTGTAAATAAAGTTGATTTTAGACCGACTATTATTGTTGAAAAAGTCATAAAAAATATGAAGTTGTAGCGCAAACTGAACCTTATGGGTAGGCATTACAGTTGTTTTTCCTAAAACTCGTGTTTGATTACATGTTTGGCAAAAGATTTGCGAACGCAGATTAGGTATTTATGCAAGTAGGTAGGTATGCGAGTAGGTAGGTAGGTATGTATGTAAATATGTAGGCAGGTAGGTAGGTATGTATGTAGGTAGGTGTAGGTAGGCAGGTATGTAGGTGTAGGTAAATAGGGTAGGCTAGGTAGATAGGTAGGTGCGCCGTAGATTAGTAATAAGTGGTACCCGTGTGAAGCCGGGGCGGGCAGCTAGCTATAAATAAATTATTCTGTCTGTGTGGGGTTTATTTTTCAATCATGCAAACTTTTTTTTTTTCATGATAAGAGCATTTTAGTCATTGGCTGGCAGAATGGTCGACATCGATTATGCTTGCCATTTTTAAGACCATAGACTTCTTATAGGTTTTCCTATAATCTATGAGTAAAGAATCATTTTCTGTATTTTTTTCAATATTTTAGGCTCAGTAGTTTCGGAGATACGGGGGGGGGGGGGGGAAAGGTAAAATTTCATAAATTTTCTTTAAAACTAGGTATTCATTTTAAAACGATTGAATACAAATATTTGAAATACTCACAATAAGCCCTTTAATTTGATACAAAAAGTGACCCCCTTATTCAAAATTAATTTATTTACGTTACACGTCCGTATTTGGGTCACGAAAATTCATGTGTACGAAATTTCAACTAAATTAGTCCAGTAGATTCGGAGCAAATTGGCTGTGACAGACGGACAGACATACAAGTGTTCCTATAAGGGTTCCGTTTTTTTTTTCATTCGGAGGTACGGAACCTTAAAAACACTAGGCTAGAGAAATACTTAATGTTAATATTGGGATTAGTATGTAAGGTGAATTCTTTATTGGGGTTCTAAAATTATGGTTCTTTACAATAAAAAATCGGTACATAGTATAAAATAAACATTTACTTAATAATTTTATTAGTGGCCGTATTTACAATTATTATGCAAAATGATGATATTATAACTATTATATTCGCATTCATACACCTGTCTGCTGCCCCCAGGATTGGTTCCATACGAGAGATGTCCTCAGTGGTCAACAGAACAGGCACGAAAATTTCAAGTACCTACTTACACTAAATAGCCCCCTCGTGTTTGATTTCTTGCATATGTATTGATGAGTGCTCTAGATGGTGTTCAGGGTCTGATGATAAAGCCGGAAGCTGATCATAGGAACTATTCAACCAAACATGATAGTATCATTGTGTTTGGACTCATTGAATATGTATTGACAAGTGCTTTTACACTAAGTCGTGTTCAGGGTCTGATGATGCAGCCGGAAGCCCTAGGAACTCCTCAACCAAACAAGATATCCCTTCGGGTAAAGATATTTAAGATACTATATTATTAGGAGTAATTTAATGTCTTTGATGACATGTGATTGACAAATGCATTCCCTTCATAGATAATGATTCCGTTGTTTAAAAAATTAAAAAGTCTTTATTAACTTGTGCTAGCAGTTATAAAGAGGTTCCATTCGTTTGGATAGATAGTCATTGTGGCATTAAGGACACTGAATGCGCTGATGCTCTTGCCAAAGATGCTTGCTCATCAGCAATAGCTGATCTCACCCACAATAGTCATCAGGGGTATGACTTGCTGAGCCTTCCACAAGTTAAGCTTTAATCTTCATCGCAGGAACAGTGGAACAACACCAGTAGAATAAAGGGCGGGTTTCTCTTGTTTTTTTGATCGCACACTAACGCCATGTTGTTAGATGTATAGAGTACTTCCATACAAACAATAGTTGCCGATAGTAACATAAATCCGTCTCGAGTGAAGCCAATTAAGAAATTATCTGTTGCACTTTTTGCATGCATTATTCCATTCTGTATCTAAAGAAACTCATGTTATTTTCTTTTTTATTGATAAAATAGTTACATGGAAGATTAAAGACAAGATTAAAGCTTAACTTGTGGAAGGCTCAGCAATGTTACGACATTGCTATAATGAAATACGACTTAGAAAAAAGAATGAATGAAAATACATTTTATATAGCACAGACAAAAAGGCACACAGCACAACATAATTATAACACAAGTAAAAAAAGAGATAATTAAAAGGAAAACAAATAAAAAGTACAAAATAATAATTTAACAGGAATGTGTGCCTCGCGGCTGCGCCAAATAGGCCCAGTTCAGCAAAAATGCCAGACAACTAATGCCTGACGCTGGTTTTCAACTGGACCTGGCGTGTGAGGTGACGGATGTAAATCAGTTTTATACTGCAGTGTGCGTGTATGTAAACTTAAATAAAATAAATGAGTGTAAGATAATAATAATATGTAAATATTTAAAAATATTAACTATATGTATAAGAATGAATAAACGGAATAATAATATCAAGTAATTTGATTAATACTGCAAAATGTGTCTGTATCTATACTTAAATACTTAAAATATACCAGTGTAACAATAATTAATAATATTTCAATACAATATCTCAGACCAATAAAATACTTTTTTATTGGTCTGAGTACAATATTGTGTGATATCAGATAAATTGCAAAACAACAAAATAAAAACAAACACATTGCCGACAAATCACTGAAACATACTTAAAGTAGGTAGGTACATATATCATCTAATTGAGACATTAAGTGTGACCATATCCAGCTTCCGTTGCGCATCTGTGAGGTACTGTCGCAAGCGTCGTCTAAAAGCACCTATAGTGTTATAATAATAACTCTTATCGGTGGTGGCAGGTTGTTCCATATTTTGGAGGCCGCATAACGTAAACTGCCTCTGAAAGCGGCTGTACCCTGAGACTGAGTCGAGCATTGTTGCGAGCATTGCCTTCTCCCGCATTCCCGTTTACTCGTAACCCAACTCAATTTGTTGTACAAGTAGTCCGATTTCTGATATCTAACCACTCCGAACAGAAGGCAAGCCAAATGGAGTTTGCGTCTGGACTTCATTTTTAGAGTACTTGATATCGCACTATGGCTCTTACTCGTACGCCAACGTGACGTAACTAGAGTCCAGATTAGAGTTTAAACTATTAAATAGACAAGATAAGGGCGTAAGAAGCATAATAAAATCCTCACGACATTTTTACCGTGAAGTGTAACTTGTTGTCACACTATGCTCTTAGGCCAATATGATGCAACTTGAGTATATTGGACTCAGTTTGTACTATGAAATAAATAGTATAGGACCATTAAAAGTAGCTCATATATTCAGTTTTCCTCATTAAATACGTGTTATAGATTAGGGCGCATATCTCAAGACGGTTGTACTTTAGAGCTGAGCTGCCAACTATTGTTTGTGTGGAAGTGCCTCTACACATCTAACAAGGTGGCGTTAGTGTGCGATCACACGATAACACATTCTGCTCATGATTTGCTTGTAGCGCTGATTACTTTCATCCGCCACAATAATATAAAATTATCAATAAATATTCTGTCTGAGTTTTTTTTTAAATCATGCAAACTCCTTTTTTCAATGCTAAGTGCATTTTAGACATTGGCTGGCAGAATAGTCGACAACGGGATTGCTTGCCAAAAATAGAATAACATAGACAAATAACATTGACACTAAATTGACTTTATAAGATTAGTTCCGAAGACTACTACTTAATTGTTTTTGGCGCTAGTTAGCAACAGCGAGCGATTTGCAAACGATCTAATAGGTAATACCGACTTTTATGACGTTTAGCGATTGATCGCGCAGTGAACCCGCGATGTCTGCGCAATAATTGCTGATTGCTATTTTTAGGTAATCAGCCTGCCGGTTACACGAGACTCGGAGAGTATTTTGGACAAAAAACTGTGCAAAACCTTAATGGGTTTCCTAATTGCGTCCTTTACATGACCGTTTTCAAAATAACTATACATATTGTGGTAAATAATAAAGAATAAGAATAAGAATCGTTTATTTGCAGAAAATACAGGTGTTACCAGTTGTAAAAGTTGGTGGTTTATGTACAGTCCATATTTTGCCTGTTCAGGGCATGCAAATTAATTTTACATAGGTACAATAAACATAAGTTTCTGTTACAATAAACATAAGTTTCATTTACATTTCTGTTACAATAAACATAAGTAAAACACATAACAAAAATTAACCTAAAAATAACATTTTATGTAAAAACTTTAAACTAAATAAGACACCATAAAACAAATAGGAAAGTTAAAATAATTTTTTTTTTTATGCTGCAGAAACTCTTTTAAACTATAAAAACAGTTTTCTATCAACCATCTGTGTAATTTAATTTTAAAATATTGAAATGGGAGCTCCCTTATGATCTTTGGTAACTTATTAAAACAGATGTTCATTTATTTAATTAGGTAGGTATCTGGTATTTAAAACTTTTTGTTATTTAAATCATTTTGCTTTATTGCTTCGGTTTTTTAAAGGCATTAACTCAGATCCAACTGATTTGTAAGTGAAACCTGAAAGGATTCTTACTTAATATGAGTAAAATACGATAAATTAAGTAAGTTATTTGAGAAATTTGCTTTCGTGCGAGAATCGAATACCTTAAAACTGCAAAATAGGTCTTTAGAGGTATGAGGAACTGGGTGTAAAGTTCACTCATACTCTATAGAAAAGGGAGGATCCTCCGACCAGATGGGTGTCGTGTCTGGCTGGCAACTCAGCTATAGCCGGGATCTTGCAGTAAACTCTAATTGCGCGATGCAGGATTTGTGTGATGTCAAGATTTTGTGTGACGTCAGATTTTTGATGCGTAGTTCACATGTGGCGATCTAGATGCCACCACAGGTCCATGGTTATGACCTAATAACCATTTAATGGACACGGCAGGCCAGGCTATTTCTACCTCATTCACCAGACATGGGAGCCTGTTCGATGAAGGCAGTTCGTTATAACTTACCACAGAGAATGGAGACGCTTCGGTGGCCATTTTTAGAGGCAGCACTGTCAACAATTTTTAGAGGCAGCACTGTCAACAATTTCCATGCAAACCCAGCGTGTCACCGGTAATACTCGCACACGACACAAAAATGACCGAAAAATTGGCCCGGATCTAGATTGTTTTTGAAGCGGGCCAAAAGCTGCCGGTTACCGCCCCCTGCCAATCCATCCATTAAGGATTGGCAGGGGGCGGCGGCTGGATGCTCTAAGATAGCCTGCGAAATTCAAATCTTGAAAGAATTTTTTCTCGATCCCGTGAAAAAATCGGGATAAAAAGTATCATATGTGCCAAATTTATCCAAATTCGTTCAGCTGTTTTAGCCTGAAATCGTAACAAACATACAGACATACAAAAATCAAATCTTTGCTCTTTATAATATTGATTTAGAAGTTTCGATTAGTGTAGATTATGCAGCCAGAATGACGTTGCTACCAATATCCTTTGGTAACGTTACTAAGTACGGCTTAGTAGATACAATGATGAGAAGGAAACCGTCAGTCATTCTTTGTTGACCAAACGTAACGTTAAACACCTTTGTTATATTATTTGCGTATAAAACACCTATTAATATTATACTATCAATATAATTATCTAGTCGAACAACAATGTTGATAAATTCAACAATTAACACCGTGGTTTTCTAATTTCGTCTAGTACATTTCCTTACAATCGTTATCACTTATCTACAATTATTGACCCACATACGGTGATACTTCTCTTGTGATAACAGATACCTTCGTAACGAAACCGTTACTCCTCGCTCCGTTACTGATAAGGAGCTAATAATAAGCCGTGGTAATAATAACGGATAAGATTGTTATTATAATAATATTTTGTATGTGGATAAAAGTGAAACGTAGGTCTGTATCGATTGCGGTCGATGGACGGCGAACAGTCGAGCTCGAGTATGATTGCTTCAAAGCGTAAGCGATGGTTGACCACGGTCCACGGCATACTTCGTATAGAATCAAGTTCTTATAATTTAACAGACAGCTGTGCTGCTGGGTAGTCCTTAAGGGAAAACGTGGCCTCTGGCAAGGCAACTGAAGGAACACGGGTGGGTTTTAGTCAGTAAGAGTCTGACACGCCCTTGCGCTCCGCCCAGAGCGGGAGAAATCAGTTGATGATTTCCCACACAAAAAAAAAAAAACTGTACTGCTGGGGATTAGTTACTACCGTGGTTACTACAGCACTAAGAAGCTGTGAATGGCGGGCGTTTTGGGGGAACCTAATTTTAAAATGCCTAAAAGTATATTATTATGATCCACTGCAGTACTTAAACAAAATAAAACAGAATATTCTTCAGCTATGTAATTACGCAACACATTTTCGTAAACGATTCCGACTAATCTGTTTCATTTTGACAGTTTAACAACATTCATTGCGTTATTTACGTTGTTGAGCAGATTCTTTTTTCGAACTTATGAAATAAGTAATGGGTTAGCAATCTGTTTCAAAACGATTCAGATTCTGATTGATCGTGTATTACGTAATTAGGGTACAGGATGTATGCTGATATTCTTCAAGATATATGCTAATTAAATAGTGTGTTGAAAACATAATCAAAATAAACCACAATAATTTTATACGATAGATAAATTCACGAAGATACCTCTAAAAATTATTTAGACGATTAAAAACCATGTTGGCATATTACATATTAAACATGCAATCATTCTGATTTTTTGTCCGATTATTCTACAAGCAACATTTTAATTTTTAACGTAATTAATTTGAGAGTTGGTGCCTCATCAGGTCATCGTCATCAGGTAAAATGTACAGTACTCGTTGAAACCCATTTAATGAGCCCACACTCGATGGGTTTACTAGTAGCTGTTCAAGAGTTTTATTATCTAGCGTCCAGATCAGTCATGAGGTCCTCGTCATCTGGTAAAATGAACAGGACTCGTTGAGACAATTGTAATGAGCCCACACTCGATGGGTTTACTAGTAGCTGTTCAAGAGTTCCATTATCTAGCGTTCAGGTCTATCATCAGATCAGCTCGATGGTACCCTAATATTGTATTATCATCGCCAGACATACATTTGAAAATATTCAAACTAGACCACCAGAAGTGATTAATATTCAAGTGTTCCGTTATCGACCGTCTAGGTCAGGCCTGCGAAACATCGCCACAACTTTTTTGACACAGCGATTTGAAATAAGCCGCCATTGTAATTGTTGCTCTATATTAAAATGCCTATCTAATGACATATGTGTGGTTGTTCCATACATTTTTGCCGATCATCCTTTTGCAATAAATTACCAGCGTTGTGTCATAGCGCTTCTCTTTCTTTTATATGCAGTCCAACAGTGACCGCGTTTTAGCTGTTGTCAGCCTCTTATGTAATAATGACGTTCAAGAAGTGCTGATCCTCAGCCTAATTTGAATAATTGACTTTTGATTTAGATTGATCGATATACGTAATCTGGCTGCCATGCACCACTCTGGATCAATCTGAACGGTCGATGCTATCGATCCAGCGCAGTCTAGTTACATTAAAGCAATAGGCAAATATGTAGTATTAGTCAACAATGTAGTCTCCGGACTGTAGAATTGAAGTGACGATTTAAATCAATAAAAAAAGACCACATTTCTAAAATTCGGCAGTAGGATTAGGTCACAGACATTGGCACAGCTATGGTGCACACAATAGATTGATAGGTAGACATTGGCACGGCCATAGTACACACAATAGATTGAATAGGAGCTAACTTGTTAGTAATGTTAAGATTTTGCTGAAATAAACATGTCAAGATGCAAATCACATAAACTAAAATTATCTCATAATAGACTACATAGTTGCACATTTTACGCACACTCCCACTCTTTCACACACAAGTGTGTGTGAAAGAGTGGGAGTGTGCGTAAAATGTGAGTGGTGGCGGTGAGAGTGTTTGTGAGTGTAAGTACACCCACATACACTCTCACCCCCACCACTCACTTCCACTCTACATCAATGCATACAGCTTCTAGTGGTTTTTGAAGTGAAAACTTATTTAGGCGCGTTAAGCACTTTTTGGGTGAACAAAAATCAAGGAACTCGCGTCATCGTTACCTAACGAACGAAAGACATCAACGCGAGAATAAAAAAGTTAGTTAGTTTTCACTTCTATAGACAGTCCCCAAAGACTGCCCGATTTCTTTTTTCTTTTCTTTTGTAATTACTAATTTTTTATAAGACTTCCTTAGTCTGGAACAAAACTGTCTTCCATGTATTTTGTGTTGGGCGTTTATAGCTGCGCCACAGTATTTTACTTTTGCAGCCATCTTCGTGTCTTTAAAATTGTTCATAATAAACGTTTTTTACAAATAAATATTAGGTAACGACTGGCATACTCTTTATTACCGCTTTGTAGATTAGCTTCATCTTTATCGACCAGCTGAAGTAACCAACCAAGACAGGAGTTGGTCGAAACACTTTCTGGGGCATTTAAGGTGGGCTAGTCAGCCGTAGTGGCACGCAACATGCAATATGTGACCCTAGAGACTAATATCATTAACTACTAATGTCAATGCTAAAGTGAGTCAGTAACCTGTGGTAGTAGCTGAACAAATGAACCCAATTTTATTACGGCTCTGGTTGAGACTGAAAATATACGAAAGTTCTGAATGAAAATGTATGCAAGTTTTCACTCGTGAGAGCAAAGGTAAAAGACGAAAAATTTAAATCAAACGCTGGCCAAACCACGTGCACAGCTATGCCAGAGTATAAATAAGTAACAGTATTATTTTTCATAGAACACGACCGAAACGACGCGCTTCTAAATTTCAGTGTACGCAATAGGGGCTACAGTAGACCCCCTGTTGCGTAGGGAGTATGCCGTCTACTCCCTAAGCACGTAGTCCGTAGTTTCAGAAATTTCAGATAAAGTAACGGGCGCATCCTACTCCGTATCACTTACGGACATAAGGTTAGTTTGGGGTCCAAACTAAGGATGAATGACAACATGATTTGACAATTGTTCCTACTCCTGATGTGTTTTTTCCCGCCAGAAAAAGTTATTTAATCGGGTGTAGGGTACAGTACACTCAGAAGATTCGAACTCCTTGCGGACAGGACCGTACCTTCGAGAGAGTATGCCCGGTATGCCCCCAGTCTTGAGTACGCGGTAGTTTCGCACGGACGCGGAAAGTTTATGTACCGAGCGGCCGTAAGTAATTATGTCAAGGTCACTGCCGAGGCATAATACTGTTACTTTATTATACTGTAGGTATGCGCTTAGTTATTAATGAATTATTATCGAAGCAATTGAGTAATACCGCAGATAGTAATACAATTAACTAGTGATGCAACGGAACTGGCATAACGGAAGCAGAAACGGAAACAGATGTCAAAAGTAAATCTTAACGGAAGCGGAAACGGAAACGGAAGCGGAAACGGAAGCGTTAACACTATGAAAAAAAAGTGCCTTTTCGCGAATACACTTTTTCACAAAGTTTGCATTTGGCATTCGAGTCGCCGATTTCATCAAAATAGTTCCAAATGGGACTTGTTTTTGGTTTCATAATTGCACTCTTATTGCACTAAATACAACTAGGTATCAAGCAAACAATAACAGAAGAAAAAACAACTGAAAATGTCACTACTCAAAGTCACGGGGCGCGGAGATGCGCATAGTGAACTAAAAACAATAATTAAATAAACGAACGAACTCGTTGTGACACGTTTGTCGTTTGTTTACCGCGCGCCCCTCCCTCCCAAAATACGCGGAAGGGATTCGGCAATTATCGGCAGCACGCGCGCCTGGAGTCCTGGACGCTCGACGCTCGTGTCATTCGTCCACGCGCGGCCCCCGCAACCGTCCGCGCCGTGCCGCCGCCGCCGTCGCGTCTGCTGCACCGCTCCTCATCGCTTTCTCCCCGCTTCCGTTCAGAGTTCTGTTATAAAGTTTGCGGAACCAGAAGCAGAAACGGAAGTGAAAAAACATGCGGAACTTCTGCAGTTGCGGAAGCGGAAGCAGAGTTCTGTTGCAACACTACAATTAACACATCGTTACCTACGTGTCATATGCCTTTAGTTTCTATCGACGAGTCTGGCATATTGCACACAATGTTGCACATTAGTATTAATTTATGTGATTAAATATACATTAGGTAATGAATTTGTAATGGTAAACTATTCCTTTTTATGGCTAAATGGTTACTTGTTTTATCAAGTTATTCGTGATTAATCATGCCAAGACTTACCTATTGTAAACTCAGGGAATTTACGACTTGGAACTCGAATCGTCCTTGTATTCAAATCATATCCTGTCTTTCTTTGAAAGATGCAGGTAATGGCCATAACACGAGAAATTGACGTGATGTGTCAATTAGCTGAACAATTAATTTCTCTGCCTGTACCGAATATGGGTCAAAAACTTTTTCAATACTTTACTATTGTACAGACGCCAGCACATCAACCTACTCCAATCTGTAAAATTTTCCCAATCAAAATTGAACCTTATTCTTTAGCGATAAAGTTGAATATCTATTATAGAAATTTGACAGATTGTTGTAACTTGATGTGCTGGTGTCTGTGCCTATTTGAGGTAAAATCGTGAAAAAGAACGAATTCTCTTCAGGAGTTCCAAAATTGAGGAAAAACTTTATCCCAACCCTAATCATATCTTAAAATGGCCAGCAGAATTAAATCTCAATTTAGATCTGAATGTACCAACTAGAACCAAGTATTACTCATCACTAAAGCAAAAAGTATAATATAAAAAATATAAATCTATTTATATCTTGCTTGACTGGTCCTCGATAGACGTCCTAAATAGATTACTATCGACAAATATTCGCCGAAAGAAACTGTCTTTAATTAATTAAGAGCATTCGGTTTATTATGAGATTAAAACCAGAATAAGACTAGTAGCCTTCACCTTTATCGACTTCAAGTATGAATTTGCAAGCAAAATAATACATAAGGAAGGTTTTCGAGGCCATCTGTATGTATACTTCTTTCTGTTTACTTTAGTTTTGAGAGTCGGAAATATACCTATGCTATGAAAAATTTAACAAATGATGAAGATGCCATTTCTCGTACGGTAGGCTAAACTATAGCAAAACCAATTTAAGCTGGCCTCTTATTGTATTGAAACTCCGTACTACCGCAAGGCCAGCTCAAGGTCAGTATAACCGCCAACGACGTGAGGCTTATGCCTGTTTTCACCTTTACTAAGTGACACTTAAATGAATCCCTAAATAAAAGTACACTGTTGAATTTATTTCAACTCTCAGCGCTGAGCTTGAAAATCCAACAGTGCACTTTTTCACTTTTTTTTTTTGCTTTTTTTACCAAAATGTTATTTGTAATTTTTGATCCACTTAATATAAGGCCGCTTGTAGATGCCCGTTTTTTTCATAAGACCATGAACCGTGTTTTTGATATTTGTATGAGTTGGTCATCGGTCCGGCGGCGGCGGCGGCGTCCGGTGCATGTGCACACATTCATTATAAACTATACACCACCGCGAATCCGGCGAAAAAAACGGTCCGTTGTCCCGTGACGTATAGGTACATGTATGTTATATATACAAAAGTTACCTACTGAGGTACTGTCAAGCTCCCGCATATTATATTATGTGGAGTTATTATGATCGCATTTTATGTGCATAAGGAAAACGCATCAAAAATTGGAGTTGGGTTTCTCTAATAGGAAAATTGTTATACAAACATGAACTATACAAGGTGGAGACGACAATACAACAATAAATTAAACGGTGTGTCCATAATGACGTTCCCATTCTGTATACGAAAATTCAATTGAATATATTCAATAGTTTAGTCATTATAGCTCGGTCAAATCCATAGTCGGCTCGGGCTATTTCAGTTATCCACCCCAAAAATCCACCCTAAGGTGGATATTCTGAAATGTATGCCCGAGAATTGACCCAATGCCTAGTTGGGTAAACGGAATTTATAGGCTTAGGGTGGATCCGGCTCACATTACATTTAATTTGTTTGAAAAACTCGTTTTTTTTTTTCGAAGCTAGGATTTATTTGACAGTTCCAAAATACTCTTAAACATTAGTAGTACCATTATTTAAATTTTTTGTTGTATTGTAGTCTCCACATTGTATATAACCAACTGTTGCCCGCGGCTTAGCCCGCGTGGACCCTAATTCAAAATAAAAGTAGCGTATACTTAATTTGAAATAAGATCAGAACTGTAACAAAGGTTTAGTTTAATGTCTAATCTTATTTCAAATGAAGTATAATTTACTCCATAACATCAGCTATATGCCAGTGAAAGTCTCGTCAAAATTGGTCCAGCCGTTTCGGAGATTAGCCGGAACAAACAAACAGACAGACAGACAAACAAAATTTTTAAATATGGTTTTTTGTTATAAGTACCGTTTACACTTTCGAATGCATTGAGTAAAATAGACATTTCCTGTTTATTTATTTGTTTGTAGGTATATGTAAAGATAATATGGCATGGATTAATCAGTGCTAGCATTTGTTTGACATTAATTATTTGAGGAAAAGTACGGCATTCTATTGATTCCTATTATTTATTGTTCTTTCATGGAGTCGTTTATTAAACCAAACAAACATGATTTTATTTTCAAATATTCTTATATATTTTAATATGAGAATAACCGATGATGATTTGCATGGATCGATTGGCATCTAATTATAATATATTAATTGTTATACCTTACTGTCAGCTGTGAAGTTACCTTATAATAAATAAATAAATAAATAATTGCGATAGTACCTCTCACTGTCTGGCCCCTTTGCACGCGTGCTGTGTCGTGTCGTGACGCCTTCTGACGCAGTGTTAGCCAATCAAAACTCGTTGTGATTTGACGTAGTCCTAAACAGATTTGCTTGATTGGTGTATCCCGCGTCGCGACACAACACGACACAGTAATGTGTCGGTGGCTTTATACTTTAGAATAAACTCAATTTTATTAGGTAATTTTTACTGACCATGGAATCTTATTTGTCATCAGACTATTTACTATTTTTTACATAATACTTCTTTCTGTGTATTGCTGTAAACGCATTTATTTTCAGTAACGGTTTTATCTCTGCCCGGTGCTAATTGGGTTAGGCAAGGCAACGTTATGTTATGACCAAGGTTAGGACACTTATATAGATTAAGATATTTGAAGAAGATAAGACTGCAAGTGAATGTCACGCGCATAAGTATGCACTTGTTGACTTGCCATTTTGAATATTTTGTGCACTGGCCTGAATTTATTCCCGTTAAATCGCTATAAGGTTCATGTAAAATACCGGTATTCAGCTGCATCCATGGTCTGGAAAGGCTTAGGTAAGTTAGATATATGTTACTAAGTAGGGTGGAAGGAAAACGCGCCCAAGGCAATGCACCGGTGAGCTGGTCAAACGCGATCTTGCTATTGGAGGCAGCATTTACCAAGCTGTTCACACTGCAGAAGACCGCATAGCTTGGAGACGCGTCGGATGTGGTGGTGATCTTGGTCGCATTGAGGGAATGACGAAGAAAAAAGCTGCATCCGGGTAGATTGGAAGCCAACCCCAACTTAGTAGGGAAAAGCTAGTCAGATGATGATACCTACCTTAACATGTCCAGTGTCGGGAGCCCTCCTGGAGGGTTCACCTAGTCGCATATGGGATGCCAGGAGCCCTCGCGGAGGGCAATATAAAAGGTTGGAATCTACGTATAGCGACAAGACCACCAAAAAACACTATTCCACTTCGTTTTACAGTGTTTTATAACACGGTTTTAAATAGTGACCTAATGCCACCACTTGCATTATGTATTCAAAATTCAAAAGTAATTTATTCAAACTAGGCTGAGAATCAGCACTTTTCGAACGTCATAATTACATAATAAGACAGTCCCCCAAAACGACCGCCCTTCACCACTTACCTACTAGTGCTTTAGCTGGGAAGAAGAAGTAGCGCAACAAACTACCCAGCAGCACAGCTGTCTGATTTTATATTACAGTATGCAAAATAATTTACATTATGCAAAACAAAACATAATTTAAATTAATAGCCATATGGCAACTAGCACACTATACATGCACATATAGTATGGCGGCATGGCGTATGAGCTCGACGAAAATGGGTGGACTCAAAAGTGTTAATAGGCTCGGCTCGCCCTCTATCACATGAACTGTCGAAATATGGGTGTTGAAGTGCCAGCCTATTGTAGACAATAGGCAGCAATGGATGGCTATTGCTGGATATAAAAATCATATACTCATATTACACATATTACACACATTAGGACATTTTATGGAGGAAGATGGAAGAGGTAAATTTGCCGTCAGAGGTGACAAATACTCTAAAATACTGGTATGGAAACCAAGTCAATCGTGTGAGGTGGGCGGGTGTCCTGTCTAGGCCGTATGGGTTGGAGTGCGGGGTGAGGCAGGGGGGGTTATGCTCGCCTACGCTATTCAACCTATATGTGAATGAGCTGATTGGAGCGCTTAGCAGCATGCGTGTCGGGTGTCATATCGATGGCGTGTGTGTTAATAACGTAAGCTATGCCGACGACATGGTGCTGCTGAGCGCATCAGTCTGCGGGCTCAGGAAACTCGTGGCCACTTGCGAGCAATATGCCAGACTGCATGGTCTGGCATATAATGTTAAGAAGAGTGTGGTCATGGTCTTTGGGGCCAGGGGGAGATACCCAGAAGCTATACCTTCAGTGAAGTTGTGCGGTATACCCCTAGTTAGGGTGAACCAGTTTAAATATCTGGGTCACGTATTGAACACTGGCCTCAAAGATGATGAGGACATTGACAGGGAGCGGAGGGCGCTGTGTGTGAGAGCTAACATGATTGCCCGCAGATTCAGGCGTGCCTCTAAGGAGGTCAGGCGCACTATATTTCGTGCTTACTGCACGTCTTTTTACTCTTGCAGTCTGTGGGCTCATTATACTCAGAAATCATACAGCGCCCTTCGCGTTCAGTATAATAACGCATTCAGGGTGCTGATGGGGTTGCCTCGACACTGCAGCGCATCAGGGATGTTTGCTGAAGCTCGCGTAGACTGCTTCTACACTGTGATGCGGAAGCGGTGCGCATCCCTGGTTAGGAGGGTGCGAGGCAGCACCAACAGCATCCTGTCTATGGTAGCAAGCAGACTAGATTGTGCGTTTGTGAGCCACTGCTGTAAGGTATCGGCTGGGCCTGTCACCTTGCTGCAGTGACGTCACAAATTGTTTCTGTGTCAAATTGTTTATGTGTGAAATGTTTTACTAACATACTTTGTAAGTTTTTTGTTACTAACACTATGAGTCTTGTTACTTGATTATTAAATAAATAATAATAATAATAATAAACAGTTCTTAACCACAACAAAAATACTAGATACAAATTAAAATGAAAAACCACAGAAAAACGGACTATAAAAATACTCATAAAAATAGACGATATAATATTACAATGTGAATGTGAGCATGTAAATAATGCAGACGAGAGCCAGAGCACGACAACAGGCACACCCACCATCTCCGGACTTGTCGCTCAGCTCCGCCTCGCAGCCACTGGTACGCGCCTCAACCGTGAGTGCCGTGTCATCGGTCGCTGCAGTTGCGTCGAGCTCGAGCGACGAGTTTTTCTCCCCGCCGTCGTCACCAACACCACCACAACGGCGAGGAAGAGGACGGCCACCAGCGGGCTTGGGACCTCGAGGCCAACAGGCCCCGAACAGGGTCCCCGCTGCCGGTGGAAATGTGTCGCGCATGCGATGGACCCAGTCCATTAATGAAAACGTCATGCGCGCATATTATGGGGCTACCGAGGGAGGAATTAACCTTACAGCGTACCGAGGTCGGATGCTCTCTCTGTTTCAGGTGCTTGAACCAGCCGTCAACGTCTCGGCCCAACGATTGTCGGATCAAGTGCGCGTCATTCAAAATAATCACAGATTGGATAACGCTACACTTGATCGGCTACGCTCAGAAATGCAGAATAGCTCTGCTAGTAACCCTCCCCCATCCCAGAATGTCGTGCATGTGCCTGCCGAAATTCCATTGCAGGCAAACCAGCATGATGAGGAGGAGGACGCCAGGGCTATATCTGCAGACAACCTATGCAATGTGGAATTAAGGAGCGCACTGGAAGATGCGATTCGTGAGTACCGGTTCACATTATCTGACCTTAGACCACGGCTACCACGTTTGCCCATGAATAAAAGAAACAGGGCGCTGGTGTGTGCCCTGGATGCGTTGTTACCGAATTTTATGGAAAGCAGCGCAGACCTCTGCGATACACACTCAATCTTGTATTGCACGGCTGTTGCGGCATGCCGTATAGCTCGTGTCAAATTTCCAAACACTGACCGAGCTGTACAGCCAAAACCTGCCGCGCCAGCCTGGCAATGCAGGATTGAGCGTCGTATTAATGAGGCCAGGGTACTCATCGGGAAGCTCATCTGCTTCAGGGAGGGTAATACACGCCCAAGGGTGATGCGCTTTGTGAGGCGGGCGTTCTCGGGGACTAGTATTAGTCCTCGAGAATATGTTTCCTGTGTCACAGAGCGCATCGACTTCCTGAAGCAGAAAGTTTATGCATGGGCAAACCGTATCCGTCGGTATAGGCGAAGAGTGGATCGATACGCTCAGAACCGCATGTTCCAGAGCGATGAAAGGTGGGTATACAGAGCATGGGAGCGACCCATTCCCACTCAAGGTGTGACTGACGCGCGTCCACCGGAAAATGAGGCCATGAGTGCTTTTTGGCGAAGCATCTGGTCGGTGCCCGTCAGTCACACTGAAGGTGATTGGATGCGTGTTGTTGAGCGGACGTGTGATTCAATACCAGATATGGAAGCTATTAACATCAGCCCTCTGGATGTAGCCCGTGCAGTTCGTCCGTTGCCTAACTGGAAATCTCCAGGACCGGACGGACTGCACAATTTCTGGCTTAAATGGCTACAAAGATCACACGCCTGCTTAGCCTCACAATTCCAGTCATCTCTAGAGACTGGGTCGCTACCTGTGTTCTTTACGACAGGAGTTACCCACCTGCTCTATAAATCGGGTAGTACTGCGGAACCTAAAAACTATAGACCAATCACATGTTTACCTACGGTCTATAAAGTTCTTACATCCATTCTTAGAGCAAAAATTGTACAACATATTGACTCCAACTCCATTATGTCTGTGTCTCAGAATGGATGTAAGAATGGGTCCCGCGGTACTAAAGAGCTGCTCTTTATAGACATGACCATAAACCAACAGGTCCGTAGATCCCGGAAGGATTTGTCGACATGTTGGATAGATTATAAGAAGGCCTATGATTCGGTGCCACATACATGGCTCATGAGGGTGCTGGAGTTGTACAAGATAGATGCAACTCTGCGCACCTTCCTGATGTCATGTATGGGGCAATGGAGGACGATTCTTCTCTACCCAGGATGTCGACAAATCCGGAGGACCGATGAACCAATCAGGATTGAGCGGGGAATATTTCAGGGCGATAGTCTGAGCCCACTTTGGTTTTGCTTAGCCTTGAATCCTCTAAGCACACTGCTGGAGGATTCAGGTCTAGGCTATCGGTTGAGAAGAGGTGGTCAGGTAATATCTCACCTCCTTTACATGGATGACTTGAAACTCTTTGCCCCCAACAATTTGCGACTGATGGAGCTACTGAAGGTAACAGAAACGTTCAGTAGCGCCATCAGGATGGAATTTGGTGTGGACAAATGTGCAGTCATGCATGTAAAGCGAGGAGGGATTATGGAATCCGTGGGAACCCAACTCTCGGATTCCATACACCTTAGATCCATCTCCTCAACTGAAACCTACAAGTATTTGGGTATGTCGGAAGCATTAGGCATCAATGTTGCCGACATGAAACAATCGTTGAGGGAGCGTTTCTTTGGCCGCCTGAATAAGGTACTAAATAGTCTTTTATCAGGCGGAAACAAGGTGCGCGCCTTCAACGGTTGGGTCATGCCGGTTTTGATGTACTCTTTCGGCATACTCAAATGGACTCAGACGGAACTTGACGCTCTGGATAGGAAGGTCCGTACATTGCTGACAGCAAATCGGATGCATCACCCACGGTCATCAGTGATGAGACTGTACATCCCGCGGAAGTGTGGGGGTCGAGGTTTCTTGAATGCCAAAACCCTCCACAACCGCGAGATTTACAGTCTCAGGGAATATTTCCTTCAAACTGACGTGGGGATGCACCGAGATGTGGTCGCAGTGGACAAGGGCCTCACCCCGCTCTCCTTGGCGAAAGAGAACTGGCGCAAACCTGCAGTACTGGATACTAACGATCGTAAGGAAGTATGGCAAGGCAAAGAGCTTCACGGACGCTTTTTCCGGGCCCTCCATGGGCCTGACGTAGACTTTTTGGCGTCTATATCCTGGCTGCGCTTCGGCGACCTCTTCGGAGAAACCGAAGGTTTTGTCTGTGCGATTATGGATGAAGTTATCATGACGAATAATTATCGGAAATACATTGTCAAGGATGGTACGGTTGACATTTGTCGGGCATGCCACCGTCCCGGTGAATCAATCCGACATATTGTTTCCGGTTGTTCTCGTCTTGCTAACGGCGAGTACTTGCACAGACACAATCTAGTAGCTAGGATTATCCACCAGCAACTTGCCTTGCAATACAACCTTGTGGAGTCAGAAGTACCATACTACAGGTATGTGCCCGACCCAGTTCTCGAGAATGGTCAGGCCACATTGTATTGGGATCGATCTATCATCACTGACAGGACTATTGTAGCTAATAAGCCTGATATTGTGGTGATAGATCGACGAGAACGCCGTGCAATGATTGTTGATATTGCTGTCCCTCATGACGAGAATCTCGTGAAAGCTGAGAAAGATAAAAAAATCAAGTATCTTGACTTAGCACACGAGGTTGTCGACATGTGGGACGTGGACTCTGCAATCATTGTACCGATAATCGTAACGGTTAATGGCCTAATAGCGGAGAGCCTCGACCAACACCTCAGGAGGCTCTCATTGCGCGGCTGGGTCAAGGGCTTGATTCAGAAAGCAGTACTCCTAGACACGGCACGCATAGTGAGGAGGTTCCTCTCTCTAGAGCCCTGACCACCGGCAGCTTGGACCCTGTTCCTGATGCCGATGGGCGACTATTTTTTATATTTTTAAATGTTTTTTATATCTTTTTTTTAAGAAATATTTAAAAATGTAATTTATATGTATTAAAATGAAATAAAAGAAATAATAATAATATACTAACAAGACCCAGTCTATGCCCGTTTGAAGTCTACCTGGAGGCTACCTGGTTCGGGGATGTCCCACACGAACCTTACTAAAATAATGCAGATGTTGTTGACCTGATTTGCAAAAACAAAATGCAAATCACTACTTGCGGTTCTTTTATTGCACAAGGAAAAACCTGGTATTAATTCTAACAGACATGGGGAAAATGGCTTTAGAAATCAAAACCTTAGGCAAGCCAGTCATTGGGGGTGATACCAAAATTGGATTCATGAAACTTTTCTGACTGGGTAGTTTTTCAGGCTCGCTGCACGTCCGCCCGGGGCGGGTGCGGCCAACGGGCTCGGGGGTCCACTTCGCTTGCCTTAAAAGTCTGCTAACGTTACATAATACAATCTTCTAGCTGCTTTTGAAAATAACTCAAACTCAAAGCTTTTATTTTAATTAAACAATCACTTTTGAATTGTCAAGGAGTCGGTTAGTTAATCAGAAAGTTGAAGCTAGTGTCCATTGCAAAACGAAGATCTCTATGGAGAAGAACGGGCAAGAAACTCCAAGGACCATAACTGAATGATAGTCGGGAAAGAGCTTCAAGCATTAATTTAATTCTTTTTATTTTATTTTTTAGCTTTGCATAGTAGACCCTCCAAAACTCCTAAATTACTTCTACAGCTTACGATTCTATTTAAATCCCCAGTTTGGCAATAAAAAATGCTGCTATTGGTAAGCAGTTCGTTTTTGTTTATAAAATAATAATAATAATAAAATATTTATTCTCAAGTAACATGGACTCTTATCGTTAGTAAGAATTTATTTACATGTTAGTAATATTTATAAACAAATAAAAAAAAAAACAAACAAAGTTATGATCTCAAACAATTAACCAACCGGAAAACACCAATGACCACCGCGGTGACCAATTATAGGAACCGAACATTAGTCTAGCAGTAAATGAAACGTCTGGGTTTAGTTTTAAAAGGATTTATTTAAAATGTTCTGAGATCAGCACTTCTCAAACTAAAAAAATACAAAATATGACCTCAAAAAAGCCCATCTCTAGTGCTTGGATTGAGGATTAGAATCTTAAAATCTACCTATTCATTTATTTTTGTCAAATTATTTATCCTCAATCTACCATTGAAGCTCGGAGTATTCCACCACAGCTCACAAAGTGGTCTATATGTCGGAGTAGTTAACAAATTAATTAAATAACAAGACATAGCTCACTGTCCTTGATATAATGAATGATTCATTACCTAAAGCTATTATGAATCGCCTTATAAGTTTTGTATGACAACAGTTGAGTCAGTATTTTCATTGCCTAGTATGTACAGTCAACGAAAGAGGGAATTAACATCCTTGTTCTACGTAGTCAAAATTCATTCGGTTATTCAGACGTGTAGGAGACGCGTAGCAGCAACGTAGCAGCAACGTAGCAGTTGCGTAGCAGCAGTGTAGCACATGCGTAGCAGCAGCGTAGCAGTTGCGTAGCAGATGCGTAGCAGATGCTTAGCAGCAGCGTAGCAGTTGCGTAGCAGCAGCGTAGCAGATGCGTAGCAGCAGCGTAGCAGTTGCGTAGCAGCAGTGTAGCAGATGCGTAGCAGCAGCGTAGCAGATGCGTAGCATACGCATAGCACACCCGTAGCAAACACGTAGCAGCGTAGCCCTAGCGTTGATTACTATGTTAACCATGATTGTAGTTGTTCATACTTCGACAGATTGTACGAATTTTGAACATTGCATGCCTCATCATTCTCCTGCCCTTATCCCAATTTATTTGGGGTCAGCGCAACAAGCCTTCTTGCATGCCTAATTTGGGTTACCCTTGTTTGGTAGAACAACGTTTCGTCGAATGTTACTAATTCGAACAACGTTTAAGAAAATAATCAATTGGTATAATATCGATTAACATAATTTTCATTTCATCGAATATTTATTTGCGATAACAACATTTGCGCTATTGATCAAAAGGTATAATGTTCATTTGATGTAGTGTTCAGGTGGTATAACATGTATTTTATCGAATATTCAATTGGTGTTTTATTCAATATAACTATTAGGGCACTCCGACCATATAGGTTAGGTTAGGTTAGAACCGTGACCAACTACGCGCGAGCCGAGCGAGCGAAGCGAGCGGTGCCGCGGCAGCGGCCGGCGAGCGCTACATCGAAATTGGTTGCAGTATCAAAATTAGGGCACTCCGACAGATGAACCGCTTTCATATATCTTTCGACTAAATCATTATTAGTCTAGTGAAACATTAGTTTAAATGAAATTAGTGCATTTGAAAATTCAGTCAAATGACATTATTTCAAAGAAATAAATATGCTAAATAAAAATCTACCAATTAATTATTCGGTCAAATGAATAATTATACGAAATGACTTTATTGCAACTAAAATTAGCTGAAGTGATTTTCGACGAAACGTTGTAATACCAAACAAGGGTAAACCGCCTAATTTGCCTATTAACTTTTAAAACATGAGCACATGAAATCTTTCTCAATCTTTTTCAATGTGTCAAACGAACATTGTCAAAGATTTTACATCACACCTTATCAAAAAGTGTTGTAGTTAGCTACCACACCACAATGGTAGATCCATTGAAGCTCGGAGTATTATTCCGACACAGCTCACAAAGTGGTATAAATGTCAGAGTAATTAATTAAATACCAAGACATTGTAGCAAGTCCTACATATAATGAATGATTCATTACCTAAAGATATTATGAATTGCCTTAGAAGTTCTGTATGACAACAGTTGAGTTAGCATTTTCCTTGCCTAGCATGTACAGTCAACGAAAAAGATGAGTAACCAGGCATCTTTGTTCTACGTAGGCAAAACTTATTGCGATATTAAGACGCATAGCAGACGCGTAGCAGCATCGTGGCAGCAGCGTAGCAGTCGCGCAGCAGTAGCGTAGCAGACGCTTAGTACATGCGTAGTAGACGCGTTGCAGCAGCGTAGCCAAAGGTTTGACTGCCACGTGAACCATGTTTGTAGTTGTTCATAGTTCGATTTAATGTACCAATTTTGACGACTCCCTTGCGTGTTTCATCATTCTCCTGCCCTTATCCCAATTTATTTGGGGTCAGCGCAATATTTTATGTCTTCTAACTTTAAAAAAAAGCACATGAAATCATTGTCAAAGATTTTACGCTTTTTTATGTGTTACGAGTATCTTCTCTATATATATAATTCTTCGGTACGTGTGTTTGTCACCTAACTCCTCCTAAATGGCTGGACCGATTTGGATGAAATTTTGATTGTATACAGGGTGGCAGGGACATCAACGCGAAGCCGGTTACCATGGATTTAGTACATGATTCTGGACCACCCTGCGTTGAAACTATTCGTCGGTTATTAAAAAAAAAACTGCTGTTTCATAGAAAAGTGTGTAAAGTGCAATACCTACGCGGTCAAAATGTATGGAACAGCTGATTTTTTTTTTATTAACCGACGAATAATTTCAACGCATGGGGGTTCAGAATCATGTACTGAATCCATGGTAACCGGCTTCGCGTCGATGTCCCTGCCACCCTGTATTTGAATGGGTCCCTGGATGGTTCGAAAATACAATTGGTCCCGGTGGGTGGCGCTGTTCGGGCAGGAAAACGTCTGCCAGGTCTGCTAGTCACTTATAAAAAAGTGGTGTAGTTAGCTACCTGATTACTTATCTCGTTTGTCGACTGTACTTACCAGGTGGAACTGATTGTCGATACATACTTGAGTACCATACATAGGTGCATTTTTATGAGCTGATAAATGTAAATGTGTAATTATAGGTAGATGTGTTCTTACGTAAATACTTACCCGTATACATATTTCCTAGTACAGGAAAACAATTTCATGCTGTTGTTGGTATTATTACCTTTATCAGATGTTACCTATGTACAAATAAGACAAATTGTTTAGATAAATAATTATTTATATTTTTTTATATTTAGGTAATTTAGAAAAGTAGTAATTTTAGATGTTATTATAAGTACTGCTAGTTTTTTGAGGTTTTAAATTGTAAGTAAGTTAATTTTAGACACATAGACCTGTAATCATTGATGTTTTTAATCCATCAATGCCTGTAATGATAGTCGTAAGGGAGATTTTAAAAATATATGTAGAAACCTATTTTAAGTGAAGAAGAATTTTATTGATATCATCATGATGATGAATTGATAATCAAGGTTTATATTTATTTAGAAACAGCTGCAAAAAACCATTGAGAACACAGGAACAGGCGGGATAAGATATGCATTGCACCACATGCACCTTAGTGCGGTATTACACCTTAGTGCACCATAATTATATGCAGCATCCAAAATATTTTCTGAGACATTATTAATGTATGGGTTAGTACCGGGAGCATTCGCCTGTTTTATAACGTTACAGATTCAATTTTGAGCATTACGTTACAATACTGCCTCCCTGACTGATGAGCATTCCCTGTAATGTAATTAGTGCGCATTGATGGTTACAAGTTGTACCTATCAAAATATTACAGACATTGCGCACTGTAATGCTCAGTTCTACTCCCTCGCTGATCTAATGCTCGAATTGTATCATTACAGGTTGCGCACTGTAATGTTCGGTTCGCCTAACTCACTGATGTAGTGCTCGAATTGTATCATTACAGGTAGCGCACTGTAATGTTGGGTTCGCCTCACTCACTGATGTAATGCTCGAATTGTATCATTACAGGTTGCGCACTGTAATGTTCGGTTCGCCTCACTCACTGATGAATTCTCGACCCTGTAACGCTAAATTACAGGCAAAATGCTCCCATTGAGTCCTTTAACAATTTTTACACCTCTGACAGCAGCAGCCCAAAAGCTACCTTATTGCTACGAAAATAAAGATCATTGTCATTTTGACAATGATGCAAAATCAGCAGTAAAATAACTGTGTGTGTATGATGTCCTCTTCTTTTGTACATGGCACGGTCACAGTACGGCGTATATACCGCGTCGTAGAAAAAATATGTCTGTCAAAAAGCTTCCATAGTGATCCATTGCCTAGCCGCGGCATATAAACCATAGTTTTTTTTAAAAAACATGTGTGTACAAGACTCGGATAACCATGAATCATAAGCGGACCCCTGGCATGTTTTTGTCGACAACAAAGTTTCAATTCATGTCATTAACAATAAATCCAAATCTCTCTTTCCAGGTGCTCCTCTTACTAGCAGCCGTAGCCTCCCACAAGTTCGTAGTCGGCTTCTGTCTGGGCGCGGAACTATGCGAGAACTTCCCGAACCGTGCGTGTGCGCACATCATGTGCGTCGGCCTGTTCAGTGCGGGATCTGTGGCAGGAATCGGGATCGGAGCGGGATTGGAGACTGTTAACTCCTTGAAGGAGTCCATTGCTGTGCCGATTATGCAGGTAACAGTCTGTTTTGTTTTTCCTAAAATTTCGAGGTTCTAAATGAGTCGAAGTCGATAAATTAGTTATTGGGATGGCAGCGCCGATAATTTTTAGGGTTCCGTACCTCAAAACGAAAAAAACGGAAACGTAGGATCAGTCGTGTGTCTGTCTGGCTGGCTGGTTTATAGAAACGTTTTCCTTTGGCTCAGGCTATAAAAACCGGCGGTTTGTCATTGAAAATACTCAAATCTAAGTGTGGGATCAAATCCGGCAAATATACTTCAGTATTTTACATGGAGCGGCTGCCTGTCTGACTTCCACAACCTAGTTACTGGGTATAAACTTTAAAATCAAACCCCGCCATTTTTTTTTTAAATTTAAGTACCTGCTGTCGACTCTCAAAAAGTTTGATTGCTACTTTTGAATTTAGTTGACTCAAATAGCACAGACTGTCGCATAATTAACATGTGACAGAGGCGACGATACAAAGCCTTCTGATAATCTATCGTGTGTGCCATTTTCCACCCAGATACCTGTTGAGGAAAAGTATCGATTGAGATAAAAATCTAACGCCATCTATTGACCATTTTGGAATGTTAAAGGTTTTTTTATTCAATTTCAGGGCTTGGCAGCCGGTACGCTACTCTACGTGACAGTTAGTGAGGTACTTCCCCGAGAGAGGGCGCGCTGGCATGAACGCAAGAGGAACGCGGGATTATTGCAATTCTTTTCCGTTGGACTAGGATTTGTTCTAATGTATTTGACAACTGTGTATTTGGGTGAGTCGAAATATCTACCTATCTTATAAGACTAATTCGGTACATTTGAAAAAGATGAAATAATATATCTCGCTATTCGATAAGAGATGGCGCTGCTGTAGGAAATTATGCAAGAGCTTACTTCATAAACTGTGAGCTCTACTGACGTACTGTATAAATAACACTTAAATCTCGTTCTTTTCAGATCATGACGCTGAATAATTCTATTCTTTTTTGAGAAAAAGACAAGTTACGTGTAAGCGCTTAGCGATAAAAAGATGTGACTTTTGTATTATAATTTTTTATACGATGGTATATAAGTGATTCCTGAAAGGACTTTTAGAAAAATAAGGTGACAATAAAAGATTTTCTGCTATTTCAGGTTTTTATTTTATTTAAAGTTTTGTTTTTGATGTCAACAATAAAATAACGTATAGCTGTTGTGATGATGGAAGTAACATTGTTGTAGTTTACAGTGATTTTGTTAAAAATTAAATACTTTACTATACCAACCATAATTATGACACATTGCACTTGGGTATTATTACTTCGAACTTTTTACATTTAGTGATGAAGGCATTTCGATGGTAAGTACATTGAATGTCAACAGGTAATAGAACTATAATATGCATAATTATAACAAAGGTTTCAAAATTCTTAGCAGACCAATAAATTGATTATTATTGGCTTACATAATTATAATAACATGGCACTGTTCTGCGTAAAGTTAGACAGGTTAGGTGGATATAGCGACATCTAGTCGTTTCGTAACCAACTGTTTGTTTAGAGCTACTCGCCACCAGATGGCGCTATATGTATATTGTAAGTTTTTTACTGTCGATGGATAGCGTTATCTTATTATTATAAAAATATTCTCTCATTCTGTTATTACACATCTAAATGCACAAAATAATCTCAGTCCACAATACTATTGCGTTATTTATATACATCAATTATATTTTATGGAAGCGATTTCTACGTACAAACTAACATTCATACTGTATATCGGAATACCTCGTATTAAACAGTATAAATAGAATGAAATTAATCCTTAAAAATATAACTACATTTTTAAATACAATAAAAGTATTACAAAATAGAAAATAATACAGATCTTTGACTCGACGCACTTATGTCTAAGAAGTAAGTACTGTTACAAATAATAACAAAAAATTATAAATTGTTAACTTTGAATAAATATTCTTAATTTTAAAAGGGAAGAGAGCATTATAATCAGTGGAACGACGTTAACTGGCGATGCTCCTCATGTGAAACAACCAGACGAAGTTACCCTTGTAGATGGAGATACCCTAATGTAACGAAAGTATGACTGAAACATTGTTCTGACTTATTCAACTTTGATAGACCCCAATCACGTCATGATTTTGTCAATGTACCTAGTTTCTTCTAAGATTGGATGACGATTCTATAGTGCAGATTAAACGTGACGATGGCAATGGATCAGTACTTGTGGTAAAGCATGAAATATCACCATGTGATACAACACAAAGTGACAATCAAAAGAAAAATCTGTTTGAATCGGCGTGAAGATGTTAAGTTACTTTGGTGTATTGTTGGAATCGGCGTGAAAATGTTAAGTTACTTTTGTGTATTGCTGGAATCGGCGTTAAGATAAGTTACTTTTGTGTATTGCTGGAATCGGCGTTAAGATGTTAAGTTACTTTTGTGTATTGCTGGAATCGGCGTTAAGATAAGTTACTTTTGTGTATTGCTGGAATCGGCGTTAAGATGTTAAGTTACTTTTGTGTATTGCTAAAATTAGTCATCAATTTACAGACATTGCGCACTGTAATACTCGGTTCTCCTCCCTCACTGGTGTATATTAAGAATCTTGCTTAAATCTCTTGGTCAACTTTTTATTCAAAAATGGTTTTAGATTTTACACAAAATATATCCAAAATATATTTTCTCAAAAAAAGTTGTTTCACAGGAGAATCATCGTGACCCCACTACGGCTTACAGAACGTGTATGGATTGATCACAGACTGCTCTTTACTGTTATTTACAACGATAACTATGTACCACGTACTACACACGAATATTTAGAAAAAGGTAGTGCTCCAAAATCTTAGAAGGAAATATTACAAAGAATAATACATTATCTGATAAAACAAAACAAGGAGATAATAAATGGGAACCGTGCAGATTGCGTCAGCACATTTAGACTCTTCTTGAAGAGCATGCTAAAATTGGACCAGTTGTTACGAATATAACAATAACTGTCTAGTAACAGTCGTTGCCTAAAAATTGTCTGGCAGTTGGTCTACAATTCCCTTTCACAATTTTCCGGATTCTCTCTCCAGTCGCCCTGTGAAATTCCAATAGGTTCATGCAAGATACTGATATCCACCCACATCTGGTTGAATACGGAGTCGATTCCGACATATTATTTGGGAAATGGCCAAGACTTGGAAATTCGAACTCTGTGAACACCATGTGTAAATACTGTTCGTTAGGATTACCGTCCGTAGCACGTTGTACATGAAAGTCGTTGTTTTCCATCTTAAAATTAACTGAAGGTGTAGCGACAGCGCAGTGAAGTCGAATTATATCTATGCACCTCGATCAACCGGTAACTATTACATTATCATGTAGTTTATAAGCAAGTGTCACACGAATTATATTTGTGAAGGTATGAATATTTAAAAGTTTGAATTCTTGTTACCGGTAATTTGTATCGGTATAATGTATGTTAATTATTTAAGAATTATTTGTTCAACTAATAATATTGTAAGATTTGCTAGGGCAATATGACTCGTGTGACATTAGCCTTTACATTTAATACTTATTGCATATAGATAACGCATTGGAATCAAAATTTCAACAATTCCCAGAATATAGTGAACTATTTAAATCTAAGGCACTAAAAGGCACTTTAATTTCATAAGATCGAGACTAACTAACGGACTACAACAAGAAGCGTAATATAGACGAAAAATAAAATAAATACAATTGATACATCGACCGACACTTGTACCACTCAAGCGTACACTTGAAATAGGTAACGAGAAACCATCTACAGCCGCCACACAAACAAACATAGCTTTGCTGCTGTTTTATACACGAAACAGTTCCGAACCAAGGAGAAAACGTCAGAAAAGGTATCTTTGTAAACGTAATACTATGGGACGATCCCAAATTTGTTCAAAGTCACGATTTCACTAGCACTGAGCCCGAAATCAGGTCTCGTCGTCTTCAATGACCCTCCTATTTCGCTTTCTCTGCTTGTGTCTTCTGCGGGCGGGTTTATTTGTTTTGGGTTTAATTTGGCACTCACAACCGGCACGCACGCGTACATAGTCCATAGACCAGCCTCCGGAGCCGGGCACGGAGAAGTGTCCTTCGGTCCGCGGCTGAGGGGTCTCGGTGGCCGTGGAGTGGAGGTACCGCACGAGGGCGTAGGAGTACGAGTACTTCTGTATGCACCGCGATTCGTTATAGAGCCTCGCGTCGACGAACCGACAGGGTTTGTCCACGACGTTGAGGGCGCACGAGACTTCGAAGAGCCTCTGCTGGTTCTCTCCGTCTTCGTACAGTTCTACGTAGAGGCCGGTGGGCGTGCGGCCTCCCTTCTTGGTGACCATCTCGAGGACGGAGGGACAGCACTGCACGCCCTCCTTCTGGTTGCCCTCTCTTCGGAGGATGGATTGCATGTCGCGCCAGTGCGAGCGTTTCCACGCCGCGGTCATGTCTAACTCCTCGTCCGTTCTGAAAGGATAAAGTGAACGTAAGTATAGTTCCATTATTTTGAAACAGTATGAGTGTTAGTTTTAGACGTGCTTATGCTTAGAAGCTAAGTAAAGTGCATGACGGAGCTTAGTTTTGTTGTAACATGTAATTTTGACAGTGTAGTCTGGGATTTCGAAATTATTGCTAAATCAAGACTGTGGCATGTATTTAGATTGGGATTCGATCTATTTTTAGGAAAAAGAAGAAACAATTTATATATAGGATGTTCAGTCATTGATATTCAAGAAAGAACTGAAAAACAGGATGAAGACAGTCGTGAAAAACGGAAAGCTTTCAAATTCTGACAGTAATCTAGTTTTATTGGTGGAGTAGTAGAGTTGAATTCAGGCTTCTATTGGCTTAGCATGAGCACACGGAGTAAAGGTACCTAACTAATACCAAACAATTTTCAAATTGAAAATACTCGTTTCGCAAATAATATTTACTTAGTTTTACGACTGTATTCATATTCATATCTATAGGTGATGAGTACTTAGTACTTCTTGCAAAAATTAAATCAAAATGCATGCACACATACCTAGTTGTATTTTCAATTATTAAATCGTTCTAATTTACGATTCGTTTACGTCGTGCGTTCATTCTTAGGGCCTTTGTTTGCATGTTCTATAAAGCCAGTGTGATACTTACAACACGCGGTGCGAGTAGTGAGGCTGTGGCGCGCGGCGCACGCGGCTCACGTTGGCTATCACGTCGCCCGCGTCCGCCACTGCACCACACAGCACCTGAATAAGACAAAGAGGAAACGTTACTATGACGTTAATGACAGGGACACTCCACTTCAACATGTGCCAACCAGCTTTCTTCAAGAGAGCAAAAGTAATAAAAAATAAATAAAAAAACTCCATTCCATAATGAACAATCAGTACAATACATAAATGTGTATACAAAAATACATTGATATTGTGGAGACTGGAGCACACTGGAGCCTATATTAGCAATACCTGTGTTACAGGTCTCAAGGCCTCCGAACTACCCGGACTAGTCACAGTATACAAACATAATAATATATGATAATGTTGGGAAGAAAAATAAAAACAAAAAGACTTAAGGTGGTCTGAAGAGAGTTTTTCGTGGTCTTAATATAGACTTTAAGGGATATCGTGCACTAGACGGCCTACGACAGAGAACAGGTAAACTATTGATATTTGAATCGAATCGCGGACTTGGTCGCAACGGCCAACTAGCCACACACCATACAAAACCACTACATGGCCACGACTGGCCGGCTGGCTGGCATGAGATCCCTAAAAGAAAGTTTACCCTCAGAATTTGTTATGGTGTTTCTTCTTAGAAGTAGTCGGCTAGGAAACACCGATCTCATACGATTTCTGAATTGAGAATTTTAAGTTGAGAACTTATCTTAACTTATCGGAAACAGGTGTAAACAAAAAAAGTACGAGTAAAAGTGTTATTTTTAACCAATTTACAATATAAATATTATCATTATTTCATCAATGTACAGAGGATCGTAGGCATTATGAAAAAGAGCAACAACAGGTTATTACTACACAAACAAAATAATCGGTTGTTAGGTTCAAAAGTATCCCTAATCAATGTACTCTTGTACCTACCTAACTTGGGAGTCCCAAATACCAAATTACCGCAAAACCAAAAATCCCCAAAGGTTAAGGAAAGCGACCAGCAGCAAACTGAATACTTTTGGTAATTTTGGTACCGAAGAGAAAATATGAAATAGGTAGGTACTTATTTTAAAAATAAGTCATATTTTCGTAAATATATTAAAAATGGAAACACCCAATTAAGTTATTAAAGATGTTTAGCATTAATAGGTAATTTCTACGTTTTAATTAACATTATTCATAATTTAGGAATTCGCAAACGGATATAAAATATTTTAAAATAGAAATCGTACATAAATTTTGCACAGATATGAATAGATAAATAATTATAATTGCGTGAAAGATTTGTTAATCTGATAAGATCCATTTAAATTGTTCAATATTTAAGATTTGTTAGATTAAATTCCTAAGTCGTCATTTAGGAAATAGTGATAATTTAATTTATTTATCAATTAATATTTGAAACAGTCATTATTTCACTAATAAAATTAATATCTATGATGATAACACTAGTCACGTAATTGTTATCAATTTATCATAGACGGCGTGCAGGGGGTTTATAAAAATAGTTTCAACTTATTAGGCCTACAAAATATGTTTTTTGCCTCATACAAATTGTACGTACTACATTAATCAATGTACGGACAGTGGCATAAATAAGATAATCCCATATCTAAGGTATTTGTACTCGTAAGGAATACCTTGTTGGTACCTAAATAAATATGACAACACCACACCATTAAAGTGTTTACTTAAAAGACAACACTCCACAAAAGAAAAAGGAAAATAACGAAACGCAATTTCTTCGCCGGTAAAATTACGAGGATTCCTGATCATATTAATACATAAAAACAGATATATTAGTACATATATACGATATAAACTACTTCTGAGACTGCGTATGTCTACATAATTCACATTGCAAGCATTTGTAGACATCATATTTAACAACAGCTGTCAGCATTTCAGTCCTCTGTATCATTATTATGTAACAACAGTTCCTGCGAGAATTACAACATGACATTATTTCACACCTCTAGCATCAATGAAAAACAGAAAATCAACCATGTTTTTGAGGTGGTGGGGTTTAATTTTGAGAATCTAGTTTAAGAAGTGGATATGCAACTGTGGTTTTGAAATAAGATCAGACGATGTCTTTATTGTCAAAATGGTTGTTTTCAATAAAGCTTTTAGGTTAACTGTTGGAATTACCTGGTTTTAATTTGTTGAATATGACACATTCTCTAATTATTTAATTCCCGCGAAATACGACCAACAGTCATTAAGCATAATGTAGGTTTTCTATAACTGATTATCGTCCTACATTTTACGAGCTTATTAATTTAATCTATAAAGACATTGCTATAATTATATTCATTAGGAATGTACCTATATTATAAGTACTTATTATTCGTAAATCAGTATTATTGTTAATATAATAGTCATAATACTTCTTTCTATAATTTATTATTATTTATGTAAATGTAATAGTAATTATGGAACACGACAAATTGACCCATTTCTATCAATCTAAAGAAATTTACCACGAATTCTATATGCAATGCGAAATTAGGACGATGGCAAATAAACTTCAGCCTGAGAATTAATTGGGATTTATATTATTTGACGGCTCTTATAAATAATTAGAAATTACGCTTTGATTTTAAGAAAAAAATTGCTAAATATTCAAGAAGAGGGTTAGTCAAGGGACTACGTCTCACTGGCTATTTCATTGAACAGTAGCTTATAACTTCGTGGCATGCAACTGCATTATTCCGTGAATTACTTTTAGACATAGTCTCACTGGTTTGTACAGCGTCAAAAATCAATCTGCCTAGTCTTTACCCAACTATGTTGGGGTCGGCTTCTAGTGTAACCGGATGCAGCTGTATACCAGGTGCTTTCCCTTCCTCACTCCTCTTTCCTCTCTCTTTCCTCTTTCACTGATTTATGGTGTGGATCACCATTATCAAGGGACAGTATGTATCACTGACCATTTCATCGGACAGTCGCTATTACTTCACAGACTTGCCTTCGAAATAATTTTCAAAGAATTATTATACGATGACTGCTTTATTCGTTGAATTACCTTTGGCCAGAGTCTCATCGGTTATAGCGTGGATCACCATTATCTTACTAATATTATTTCATGTGAAGGTTTGAATGTTTGTACGAGTAACTGAATCACGGCTCGAGGGATTTGGGTGACATTTGGCACATAGGTAGAATATGACCTGAATTTATATAAAATATGTTTTATCTGAATCATCGTATTATTTGACATTATGGTCTACAATTTAATTTCAATTCTTTATTTGTGGGTTTTGTGGACATGGTAATTATTCTGATTTGTTACAGTTGTAATGGGAATCATGTCATTTGGTTTGAATAGGTTTTTATTTTTATTATTATATTTATCTTTTATATAGATTTTTTTCAATTTTGTTAAGTACCTGGTGCTTGTTGAACCTCCTTTTACTTACTGTTACTTTAACACTGTTATTTGTAAAAGCCATCTATTTTTAAAAGAGTAACCGTGAGTTTCTTGCCGGCTCTTCTCCATAGGAAACGACCAATTCTCCATAGGAACCGTGAACCTAGCTTCTGAAGTTTCATAATTGCCCATGTAGTTTTATGTGAAATAAAACATTTTGATTTGAATACTATACATTGGCAACAGCAAGTATAAAAAATATTAAGAATATGTCAGCTGATGGAGTAACATTAAAAGACCAGTTATTTTATATAGTGGAAATGACAGAAATCTACTTAAGCATAATTACTCCATCCTTAGAAGATGATTTATTAAATCCCCATAAAGGCAAAAACCAGTAAGCTTATAGACACACCTTTGGTTCTAAAAGTGCGGCTTAGGCAGCTAAAGGATGTGAGTAGGACGATGTTTTATCTAAATAGGTTCTGTAAGGTGAATTAGAATGCTACTGCATATTGCCACAAGGAATAAAGAGGAGCAGAAATCTCATTTATAACGAAGAGGTGGAGGTAATTGAGAGAGTTATTAATCAATTTGAGGAAGAAATATGTACAGGGGCTTAGACAAAGTGACGTTCTATCACTGATAACGATGCGCGATGCTGGAAAAGTCAAAAATGTAAGCTACCGATAATCTTGACTAGTCACCAGCGGTTAGTGATAACGCGTTGGATTACAGAAAATATTTATTTAGTCAATCTATCTATTCCAGTCTATTACACTGGATTGTCTAATTGTCTCAATAGCACATTCTGCAATATATACATTTACTATACATCAGAACCAATTCTGAGATGAAAAATTCAAGCCAGTTTTATGTCGAAATCTCGCTAACCTTCTAGTCCTATTTTGTCCAATGCCATTGAATCAAATAGTCCTTCTTTATCTAACTGTATATTCTGTATGCAAATATTACTAACAAGCTAGTGAGCACGATCCAATTTCCGAAATGTCTTGTTCACGCATTAATTCTTAAATAGACAAGTGTTAGCTACTACATGCTCATTGGAATTTACGTCGTATTTGATTTTAAACGCGAATGTTTAACCTATATGTCCATGTTTGAGTATTAACAATTAATTACATTTGTACAAAATCTATGTGTGCTATCGATATTTTGTTAGGGATGTCCGTGGACGAAGTTATACTAATAAACTCTTTAACCTTAAATTTTCATATCAGAGTGGCTATGGTAAGAAACAAGGAAGCACACAAAGTGTCGAATAATAGGAAGCTTGATGATGTATCGAATAAAATAAAAAGTGTAAAACAGGTATAAAATCACAGGTGTGTAACAAAAAATATACAAAAATGCTTCTGCTTTCTACCAAGATTCCTTATTGAAAACTAGATTGAACTGTTTTAAGACATACAACAGCAGAGCTAAGTTAGTGTAACAGTATAAATAGTAACACATACAAAAATCGTATGGGAGCCAGTTCCATAACTGTCAGCCCTATTAAACAGTAGCAATTTACACGTTTAACTGGATAATTTACACATGTCTTTACGATTGTCGCCAGACGTAAGTATTCACATATCACACTTACATTTGGACTTACTAAGTGATGCTGCCTATAAAGTATACTTGAATAACATTGACCTTTCACAAAATGGTGTTATTCGTAAAAATTGTAAAACGGTAAAAGATTCATAAACTTGAAGTAATCCCTAAATTATTGAGTGTAACTATTTTAAGAATGTATTGGAAATTGTAGATGATGATTGTCATAGTTGTAAGAAGAAGATAAAGATGATGAAATTGAAGTTGAAAAAGAGGTAAGAAACCCAAAATGGTAAGTCAGTGATTGCGTATTGCAACCTGCCAACCATATAACTAAGACACAAATTCCAAGCATTGAACGAGAAAGGCGGTGATCACCTGATCAAAGATTCATGGATAATACCACTGTTTTATTTAATCATTGATAGTTATTTATGATATCAGAATCAATCGACACTTTCGTTTTCTTCCATTGGCAGAACCATTTAATTATCATATTACAGAACCAAAGTAATAAATCAAACTTAATCTGTTTAATCACATTAGTGTGGACGAGCATAAAAATACAGGTCAAATGAAATGACATCTATTAATTATGTAAGAAACCAATCGAATATAATCGTCCATGAATAAAATAATACTATAATGCGGTCTGTAAACAGATTTATTGGTCAACCGAGTAATTTTATTTCTTTGGCTATAAAAAATATTGCCAATCAGTTATATAGCTTCATTCATAGATATCAGAAAATTAAAATGTTAAGCTAATCAGATGATTTAGCCTGTAGGCAGAACAGATATTGCACGACTCATAATGCGAAGCATTAGAGTGTGCTCTACGATCGAAAAATTATTTTTGCCCCATTTCTGTAACTGTTTTTATTGTTACACTCCTGCTAGTACACAGAACCTATTTAATTTATATACCATTGTATAGATGATTAAATGGAGATTAATACTGTACTTTTACTTTTTAACAATTGATTTAATGCAGCAGAAATGGAAAAAGCATAAAAATAGTTGAAAAAAAAATCCTGTCCGTCAATTTATGAACCCTGAAAACATTGTAGCTTGCGATAAAATCAATTAATTGAGTCATTTTTTTTTTTATACATTCGTTTCAGCCGTAGAAGGAACCCTATTGAAAATGGCTCTTTTATTCAAAGTAGTTTAATTATAATTAATAAAATACTAACTAAAATATAATATCTTTATCTAAATATTTCCAACCTTTGTCCGTACGTTGCCTAGTAACCGCCAAGTAAATATCTTTGTCAGTCGTTGACATAACGACTTCATGAAAAGTGATTATTGTTCATTTTTAAACTATGTTTTGGATTTCTTTTTCGTTTATGTATGAGGCGTGCACTTTTGGATTTTCCAAACTATATATATTTGTTAGATATTTTTGGCAATAGGTTCGCCCCCTATTATATGGGACCTTGTTAATAACTGGTGAAAAGTGGGTAAACCTCTGCCTGCCCAATCCTTCGCGGAAAGAAGGCGTATCACACCTTCCCTCTACGCGCCTTCTTTCTTCTTTATGTTATGTTGTAGAAAATTTAATTGGCTGATATTCAACGATTTTCACGAAAAGTGAAACAGAATATGCGGGGCTTTAAAACTCTTTTCTTGCGTTGAGAGTTTATTTTTATTTTTTAACCTGTTCTTTCCCACTGCTGGGCAAAGGTCTCTCCTATATTTCTCCATTCATCGTAGTCTTTTCTGGCCAACCAGTCAAGAAAGAGTCTAGGTCGTCGCGCCAGCGTTTCTTAGGCCTGCCTCGGACACGACGCCCGTCGTCATGCACCTACTGTGTGCCCATTTGTCCTAATGCATCCTGTACATGTGGCTCGCCCAGTCGAGTTAGTAAAAACTATTCAAATGTTATTTTGTTAATTTGCCAGAGCAATAAAATTATATATGTAAATAAAAGACTTCTCGAAAGCCTTTGATTCTCTTAACGTTGGAATGTCCCAAGGCACTCTTAAAGTCATGTAGATGCGATGTTACCGGACTTCCGTAACGTAATATTTATAACAAAAAGTAGAAATACACAGAAACTATGTAAAGACAAAAATAAATATTTTATCAATCTTGAAGAATTATATTAACAAAATTCTAGGAAATCATTAACGATATTCTAAACAAAACATTTGACAATGACGAAAGATATCAAACTGCTCTTGAAAACATAAAAGATACTCTATTTCTTAAAAGTTAGAGTATACATTCAAATGGCGATAGGCATCACGACTGACATGACGATGCTACAGTTCGTAATTAGCAGAAAGCGGGATTAACTTAATTTATTGGTTATAGAAATCAAGTTAATTATTTGAATTCCATGTTTTTGTGCGTCGTAAATATGGAAATCACTAATTTAGAGCATAGATTTATACAGATTATTCGGAACTCTGACTCTACTGTTATAAATTGTATTAGTTAACTGTTAAGGTATTTGGATTAAAAATGTTAAAAAATATAACAGCTGGCCGGACGTTTTCATAGTGATTTAATTTGAAGCCTGACATTAAGAAATATGTTTTTATTTATCAATATTAGCTGTTGTTTTGCATAAGAATCAATGAAGATCTGATTTCGACAATTTTGTGAAGATAATCTTGTATCAACAAATATCGATGCATAGTCTTCACACCCTGAAAAAGACTCTCCTACTTTAGAAAGATTTTACTTTGGCAATTACCTTCGAGACGAAGGCTTTAATTGACTATAATTTGGCATGCATTACCTAAATATAATTATAATATGTAAGAAAAACGACCCCTGTTTTTTTTGTGCCCTGTGTGATTCGACTAAAACAAATTGACTCCACCAGTTTGCTACCAAAACGAAAGTCCCACTACTAGCACCTACAATTTCTTATTCACTTAAAATTACTCGCAGCAACAACCGAAACTCAGCCGGATTACAACCAACCGATAAAAATCCGCAACATGCGATAGCCTACCGAGAACAATTGGTAACAAATTCAGCTTTCAATGCAGTTGGAAACCAATAAAAGGTTGCACAAACGAACACCTACATAGATAGATAAAAGGGCGATACTGGAGCTAAACTTATTGCCCTAAGGTTCGGGTTAATTGACAATAAACACGCTATTAAAGTCAATATAATCAATGGGAAAGAAAATTACCAACTTAACACAAAACATACACATGACTCTAAACCCTTTCAAAATAGAAATACATTTCTCTTGGCAGAACCGCAAATAGAAGAGAGTAAAGAATTTTATGTACTCCAATAAGATGATGTTAGGTAATAAAATTCTCATTCGTTTATCTCATACAATGACATAAATAAATTATAGTAGAACAAAGTATTGTCGATTATGTATATTTTCTTCAGACCTACACTTGTGTTCACAAGACGTAGGTGTAGTTGTAAATTAATGAGTTTATTGTTTAAGAATTAGGTTTTATTGTATTGAGATCAAATAAAATGGGAGATATTTTTTGTGTAAAGTCTGGGAAAAACGATCTTGAAAGAATAAAAATGATCGACGAAATATCCGGGAATTAGTATTTAGAATTTGAAACTGGAAATTATGTCAATGATGAGGATTCTGACGGATACATAGCAAAGTTATGTTGCTAGGGTATTAATGATGGATACTCGAATAATTTTTTGCCCATAGCAAAAGATGTTTTTTTTGACGGATGAAGAATTACTTAGATATAAATCTTATAAAGTATCCAGCTATTCCAGCTACAAATTTTCTGGCATTTTGGTTATTAATAGAACAAATCTGTACCCTCAGTGAAAAGTGGTACAAGTCAGAAATGTTAGTTTTGAGAAATTTTAATTTAAAGTTTTGCATTTTTTAAATGGCTACAACTTTTTTATTACTGAGTATTTTTTTGATGTTTTTACTTTTATCGCTGCGAAATTGTTATTTTTATATCGGATATGCTTTGATTGTGTTAAAAAATAATTAGAATTTGAGATAATTTAAAAAAACTAGACTTGTATCATGAGCCACAATTAAGTTCATATGTGTATAATGTTATAATTTAAATTATATCATTAAACACATTGTATAATGCACTGGTGTTGAATGTTACAAGTATTTTTTAAACATCTTTTTGATAACAATAAAGACAACAATAATAAAAACACTAGAACTAATTTTGATTAGAAAACATTAAGATTTCATTGGTACCGTGTCTTTTTAGTGTGCTGTAATAAAATCAAACTTATATCACTTTACACACAATAAATACAATAAACGACGAAGTGTATTTTTGATTTATCTTTATTTATATCAAAGGAATTACAAAACTTTTAAGGTGTAAAGTAATATAAGTTCAATTTTATTTCTTTTGCAGGGGCCTAGTAACGTGTATTTATACTGTCGGGGTCTATTGTCATTTAAAAACCGGGTGAATAATAGTGTGAATATGTACTTTAAGTATATTTTTATAATTTGTTATAATCAGCAGTCTTAACAGTGGTTAATGATTTAAGGAAATTACTCCTTAAATCATTAACCACTATAACAAAACAACAAGCCAACAAGTAGTTAACAACTACATTATGTCCTTAAGTGGTTTAAAACATTAGCATTAGGGTCAGGATTTAGACGTTACTTATTAATCAATCATTTTTCCTGAGATCACCTAGATGAAACATACTAAATGTCTATTATGCAAAGCCAGCTCGCAAAACTGAAGACCGATAGCAGCATCGTATCCGCCAAACCTGAAATATTGAGAGAGATGGAGTGTTTCTATGGACAGTTATACACGACAACCAGTAACCCCGTTACGAATCTGGCAAATGACCCAAGAGCTATTTGGCTCGACACTAGACCGAAGACATCCCGGCCGTCAGCTTGTACGAGATTAGGATTGCTCTGAAGCAGCTTAAAAACAAAAAGGCGCCGGGTGATGACGGAATTACGGCCGAACTCCTGAAGTCCGGTGGAAAATCCGTTCTTAAGGCCCTCCAGAAGCCGTTCTAGTCCGTCATACTCGAGGATCAAACGCCACATGCATGGAACAGAGATGTGGTAGTACTCTTCTTTAAAAAGGGCGACCATGCCCTGCTTAAGAACTATAGGCCCATCACACTTCTGAGCCATCTCTACAAGCTGTTTTCAAGAGTCATCACGAACCGTCTCGCGCGCAGGATTGACGACTTCCAGCCTCTCAAACAAGCCGGATTCCGTATAGGCTTCAGCACCGTAGATCACATACATACGTTGCGGCAGGTTATACAGAACACCGAAGAGTATAACCCGCTTTTCTGCTTAGCGTTTGTAGATTACGAGAAAGCCTTCGATTCGATTGAGACATGGGCTGTACTGCAGTCTCTTCAATGTTGCCAGATCGACTATCGGTACATCTAGGTGCTAAAGTGTTTGTACGAAAACGCCACTATGTCAGTCTGACTCCAGGATCAGGCCATGAAACCTATTTTTCTGCAGTGAGGTGTGAGACAAGGAGACGTTATCTCTCCGAAACTGTACACCGCCGCACTGGAGGATATCTTCAAAGTTCTGGACTGGCAAGATCTAGGCATCAACATCACTGGCGAGTATATTACTAACCTTCGGTTTGCCAACGACATAGTTATTAAGACTGAGCCAATGGACGACCTCAGTACAATGCTCGATGAATTCAGTAGAGCCTCCAAAAGAGTGGGTCTAAAAATGAACATGGATAAGACAAAGGCAATCATGACAAATACCCATGTAACACCCAATCACATGTAGATCTGAGACTTTACTCTCGAAGTTGTGGACAAGTATGTTTACCTAGGGACTTCGAGAAAGAGGTCAATCATCGAATCCGACTCGGCTAGGCAGTTTTCGGGAAGCTACGCAATATCTTCTCGTCCCACATACCGCAGTGTCTCAAGACGAAAGTCTTTAACCAGTGCCTGCCAGTGATGACCTATGGCACTGAAGCGTGGTCGCCCACAATGGGCTTTATCAGAAGGTTAAAAGTCATCCAAATGCAATGGAGAGGGCTATGCTTGAAGTTCCCCTACGTGATCGAACCAGAAATGAAGAGATCCGCAGGAGAACCAAGGTAACCGACATAGCCCGAAGAATTGCCAAATTTTAGTGGCAATGGGCAGGGCACATTGCTCGTAGAACGGATGGCCGATGGGGCCGAAAGGTTCTGGAGTAGCGACCGCGTACCCTAAGATGAAGCGTTGAAAGGCCTCCCACAAGATGGACCGATGATCTTGTGAAGGCCGCAGGAATCCGCTGGATGCGGGAAGCACAAAATCGGTCAACATCATCTAATTTTGGTAAAATATGGACGCGTGCTCTGGTCACTCACGCCAAAACGGGACTGGCCGACTGCCGTTTGAGCACGATTACCTCCCACGCCATCATTGCCGTTCTCGCTTTCACACTGCGGAGACGCCCGTGACAGAAAGAGACAGACATTTTGAAGACGAAACTACATAAATCACTTTACACAATAATCACTATTGATCGCTTTCTAAAAATCCTATACTACAGCGATATAAATAAATTTACATTATTAAGAACTAAACGTGTTACTAAAAATGTTTCACGTGTAATTTGATAAAGGTTGAGTTGTATCACTTAACACGTTGGTGGTATTTAATGCTGCTTAAACTAAAGAGATATAATTTGAGTTATATTATCATTCACAATTGATAATTGTATGGTATTTTTTGTGTCACTTAATATAAATTGTATTGTATTAACAAGCACAAAGCTCATGTAATTAATATTAAATGTGTCAAGTATTACAAATCGAGATAGCCTTATTTACACGTACTTGTTTAAGTTTAAGCTTTAGTTCAATTTGATATTACTAAAGACATATCAGTAGACACAAAAATTATCATCAAAATTCATCTAGAATGCAACTTGTATCATTCAGCACGAAACTTATTTCCCGTTCTATAATAGATAGAGTTATACCGATTAGATAGAAAAATAGAAAAAAAAATAAGCTTCAAGATTGTATACACAACTCAAAACTGCTACAAGTCGAGATAAATCACTTTTCACTGAGGGTACAGAAATATATTATTACATTGCAATATCTAAACATCTCATTAATAATTTGGACATTGATTAGCCAGCTTTTGACAGTGATTCAGACCAGGTTCTCATTGTTATAGCTGGGAACTTTAGTCCACAATGGAGACCCACAGAAAGCTATGAACATAGGTATATTCGATTACCAGTAACTCTAATCCCAGCTCAAGGATTTCCACAGAACAGAACACGCGACAATCACTCAACTATCATTTATATTTTCTATTACATCAGTCGGTGGCATGGAGGCAGTGGCGCCCACAAATAGGTTTCTAATTACAATAACAATAAACTATAATGTGTCTATAAGAGATTGTCAAACAATGTAATGAATGGGCTCAAACGCTTGATTCGAATCACAGCCATGGGAACTCCTTCAACCATAAAGTATATTATAAAATTACTGACCCACAATTCCAGCTTTTAAGCATATACGAATAGCATATAAATACGTCTGGGTGATTTGTTGAGGACATACAGAAGTTTTAAGGACTAGGCGTGGCCGAAAGGTTTAATATTACCTACAAGTGGGCAGAAGTGAGTAAATATTATGTATTAGGAGAATATATTATATTCAATCTTGAACATCATAATTTATTCCCTACTGTTAAGACTTAAGAAATTAATAAACCTGTCTCATTTGACCTCTCTACAATATAAGTGATATAAGTACTCACTACGCAGATAATTCTTCCATTACCTAAATATTAAAGCATGAATATAGGAGATGAATAATTTTAATTATAGGTGGGCGAACAATCAAAATATCTGATTAGATACATCGTGTTTTCATTTGCAGACTAAAAGGGCACAGGCGCTTAACCCCGCTCCAGCACGATGGCGTTCAACGTGTGTTTTCAATTACATCTGTCAAATTGTCAGCCTACAGACAACATAAATCAAGGATTTGCTAACTAATTTGCCGCTCATAGAACAATTTAAAACGATTGTTCGTAATCGATACATATGAGTATCGGACGCGATCGGTGACAATCGATTGTTTCTTTAGATTGATGATGTTATTGTTGTGTCGGATGACGTCATCATCAGACGTGTTTCTCGATACCTATGTTTATTGGGCTATTGTGTTGGTGTGCAGCATTCTATAGTTGATTCGATAAAGAAGACATTTCTTTTATGTGATAATTGGTGTAACTGTTTTAAGGGTTACGTACTATTGAACTTGTAATTGTTTAATGACATAGATTGGGTCTTCCCGTTTTGTAATTTTATTAGGTACCTACTATAATAAAGTTGCAACAGAAAGTGAATCATTTTCTTTTGAAACTTAATGAAATATAGTAGAGTTTCAGTTTCAGCTATAGTGTAGTGTAGCACCGCATTGTTTTCCACGGTTACCTCTTAGTAACAGTTCCATGTAAACCTTCTTCATAATTCGAATGAATACTTTATGAAATTGTTTTTCATAGAGCATTAGCATTCGTCTGTCTAATATTTAAAAACCCTACGCATAATCAGTCTTATTTATAAACGCCTCTTAAATTTTTATCAATTACTAAGCAATTGATTAGCAAAATTCTTATTCATAAACGCTATTTAGCGCTAAGAGGTCGCTAAGCAATTGATTAGTAGCTGTCAAAATTAAACACCACCGGTCCACTGCTAAGAGGATGCTAAGAGGCAAGATGACGGATTTTATTTGAATCAGCTGATCGATTCGTTGCGATTATTGTGTGCTTCGAGGTAATTTTGTTCCTAATATCGAGTTGTGCCTTAGTAAATATGGATTTCGACAATCTTTTAAGGGAATTCAGAATGCCCTACTTACAAGAATTAAATTATTTTGAAATACCGGCGCGAAGTAGACGGAGGAAGACCTACAAGGCTCATATAGCCGCTACGAGAGTCTAATGATTACCTATTAGATAATATTCTTCTTTCGAAGTACACATGATACAAGGATTTATAGAGAAAGCTCAATCAGGAGGAGGCTCAGTAGGTGCTCAGGTGGTTTGAGGAGAATGAGTTCGTGAGGAAGCTCATCGGAGATAGTGATTGTGAACCATGTGTTTTCCCATGTGCCCCTCATCTTATGGCGCTAGCTCTAAGGCCCAGAACTAAAGAAAAGCCACGTTGTGGCAGTCGCACACAAATAAGAAGAGAATTTTATAGAAAACAATTTATTTTGATACATAATAAAACTACATTTTTGTTATGAATTCATTATTTTTGATTTCCAATATTCTTTCTCAAAAGACATGGGTGCCTTTCTTTTCTCATGCCACTCGTATTCCTCATCTTTTACACGTAGCATGGTCTCCTCTCTCATCTTTACGAGGTTGAATAGTATTTGTGCTAGGCGCTAGTGGCTTTCATAGCAGCAGTTAAACTTGAACCTGTAAATAAGTATAAGAACTGTTTTAAAAGATACAGAAACCCTCGTGCAAAAGCAATAGGAAGAAATTTAAAGCAGACACAAGTATCTGCTAACATTTCTAAAACAGTGTAATCGTGTTATCAAGCATATAGGACATGAAAATACATATCTTCTGCTTTAACATTCATTTGGTCAGACTACATTGGTTTAAAGTAAGTAGATATAAATTCAGAGATAAATACCTTTTCCTGTTTACTCCAATTTATTGGAGCTTATTATTTTCATTGCTAACATCGCAAACACAATGAATTAAACTTAATTAAATGATTTTATTCTAATTCAAATTTTCCGATGAAATTGTTGACTTTTGTCTGTCAAAGTCACGACAGATACAAAATTCGTGGTATTGACAACTTTATTCTTAAAATTCTGTTTTTTAGTCGACTAATTTGATTATAACCTGTGCCGAACGCATAATTTCGCCTCTATTCCGTTTCGCAACTAATCACTTGCTAATTAGCGTTTATAAATAAAGAAAATTTAAGTATTCATTAAGAGCTAACCAATTGCTTAGCTAAGCAGTCGCTAATCAGTGATTAGCGGGATTTTTATAAATAAGGCTGAATATGTTTACGAAAAAGTGTGGACAAAAGAGATGTGTCCGACCTGATACAATTTTACAATTTCTTTATCAGCAAGCAGAATAATCTAGCTATCTTCAAAACAATGTGTGGGAAGGCTTGAAGTCTGTTACAAAAAAAAATGAGTCATCGCAAATTACAATTGCACAAATAAGTTCGGGACAAAATGACATATACCTATAATACGTTAGTCGAAAAAGTGCTCTTTAATCTAGAAAACACGATAGCTATATCTACTTGAAGAAATATAATTAAAGCAGACTGTGAAAAATGTCTCAGATAATAACTAAATATATGAATATGACCAACTGATAACGACATGCTTGCATTTTGGCGAAAATTATGTATGCCCCTAAGACGATTTCTGTCACAAAAGGTTCATAATTTTTATGACATATAGACACAATAACCGGCAAAGCAAGCCCATGAACCGAGCAACAACGATATTATCATTCATGCCCTAATCCCAATTTATTTGGGGTCGACGCAATGTCTATTTCATCCACACTCTCTATTAAGTCGTCATCTCGGTAGTCACCCCCGAGTAACAACAACATCGTCAACAAAAAATTAAGACATTATGATAATGTCGGTAATGAGCAGCTTGAGATTAAAGTAACAACAAAAATAAAACTTGAACTTAACAATGTTTTAAATAAGTACTGTTTCTACATCAACAAATCATCCATTCCTATTTTCATCCTCGCCATTTGCGGACCATTTCAAAACCAGAGACAAACAAGCCGAACTAGAGCTGAATAATGAAAAATTAAAAATGGAGTGTAATAAATCTTGATAGGTTTGACACTAGAGGAATAAATGTGTATTTAATATAATCGTTATCTGCTAGTGCACGCCGCAGCGGCTTTTAGCGTATCTCGAGACTCGAGTGCGGGATGCTGCAAGGTTGGCACGCATGTTAATTCGTTGTTTTCAGGCCTTTTCGAGGCGAGAAATGAGTAAGTTTTATGTGAACATAATTATGTTTTTGAAATAGTATCACAAGTTATTGATTCACTAGAAACCGCAGCAGCACTATCATCTCAAAGTTCACTTCGTAATAGCTACAATATAGTTTTTCATACAATCGATCAATTTTTTTTGGTCTACCTGTTTTTTATAGCCATCCACAATCGGTTTAAATGTTGATTAAACTAAAGCTACAATTTGCGATATTACCGGTGCTATATATGCTAAGCCTGCCAATAAGGGTTTACGTTTGCAAAACGCAGTGATTTGTATTTTCTTAAAGATCCACTAAAGCTCTAATTTAGTCTTCGCAGTTTACAGTCTCTTTACCGCGATTTAATTCAATAAACATTCACGAAATAGCAAAGTGCGTTGCTACATTACCATCATTTCTGTCACCACCTCCACTAACCGCAATATTCTAACGACACAGATAAACGACATCATTAATTTCCAAAATTTCACCACATTTATGTCAGGATTGAAATTTCACCTAATATCCCTGCCATCCCTAAGCTACACCGGCGGGATCTGCACACACGCTTCGCACTCCATTAGATTTAAAGACATTCCGATTCGGAAATAATCCTTTTGAGTTGTGAACGTGAGAAGCGACGGCGCTGAAGGACGAGATCTGCAAGTATGCGAGCCTATTGAGCAAAGGACATGTAATACAATCAAATGAATATGCCTGAATACGTAATGAGGATACTTATGGTAATTAAGAAGGAAATTTGTTGGACGGGATAACGATTTATCTTTTGTTGTGAATCATGTGGGTAGTTTTAATGGTGCTATAAAACATGTAACGTAAATGCAAAAAGTTAGAAGAGACGAAAATGTTTGGAAGCAACATATTATTCTTCAAGCATTCCAGACATTTTTCTCTACTATCAACATAAAAATATGTAGGTTTATAGGACTACCCTGGCTGGTAATCAATAGACTTACTGTATCAGATACCGAAAATGGTATAAAATTTGATAGTTGGTATACAATATTGACTACACGAATACACGAAATGACTTGGTTACATTCAGAGGAGCTATAAAACTTAACGCCGGCATGAACCCTACTTTTTTATGAAGACAAAACTGTACTAAAACAATGAATGGGGACTCTTAACACAAGATCAACAAAGCAATAACACGATATAAACAGGCAATAAATAAAGCAATCGTGATGGAGCCGATGTCACAGACAGCCCACGCTTAATCGATTGTATCGATACGTCTTTATCGATGCCGATTGTACTCGAATGCGACTCGATTATCAGATGATTTGTGTAATTGGCGCTAGTGAGTTCCAACGTTTATATTGATAGTCTGTGTAATGATGATGTGTTTAGTGATAATCGGAAGATTAGTTTTGAAGGTACTCAACAAGAAACGAAATCAATTAACTTATTAAAAGTTGCATGTGCCAGGAATTCTTATCAATGCTTAATAAAATTTATTACTACATACACAACGAAACTGCAAAGCCACATTGAACCACTCATAAGACATGAGTCACTAAAGCTGAAAGCCGAAACAATTTCCCACGTACTTAACCAAATCACACCCGAAATAAGCAGACCCTTTTCAATTGCCACAGGATAAAGAAATGTCACTTGCGCATGTCATTCGCGAAGTTAATAATCCAGCGAATAAGAAGGAAGGCCATGGAGAATTAAATGTCAAACAATCAGCTTGATACCCCGACAGGCCGGACTTAAGCTCCCTCAGTGATTTAATCCTTTTTAACGGTATAATGTTATTTACGAAAGAAGATAAAGGGAAATCTCGTATCAAGTATGACAGATCCAGTCCTTGGAGGAATGAAGCTGGATTTTAGGATAAAGGAAGTTGTTTTATTGAATATGAGTCAGTTTGAAGAATTTTTGGGATTGTATTTGAGAATAAGGACATTGAAATTGAGTGATGGTGAACTGGACAAACTTCTCTTTGCTGTTGCAGCAATATTCTGTATTTTTAATGTACTGTCTTGCCCTTTTAATGAGTCGTTTAATTCCTTTGTTGGTCAATATAAAATAAATTTATCACCCCATAATAAAGGATATAATTATTTAGATACTACTAAACTAGTGGCTAAGAATACAATTAATTTCATTTAACAGTAAAATATCTACCACGTTAAATATTCCTAATCGACTTTCAAGGTAGTAAGTTGGTTTGTCGCCATATTGGATTTCCAAAAATGCAAATAACTCAATAGGTTACTTAACATTTCAGTTTGTAAAGCGTGAATACGTTTTAGAAACTAATATGCTTTTGGCCAAATCCGTGAAGTTATTTAGGTTGTATAAGTTGGTGAAGTATTTGTGGTTTGCTACATACATACATTGTATTATCCAACTACAGATGTAGATTTTAAACATATAAAGTTAAATCCCAATGCATTCTAAGTTACTGAAATAAATAATGATGATTTCAAAGATTCAGCAAAAGAAGAGATTGCGTAATATTATGTACGATTTTAAAATAATTAGTAACAGAAATAAGAATGAATATCCCAAGAAAAAGTGGACTAATACAATAGAACAAAATGGTCATGATAAGGGGACGGTAAAACAGAATGCGGGAGTATGACTCTATTATGAATGAAATTCTTGATGCTCTGAAGAATGTGGACGCAAAAATTGTTTCAATGTACTTAGCTTATCAAGATGAACAGTCTAACAAGTGTTGACAGTAAGCAAGGAAACGAAAGTAAAAATTCCAAAATATACGGTACGCCTCCATGTCCACACATCATTTACACAGCCCCTTATCGAAAACAAACAGGAAATGGGCCTCCAATGAACGAAGGTGTCCAACAATATGTTCTACATACAAAGTTTGGTCAAACTTTCCTACAAATATTGGGTCGCCACGGAACCCTTTGATTTGGTGCATATTTGGTCAAACGTTTGTGTAAATACGATCATTCATGTTGGAGATAACCGCCACCAGCGGGAATTGTTGGTTTTGACCCACTTGTTTCTGGTGATTTGGAAATGAAACAAAAACAGTGTTGAAAGAAAATAAGCATTTAGAAGGTAGTCAGGCAAAGTTGATGGTAAAGTTCCTTCACATACCAGAATCAACGAATTTTATAAAACAGAGCATCATCAATGTAGCAGAAGCGAAATCTTATATTAGGCATTATAAGATTTTTATACTAAATGTATACGGATAAAAATAGATTTGTGGATTACTCTATTGCAAAAGCAACTTGAAGTCCTTGTAACTTTACATCCAAAGGCTTGCTAATAGGTATTCAATAAAAGTCATTACAACAAAGTTAATAATAAATCGTGTGACCCGATAAAAAAGGAAACGAAACCAGTTGCACTAAGCTCTAGTTTTCGCTCAATAAAGTTATCAACTAACATGTCAGTTAACGACTTTAATGTAATTCGTGTTATTACTGATTTTACGCTGCCTATTAGAATTATATTAGATTGCGGCTTTTCCTATGAAACTTTAACACAAGCGCCAGTTAAAGCTCCCGGTTGGGTCGTGGTTTCGTGAACTATTGCCGCAATGTGTCTACGCCTGCAAAGTTATGAGTTTATGACAATTAATGTGATATCCAATCAGCTTTCCAGACATTGTAATTAAGGCTTTACCTTTAATCTGATCCGAGATTGGTCACGGTTGTCTTATCAAATTGCGATCACCATGTTTGTCTGACTGACAATTCTGGATTTGGGATGTCTATTATGCCCGGGAGACACGAGGCTAGCTTTTTAAAGCTAGGATAGCAAGCTAGAACCTCTGTATTCTATCCTGGGTTGCTGCCCTGGTTTGGTACAAACTAGTGCTGTTTACACGATGCTAGTTTATGCTAATAGTATTACCATGACTTAGACCGTAGAGTAAAATGATCCGATTGGGACATGTCTCATGTGCGTTTTGTCTAAACTAGCCGGTACAGTCAACGCGTGTTGCCGTCGCGAAGTGAAAGTTCCGGCTAGTTTGTACAAAACGCACATGAGATTGCAATAGCGAGATGATTTGTGATGAGATTAGCGGCGTCGCGCGCGGACTATAAACTATCCAGGCTTGAAACGCTAGTTTACTAGCTTTCTCACTAGCTTACTAGCCTAGAAATGAAGCTAGTTCTGTATACACGAAGCCAAAGTTACTAGCTTACTAATTTACTGACACTATTTTACTATACTAGCTTCAAAAATTAGCTTTGTGTATCCTGGGCATTACGTTCTGTTTCTTTAATTACACCTAATACTGATATCATTACCTACTGATATTTTGAATGCCAATGGATGACTAAGCGATTGTATTAGGCATTAATTTATTTTTAATTATGCTCCTGGACTATTGTTTAAAAATTCCTTTATTCATGAGTGAGTTCATGAGTATGAGTAATAAGGTGATCAAAATAGACGATTTCGTGCTTTGTGCATTTAATTTTGGTAAGGAGGTGTACCTAACGGAAAATGTATACCTATTACCAATGTAATTTTTGAAAACATTGTAAAAGCCAATTATTTTTAAAAGAGTAACCGTGGAGTTTCTTGCCGGCTCTACTCCATTGGAAAGGACCAATTGGAACCGTGCACCTAGCTTCTAACGTCTCATAAGTGCCCATGTAGGTTTACGTGAAATAAAATATTTTGAATTTGAATGTGCTAAAGTGATTAATAATGTGAGAAAAATCTGTAAAATGGTCAAACGAAAATAAGTATTGAACATACAGACCATTTTGAACCACTGGCCATTTAGCCATTTGAACAGGGCTGCAAAAAAACACTACAGTGAAAAATAACTTTAATTTCGGAAGTCGGTGTCTTTGGATTTGTATTTTAGTTTTTTGCCACCGACTTCCGAAATCAAAGTTATTTTTCACTTTGTAGTGTTTTTTAGAAAGTAGGTTGTCTTTTTTTCTCTTTTTAGTTGTGGTTCCTGCCCCATACCAATTCCTATATACCACCACTTCGTTGCTCGGCATCCAATACCGCGAATGTGACATTTCTGACGAAAATCAGATTTTTATTTTATTTCATTCTACACAGAATGAACTATTATGACATCATCAAGATACACAAACTGGATTAAATACGTATTATAGAAAGTTAATAAAATTTATGTGGGACCACCGCGCAAGCTTCTTCTACGAAATATAAAGATAATTTTGAAAATCGGTCCAAAATTGACGAAAATATTGATGAACATACAAAAAAAAGAACATGTATACAGAAAACATTCTCCTTTTTTGAAGTTATTTAAAAATGATGCAAATGGACATACGACGTTTCTGCATACAAAGAGGGTAGTTTTTTCGACAGAAATGCGTATCACTTGTCTTTACTAATATAAAGAGGAAAGATTTTTTTGTTTGTTTGTTTGTACCGAATAGGCTCCGAAACTACTGGTCCGATTTGAAGAATTCTTTCAGTGTTAGATAGCCCATTTATCGAGTAAGGCTATAGGCTATATATCATCACGCTAAGACTAATAGGAGCGGAGTACCAATGAAGAATGTTTCAAAATCGGGGTTTTTTTTTAGCGTTAGCCCAAAGTAACTATTCCACGCGGACGAAGTCGCGGGCAGAAGCTTTAGTTTTATACAATATTATGTCATAGTAAGTAAGCTGTAACTAAGCAATTTTCGTTTCGTTTTTCGGGTTTTTCCGTTGGATTCATAAAGATAAAATTATTTAGTGAAAAATTGATACTGTGACGTATTCCAAGAAATAATTTGGTTTAGTTTCCGTAATAAATCTTTAAGTTGTTTCCCCAATTTAGATAACTATAATATATAAATACAACATCGCATGAAAATTACACGCAAACTGATAAAGATTAGTAGTTGGTAAGGAAATACCTAAATATCACAATTTTTATTGGTTGTTTAGTTTATTGTGTGATAATAATAAGTAAATATAACATAATAAACGAATCACATGATTTTTAATTTATTGTGACTTGTGATAATTTTTGGTATTTATTTCATAGACAAAAATTATTTTATTATCATAATATTTATATACCTAGCTAGGAGTAAGTAATACGTTATTGATTCGTTTGTGTGGTGTTTAAACACCACACAAACACTTAGAAATTATTGAGTAGATTAGACTTAACAAAAATGCTTGGTATCTATAATGACATGTAGAGGGTAACATCAAAAACAAATAAGCATGTAGTATACATAATACAAATAAAAACTATAATTTTGTTTTTTTTGCAGAAAAAGTTTACAAAATCAAAAAAATCTATTGCAAAGTTATTTTCGACGCCATATTTTAGGTTGTCAATAGTTTTAGTTAAGTTAGTATATAATATTGTTATTTTCATTTATTAATTAGGTAAAAGTTGTTATCTATGTAGTTTCAATTTTATTTTGAATGAAAAAGCAGATATATAAAAAAGAAAAGTTTAAAGCTTAAATTAGACAAAGCCTATGCCCATTTATAAGTCTCAGTTAACTTGACATTTCGCAGCTCAAACCCATTAATCATAGTTTATCGGAAACTCAATAGGCAGGAATTCATTAAAAATAAAAACTGCGAACTTAACACCAGCTGCGTAATCTATACAAAGCTGCCCGCTTTAATCCAACAAGATTGTAATGTCACATAAATCAATTTCAATTCAAAAGGATTGTCGGCTATATAAATTAGCACGTCTATAGTTGAGACAGGCTCGCACGCTTCAACTGTTGCGAAATAATACCATAGTCATGTTGTCGTGTCCTTTAAACATTGACAAGGATCGAAAATGGAGATACGTCATTTTATGGCAAAACAGTTTTTTTTTTTTATTGTAATTTAGGAAATATTGGATTTTCCGGTTAATATAATTTTCCACATTAGATATTGTTTTAACCTTTTACATGTAACTTCGTCGCAATCAAGTTTTCGTAATCTAGAGCTTTTTAAAATATTCCTACGTAGTAGTATGTCGTTAATACGTAAAGCTTTTATTCAAATAATAATGTAGAATTTAAAACTTCTGAGATATTAATTATTTTCAGAATGGTTGTCTTCTTCAAAATCTATTGAATTATCTACAGATAAGTAAGTAAACACTTGCAAAGATGAGATAATAATCTTAATAGCTGGTTGCATTATTTAAAGATTTTCCGAAGTCCTAACATCGCCACATAAAAAAAGTTATCTACTTTATAGTTTGACGTATTTTAATAGTGCCTTAGGTGGGTGTGTCAGTTAAAGATAATCAGCCCATAAAGGGAGATACTGGTCGATATCACAAATATTTTAATTCACAAATTAGTTTCTTATCTCGTAGACGGTCATTATTGTTGTATCTTTATTTAGCCGTAAATAATTTGTAGATACGTTTATTTGTGGAAAATGCCAGAAATGCTGACGGGGTAAAAGATATCTTAGGTCTTAATAATGAAAAGTCATGTTTTTTACATCTTTTTAGTAAAAGAGGTGATAGACATAATTATAGCACAAGAAATAGGGACCTATTAGTTCAACCAGGTTTTAGACTGGCAAAAGTAGACTCATCCTTCATGGGGTACTGTTTAAAATGTTATAATAAAATTCCTCCCCACATACTTCAACTGAATGAGACGAAATTCAAATCTTGTATAAAACGCACACTATGCAGGCAGGCATATTATAAGTTGGGGGATTACATCTCTGATAAAAATGCTTGGCTCAATGCTGGTCCTGCTCCACAACCACAACTAATTGATTAACATTTGAAAATACTGTTGGAGCTGCTGAAGATTGTAACACCATCTTTGCATTGTATAAACTCAATTTCCTTTGTATTATATAATTGCATAGCACTGGTGTGAGTACTATGTACTAAAGAGCTACCATTCACCGGGTCATATGTCTTTCATTGACTTGAATGTGCCCTGGCGGCTGGGAGTATGTCATGCTCACTCAGATGTCTCGCTGATGGTGGCGCGTGTGTTGGATCATTTAGCTCCCTTCAAAATGGTTGAGCTGAATGGTGCTAATCCATGTGTCATGTTCGTGAACGGGCGCCGTCAGTTGTGACTGGTCATCTCTTAGCTGCCATGGCTTATTTTAATTAATTTAAATTTTTGAATTGTTCTTTATTTTTATCTTTTTATTACGGACGCTTTTAACGTGCACGTCTTTTTACATTGTTCTCACATGTATAATTTCAACTTGAATAATGTAACCAATTTTATGTAACAATTTTTTGTTTAAAAGAGTGTCCGTGGAGTTTCTTGCCCGTTCTTCTCCATAGGTACCTACTACGTTTTGGAATGGGCAACTAGCTTCATATTTCTGACTGACTGACTCCTTGACAATTCAAAAGTGCCTGTACATGGTTTAATTGAAATAAATGCTTTGAGTTTGAGTTTGAGTTTCTTTTCAGATACCTACCTTACCTACCATCTTATTTTACATTTAACACTCTTGTTACCATGAATGGTATATAAAACCATTGACCATGTTCAGCATGTTACCATGAATGGTATGTAAATAGCGACCTCTGCGCTACTACTGACGATGCTGTGGAAGTGGCGAAGGCTTGAGACAACAAAATTTTATACACTGTCGAACCATCGACACGATGAACAAGAAGATCATGAACAGTCAATGCCATATTAATCAGCTTACAGACAGATCTATGATCGCAGTTTGTGGAAATTATCAAATATATAATAAATATTATTTTAATTAAATAAATAAATTTAAAAAGCCTTATGTTTCGTGGAAAAAAAAGTAATACATTGTTCTTAGTTTAAATTTTATCTTAAACTTAACCTACATGAGTTTTGATTTCTGTCCTGTTTAATTTTTATTAATTTTTTAATGTATTCTAAGTATCTAGTTGGTTTTGGAGAACCCCTCCTCGGGTGAAGGCTTCCTCCAAAGATTTCCAACGTTCCAAGTCAAATGGAAATGGACGGGGCATGTTCGCGTCTGAAAGACGAGAGATGGACTAAAAGGGTGACGTCGTGGATCGGCGTGGTTCGGCGTGTAGCGCTTCGCGCTTTTCGTAAGCGGTCTTCCCAGAGGACGACGAGATGGCAATGGCAAGACGAGATCATGAAGACGGCTGGTCGCTTGGATACAAAAACCTCAGATTAAGGATCAAAATATCCCTAATCCCATCGCCAATATTTCAGTATTTTCAGTAGATTATACTGCAGAATTTATTCCCCTAAGATCAATCAGTTTTATCGCGATGACCCAAGAAGACTTCACCACAATGCCCTCTAGGCGCCTTATATCACCGTTTTCCATAATCCTACCGATCCCTCACTGTTAAGCCTCTTCATACGGTCATGGCCATACATTTGCAATGTATCGGTATGACCGCATATCTGCGTTTATTGTTGTGTGGGCTTAGTAATAGGATGAGCGGAATTCCGAACGGATTCAACAAATTGTGTGCGCTTGCGTTGGTGGCGCTTAGGTACGCTAGTCAATAGTGTGGGGATTGGATTGTGGAACTTGGCGTGTAGTCTTTTAGGTTATGGTCAGCTTAGAATTTAAGTTGGATTTATTAGTGATGCGCATGTTATAAAAATGGGATCGTTAGTTGTAACAGAGCTTCGGATTTGGAGCATCACACTGTGTATTCCTACTTTTTTACAATAGAGATGATGCCTGGGTCAAAAAATAGTAATTCTATTTAGTCTGTTAGTCAGATAATAAAAAAATATTAGACACGTATTTTTTGCTTCGTCATAGCACATATTAACTTAATGTATTGCCGTAATCTTTTGATAAAGTAAAAAACCACCAGGCCAGCCAGCCGGCCAGCCTTACCATCAGGTGAGATGCAGGCCAAGAGCTTCCGCGTGGAAGGTAAAAAAAAAAGAAAAAGAAAAAATACGTGTACGTTATTTTTTCTAAATATAATTTCCAAACAAAAAAAAAAATTCATCGTCCCTTTTCCTGAGGAGTTATGGAGTATGCAAATAGAAAGAACTTTTCTTTAAAGATTAAATGGGTCTAGCTTTTTACCATTTAATGGAGACTGCTGGCTTATAAAACGTTAATAATGAGGAAGAAGGAAAAGGAAATACTTTGATAAAATTTCGTATAATACCTACCTATATAACTACGACATTTAAACAAACCTTTTTTACAGTCCGTTTCATCCGATTTTGACTTCTATACCGTAGGCATAAGGATGTCATTAAAAGGAAAAGTGGTTACAATACCAACTGTTTACTGCAGCTGCCATTTGTCATGCAATAGAAGTCAAAATCGGATCGGGTTGAACGGACTGTAAAAAAAGGTTTAGTTAGATGTCTAATCTTATTTCAAATTTAGTATTTCTAGTTATGTTGTGTTAGTCTTTGTGTAAATAATTTAATCACCACTGCTCTCGAAACGGTGAATGAAAACATCGTGAGAAAACCTTCATGTCTTAGAACCAAAAATTCGAACACATGTGACATCTACCAACCCGCACTGGGCCCGCGTGGTAGATTACAGCCCACTCCCTTTCACAGAGAGGAGGCCTGTGTCCCAGCAGTGGGAACATTAATAGGCTGATGATGATGATAATATCTAGTTATGAAAAGTAAAAGATTTAGCTTTATAATTTTTTTACATACCTACCTATGGCTGGAAGTTAACCGTACTTTTTAATTACTATAATCAGAAATTGACGTTGATGTGATTGTGTTACAATCACATCAACGTCAATTTCAACCTGACCTATTTCTCAAAAAGAAGCCACAGAGATACAATATAATAGTTTCAAGATAGGTGATCGTTAACGTTGTTTGTGACAATGACATTGGCTGTGACAATCTACAGCGGCTCTAATTTGTTGTAGTTCGGACCAGTTTTCACTAGAGCACGTCATTCACACGGAGCGACCTCTGGGCCTTGTGTGAAGGGTCAATATCGTGTAGTAGTGTGTAGGATATACCTACCTAGATCGAAAAATTGTCGTAAGATTAATTCTAGTAAAATCTTCGATCAAACGGATCACTTGAAAGAAATTGTAACTGTAAAATCGTTTTTATGATTTTTTATTTATAAGCGCATACGCCGAACGCGCAGGTTTGAATTAAATTTTTGAATTTAGTGTTCGAGATACTCTTTTGTTTTGTCATAAGCCAGACATTTTATTATATTGGTCAATTACATTAGTTTGAAAAAAATAAGACAAAATTCATTTGTAACTTCAATTTGGTGTGAAAAAATTTTATATAAAGAAAAGAAAAACTATTTGCGAAATTATTCACATTATAATTACCGGAATTATGGACATCAAAAAAATAAAATGGTCAGACTAGCATCGCATCTCATTGTTTTACGAAACAAAGCACTTTGCTTGGTCAGGAAAATGGGTGGGCTTATTGTAATGGTTACCTCTCTAAGGAACGGATAATTACCTCAATCTTAGGTTAAATATGGTTTATATTGAAAAGGGACAGTGGAACGCTATGGAGTAGACCTTGGCTCAGCAAGGGAAAACCAAAAATATATCATCATAATCATCAAATATATAATTTTTCTCAATTTATTTGGGTTTGGTGCAACATCTCCTTTTCTTCCATACTTCTCTATTAGTCGTCATCTCGGTAGTCACCCCCTTTCTAGCCATATCATCTTTCACACAGTCCATCCGCTATTTCTTTGGCTTGCCCCTACTCTTATAGCCAACGACATACATACTCAAAACTTTCCTGAAAATATATTTAAATAAATAACTACAAAGTCTTTCCTATCTTATAGCCTTTGCACTCTTTTCTCAGAGAGCGGCACCTTCAATTATTAGTGAAGTTTACACGAGCCGGTCTATTCTAAAAAAATCTCACCGTTTAAGAGCGTTCATTCTACTTGGCAACGTCGCAAATAGATGTCAAATATTTCGCTGTTTTGATTAATTTGGCAATATTACTGTATGGAAATATGAAATAATGCTAACTAGCGAACTAGAATATTAATAATGAAATGCAATTATAACACTGAACTAGATGTTGTAACCGTTTGAGGTGTAAAAAAAATAATTATGGTGTAATAAAACTAAAACGAAATATTCGATGTTACGAAATTAATTATTGCATTTTATAATCAATAATTTAGTTCACTAGTTAGCCACATTTCATATTTCCATACAGTAATATTGCCAAATTAATCAAAACAGTGAAATATTTGACATCTATTTGCGACGTTGCCTACTTTGAGAATGCAGACTCCTAAACTTAAGTGAAGTCAGCTTCAAGTGAGCTGTCATTCCACCTGATACGGTTTGACACTATTGACAGATCATACTAAAGTGTCATTTTCACTGATATTTTTAAAGAATTGACCGGGTGCACTACTTTTCTTTTTAAACGGCCTTAAAATAGGAGGAGGGTTTTGGTTTTAAAAATAAGTATACGAGTAAGTAACAAGATACTATGCAGGAAGTTCATCGTAAAGAAACACATTGACTACATCGCAATATGACCTCAAAGTAATAACATGAAGTGATAGGTTGTTGGCCCGTTTCTAAAGTAACAGTATCGTGAGTTCGTGACCCATTTCTGGGTTGATCCCTACTTCATGCCCAGGAACGCAAGCTTTTCATTTCCTATTGTATTCAAAGCTTAGTTTTAATTGCTTTCGTATTCAAAATTATTAGCTGAATCAATGGTGAAAAGAAGTGAGAATTGGATCCACATTTTGTTATCAATGCAGTAAAAAAAAAGAAAACTCGCTTTCATTTCCCGCCAAAGAAATGTCAGTGTCAATCACGTTTCATGACGTCTAATCTGTGTGTCCAATAGAAACAGAAAAATCAAAATTCGAACGGGGAATTCGAATTTCGAAATGTCTTCATTCTCATTAATAAACCTGCTCCTAGTGTTGTTCCGATGTCCAATAACCTAGACGATTAATAATCGTTTTAATGAGAGCCACGTTTTTGAGTTATCGCGTTCTTCCATGACCACAACAATGAGTGCCGATACATTGACCTTTGCTTGCATGCGTAAACTACTGTTAAACTAAGGCATGAAATAGAATTTATCGCTAATAAATAGTGCTTTTCATCATTTTCTTGGCGTAAAATAATAATGTCATATTAATTTATTTTGTAACGTGACTATTTACTTGTCTTACATACATGTTTATTGCCATTTGTTGTAGAAGTAATTTTCTTGCTAAGGGAAATTATTTGCTACTACATTTTAAAATAAAAACAATGGGTCTCAGCAGCTATTGTAAGCTTCTGAAAGCCGTTATTTCGAGAAGGATGTCTTAGAAAGTTTTCCTAGGCAATAATTATTATGCTGTAAAACAAAAAATCTGCTTTTTAGTTGGCCGATAAAAATAAAATACCTAAAAGTGACAGTTTTTGTTGAAAAATAACAAAAGCAGCATAAACAAGTTTTCTTTTTTTGTAAAAGCAGTTTTTTAAACTTCCGCAATAAGCACTAAACGGGAAAGTAGGAAATTGTTTGATGTTTGTGTTAACTGAGCTCTAGATTTTCGTACGCGTTTTATAGGCGATTGAAACGTTCACACATAAAATGTTTATTGGTTACAGAACGATATTTTTAATTTTATACGAGCATTTTTATTAAGTAGGTCCTATGTTCAACATTAAAAATTAATGTAGGAATGCTTGTTCAAAAATATTTTAATTATATTTTTACGATTATGGGCGGGTTGGATTGAGCTACTTCATATTTTATTAATTAATAATGAACAGAAGTAAAATATAAATGTCACATACTATGCGAATTTTATTGCAATATAATCTGAGTTTATAGAAATAATCTCGTAATGTAATTTAATTTTGCTTTAATAACTGTAGAATATAATTTTTTTCAGACGCTAATAAACTTTTGCCTTAATATAGATTTTTATTAATTTACCTTCTGAATATCACTATTTGTTCTACTTTTTGAGAAGACGATTGCATCACCACACATCTAATTAATATTTAATTTCTAAAGCAATTAATTCGGCGATAAGAAATCTATTTAAATAATACACAACCAAAGGAAAATTAAAGTCCCTTTAAAATAAAACTGAATAAAAAATCAAATTATACTCACCATTTTAATTGCCATGAGCAAAAATAAATTTGTCCAATGTATTGAATAAATCATACATAAAACAAAACGTCACTACGTTCATTTGAAAACTTTTAACACACTTTGGAACTTTGTTATATAAATTACACTCATCACTAACTTATGGCTAACTTTTTTTAAAATTAATTTTGAATAGATTCCATTTTCGAGCGCGCGCTTGACGGGTTGTGTGCTATAAGCGACTAGTACTGCTCGCGCCTTGCTCCATACTGCACGGGTATCGCCTCCACCGCATAATGAAGCGTCCGATTAGAATGAACCGCTTTATTGGAATTCCATCGAGTTTTCGCTCATCATCGCCTCTAGTAATAAATATATGAAAAATGTTTGATAGTTTTATAGATAAGCCTGTTCGTAGATGATGTTAACCAAATAATTGCGACATAAAGTGTGGTTTACACGTGTTATCATGCCAGACACATTTTGGCGCGAGCATGGAAATTGCAAGGCCAGGGTAAAACCCGGAAAATATGAAACTTTATCGTAATTAGTCTGTTTTGAATTATCGGTTCTCTGAATTATCGAAATATTTTTAAACGGCTCTCTTTTCCAAAGAAGTTTTGATTGAAATGATTAAAACTTAAGCCAAAAAAATCTTTTTGTGGAAAATGTTGCGAGTTTTTTTTAACATTAGTTTTTTTTTGCAATTTGCAAGACCTGTAAACCTTTTCATAAAATAACTTTTTTTTCTATTCAAAATCAAAAAAGTTTTAGTTTATTGATCTTATTTGAACCTACTAGAATCGATTTCCAATTGTAATTGTTAAAAGTTACGTTCTATTTGGTTAAATCGAAATTCAGTTTCGCAACCCTATGCATTTGTTTTTGACACAATCACTTGACATCTGTCTTGACACTTCTTTCTATAATTTCACATTTCTTCAGTAGCCTTTTTTACTATCTTTGAAAATTTATCCAAAAGGCATCCCTTATCACCACCGACCACATACGCTTGATACAAAACAATGGTACATTAACACCCACCAGACTGTCGCCAGTGGCTCGACACCCGACACCGATGCCGGCTGATGGCCTGACCTATTAAATACTAATTTACTGACATTGATGCACATCACTAGTCCGATTAAGTCGATGTTTCGGGTACTCGATTGTAGGATGAGCTTTGTTTATCGAGTGTTTTGGACATTAGGCATAATGTGCTTAAGTTAGTCTTATCTACCTACTGAAAGAAAAACTTAACTTAGTACCTATAGAAAAATGGACCACCTGGTTTCTCTTTGTACCATGGTTCTCGTAAAAGGCAACTAAGTTTTAAGTTTGTGGGAAGGTTACACAGCGAATTGCGTTTAGGGTACTTTCTCTTAGTTTGAGGGGTGAAATAGTAGTATGAAGTAAGTATTTTTAAAGCCAGGTGTCGTAAGGGCCGTTTAAGATTAGTGTGACCGCATCTTCGGAGACAAAACCAGGATGAAGGGAGCTTACGCATAGTCGCATCTCGATGATTACATGGTTGGCACAAAGCCACCTGGGCCAGCTAACGGATCGCATCCGGCAGAGGTAGAGCATAACTCACTTGCAGATTACCATGCCTTTACCCTTGAAGTTTATTTATTTATTCTAAAAAAGATACAGCCACATCACATACATTAACTTATGCTAGAAGTAATCTTAATAACTAAAGGACTAATACATACATACATAAACTCACGCCTTCTTCCCATGGGGTAGGCAGAAACTACAGAACGCTACTTGCTACGATCCTTACATTTGGTCAAACACGCTCGCCGGTTGCGAGTACTACGCACCTGTCCTTTCTGAAGAACGAAGTACTAATGTAGGTATATGACAATTACAGCGTACATAGCATTGATAACAATATCTTGTAGCCTTGCAATTTAATAAACTAAACTAAAATAAAATAAACAAAAATTTACTAACGTAAATAAGACGGGTAACAACAAAAACAAAAAAGCTAAGAAAGAAAAATATAATCAAAATTTGAAATTAAGTACAACTAGGCAAGGATAGCGTGTTTTTCTTTCTGAATCCCGATGAAGTTACCGTATACCTAAACCGTTTTTTTTTTACGTAGGTAATACACGATCGATCAGAATTTGAATCCTTTTGAAACAGATTGCTAATCCATTGCTTCATAAGTTCGAAATAGTTATTTGTGTTACAAGGGGGACAAAGTAATATTTTGTTCTTCCATGGCGTTATTTTGAATTCAGAGCTAAGCGAAGGATTCTAACGTAGAGTCCTGAGCTTAGCGAGGAGTTCAATATACGCCGCCCGAGAACAAAATAGTTTGGAAAATCCAAAAGTGCACGCCTCATACAGAACACTCATTCATAAACGAAAAAGAAATTCAAAACATAGTTTTTAACAAAAATGAACAATTTATCACTTTTCATGAAGTCGTAATGTCAAACACTGACAAAGATATTTACTTGGCGGTTGCTAGGCAACTTACGGACAACGGTTGGAAATATTAAGATAAAGATATTATATTTTAGTTAGTATTTTATTAATTATAATTAAACTACTTTGAATAAAAGAGCCATTTTCAATAGGGTTCCTTCTACGGCTGAAACGAATGTACAAAAAAAAAATTGACTCGATTAATTGATTTTATCGCAAGCTACAATGTTTTCAGGGTTCATAAATTGACGGACAGGAATTTTTTTTCAACTATTTTGATGCTTTTTCCATTTCTGCTGCATAAAATCAATTGTTAAAAAGTACAGTATTAATCTCCATTTAATCATCTATACAATGGTATATAAATTAAGTAGGTTCTGTGTACTAGCAGGAGTGTAACAATAAAAACAGTTACAGAAATGGGGCAAAAAAAATTTTTCGATCGTAGAGCACACTCTAATGCTTCGCATTAAGAGTCGTGCAATATTAGTCCCCGAGTAATACGACACTTTTTTTCATCACTACCTATGAGAAAAATAAAAAGCTACTTACTCGATTTTTATTTACATCAAACCTTCACGCGAGCGCCTCCAACCTAACTACGCAAATTAGTATGCTATAAAAAGCACGGAGTGGACCAATCAGAAGAGAGAAACCTCAAACACCCTAGGGAGCAAAGTTGAATTTTGCTCCCGCTATCCTCTATAGGCAATTGTCGTTTTTCGAATAGGTGTGATGAAAAAAGATCTGCTCAACAACGTAAATAACACAATGAATATTATAAAACTATCAAAATGAAACAGATTAGTCGGAATCGTAAACGAAAATGTGTTGCGTAATTAGACACAACAATATTCTCATAGATAATAGTCATTTCTGGTCTGGAGGTGAGTCATAGTTCTTAGAGCCGACCTGCTTTCAAGCTTTCTGGTTTCTGAAAACCCGTAACGCCCGCTACGGAATACTAGTACCCACGAATTTTGAGTCCTTTTTCGTAGATCCGTGGAACTTTTGACTAACCATAGCTTGAGCATCTTTGGATGATAAGGATCTACGATACTTTAGTTTAGCTACGAGTTCCTGGGCGCCACTCCATAACTGCCCACGGTTGTGCGCCTACAGCGAATAGGCCTTAAAGCCTCGTGCCCGAATCGACACGAACAATACGATTTCTAAGAAAATTTCACGGTAGAACAATTACCGCGCTAGTCTGGACGAGGCTTAAGCTGCGCACGATTACGAGGACTAAGCTTTGCTTTGTATGAAGTGGGATCGTTCACTATGACCCACGGCCACGCTAACGGCAAACATTTTCGTGCACGTTGACGATTGGCTTTATTCTATAATATCAGTAGGTGACTTACCGCGAGCAGAGTGGCCAGGGCGCTTGCCATGCGCATAGTCGCAGCGCGGCGGGAGCGCGGGCGCCGCTAAGTGACGGAGGCGGCGGGCGGACGGGCGCGCGCGGGCCGCATCCGGCCGCCCTCCGGTCCTCTACCACCGTCGCGACGGCATCGCGCACCTGGGGGTAAAGATAGGGTTATATTAGGATTGGTAATTGACTCAGGCGTGACTTGCGGAAATCCATTATAAAATACACTCGACGATCAGACGATGTATATTTAGTAACCTAATCCGCTTAACTGTTCTTCAAGAGTCATAAAGGACCCTGTAAGAACCGTGTTGCCATGACAAGATGCGAACGCAAAGCCAGAAGAAGTCCTTGCGCTCGGCTGTTGTCGTGGCAACACGTCGTGTCCGGGTTCGCAACAAGTCAATCGTCATCCTGAGGATGCCTCGTTGAGAGGTGAAACACGTGTCGATTTATTACAGGGTTCTTTATGACTCTTTAAGAACAGTTAAACGGATTAGGTCACTATATATACGTCCTCTATTGTATTATACTCGTATATTAGGATTGTCATTATCAGAGCCAAAGTCAACGGTAAACGAAAGTGAATTTAATGGCTGAACGGGATGATTTTGTCGTAATATAATGTGTTACAATCATATTTTGGCGCTTGACTGAGATTGACAGAGGCTGTTGGTACACATTTGGTAATGTTTTGTGAAATTGTATTGAAATCAAGAAGGCGGCCAAAGTTCCGAAGTCAGCCATGCGCCAAAAGATCTTCATACAGCTTTATAGGATTTTGTTTTTATTAAGTGAAGACTTCTTTAGGCGCCTTGAGCGATTTTTAGTATGGGATAAACTTATGGATTCACGTCACCAATATGCTCGCACCTTAGTGCTGATCTAGAATATAGATGGCGCTTATACCAGTTATAAGTTTTTATATCTGTCGCAGTCCCCATGACTGCCAATTTTTTTACACGCTTTTTATTTTTTATCTGAAGTCAGAACTATGTATCAAATTCTTATATTAAGTGTGTCTTTGTTTTTATATTCGCGGAGTGTCTGTGTGCAATCTAAAATCTGTGCGCAGTCTTTCTAACATAACATGGCGAATTTATCAGCTGTGAAATAGGGCGGAGCTATAATCAAGGGGTAAGCAAAGATGGCGGCGATGGTCACAACAGCGCATGTGCAAAGCCACGAGCTCCGCCCATGACTTTCTCTGTGGCTGATGCGACCTCCAATAACATCCTATTAGATTGAATTAATTGACTTGCAAATGTCTTCCTAAAACTGTTCGAATCGAACTGTTCGATGTAAACCTACTCGTTAGGAATGAAGTTATAGGCAACTGTTTCAATTACATTATTTGTATCTTAGGTTTGTATTAAGATAGGAAAGCAGTAAGTAGGTAGGTACCTACCTACTGCTTAGGCACACTTAGGTAAGTGTGCCTAAGTTAAGGATTATTTCAGCCGAAAAACCTGGACAGCTAAATTATATTGCCGAAAAAGAGAGCTTGTTTTTTGAAAACTGGACCGGAAGTGACCCAGACTGAGTAATAGAAAAAATACTAGGTACACTTTTATTAAATTTTCCTCATCGCCCTCTTATTTTTCGCAAGAATTTCACCAGATGACGTCATGTAAATAATCCAATAAGTCCAATATTCTGCTTTTATCTCGTAAATCTAATTTCTGACGTCACATGTCGCGCCTCCGGTCATACGTCACAGGATATGTGACTGATATTGATACTGATTACCACGTTATCAGTTATCAGTGGCGCCGCGATTGTGGGGTTAAAATATTTGTTTGATGAATAAGTGATCGATAAGTATTTTTTGAGCGTAATCTACTGAAGGTATTTACATTTTTCTATTTAAGTTGAATTTTGATACGTCATCCGTCATTTTAAATATGCTCTGCCTGTATGTACTTTATCTAAACAGGATCTAATGAAACGTCATCTTGAAAAAATCGGGAACTGAATGAGTGAATAATTTTAGAGCGGAACTACATAAAATCACGCCTGTAATCCCCGCAGGGTTAAGCAAAGGTGTATTTCCGACCACCGTAGGCACGGGCTTGCAGACGGAGAGCAATGGATATCTCACCGTCCGATAAGGACCAGGCCCGGGTCGACGGCGCGTCGTGTTCCACGTGCGCCTCAAAGAGATGTCAGCACAACTGACGGGGTCCGCTAGGGCCGATGCCTGCCGGGGTTGCGGAAAGTCCTAAGGGGAGACCGTGGCCCCTGGCGAACAGGGGAAGGAACGAGGTTTTAGTCAGTAAGAATCTGACACACCCTTCCGCTCCGCCCACAGCGGGAGAAGTAATTTAATGATTTCCCACACAAAAAATAAAAGCAGGTGTAACCCACATTGCACCACTTATCTTTAAGTCCCATGTAATAGAGCCTATTTTGCCATAAACCGGGCACAAATCCAGAATCGCCCACCCCAATTCTGTAATACACCGTCTTTCACAAACCGAAGGATTTTGAAAGAAATTCCTAATCCATACTTCATATGTTTGAAAAATTCGTCTGCTCGATAACGTAATGAATTCGTTTCATCTCATTTTTTTGCCAACAAGATGGTAACTGGGTGTGACGTGAAAAATCAAGTCGTTGTACATAGTAACTACAAGTAGTATCCATACTCGCATGTAAGCTGTGCGTTTGTGCCAGTGTACCTTAGACAGAAGAGTTTCAAGGAACACAAAATCAATTCAAAACTAAAAAATGATTTATTCAAACTAGGCTGCGTATCAGCGTACCTTTTGAACGTCAAATTTATACAAAAGACAGTCCCCCAAAACGCCCGCCCTTCACCACTTCTAGTGCTTTAGCTGGGAAGAAGTGGAGCAACAAATTCCCCAGCAGCACAGATATCACTGTTCTTCAGCTCATGTTCAAGCCTTGAACGTTATTGTAGAACAGTGTTAACAGTACTTAATTGACACAGGCGTGACTTTGCGGAAATCCATTATAAAATACAATAGACAACATATTTCAATTAACTATGTATGTTATGTTCTACCCGTCCCTTTTACGTTCATTAAGTCGTTCATGTTCATTAATGTAAGAATGTAAGAAATCGAAACGTGTTTCACCTCTCAACGAGGCATCCTCAGGATGACGATCGACTTGTTGTGAACCCGTACAAGACGTGTTGCCACAAGCGTCGACCGCAAAGTCAAACAAGTCAAGTGTTAGCAGTGTCAACTGTCCCTGAACTTGACAGTCACGTTGCAAACCTTGCGTTCAGGTCGATACTCCGAGGAATACGGCAATTTTATACTTCTTCATCTCACATTTTACCGACCTTTACTAGTTACACTGCAAGACGAACTTGATCTATCATCATTTACTGTCAATCCTTGCGCGGGGGCAGCCGTAATCGGTATGTGGTTGACCTGACGAAGTGAGAATCGGGTTATATCATAATTTTCAGAGGTTTCTATAATCCTAATGGATATAAAATTAGGGTTTGTGGTCAAGAATGGATGCCCTAAACTCCCAAATCCATTTTGGACTCCAGAAAATAATGAACATTTTGGATAGTTTACGCATATTCAGGTTCAGGCCGGATTTGAGAGGTAGTAACTATTAGGTTCTTGTGTTGTTAACGGATTGTAAGGACCTTTTCTTCACGTAGAGTTTTATATAATTAATCGTTTAACCATCAGGAATGAAGTTATGCGGAAAAGAACCGGAGTAACCGACATAGCTTCTAGAGTAATTAAACTGAAGTGGTACTGGGCTGGCCATGTTTGTCGATGTACCGATGGCCGGTGGAGCAGAAGAGTCCTGGAGTGGAGATCACGTATCGGCAAGCGTAGTGTGGGCCGCCACCCAGCTTGATGGACCGACGACCTTAAAGAGGTGGCTAGGACAGACTGGATGCGGAAGGCGGAGGACAGGGAGTTATAGCGCTGCCTGGGAGTGGCCTTTGTCCAGCAGTGTACTCCGATAGACTTAGTTGATTGATTGAAACTTTTATCCAGCCTTTACCAGCTTTTCACCTCATGTCATCTCTCAAATCTGGCCATATTTTCTTCTTCGTTGTTATGACGTTGTTCATACGATTGCAGGTTTCGAGTTATGAGAGCTGTAGTCCCTGTAGATTTAACTGACGGGGTCCGCTAGGGCCGATGCCTGCCGGGGTTGCGGGAAAGTCCTAAGGGGAGACCGTGGCCTCTGGCAACGTACATACAACTGAAGGAACACGGGTTTTAGTCAGTAAGAGTCTGACACGCCCTTTCACTCCGCCCAGAGCTGGAGAATTTATTTGATGTATTCCCACACAAAAAAAGACCTGTAGGTTTTGTCAAGCAACTTATTTTTTGGTTTCGTCTTGATACTAACAATATGCAAAGAGCTTGAAATGATGTCGTGTAAGCAAGGCTAGCACCGGAACTGACAGCTACAGGGTGCGCCGGACGTACAAGTAGCTAAGTATATCGTCATTGAGGTCAGAAGTGGTAGTAAAGACACAAACAGGTGTCATAATTAATTTTACAACGTATTTTGTTAACTATTTAGCACATCAGTGACGCATTTCACATGTAACAATAAAGTTATTAGCGTTGTAACAATCAATATGTTTAAAGGAACGCTAAAGTTTGCCCGTTTGTCAGTTTCTACTCTTTAAATGGCAATAAAATTACTATGTAATCTTTAATGAGTGAAATTCTTGAGACTGATCTTTTCAGGAAGGTTTCCAAGAGCCTATCTTTCTGGGATCATAAACAGCATTGTATTAAATTGACTGGAATAGTGAGCCTTAAATGGAAGCTTCTTCTTGCCTCATTGAACCACTTAGTTGATTCAAGAATATTTAGCTCATGTTTCTCAAGATCTTACTATATCGTGCATAAGAAATCGGGAATCAATTCAACTAGTCCATCCAATATCTGGTGGATCCGAAAGATCGATTCTATTCTTAAGATCACGGGTGAGTTCTACCTAGTATTGGTACCTCTAGGTAACATTTAAAAGAAATCCTAATCAGAGAAAACACCGTCACACACACAGTTACCACAGGATACTGTGGAAACTCAGTTTTATGGTTTGATTAAGTGTCTGGAAAATCTGAGATTGACCACAGTCGGAAACACATAGCTCTCAGTTGGCAATAACAGCGCGATGTCTAAACACAAAGCGAACAAACCCACGGGTTATAGTTAAAGTACGGTTCATAGTTTTAGTTAGTCAATAGTTATTGGCGAATCTATCGTTTAATTAGTGATGATGCATGCAAAACAAATGACGGCGATAATTGACAGATATAGACGAGTGACGCAATTACACGACAATGCTACAATGTTTGAGCACAAACGGATCTGGTCAGTGGCGATGAACTGTGACATCCTTGTGACTTACTATATCCTATTATTAGACCGGATCTGTTCGGATGTTTAAAAAAAATCTTTGGATCTAAGGCAGTTTACCCACCGCCGGCGAGGGCCCAACTAACTATCGGCTATTTTCTCGCTTAGGAAACGTACAAAAGATATACATTCCGTGTAAACAAAACTGATGCATATATTAATCGCTGACTGTTCACACCACCGGCGAGGACTCGCTCCGCTTGTTTGTCGTTGAGCGACAAGAGCTCAAAGAGAGTACTCGCTCAGCGTCGCTCGGTTGGAGGACAGAACACTCGCTGAGAGACTCACGCTTGGTACATATCGCTCGTCGCCGTCGCGCACTCGTTGCTCGTTACTCGCCAACTCGTTATCAGTTGCTAGCTCCACTCGCCACTCGTTAATCGCCGGCGGTGTAGCGGAGGGACAACTGCCTGACGTACGTACGTAATATTCGTGGAGCTCAATGGTACCCAATGCTTTGAAATAAACTCTACCTATGACAACTACACGTTGTAGCTCCTGTGATGGTAATTGAGTGTCCCGCCCTTGATTAGAGGTAGTTGGAAATTGTTCTTTTAACTTGCAACCCTTCACGAGGCCCGAGGTGATGGATATTTTTGTGGCCTGGTGGTTTCTTTAACATAGGCGCTGTTGAGTGTGTATCCAGTTTTCTGGGTAGTCGAAAAAAGGTTTCAATCATACACAAGGGTGCCTATGATTACACCCTTTGATACTCTGAACATTTATCTACAATTCGCGAAGAATTTCCACGCAGATAACACCTTATTACTGATATGATTTTTTTTTTGCGTCATGTTTACCGCAAATAAATATATTTTCTTTCTTTCTTTCTTTTCTTATATGGAAGCTATCAAGTATTTGAATCTGTGAGTGCGTAAGGACAACCGGCTCTGCTGCATGCTCGAGATGACGATGACGGTCGGTGGCAGCGGACGCGAAAAATCCGAAAGCTGCGCCGTTATTTCGGCTTGTGTGAAAGGTTGGGCCGAAGATTCTTTTTTGACAATTTTTTTCATAAAATACAATAGACGTCGTATATTTAGTAACCTAAACCGCTTAACTGTTCTTAAAGAGTTATAAATAACCCTTTAAGAAATCGACACGTGTTTCACCTCTCAACGAGGCATCCTCAGGATGACGATTGACTTGTTGCGAACCCGAACACGGCGTGTTGCCACGACAAGCGCCGACCGCAAAGTATTTATTGTATTTTATTATGGATTTCCGCAAAATCACGCCTGAGTCAATTAAATAATGATCTTACAATTTTCAAATGTTTTTAACAGAAAGAAGAATTTAAACGAGCTCCAAAAGGAAAATGAGACTGTTGCAATTTTTAGAAATTCAGACCTTCACCGAGTAAATAAAATGAGTGTTTAGAAAAAACATCTTGTACTAAAGATGCTTGATTGTGGATAGATTTTGGCAATGGCAATCTGGCGACCAACTATCAATTCTAAATAATGTTTTCTAAGTAATTAATTCTAAAGGCCCCGCATGACACCACACCATATCCGATCCTTTATCCGCTTTCAATGTACCCGAGCCTATACCTATTTTTGTATTTAAAACGTAACTATGAAACTACAAACTTCGACATGTGAAAATATCAAAGTTCGTATATTGAATTATCTAAAAATAAATCTCCGCAAATAGTGTTGTTGATTTATCGCGTGTGATTAGGCATCGTATTAATTACGCGAGGTAATTAATAGCTCGAGTGATGTAGTATTAATTGCTTTACTACATGTCTTTGTGTACTTACAAATGATACTATAGTTAGATGTCGCGACATTTCGTTTGCTTGAGATAAAGCTTCTTTTTGTTCAACTTTGACTGAGAGTTTGACCCAATAGTTATCGTCCGTTAATTTCATCGCTGGGTTTACATTTGGTATACCCGCCCCAACGCTTGCTCGAGCCAGACCCCGCCCCGCTGAGCCTGTAGCTCCAAATTCGTCCCTTAATTATCAGGATTTGATCCAGCCTGTGAGAGCAGTGGTAACAGCCCCGACTTACGAGTTGTAGGTCGTGGATTCGAACCCAAGCAGGCGCTTTACTTTGTGTAAATAATTTCATCACCGCTGCTCTCAAAACGGTGAAGGAAAACATCGTGACGAAAACGCTATGTCTTAGAACCAAAAAATTCGAAGACATGTGACATCTACCAACCCGCACTGGGCCCGCATGGTAGATTACAGCCCACTCCCTCTCACAGAGAGGAGGCCTGTGTCCCAGCAGTGGGAACGTTAATAGGCTGATGATGATGATGATGCTGATGATGATGATCCAGCCTGTCCCTTACTGGCCTCCCCCAGCGACGCCCTAAGCCAAGGTGTGTACCCCACAGAGGCTGGGGGTGCTCTGACTTAGCATGTAGTCACTTAGTTTATAAACGCCCTGGTTGGACATCTTAATTTAGAAAGGCATCCACAAGATATCCCGGTTACACAGCCGATAACCTAGGAGGACCTGCGAGATACCATTCACAAAAAAAAGGTTTTGGCATAGTTACTAGTCTTCTTACATGTTTTGTTGTGTGCCTTTGTCTGTGTCTGTGCTAAATAAAGGGGTTTGAAGATTTTGGCCCTAAAATCACCCACCATTTTGATTTTTTTTCAAAATCGAGGTGCACAATAAATGTCATATATTTGGATAGGGGACACTTATACAAACATAAAACTTGATGTAACACTTATACAAACATAAAACTTGATGTAACTTAACATCATAAAGCGTCACGTTTCTGAGATATTCAAAGACAAAGGAATTGTTATAACGAATTTATTTATTTATGTTGTAGTTACTTCATGTTGATTAAGTTATTCACACATGAATTAATTGACTACACCTAGTGAATAAAAAATAAGAGTTTTAATTAGATTCGGTATAAATAATACTTACTATAATATAATGGTACTTTTTATGGTGTACATAATAAAGAATATTCTATCTATCTATCTGAATAGGATTTTCTTGGTGTCGCGCCCATGCCATGGATCATAATAATACATATAGCATAAAACACACGTCCTCATTCTGTGGGGGGCATACATATATTTTTATCTCTTTTGCTCTTAACTAAAATATTACCTATACATGATGCAATTATGTTTTCATAGTTCAATATGAGAGCAGTGGTGGCCCAGTGGTAACGGCCCTGACTTACGAGTTGTGGGTCGTGGGTTCGAACCCAAGCAGGCGCTTTACTTTGTGTTAATAATTTCATCACCACTGCTCTCAAAACGGTGAAGGAAAACATCGTGAGGAAACCGGCATGTCTTAGAACCAAAAAATTCGAAGACATGTGACATCAACCAAACCAACCCGGACTGGGCGCGCGTGGTGGATTACGGCCCACTCCCTCTCACAGAGAGGAGGCCTGTGTCCCAGCAGTGAGAACATTAATAGGCTGATGATGATGATGATGATGAGTTCAATATACTTACGTGAAGGAAAAAAACACAAAAAATCCTTATTTCAGGGTTCAGTTTTCGACTTATATTTCGGTAAATAACTCCGAAACGTGACGCTTTAGGATATTATGTTATATGACATTTTTTGTTTGTATAAGTGTCTTCTATCTAAATATATGACTTTCAATTATCACCGCGATTCTGAAAAAAAAAACAAAATGGCGGCCTCACGTTAGGGCCACCCTCCATACAAAAATCTTCAAACCCCTTTAATTTCTTTCTTTCTTTCTTACTTTTTGACTTAATTATTTTTTCATTTACGATAATTGTTGGCGTCTGTTCAGCATTTTCAATATTAGTGCTTATGGTTTGTGATAATACGATGACAAAAGAAAGTTGTAACCTGTGTAGTCTTTCTGAAGTGAAAACTGTTGAGCACTTTTTTTGGGATGGGTAAAAAATGTTAAACTCGCGTCAGGCGTCAGGCGTCAGGACACGTGATCTGATCGAAAATTCGTAAGACGGAGGGAGAGTAGAATTTGTTGACAGCGCACTCTGTTTTATTTTTTTGGAATCGTTTTAATGGAGCTACAGCTGTCGTTCTTGTACTGATAGCAAGCCACATAAATTCCTGACATTTTAGTTAGATGGCGTTACTTAGTGTTCACTTCCATTGGCAGTCTCCAAAGACTGCCCCTCATGTTTTTTTTTTAATATTATTTTCTTTACGACACTCTGTTTTCTTGCCTTTTTGCTTAGGGGGGGTCTGTATGCTCAATATTCTTAAATTATTTTGCTGTTACAAATATTGTAGCCTCATAAATTGGGAAACAGAGTCTTCCGTTGGATATAACCTTGCATCACCTGCATGACATGGCTACACCACCTCCGAAACTCCTGTAGCTAACACTTAGCTCATAAGTTACAAACCTAATACTTGTGTTCCCAAGTAGCCGATATAATTAATGAGTGAGGCGGTAAACATCGTCAGTTGCGCAAGAGACTGGACTGGTTTCAGCAAGAGTGAAATTGATTGTAGTCACTCAACCGGTTGGGGGCTGGTTGAAAACTAAACGGATTTTTCCATGTTATCACAGTTTTATCTAGATGCTGTAATACGTATTGAGTTCAACTATAACATAACAATATTCTTGGTACTAAGCTGTTCTCGATTTCTGGCATAAGATAGATAGCAAGAGAATTGGAATAAATTGAAACTAACTCGACTTATACAAAAACTCTACTACGTTTTTGTCAACAATAAGTTTTCTCGATCAAAGGAGATCATTCATTTTGGGATAAAAAAATTTTTTTGGCGGCCATCAATAATAATTACATGTTTTGAAAGAACACATAAAACGTATTATTTTTTACTATGGCGTCAATGTCGAGAACAATTTGGGTTCGGAGATATACCCATTTTAAGAAAAAACATTGTTTTTGGCGGCCATCAATAATAATTACATATTTTGAAAGAACACTTATAACGCATTATTTTTTACTATGGCGTCAATGTCGAAAACAATTTGGGTTCGGAGATATGACCCATTTTAAGATAAAACATTGTTTTAGGCGGCCATCAATAATAATTACATATTTTGAAAGAACACTTATAACGCATTATTTTTTACTATGGCGTCAATGTCGAGAACAATTTGGGTTCGGAGATATACCCATTTTAAGATAAAACATTGTTTTAGGCGGCCATCAATAATAATTACATATTTTGAAAGAACACTTATAACGCACTATTTTTTACTATGGCGTCAATGTCGAGAACGATTTGGGTTCGGAGATATACCCATTATGAGATAAAACATTGTTTTTGGCGACCATCAATAATAATTACATATTTTGAAAGAACACTTATAACGCACTATTTTTTACTATGGCGTCAATGTCGAGAACGATTTGGGTTCGGAGATATACCCATTATGAGATAAAACATTGTTTTTGGCGACCATCAATAATAATTACATATTTTGAAAGTACATTTATAACGCATTATTTTTTAATAGGTAGTACCTACAAAGGCGCTGCATGTTACGGTAAAAACCTGTCCTAACCTAGCATTTCCTCCCGCGCCCCTTCCCATGGGCTTCACCCCACACTACACAATAGATACGCGTGTCGTGACTCAGTTCATTCACTCTCATCCATCCCGACAACAGCATCGCTTTCGACAACCCTGACAAAGCCGACTGCCTAGTCAATAGCTTAGAGTCCTAATGTTCTCCCAGCTCCCAACCAGTAGACCAAACGCACCTTTACAAGGTTGATGCTGAATTTGAATGCAAAGCTTCCCACCCGTTGAAGACCCTGATGGTCCTCTGCCTCCCGTCACTCCAGACGAAGTGCACGACATCATAAAAGGACTCCACCCTCGGAAAGCTTCCGATTCAGACGGTATCACCAGTAAGGTGTACAAACTCCTCCCCGCTCTTCTCATTATACTTATGATCGCCATCTTCAATGGCGCGGCGCCTTGAGCAATAAGATCTTTCCGCAACCGTGGAAAGAAGCCACCGTTATCAGTATCCCTAAGCCAGGCAAACCCAAGTCTGAGTCCTAAGTTACCGTCCCATAAGTCTCGTCAATGTAGTACGGCAAATCTACTTAATTATAAGCGTCTAAAAGACTATGTCAAAATTCAAGGCAAAGGCAAAGAGTCGAGTTTGTCGAGGCAAAGAGCCTCATACCCAATGAGCAGTTTGGTTTCCGAACCCAACACTTATAAGTTTTATGCCCTGGCTGGAGGCCTTAATTTATTGAGGCACCCACAGGAAAGTCCGATTAAGCAGCCAACAATCTCCTTGGTTAGCCCAGCGAGATATCATACATAAAAATAAAATAAAATAAAATCAGTTCTGTCACTCGTCATTTGGTTCCTTGTTCACTAGTCACTGTTTTTGCGAATCATCTTTTTTCTCGTCGTGTATTGTTGGGATTATTTTTTTGACATAAACCTGTGACCATTGGTAGAATAACGGATTTGTTTTTATCATGGAAAGATGATGCTTTCTTATTATGCTCGTAATAGATCCGGGCCCTCGAGTGTCGCGACTGGAGACGACGTCTTAGAAATCGTGTCGTATTATTAATATCAGGCAAGTTAATTACATTCAGATCAATGTAAACTTCGATTATGTACATACATACACATACATACAAACACAATATTCTATAATGTAATCAGCGAGGTAATTCTCGACATTTCAACTCTGTTGTATGATTTGTAAAAAGCTCTCTGCGTATATAACACTATAACTATTGGTTGATGGAATGCATTTATGAGGCTGGTGCTGCTTCCCTAAAATCATACATCATGTGTGGCATAATTACCCTATTAAAAAATCTTGGTGGAATAATTTATAAGATGTCGTATCCAGTCGCGACACTCGGGCGAAGGCAAACTCGATTACGTCATTTTAAGTTCAGAGTATTAATTACTACACTAGTGTTAGTAATTGACTCTGTAACAATAAACTCCCGTAGGGTATGAAGACTAAAAGTCTGTAACCAGTGCATCCTGCCCGTTATGACATGCGGTGCCGAAACGTGTACACTGACAGTCGGGCTAGTCCACAAATTCAAGGTCCTTCAGCGCATTATGGAGCGGACTATGCTCTGTGTTTCTTTGAAGGATAAGATCAGAAATGAAGTTATCCGGAGTTATCGACATACCCTGCAGAGTGAGCAAGCTGAAGTGGCAGTGGGCTGGCCATGTTTGTCGAAGAACTGACAGCCGGTGGAGCAGACGAGTTCTAGAGTGGAGACCGCGTATCGACAAGCGTAGTGTGAGAAGCCTCCAGCTAGATGAACCGACGACCTTAAAAAGTTGTCTGACTGCATTCGGAATTCGGAGGACGGGATGTTGCGTCGTAGCTTAGGACAGGCCTATGTCCAGTAGTGGACTGCGACTAGGTTCAGTTCATTGTACAATAAACCAAGTAGACGTTAAAGGAGCTATTTCTCTCGTTTACCCGTATCACATTTCTGCGCCCACGACTGTAAATCTGACACTGTGTATGTCACTAAGAGTATGTCTGGTCACGATCCTATGTACCTGAGTTCGACATCATTACAAGATGACGAACATAATATGTAGACCAGCTATCTAATTACGCAACACATTTTCGTAAACGATTCCGATTAATTTGTTTCATTTTGACAGTTCAACAACATTCATTGCGTTATTTACGTTGCTGAACAGAAATTATTTTCTGTTCAGCAACGTAAATAATCTTTTGAATCAATGGATTAGCAATCTGTTTCAAAGCGATTCAGATTCTGATTGATTGTGCATTACGTAATTAGGGTACTGTAATAAGAATACTTATTAAATAACTTCATACCTTTGTTTTATTTTATTGTAATCCATCCATACTACGCCGAATATAGATAGGCTAGATAGTTATTAGTGTTGTATGTGTCAGGTGGTATCACCCAGCTCAAAATATCGGAATAATAATTATATGGTATTTTCGCGGTATGGCTGGATGTACATAATTTATTTAATTTAAAGATCGTTGTATATCTTTACTCACAAATACTTTACAGCGTTGTCGCCATACAAAGAAATGTTTCTACTACTGCCGCCATTTAAATAATATGTAATTCATTCTTGGCCGCAGACTTTTTTTTTTATCCCAAATCGCCTAACAAAATGAATGATCTCCTTTTCGAGCTATCTGCATTGAGAAAATAGATGAAACTATAGAGGTATAAGGAACAGGGTGTACAATTCATTCATCCTCCATAGAAAAGGGAATATCCTCTGACCAGACGGGTGTCGTGTCTGTTGGGCAATAGCCCGACGAATAATATCAGGGCGTTATATATATGCTGGTCGCGCGGTAAACTCTGCTAGCGTGATCCAGGATTTAGCGTGACATCAGTGTGATGCGTAGTTCACTTATGGCGTTTTAGATGCCGCCATAAAACTGACAATGACTGCAACTGATAGCCATGAAAGTAATCTTGTCTTATGCACCGTATTTTCTCAGCACCAAATTTTAATATGAGTTGTTTTTCTTTAACCTACCATCAGACAGGTTGAAAACTAACCCAGCCAACTTCCTCAAAAGCTGCGTTGATAAGTTATTAAACAACATTTATATTCATAACAAGCTTATTATATCTTATTCCTATAAAGTTTCGCTTCGCACATCTTCGACTTTGACCCCCGACCTTTGCAGAGTCAATTCAGTAGTGGTTCCGCTAAACCCGTCATACGATACATCTTACTCACTCCTATACCCAACAGTCTTCATTGCTATATTAATTCAATTAAAATCTGACCCAAATGATTCAAATATTCCATTAACTATTAATATTTCACCGAATACCATTAGGCTTCAATGTGTATAAATCTTGGCAAAATGGCGTGCGCATATTATTAATAATACATATAATAAATCATTCAGAACCCTTCCCTTTTGGGCGTCATATGCGAAATATGTTGACTTAGGAATGAAGTAGAAACATTACAACTGAGTATTAGGTTTGATTCATGCTCCCACTATACTACGTCACACACTATACAGTATACCACATATCATTTTGGTATCGATACCATATCCATTCACTACGAATAGGGAAACAGCGTTATATCTAAACAAACATTTATCAAAAGAGCTGTAAGTAGAAATGGCTCTAGTTGTGATCGATATTGGATCCTGATTAGGGCTATTATCCCTTGCTTCCGTGCTAAAGATATTCAGGATTTATGTGTTTCACGGCACCTTATTTCCGGCAGTAGATAGAAACTTTTCAGTGAATTCAATTTAAGTTATAGGACATAACACTCTCTTTGATGTTGCACCAGAAGGCACTCTTTTATAAAGGGTATCAAGGAAACGCGGTGACCAGGGAAGCATAGCACATAAGGGAGGAGTCCTACACAAACTCAGAGGTCACAGTCTCTTTTAAAGTCCAGACATAATCTTGGTCATAAAAGGACCACGCAGATTATTGTCTGAAATGGTTTTTTGACGAAAGAAAAACACAGATTTGAGTGGATCTGTCCAGTCAGTGCACCCATTTGTCAGTAATCGTGTAGCAGTCCGAAGTTCCGAACTTAATTAGCTCAACGACTCGACGAAAATATCAAAGATTGTAAGAAAACAATGTCGATATATTAGACTGACTGTTAGTAGAGTTTGCATGGGTGGAAATTTTCATTTCAAAAAAGTTGTATGCGCCTTATACCAAGATATAGCCTATTAAAAAGATACAGCTGTCGGATTACTCATCTGATCATAGTTTTTAATATCTACCAAACTCTCAATAGTTCACGATATAATTATAAGCTTTTGGTCATGGATATAAATATTCAAGATTTTATATATTCAATGAAGCAAATCGATTAATATATGATTTATGATTATATTATGGCTATAAATCATGAAGTTTGATGGAAAATTAGGTTCATTGGTCTATTAAAAGAAAAACAAGTTGTTATGGTGTTGCCGAATTAGATTTATTTGTATCTTTAATGAGGTATTTGTTAATCTTGGGAACCTTAAAAAGCAAATCTGTTTAGACTTTATCATAAAGTGTCTCGTCCACGAGATGATAATAATATCTAGAGCGAGTTTAAAGCAGTCTATATCTTCTTCTTTTTAGCATATCGATGGCAAAAAGCTCAAATATGTTTGGCCCAAAATTCTGCTGCGCGAACTCTGTTCACTTCCGCAGTCATAAAATCATCAAGTGATCAGGTGAAAGGGTATTCAGTCTATATGTTGATGGACATGGAATATGTTGATGGAAAAAAGAGAAAGAGTTTTTCCTAGATGAATCTTCAAGCAATCTAGTTTATTGCTGTAACGTATATCGTTCAAGTAAACACGATAAACGTCAGAGAAGGCAGAAAAATCTGACAGAGAATAGAATAGAATGATGATTTTGACAACTTTTGTTAGTACAGTGTTCAACTTTGCCAAGCAGATATTGTCATTTGTCTTGGCGGCTAAGTAGGCTCACACCCAATGTGTATTCTTGATAGAATCAATACAAATTGAATAAATAACTTCGCAGGAGAACCAAGGTAACCGACATAACCCGAAAAATTGCTAAACCTATGTGGCAATGGACAGGGCACATTGCTTGCAGAACAAATGGCCGATGGGGCCGAAAGGATCTGGAGTGGCGACCGCGTACCGAAAGACGTAGCGTTGGAACTTGGAACGCCTCCCACAAGGTGGACCGATGACCATCTAAAAGCCGCAGGAATTCGTTGGATGCGGGAAGTACAGAACCGGTTGAAGTGGCGGTGTTTGGGGGAGGCTATATCCTTGGACGTCTTTCGGGTGAAATAATGATGATGAAATAACTTCGTATATGCTTGATGAAGCTAATATGGCAGCCATTGCTTAAATGGAAAATTTAATTAAATTACAAATTGAGAAAGGACTTAAACGATACGATATGACAAATAACCTTCAGTATGAGCAAATGTCCACGCTTATTATACCTTTAGCATTAATAGAAGTATAATTAATTATCTTCTTAGTTACAATGTGTGTTGGCATCAGTTCCATACAGTAGTCAGTGTGTCGGGCCTAAAGATCGTAATCAGGTGTGATTTGTGGCAGTTTGCGAGATTATCTGTGCTCACCATCGTTATTGGGTAAGCTGTTATTTACACCCACTTGTGGGTTATTAATGTGTTGATTAATAAGCCCAACTGTTCAGTAGCACGACCTACTGATTATCCTTGGACGTCATGCATGACAGACGAATTGTCGCAGTATGTTCGGATCATTTCATCCATTTTGTAATTTAATTCCGTTGCGTAGGCGAAAAGGACTTGGTAAGAACATAATGGTGATAGTGACTGATGCCCCGTTGATTTACAATCTGTGAACTTTGTAATGTAACTATCTCCGTGATACAAATAACTAATTTACACTACACATGCCTGTATTTTGTTTGTATACGTAGTAACGTTAACTTTACTTTATAAACGTTGCTTTAACTTATGAGATGATTCAACAGACGCTAGAACTTCACGTTTATAAATAAGGGGTATGTGTTTTATTTTTTTAAAAACGACTACGCTAGAATTAATTTATTCGCCAATCCTTGGCACACATCATTCATTTGTCATGACACCATTAATATCAATTAAAAGCTAAATATCAACAACATGTCATTTAATTACTTCTGTTAATTACTCCCTATATCGATCTCTACACCTACCCTTTACAATCGATAAATCCACACATCACACGTGTTTTAATTATCCAATTTGTATTGCAGTCATAAGAAATGCCGCGCGGTGATTGGCTGTTACAAAACACTGCACGCGTGCTGTCGCACTTTCCTGATTTATTATTGGTCGTTTTACTAATGAATTATTTAATGGCCACCGTCATAAAACCAGTGACAAGTTGTATACATTTATTTTAAGTTGTAATGGTGAGGCGTGAGTCGGAATGGACTGTTGGGGGCCCGTAATTGGTTCACGATAATATTTTCCCTAATGGCTGCCCAAAAATTTGAATGCATAATTTCCCATCATTAAATAGAAACATTAAGTGGATAGAGGATGTAAAATCTTGTTATCTTTTTATTTGACTTTTAGACGTGGTTTATTAGGAGGCCAATGTTCTGCAGTTGGACATTTACGATGCAATGTTACAGCCAAAAAGTAATAGTGTCCAGAGACATAGATAGTTAATAATAGAGATATAGATTAATTAAATAAATAAAATAAAATTATGTTTATTTATCTCCACAAATTACATTCTTATACTAGTTACATACGAAGTTGACAGATATTTAGACACAATGTTGCAATTAACCCTACATTGCAGTGAATAATGTGACAAATCTGGGAAAGTATTTGTAAACCTAGCTGTTAAAACTGGGAAGTTAGTAAAATTTTGAAAGCCTGTGTCATTTTTGCTAACATTTCATACTTTCAGTTTCAAAATTATTAAATTTTGTTATACAACATGGTATTGTGGTTTCTTACCAATATCCACAGTCAAAAAATCAACACAAGTAAGCAGGTTTATAAGGACATTTACCATTATTTTGATCCTTTTTCCTGTGGAACCCTAAACCGTGTGAATCAAAGTTAAGAGCCAACTTGTGTGTTTTACAGCATTTTTATTTGTACAGGACATAAAATTAATGGTGTCAGGTATTTGATTATAAGTAGCTTTGCATTACATTTATAGATGTTTTTTATGTCCCTATTAATTTAATTTATAGTCTTGCCGATTAATTTGTGGGTTTATGTTTCAAAGGTTTATGACCAAATAGTTTTTTTATATAACTTCCTATTTTTTTGTAGGTTTTGACGTACTAACAACCTATATTACAAATATAATGATAAAGGACTTTATTATTTAGAGTAAAATGCGCGATTTTTTTGCATTTATGAGATGGATAGATAAATAAAGGATCTAAAAGAAATGTAGGGTCAGTGACAGCTCGGCCCGCGTCAACTCAACCCGAATAATACCAGATATTTCACTCCCGATTACGATGATTTGTACGGTTAGGCAGAAAATCTATATTTTAAAATTAAGGCAGCGAGAACATGAAAATCGAGGTCCAAACTCTCGACATTTACTTACGTAAAAAAAATTTACAAGTAGGAATAATAATTATTATAAACTGCTACTGTTCAACATCCATATAAAAATGAATTTTGACTTTTTATAAGAAGAGAGAATATTCTGAAACAGCGGCTTTTTAATAATAGGACTGCCATGTCAATATCAATCTGCCTAGCCTTTCCCCAACTAGGTTGGGGTCGGCTTCCAGTCTAACCGGATGCAGATCCCATTATTTTACATGGAGCGACTGCCTATTTGACCTCCACAACCCTGTAACTGGGTAATATGATACCCCTTGGTAAGACTAGTTGTCAGACTTTCGGGCTTCTGACGACCCGTAACGACTGTCAAAGATCCACGAATGACAGCCGGGACCAACGGCTCAACGTGCTTTTCGAGGCACGGAGGAGGCTCGATATTTAAAGACCCATCCACAGAGGCTAACTAATAACAGCTGCACTGGTCGATCCATCAGGTTAAGCTACGCTTGCCAGGGTTAGTCTGTGGTCCATCCACGATTATCAAAGTACTAGAGCTTCTGCCCGCGACTTCATCCGCGTGGAATAGTTACTTTGGGCTAAAGCTAAAAAAAAACCCAGATTTTGAAACATTTTTCATTGGTACTCCGCTCCTATTGGTCTTAGCGTGATGATATATAGCCTATTGCCTTACTCAATAAATGGGCTATCTAAAACTGAAAGAATTCTTCAAATCGGACCAGTAGTTTCGGAGCCTATTCGGTACAAACAAACAAAAAATTCTTTCCTCTTTATAATATTAGTATAGATAATGAAGAAAATAAAACAAGTCAATCATTTTAAAATGGTATGTGTGTCATCTGACAGTTCCTTTAGAAGTTGGTGATGGTTGGTTGGAGATGGGCCCATCCACGAACCAACCCCGGAAAACGTAGCTTAACTTGATGAATCGACCCGTGCGGCTGTTATAACTTACCCACGAGTTCCTCAGGCGACTGCCATGTACCTACCTTTTCCTATTTTATAAATATAACTTTTATACTATATCAATACTAATTGCTGTGCCAGTACCGACAGCACAATCAACTCTACACACTAACCTGCCACTTACAGTTCTAATCAAGAGTGAGAAACTCCTTCGACATCAATTAGGGACTAGCCACAGATTACCGTGTGTCGTCGTCTGAGAGATGTATGTCGATGTCTGAGAGATGCATGTCTACGTCTGAGAGACATGTGAAGCGGCGCCTACGATCTTACGTGTTTTAATTTACATTCGATTATCTTTACATATTTGTTTGCTGTTTACATATTCCCTTCCGTAAATAGAGCATTATTATGAATTATTTTACTATGCAATGCAAATATTATCTGCGGCATGCAAATATCTAAGGCTGGTGACACGGCAGACGAGGAAAAGTCTTGTCGTAATGACAGAATTTGTAATTTCTTTATATACCTACATACAGTCAATATCTATCATTTGTATCATCATCATTTCAGCCGAAAGACGTCCGCTGCTGGACATAAGCCTCGAGACCAAGCACCGCCACTTCGACCGATTCTAGAACTTTTTTTTTTCTTCATCTTGGTAGCTATATTTTTGAAACGTTTGGGGTTGAAACACTAGGGCCGTGGGGTCCGAGTGCTCATCGAGTATTTCGGGACATCGCCAAGCGGCTGGTCGACTCTTTACGTGAGAAAGGAGGTGTACTTGTATATAATATATTATTATTATTTTAATTCTGTTAGTTTTCAAATCATGTTAATAACATGTATAAATAAATACCTGGTATATTATACTAATTTATTTTTAAATTCCGGAAGAGGTAACGTTGGAAGGCCGCCCACAAGATGGACCATAAACTTGTGAAGGCCGCAGAAATCCGCTGGATGCGGGAAGCACAGAATCTATAACTATATTATAAATTAAAATCGCTTTTTGTGTCTGTCTGTATGGCCGCATTGTTATTGTTGTTATTGTTGCCCTTATAATTTGTACAACTCATTCTTTTATTTTGATTTCATTTGACATTTACAATTTTAATTTTAATCCTGTTACTTAAGTAATTTGTACTTATTTTAACTGCATTGACATTTTATTCTGTTGCAGTATTGTGAAATTTATTTTTATGTAATATGGGTTATGCCTGAATTAAATGAATTTTATTTTATTTATATATTTATTGTTCTAATAAACTTCACAACGGATTTTGCCCCGGTTTTCACCATAATTTAGACAAGTTCAGGAAGTTTTATGTGAATGGCGGAAATACGTTACTGAGCTGAGTAATCGGGACGCAGCGGCGCTCGACAGAGTCTACATCATAACGCGCGGACCGGCAGGAGCTAAGCAGAGTTCATGGGTGGCGGTCAAGCAGTAAAGTTGTTTAGAAACTGTCGTGCGTTTCAAATAGTTGTGTTGTGTACCTATGTGTGAACTGCAATCGGTTTTTCTATTGCTCAATAACCAAGACTACCCATAGTAGTTAAAATATGGCTGATAATAACGAAAGAGACATACCTTCCTCTGTTATAAATATTTATATTAAACTTACATATAATATAAAGAAATCAAGATGTTTTGTCAAGTCCTAACCATACTATTTTTTGGAGAAAAAAAAATACGGAAATTGTTCTACCGGTGTCGCGTCGTGCTTGTCTGCGGGACTTTAACATAAATATCTTGTATTGCTTTGTTACTGCTCATCATGAATAATTTACATGAGATCCACTGATCACGGTCTAATGAAAAAGCAATAATTTTCAGATGCATCTGCTATATTAGAAACCACTTTTACAAAATCCTCATTCAAAATTGAACCCTTCATCGCTCTCTACCTTAAAGAGAAACGTCGTCCTAACTCTTATCAAATATATCAAGTATTTATGTAAACTCCGTGAACACAATAAAACATGTTATTATTGTTGATAACGTAGTAAAGCGACGCAACTAACGAAGCTGTTGGTTTATGGTCATCTAGATCGGTTGTTCGTTAACCAAATACAGCGGTCTTGGTTGTTCGCCGGTTAACGCACTGGGTTTTAAAACGGCGCGGGGATATGCAGTTTTTTTTTTTTTTTTACTTTTTGTAAATAATACAGCTGAACTTTAGCCATTGTATTTCAATTTATTTAAACTTAACTTTAACTAAAAACGTATCTATTACAAAAAAAGACTTCAAATAATATTGCTGTAAACAAAGATTTATGGAAGTAAATTAAGATATAAATCAATATATCAATAAGTTATAAAAATGATCGGTTAAACAATATTATCATCAATAGAGTGTGAATAAAAATAACTTAAGTGTCTGATCATAAATTAAGAAGCTTATTATAACCATAAGACAATATCCTTATTGTAAGAATATTGTTACTGTGGTCATTAAAGCAATAATATTTGAAATACAAATGGTGCTTAATGAAGTGATTTCCGTCGATTGTTTCGATAAAATGACGGTGGTTATAAAATTACACTAAAATTGAAATGTCTCTTTTCATTTGCTATGTACAGTTTGAATACGTTTCTTGGAGACGAATAGAAACGAAAATGTTTTTCATCACCACGTTTTCTCCTCTCAGTGCGTCAAGAGCTTTTAGTAAACCATAAATTATTTCGCCGAATTAAGTAGTATTATTACGATTCTTGTCCATTATTTTCTCTATATATTATTTAGATTGTCACAATGAAAGCACTATCAACTGTCAAGTACCCCTTTTTTAGACTTATAGTTCTGACCTACTTTTCGGTAGGCCACTCCCCAGAACTCTTTTATTGCGCTACCACGAACGAGCAATCACGGTAGATGATCAACATCTAAGCTAAGCTCGTTGCATGTTATTTTTATTTCCTAACCAAAACAAACGTTATAAATACCGTCGCGTTTTCCCTCTGCAGATTACGTAAACTGCGTAGCTTTACAGTGGTTCTGGGCCACTCCCTTATCTCGTCGCGCGTTGTTCCGCCCTCATATATCTGTCGCGCGCTGAGATATGTGGCGGTACTGGCGGTATTCAACATTTTGCTGTTCTGCGGCGCTGGGACGACTGGGACCTCTTGTTAACACGTTTGTGATACTGTGGTATCTGCTGGAGGTCAAGTCTAACTTTTAGGGTACCAGGTTTGGATGTCAGATGTTAAGTGAAACGGGTCGATAACGGTCTGTGCTATAGAAGGAGTTCTAGATTAGAGAGGAGAGAAATGTAGCAAAATCTTCTGATGGAACAGAATTTGTATAAAATTTTCTGACTGATAGGTTAGCCGGAACTTTTTAGCTGGTGGAGAGACAGAAAAAATGTGAAGTATATTGTTGGATAAAAACCACAAAATTAAAGCTTGCTTGCTTGTTTGTGTAAACGCGCAAAGTTAACCAAAATTATTTAATTTCATAGATCAACGAAATATATTTATTATCTAAATTGTTTGTAATTGTTTTTGGTTACGATGGAATTGGAAGCGGATGACCGGGTATCAATAAACACTTAAATACCTTATCAGCTTATCAACAAACACTTAAACCTAAAACACCTCAAAATCACTGACCGCAACTAGATCAGTTAGTATAATTTAAAATTAATATAATCAGCAATGCAGTTAACAGGACGCCGTGACAATTTAGTGTTAGCCACGCTGCACAGATTTGTGGACAAGACAAGGTGCCACAAGGACGCTTGATCAGTTTGAACCATAGATATACATAGTTTGAACAGACGGTATGCTGGCGCTGGCGCCTGCCTCTGTCACGAGTGGAATATGCAGGTACAAGGGAAATAATTGGGCTGGAAAAGTTTAAATGGATGTTGGTTCGGTGGTTTTGTCAATAGAAATTGATTGCATGTGCTCATAGCGGAAGCGCAAGGAGATGGCGTATTCTGTAGCAACTGCGAAAATGAAAAAAAATAAGGAATATAGGTTGACAAAACGACCTAAAGCAAATTATAATTAAGCTTTTCTTGTACCTAGTAATTGAAACATTTCCCAGCACAAACATACAAAATTATTAAAAAAAAAACATGCGAGGCAGTCTTTGGAGACTGCCGATGGAAGTGAAAACTAAGTAACGCCATATAACGAAAATGTCAGGAATTTATGTGGCTTGCTGTCAGTACAAGAACGAAAGCTGTAGCTCCATTAAAACAATTCCAAAAAAAAAAAAAACACTTTGCGCTGTCAATTCTACTCTCCCTCCGTCTTACGATTTTTCGATCAGGTCACGTGACGCCTGACGCGAGTTAAACATTTTTTAACCATCCCAAAAAGTGCTCAACGCACCTAAAGAAGCTTTCACTTAAAAATAAATCAGTAAATAAAATAATGACTGATTCAACCAAGCCATAGGTCTCTAGTTCGAGTCCAAGACACGCACCTCTGACTTTTCGGATTCATAATATGCGTATTGTATAATTATCACTTGCTTCAAAAACGGTGAAGGAAAACATCGTGAGGAAAAGGGCATGCCTGAGAGATATTTGGCGGCATGTGAAGCCAATTGTCTGAGGTTCCACATGAAAAAAAAGAAGAAGACCCATTCTAAACAAGTGACAGTCACTATGATATGCGACAGTCGTGTCTCCATAAAGACTCTTTGATTGTCTTGGGTTACTTCGACAAATGGACATGCTTTATAATACACTATTTATATATTTATGCTTTAGTATTCACATAAAAAAACAACGGTTTGCACTCCAGGAGTGCCGGCAGAAGTGAAAACTTGAACATTAACGTTGTGCATTTTTGAATATTTTGGAATGGTTAGGGAATAATTACGCATGAATTGCTTTATTTATCAGTATAAAAGTACTGTCATTTATGTGGTTAAATACAATATTCATTACTATATTTATTTATTTATTCAATATAGTCTAACAAAAATAATCAATTTATTACCCATCAATATGGGTAAAATTTCTTACCTCGCAATCTTTACGTAATGTCAAAGACTATTTATTTTGATATTTACTTAGTCGGTTGCTAGGCAACGGATCTTACGGCACGTTCTGACGCGAGTTTAACATTTTTGCACGACTCGTAATGCGAAGCATTAGAGTGTGCTCTACGATCGAAAAATTATTTTTGCCCCATTTCTGTAACTGTTTTTATTGTTACACTCCTGCTAGTACACAGAACCTACTTAATTTATATACCATTGTATAGATGATTAAATGGAGATTAATACTGTACTTTTTAACAATTGATTTAATGCAGCAGAAATGGAAAAAGCATAAAAATAGTTGAAAAAAAATTCCTGTCCGTCAATTTATGAACCCTGAAAACATTGTAGCTTGCGATAAAATCAATTAATTGAGTCAATTTTTTTTATACATTCGTTTTAGCCGTAGAAGGAACCCTATTGAAAACTAAATATTTCCAACGTTTGAGTAAGTTGCCTAGCAACCGCCAAGTAAATATCTTTGTCAGTCGTTGACATTACGACATTTACGACTTCATGAAAAGTGATAAATTGTTCATTTTTAAACTATGTTTTGAATTTCTTTTTCGTTTATGAATGTGAGGAATGTGTATGAATAAGTATGAGGCGTGCACTTTTGGATTTTCCAAACTATTTATTATCTTGGGTTACTTCGACAAATGCACATGATATGCTTTAGCCTACACATAAAAAAGTCCCCACCGCACAATCCCATGGCCCACTATGCAACAAGACCGATCAGTTCAAAATGAACTATCAATTCTGTCGGCCAACTATCGCGCTACGTGTCAGGAGGATTGCGTGAGGGATAAGACTCGACCGGATTAAGTAATTCCAGTAGCTGATAAACTAACTTGAATGGAGTCAAAGGCGTTCAATTTGTATCAGAATTGTAAAGGTATTTGTTGTTGCAAGTTCCTCCGCTTTATATTTAACTCCAAACCGTTGAACAGGTTGACAGTGGTATTCTGTAAGATCAGTCTGTGAGAACTAGGGTTAATTGATAGCGAGTTTTGCTGTCCGTGTGCTTTTATCATTTTCAGTGTTAAGGTGAAAGTTTTGTGAGAAAGAAGTGAAATGAGTACTTCGTTAAACAGAATAGCTGCTGAAAACAATATCGTTTTCACGATATTTGCAAATATGTCTTGAAATGTACGCAAATGCATTTCACTACGGGTGGTCGGTAATTCATCATCTTTATCTATAGGTACTAGGTTCTAATATTATAAAGAGGTATTGTTTGTATGTTTGTAAGTTTGTATGTGGGGGTGACCTCCTTAACTACCAGTCGGATTTGAAAAAATCTTTTGGCATGAGATAGTCCAATACTTGACTACGAAGTCGCGGGCAATATACAGTGTGTCCGGACATGGACTAGCGATATTCTAAATACTTAAATATAAACTATTTTAAAGTACAATTATTTTTTTAATTACACTCTAGGTTTGTAATAATTATTGGTTGAATTGCATAATTTTTCTTTTTTTTTCGATTTTCACATTTTTTTTCAAAAGTTATGGAATTGTGAACACAGTACTTTATAATGCAGATGGTAGATAATATTATTGCCTTTCGAATAAGCCTATTTTTAAAACTTTGAGATATATGATATTTTTTGTAAAAAAAACAAAATGACTGCCACATAGCGGGGAAGTGTATTGGACCCAAGCCTAGAGTGTAATTGTACTTTAAAATAGTTTATATTTAAGTATTTAGAATATCGCACTGTATAGTATTGATAGTCTTATGATTAAGTAAATCACTTGCACATACAAAATTATAGAATCAAGCTTGCAGTATTCAATTCGCAAATCCAATAATTCCACATAAAAGAATATTAAAATAATCTTTCAGCAACCACAATTAACTACATTATCTCTTTACATGTTTTAAAGCCAGTAATAAAAAAATATTATAACCACCATTAAAAGTTAAACAATATTATTGAGTGTGCTCCAATAACAAGTCGTAAATAATCATATTTAATTTTATGACATTTTGAGTACTTACTGATACTCAAAGACTCAAAGCTGAACTGAGAGTACAAGACAAACAGAATGGATGGTAAGTACCGAGGATATCGTAAAATTGTATAAAGGGAAGGAGTTACGTTCCTCTTCAATATACTTAGACCCATCATCCACGATGCCACTGAAAATCAGGGGCGTAGCTACCGCCGTATCAGACGTATAAATGATACGGGGCACCCCAGGTGTATAAGTAAATCGTACCAGTTCCCAGCTAAAAGCACTAGGAAGTGGTGAAGGGCGGGCGTTTTTGGGGGACTGTCTTATGTAATTTTGACGTTCGAAAAGTGCTGATTCTCAGCCTAGTTTAAATAAATGACTTTTGAATTTTGAATTTTTTTGAATTTTGTACAATATTATCCAAAACCTCAAATTCTTATTGATGAGGAGCCCGTAATGAATGAATACCTAATGAAAATATGAAAATTAACGTAATTTCTTTATGGCTTACTGAGGCTTCAAGCTAAAGGCACGGTCCAACTATCAAGCTTTCATTTAGTAAAATTAACGTAATTTCTTTATGGCTTACTGAGGCTTCAAGCTAAAGGCATGGTCCAACTATCAAGCTTTCATTTAGTAAAATTATACAGAAAAACTAGCCTACGAGTCAGGATCAGGATGCTCTTAGGTGGCTTCGCTCGCTCTTGCAATGTCTAGTAAAATTCCAATGAAATCTTCATCAATCTCGGTTCAGTATGCTTAAAACTTAACGTATCTGAGTCAGTTTTCTAGCTCGCCTCGCTGGCTCTTGGATGCTCTTAGTAACGTCACAATGACAGCCTATGCTCTCGACTCAGGTTGCTACTTTCTTTATTTTGTTAAAAAAAATACCCTTCTTTGATCTTCGCTATAGTCAGATAAAAAGGGCCCCCGATATGTTTTGATACAGGGCCCCTTTACTACAAGCTACGCCAATGCTGAAAAGTAACATTTTACAAACTCAAATTAGCAAATAAGTAGCGAGAATGTCACAGCACTAGTATTTCAATCGCGGTCCGAACAAGACCCAACTTACTTACGTACACATACACATTACATAAGAATTCTACCTAGTACCTAGTACTATATCACGAGGATCAGTAGAATTATCTCTGAATTCTAAAAAAGACATATCGCAATCACCATTCTGCTTACCACGGTGGTCGCAAGAACATAACAGTGCTTGCATAAGCATATGTAATTGAAGGTATATAATAGATATTATAATGTGTACGAATGAATATTTAATGGACTACCAACCAATGAACGACGGCGCCAGTCCTTACTTGAAACTAATGAATCATGATAGAACGACTGATGCAATTATAAGTATCAGTATTGAATTGATAATATTCTATTGAAATGGTTTAGGAGTTGTACATACTTATGTAGGTACAAAGTACGACTTAATTTTGAATTTGGATTAGAATACGATTGTTTTTTGTTATGTTTAAGTCCCATGTAATAGGGGGCTAGCATATCTATGGGGCTAGCCTATTTGCCATCAACCGGACACTAATCCAGCAACCTAATCACGCAACACATTTTTGTAAACGATTCCGACTAATCTGTTTCATTTTGACAGTTCAACAATATTCATTGCGTTATTTACGTTATTGAGCAGATTTTTTTACGAACTGATGAAGCAATGGATTAGCAATCTGTTTCAAAACGATTCAAATTCCGGTTGATCGTGTATTACGTAATTAGGGTACAGATTCCGGGCTGCTACACAGAAATTTCTCATGGGAAAACTCGATAATACTTCACCCGACTTGGGAATCGAACCCAGTGCTTGCGATCACTAAACCAACGAGGCAGTCAGACACTCCAGACCAGTTCCATAATAATCCCTGAGCAAATTTTCCTAACAGTTAAGTAATAAAATAAACCAAACGGAAATTGGTTGTCCTTTTTATGACCATCATAAAGTCTAAAGTTAGCCCACAGCTTAAAAGTTATTCGTCACTTTATAAACGACTATGAAAACTTAAGTCAACATGATTAATGTGACAACTTAGTTACTTCTAGTGCAATGTTACACGATTTTAAAACATTGCCTTTGAGCAAGTGATTATGAATGCAGTGGAAGCCGTGACAAGCAGTACATACCTGGATAATTATGTATCTATAGGTACAAATATACCCTGGAAGTAACTATTTACTCTACTCTATAAACATAAAACAGTTTTATCCAGAAACGCAGAGCCAATATTGAAGATAGAAACAAGTTTGGTGTGGACTTGCAACAGGAAGAATCAGAAAAGAGATTTCTTTAGAAATAAGCATCACCTTTGTACGTATTTTTCTGTTCCTTTCTTCTTGTCTGTTGTTAAATGTGTGTACATAAATGGTTAAATAAATAAATAAATAAAAGAAACTTATATTTCTGCCAATAGCAAAATTACATTTATTACATTTTTCGACGAAAAAACAACGCGGGCGAAGTCGAAGCAAAAGTGAGTGAAATAAAAACAATACGGTTTTAATGAACGTGATTAAATTATGGGATTTATGGGAGAAAATGCAGTAGTTTTCAGTTATGTTCATGATATTAAAGTCTATGAACACTGAGCAGCAGAAAGGCAGTTTTAGGGTAGTAACAGAAAGAAACATTCATCACAGGAGCGCCAATTAAAAACTCGTAACTTGATAAATTCAATTGGAAGCCCATTAGATCAAATTGCTCCATCAAAACACCCACTAGACACAATTATCTAGTTGTACCTTTTAAACATGAGCCTAGTCCACCAATCCTCATCTTTATTAAAAGTTCATTATGTCACAGTTTAACACGAACGTTTCAACCAATTTCCAATCAAAAACCAGGTTAATGGACGTTGATTTATTTTCTTATAAATAATACTGAACTAGTCAACATTTTTAATGACGTATTTCACTTGCTTAGCATGACCGATACGTATGCAAATTGCTGTTAATAGAACGCTAACTGAAAAGCAATTTGATACAAATTATGAATGAAATCAATCGATCGATCGATTTGATAAGCGGGATCGATTGACACAACACCGATCGTATCAACGTTTAAGGACTTCGGTATACAGTGGGCGACGTACGTTCGGCGTCCGTAGTTAGTATGTATGACATACGCCGCACGTAGTAACTTAGTACAAAATGAATCGTAAGCCAAATATTAATTAGTAGCCGAGTCGCTGTTCTTGAAAGCAATCTAATGGGAGGTCCTTTTTGAGCGGCGGATGTTAACGGAATTATAATAGTTAATACAAGTCTAGCGCAGGATTCCTTTTGAGGATCTACTTCTGTACACAACTGAGACTTTAGACGGAGGACCATCATCGTTCATATTCACAAATGCACTGCTAGGTTTACGAGCATTTTTGATTTTGTTCCGGTGGCCTCCTCGTCAGTTTCGTGCTTCGCTGATCTAATTTTTAGCAATTTTCTAAAGGTTGGAAACTGCCCCATTTAAGATAGTCTTCATTCAAGTCAAGAGTTTGGAAAACATGAGTCATTACAAATTGGCCATATTATTATTATGCGTTTTATGGTAAACTTGACCAATACTTTCGATTTTCTCATAATTTACGATCTATTCTTATCCAAGACCACACATGCAGCTGGAGACATACCTTTAATAGGTTCGCTGACGCCGTCGCAGGCGCCGCGTGCAAGTGACGCGGCTCGGGCGGCGCCGGCGCATGCTAATCGATTATTTACATTTATAATATAATAATCGCTTTATCCAATGTCCACCCACGAACGAGATGTTTGTGGGATTACAAGAGTTGCAAATCTGATGGATTGGTGTTCGGGATAAGGGCGGTGACAGTCGGTATTTTGTTCAGATTAGGAGTAATGTAGCTTGACGTTAGTGTTTAGATATCGAAGGGTTTATGGGACACGGATATTTAAGGTCCGTCTGAATTATATTGAGCTTTAGTTAGAGGTCACTCTATAAGCCAAAAGCAGTATTTTGACAAGACAAAAAAGGTTCCTACTTTCTTCAGTTATATCGCTAATGAAGGGACTAGTGATGCACTTGACAATGATTCCATTTTTTTATCGTCAGAGCAATTATCATTGGAAATGTTGTATGATTTTACTGCACGAGCGATAATAACTGATTGTATTCTTATCCTAAATGATTATCGTCATATTTCATATGACACTTCACAATTCATACCTACGGATCTTGCCACTCCTATCGCCTACGTTAGGACCAACCACAAAAGGACCAGCTTACCCGATGGCGTCATCTCTACCATCAATCCACTCCTGACCAAGAAGATAATCCGCTGCATTCCTAAAGAAGCCATTAATCATATCATAATATAAACAGAGCGAACTATTTTGCTTCTAGATACGCAAAACATTAGCATTCTTGTTTCTATTAATCAAAGTAAAGGAAAACCTGATAGGCAGATTTTGTGGTTCGCCTTCGAAGGCTGAATATCAAACTATTTAAGAGTTGGTACACGAAATAGTATTGATGGCAATTGCTTCATTGTAGATGAGAGATATCGAAAGTATATTTATACATATACCTATCTTGTATATAGTATTTGCCATTTCCAACTATGTTTGGGTCGGTTTCCAGTCTAACCGGATGCAGCTGAATACCAGTATTTTACATGGAGCGACTGCCTATCTGACCTCCACAATCCAGTAACTGGGTAATAATAGCCCTTGGTAAGACTGGTTGTCAGACTTTCGGGCTTCTAACGACACGTAACGACTGTCAAAGATACACGAATGTGCTTTTCAAGGCACGGAGGAGGCTCGATATATGTATAAAGATCACTCATCCAAGGACCAACCCCGACAAGCGTAGCTTAACCTAATAGATCGACCGATGCAGCTGTTATGACTTAGCCACGAGCTACTCTAGATATCGAAAGTATAATGAAGAGAATAAAACAAGAAATAATTTTATAATGGCATGTGTTCGTCTGATAGTTCCTTTAGAAGTTGGTGACGCACTGGGCAAGTGTGACGTCATATTGAAAGAAGAAGAACTTCATTAGATGCATCTGAATTTATTAAAAGGATCGAATTTTGCATGACTCAATTAATGTAGGTTGACAATCTGTCTCTTTTATCAGCTTTTAACCTATATTTTTACTAAAAGTGTTTCTTAAGTTCTAAGTACTGCTTTGGCACTAATTATTATGACTGTTAAGGACGTGGTATATTTGTGACTGCTAAAGTAATTGACAAAATGGCCATCAATTGAAAACGGAATATGGAGATTTAAAAAAAGACGTGTGGCACTCGGGGACTGCCCCGGCGAAGCTATTGCATAGCATTTTTTATCAACTTACGCAATTGTAAAATATTAACCCGAATACAAGAAATAGCAATGATGACATTGACAGGAACTGTTATTCACATTTATAGTTTTTAAAACTTGACACAACGTAATGGCCGGGAACATCAAACTAATAAAAAGGTTTTAATTTAACTATTAATAGTCAAGGATCATTCGTCTAAGTAAATTTGAACTTTATTGTAAAACAGTTAAACATAATTTTCAATACAACACTCTCGTATCATTCGTTTAAGTAAATTTTAACTTTGTTGTCAAGCAGTTAAACATAATTTTCAATACAAAACACTCTTTTCTTAGGTAGTATTTTTGTTACGAAATTTCTGGATTAGGTCTCCACGCTCAAGGCCCGCGATAGAAGCTATGCAATAGCTTAAAAATTGTGACAAGGATTTCTACTACTGAAGTTTAATTTGCATATTTCCAGCCGCTTGTATCCGGCTATTAAAGTATGTCATCGACTGCCGAAATTGATGAACTAGCTCCCTGCGGTTATTCACGAGATTTTTCGGTGTTGAAAATTAGGACCCGCTTAGCACGTGGTTTTTGTAGTTCATGAATTCATTCGAGTTGATGATCTTGTGTTTCATAAATTGAATCGTCATCATCATCAGCGGGAGGAGCTTGATTCCTACCGAAAGGACTGGCCGGTACTAGCAATAGACAGAATTGTGTGGAAAAGGAGATGAATGCGTTTGGCCAGAAGTGGGATACTACAGTTAGATAAGATTAGAAAGATTCATCATCAATAGTTTGTTGTTGTTCACCAATCCTAACATTCATCTCCTTCCTATACTTAATTCATCTCTTGCAATGCAACACATGTACTATAATTATGATTGTTTTCGTTCCAGCTCTTGATCATGATTTTTTGCACAGCTCGTGCATTCAGTTCTGGATTGTAAGATGTCCATGTTAACTATACTATTAATCTTTTAATAATTAATTTAGTAGGTTCTCGGGTATAACTTTAATACACCCTGCCTCAAAAAAGTATAGTTTTTCACAAAAGCTAGGTCAAAGAATGTGACATTTAGATTATTTTCACGTGTGCTAGGCGCATAGTTGCAACCGATTGGTTGCTGAGCGGGAGCCCGATAGATCCGGAGATGGGCGGTGCTATCGACCCACAGGCCGCAGCTACGAAGATGGATCAAAATTATAGAGTTGTGAATGGATAGAGGTGAATAGTAAATGGCTTTTCTACTAGATACTGATAATGTCCGAATTTGCGAGCAGTCGCTGAATGTTTTAAGGAAAGCTCAAAATTGATGAATATGATAGATAGAACTTATCGTAATTTTTCCCTTATAGGTTGTACCCAATGCTGTGATGGCCTAGTGGTATTGGCCTCGACTTACGAGTTGCAGGTCGTGGGTTCGAACCCAGGCAGGCGCTTTACTTTTTGTTAATAATTTCATTATCACTGCTCAAACGTGAAGGAAAACATCGTGAGGAAACCGGCATGTCCTAGAACCAAAAATTTGAAGACATTTGTCACATCTATTAACCCACACTGGGCCCGCGTGGTAGATTATAGTCCACTCCCTCTTGAAGAGAAGAGGCCTGTGTTCCAGCAGTGGGAACATTATAGGCCGAATATGATATATATTATGTTATGTTATGCTGTACCCGTCGCCTTTGAGAGCATTGAGACATTCATGTTCAGTAATGAACTTCAAAACATTATTACCCAAACATCCCTCTATTAAATAATTATACACGCCAGCCCTTGCCTCAATTTATTTGGGTCATTTGGCCTTCTTCCATACATCTCTATTACCCTTTATATCCATACTATAGTATTTCCTTTACAGCCATATTTCTTTGGCTTTCCTCTACTCTATTAATTTAAATAATGTTTGTGTTGCGTAATGTGAATTATTTTGCATACTATTATAATAAAATCTTTTTTTTTTCTAACTGAACAGACTGCTGTGCTTCTGGGGAGTTTGTTGCGCCACGTCTTCTTCCCAGCTAAAGAACTAGGAAGTGGTGAAGGGCGGTCGTTTTTGGGGGACTGTCTTATGTAATTTTGACGTTTGAAAAGTGCTGATTCTCAGCCTAGTTTGAATAAATGACTTTTGAATTTTGGATTTTTGAATTCTATTATTTTTCATAACATTATTTCTTAATTTTTTTTTTTTTTACCTTCTTCGGGGAAGCTCTTGGCCTGCATCTCACCTGATGGTAAGTGATGATCAGGCCGAAGGTGGAAGCGAACTTCACCCGGAATCCTCAACCACAGAGGAACTGGCTATCTTATCTCTAACTGCCGAAACACAACAATGCTGTTAACATTGTTGTTATTTACATTTTTCTCTGCATTTCACCTGATGGTAAGTGATGATCAGGCCGAAGGTGGAAGCGAACTTCACCCGGAATCCTCAACCACAGAGGAACTGGCTATCTTATCTCTAACTGCCGAAACACAACAATGCTGTTAACATTGTTGTTATTTACATTTTTCTTCCTTATCTCCCTCTCTAAACATTGCACAGTCTACATAGGTCTCCACAACACGGAAGCGCCCAGTTTACGGGTTGACGAGTGGCTTAGCTCGTGACCCGTCGTGTGAATCTCTCTGTGACTCATATTGACCTGGTCTGACCTTGACCCTGTTGATATGTCGGGTATTAAATGAGAGGCCATAGTGTAGGAATTTACGGAGTTTTTTCACTAATAGAACAAAGTGTTGTTTGGATAATACGTGCAGTGACTGTCTATGCAAGAACCTTATTGGGCTTGAAGAATCTGTCCAAGTGCAGAAGAATACCTTGTAAACCAATGGTTAAAAGTTCTACATACTAATAAATTATAGTCGTCAAATGGAAATTGATGTTTTTTAAATGGATATGTAGAACATATGGCCTACTTAGAGAATAATGTACTTATTGCAAATGAATTGTGTCCGGTCTAAATGATGATTGATTACAATTACTGCCTCGTTGGTCTAGTGGTCAAGCACTACTGCCTCGTTGGTCTAGTGGTCAAGCACTACTGCTGAGCATGAGGTCCTGGGTTCGATTCCCGGGTCGGGTAAAGTGTTATTGGGTTTTAATATCTGGAATTTCTCAGTAGCAGCCTGGAGCCTGCGATGGATGCCCGGTTGATGGCAATAGTCTCGCCCTCTATGACGTGGGAATTAAACATAACTAGCGAAATGTGTGTGTACTATAGGTACACTTCTGCCTAACCCTTCGGCGAGCAAGATAAATAGTTTTACTCTTTGACATTTTTCCATCAGGACTAGAGGTCTAATTGATTGTCTCTTGTATATTTAGAATTTCGAATTTCGTTATATTTTTATTTTTTGTTTGTATTTTGAAGTATATCTATATATATAAAAAAATGAGTCCCTATTTCCTTGGTCACGGCATCACGCGTGAACGGCTGGGCCGATTTCGCTAATTCTTTTTTTGTTGTGTTTGTTATAGTAAGGAGATGGTTCTTAGGATAGGTAGGTGAAGGTAACACTACCTTCACCTACAGGTAGGTAGGTGGGTATGCAAGTAGGTAGGTATGTATGTTGGTAAAGTGGGTATGTAGTTTGGGTAGGTAGGTGCGCCATAGATAAGCGCTTACCCGTGCGAAGCCGGGGCGGGCAGCTAGTAATAAATATAAATAAATATATTTATGTTAACACCTGGTTTTCTAATCGATCTTTTCCGTTGCAAATCTGCCTTAACCAATCGATCGATCGATTTTGATCGATTTAAAAACCATAAAAAATCTGGTGTTTACAAGTTACATTGCGATGATTGTAATGGCATTTACATAGGTCAAACTGGTCGTAATTTTCAAACTAGATATAAAGAACATATTGCAGCGTACAGGAATAATTGTCCAGAAAGATCCCATTTTGCTCAACACTTAATAGATTTCGGTCATTCGTTAAATAACAACAACACTTTCAAAATTTTACACACATGTGTTATAGGTTTCAAAATGTCTGTACTACAGAGTTTAGAAATTGCAAAAAATAATACAGGAAACGTTACACTGTTGAACGAATTAAATACGAGTATTCCGAGGTCACCTTTGTTGCGATTGTTTGCTTATCGCACTGATAACAATCCTGGCCGAGGTGGGCCGATAAGCGATCCGATATAAGTGGGGTTGACGGGCGGTTGTAGCTCACTTTGCGTTCGGCTCTTGTCGTGGCAACACTTTGTGTCCAAGTTCGCAACATGTCAATCGTCATCCTGAGGATGCCTCGTTGAGAGGCGAAATACGTGTCGATTTCTTACAGGGTTCTCTAACTCTTTAAGAACAGTTAAGCGGATTAAGTTACTAAAATATATTCATCGTCTATTGTATTTTATAAAGGATTTCCGCAAAGTCACGCCTGAGTCAATTAACTAAGGTAAAGGTATGTTAAAATTAAAATTAAGGAGTATTTCTCGGTAACGAGGATTCAGCTTTTACCGATAAATAAATTCACACCTTACATTACAGTATTAACATAGTAGTTTTAAGGTAAGTTTGTTACTAGATTATTTAGTATTAATTAACAAGCGCTTCTCGCCGTCAAACTAGAAACTTTGACGAGTAAAATTGTAAGAACAAAAAAGATGTATGTATGTAAATAATAATAATAAACAATGTTGGCTAGGATTATTCACCAGCAACTTGCTTTGAAATATAAACTTGTGGATTCTGAGGTACCGTACTACAGGTATGTGTCCGACCCAGTTCTCGAAAATGACCATGTCACGTTATACTGGGATCGGTCTATCATTACTGACAGGACTATTGTTGCCAATAAGCCTGATATAGTGGTGATAGACCGATTAGCGCGCCGCGCAATGATAGTCGATGTTACCATTCCACATGACGGGAACCTCGTGAAAGCTGACAAAGAGAAACAAATAAAATATCTCGACTTAGCACACGAGGTTGTCGACATGTGGAATGTGAGCTCGGCTATCATTGTGCCGATTGTCGTAACGGCCAACGGCCTGATGGCCGAAAGCCTCGACCAACATCTCTCGAGGCTCTCGTTAGGCGGTTGGATCAAGGGCCTGATTCAGAAGGCAGTACTCCTCGACACGGCTCGCATTGTGAGAAGGTTCCTGTCTCTGCAGCCCTAACCACCGGTAGCTTGGACCCTGCTCCCGACACCGGCGGAACACTATTTTTTATATTTTTAAATGTTTTTTATATCTTTTTTTTTAAGAAATATTTAAAAATGTAAATGAATATGTATATAAAAATGAATAAACAATGTTACCTCTATGCAATATCACTATTTGGATACTGCTGTTTACACTTCATGGTTAATTATTATATTTGTTGCATTCCCTCGTTAATGTCCAACACTTTAGAAAGGCATTAAAACGGCCATTAATGCATCAGATAATTGATTTCAAATTAAATTCACGAGCCTCTACCTAACCGCCATAATTTAAAAGCGATACATCGTCTTATTGACAGAGTATGGACTCTATGATGCAAATTCTTAGAAGCACTTGCTCAACAACATTCCAGTTTGAATTCTACATTCATAATTTTAAAGTTCGAAATTGGTTAGGTCGTTTAACATCGAGACGCCAACCATGTTTATGATGACAGTATATCGGAAGGCATTAGTAATTAGTGTGAATAAAATTATTCTTAACTTCATTAGGGAGTATTCTAACTACGGTCATAATTAAATCAACGTTGCGTAAGAATAATAAAGTTTCTATATTTATTATAATTATTAGCTAATAAAGTGTTCTGGTTGTTAAAATAATTTAGTTTGCAGTCAAAATAGTTGGATTTATTTTAATTGTTGGAAGGTATCGGCCAACCCATAGGTTCCGAGAAAAGGAGTAATTTTATTCAGTGGATATATTTATTAACAAATAAGGATTTACAGGTTATTGTTTTCTATTATTCATGTGGAGGGGATTAGACATAACCCATCACGCTTGTCTAATGCGGGTTGATGGGCGAACAGTGAACCTGCTCACTCGGTTTGTGGGTGCCGCGGTTAACACTAATCATAATATTCACCGTCACCACCCTAAAATTGACGTCCTGTTCTTACGCCAATTGTCCAACTTAGGCCATTTGCAAACTGTGGCAGTTTGCATGCCCTAAGTTGGTTTTTGTTTACTAGAAGATGTTAAGAAAACTTTGACGTGGCTCAAAAGGCTGCTCAACTTAAATGGGACTGGGCAGGTCATGTCTGCCACATGTCAAATAACACAGAACTGGTGCCCTGAGACAGTGAGGCGGGGTCGCAGCAGACCACGTAGGAGATGGCGGGACGAGCTGGATAGGTTCCGTCAAAATTGGGAGGAGGACGCGCGGGCTCGCGAAGGTTGGAAGGAGTGGAGGCCTTTGCCCAGAAGTGGGACAGCACAGGCTAAATAGAGTAGGTAAAGTAGAAATGTTAAGACTTCAAAAAATACATCTGGAGGATCTATAAATGGGCTAAGTCCATCGTAGTCCATTGCTGAAAACAGGTTTTAAAGTTTTATAACATAACATTACATCACGCCTGTAGTACACCCATATTTTTACCCGACTTCGGCGAAGCAAAAAGGAGGGTTATGATTTTGACCGGTATGTATGTATGTATGTATGTATGTATGTATGTATGTATGTATGTATGTATGTATGTAAGTATGTATGTATGTATGTATGTATGTATGTATGTATGTATGTATGTATGTATGTTCATCTGTAACCTCATAACTTCTAAACCACTGATCATAATTTGACAAATGAGGTATCGTTGGAAGCGTTCTGATCGTCCGCTGGTTATAGGCTATAAGACGTTACAATAAATTCAATATGGCGCCCTCTAGAGGACATAAAGTGACGAACGAAAAAAAAAAATTTTTATAATCATACCATGTTTGGTATCAAATGAAAGGGCTTGACGAGCACATTACAAATATGTAAATATATCATATTTTCAAAGTAAATAAATATGTTTAAATAGTTAAAAACATGCAAAAGTGAGACTGTGCTACGTACGGCGCAACTGTAAAAGTAATACCTATTATACAATTAAACCTATACAAAAAAATAAATAAAGCGGCTCTGCAAATACTTTATTACTCAAACTCAAAACATTTATTTCAATTAAACCATATACAGGCACTTTTGAATTGTCAAGGAGTCGGTCAGTCAGAAATATGAAGCAAGTTGCCCATTCCAAAGCGTAGTAGGTACCTATGGAGAAGAACGGGCCAGAAACTCCACGGACACTCTTTTAAATAAATAATTGTTACAAAATAGTGGTTAAATCATTCATGTTTAAATTATACATGTAAGAACAATGTAAAAAGATGCGCACGTTAAAAGCGTCCGTAATAAAAAGATAAAAACAATTCAAAGATTAAAATAAATTAAAATAAGTCACGGCAGCTAAGAGATGACCAGGGGGCCTACCACCACCACTAAAAGCAGTATTATTTTAATCTTACTTCAGTGGGGGAAAGAGATGGTGCTTTACGTCTTGTAGAGCTTCATCTCTTTCCCACACTAAAGTAATATTAAAATAATACTGCTTTTAGTGGTTGTGGTAGGCCCCCAGTCCCAACTGACGGCGCCCGTTCACGAACATGACGCATGTATTAGCACCATTCAGCTCAACCATTTTGAAGGGAGCTAAATGATCCAACACACACGCCACCAACAGCGAGACATCTGAGTGAGCATGACATACTCTCAGCTGTCAGGGCACATTCAAGTCAATGAAATACATAATACGAAATTATAACCCCAAAACAAATGAAATAAAAAGCAAGTTTAAAAACTAAAACCCGACTTCTGAAAAATCACGCTCTAAAAAGTATGAAACAAGAAAATATATCGGACAGAAATCAAGACATAGGTACAAAAAGGTAGTTTTTAAACTTGCTTTTTATCCCAGTTATGTTTAAGCCCCAAATAAAAGGGGGCGAGCCTATTGCCATCAACCGGACACAAATCCAAACTCCGGGCTGCTACTCAGAAATTCCCGATGGAAAACCCAGTAACACTTTGCCCAACCCCAGGTTGGTTAACCAGGTTGGGAATCGAACCCAGGACCTCATGCTCAGCAGTAGCGTTGCGTTCACTAGACCAACGAAAACCAACGAAAATAAAAAAATATCTCTTCTCTGCGTTCGGCGCTTGTCGTGGCAACACGTTGTGACCGGGTTCGCAACAAGGCAATCGTCAACCTGAGGGAGGATGCCTCGTTGAGAGGTGAAACACGTGTCGATTTCTTACAGGGTTCTTTATGACTCTTTAAGAACAGTTAAGCGGATTAGGTTACTAAACATAGTTAAATGAAATTACATTCCAAAGAAAAACCTGACATCCCTGTAAAAGTACTGCCTCGAATCGGCAACCAACAAAATATATTACCAAACATAACGGCACCACAAAGAGGTGTAAAATTGCAAAGTAAATTACGATTTCATATAAAAATTGATTATTCGGTGTTAAAGTGTGAGGGATAAATCTTTGGCTCGCGCCGTCCATACATGCGCAGACGCAGCCTGTGAAAGCAAAGTTATGTGTGCTGCCTTATACGGAGCGGTTTGGGTGATCGCGAACAAAGTGGTTTAAAAATCTATACTCTCAAACCACTTTACGCGATCTTTGTATATTATCGTGCGGATTTTTTTTTATTATGTGTTGATAAGAAATGGATTCTGAGTGTAGTTGCAGTGGTTATGGTTTTTTTTTTCTATTGCACTTTTACTTTTACTTTTATTAGAATCAGGTGCAACTTTGTAAAATAAATTATATGTAATGTTTACTCCATTTTGAGTGCCTACTTGGGTAGTCTTGCTTTATAATAAAGATAGTCAGTTAAATATTATCATCATCTTTTTTGTTTAAAAAAAAATTATCGATGACTAGAGAAGCCAAATATACATTATAATAAAAATTAAATGCTTTGCGTTGGTAAGCTCATCACTTGAGAACAGTTAGACCGATTTGGCTATTTTTCGTTTTAAAATATTTGTAATGTATCGAATCAGGTTCCTACGCAAAGAACAAATTGAAAAGATGACGGGAAAATTCGGGATAACTGAAAGCGCATTTTCTATGGGAATTTTGAATAATTTATTGAAAAATGGACAGGACAACGTGAGTCGGGTCATCTAGTAAATAATATATTTATTTACCTAATATTCCAATCGAATCGAAAATATATATTCTTCAGCTATTCTTTGAGTACTTAGCGTTAGCGATGGCATAGGTACTGTATGTAGTCATAAAATTGACACCAGAATTTAAAATAACCTCGTAAAATTATTCCTCAATCAAACACGTTCTTAAAACAGTTGCTATTTTAACTGTCAATATTTTAACGAATTCCTTGTGCTGCGCTCGCCTGTACTTGTCAAGTTTATAATAATGCTTCCGTTTTCGATACATTGAATATGCATAAAACTGTGCGGCTCAGTAATGACGGGTTGTAAGACTTTTGTGTTGAAGTTTACCGTTACAAGTTTCACAGGGATGTTGTTAAAATGTTGGGTTGTCATCTTATGTATTTTATTTATTTAAAACAACAAGGAACTTTTTCCAACTGTGGACTTCTTTCGAAGAAGTGATAATGATGTCATAATCCAATTAAGTGCCTTGAGATTTACCTACTCATAAACATTTATAAAACACGATATAATTAATTAATTTAAATTTCATAATATTACAAGTTTTAAAATATGATTTTACTTCTTTTATGAGACTTATATAAGCGATGTAGCGCGTCAGGGATGTTTGCGGATGCGTGCGTCGACGGATTCGCCGCGATTATGCGAAAGCGATGCGCTTCCATGATGGCGCGTTTGCGCTCCTCCTCCAATGGCATCCTGAATGTGTTCTCAGACCGGTGGGACTCTCCCCTCTTACAAAGGTGGATAAGTGTTCAGACACACTTATCCAAATAATCCAGTGAACCATTGGACGAACAGTTCAATGGTTCACTGGGTGTTTATTATTATTAATTTAATTGTATACTAACATTAGGCTAAGTTATACTACTACTAACATTATATGGATGTGATCTGAAATAAATAATTTGAATTTGAATTTGAATTTGAATAAGAGCAGTGGTGGCCCAGTGGTAACGGCCCCGACTTACGAGTTGTAGGTCATGGGTTCGAACCCAAGCAGGCGCTTTACTTTGTGTAAATAATTTCTTCACCACTGCTCTCAAAACGGTGAAGGAAAACATCGTGAGGAAACCGGCATGTCTTAGAACCAAAAATTCGAAGACATGTGACATCTACCAACCCGCACTGGGCCTGTGTGGTGGATTACAGCCCACTCCCTCTCACAGAGAGGAGGCCTGTGTCCCAGCAGTGGGAACATTAATGGGCTAATTATGTTATGTTAAGCTTGTTTTAATTCTTTTATAGCTTTTAGGTATATTCAGTTTGATAGAATTGTTGTTTACTGTATAATTAAGTTTGAAATAAAATTCGGAAAATCTGTACTTTTTATTACTAGGTACAAGTGCACTACAGTTTACTATACAACAACTAAAACATATTAAAAGAAAAAAATTACAGACTTCAAATCAAAGAACAATGCAGATTTTAAAGAACTAATCACATCGCGACAAAGGAACTTAAACAAAAATCACACGGAGTTTTAATTAACTTTCTTCTGACCCCGCCAATTAACCGAACAATAGTCAGACATACAGAATCAAACACTACTGTTAAAACATAGTAATTCAAACCATATTCTAATAGACATAAGTTTTAAAATTAACCGACGCAACAGTCAGGGATACAAGCTGAAAAATTATTACTAAAACATTGCAATTTAAACCTTAATTCACATAGTCAAGTTTTAAAATTCCATGTCATATTTTCCCTAGGTCTTAGACACATGTATATGCGAGCAAGGCTTCACAGTAAAAGGTTCCTGTTTGGTCGTAAAAAAGGTGCATTAAGCGAAGATTATTATTTAAATGCAACTAATAAACCACAGGCTGGCATGGTGGTAGCAATTACAATTTTACAGCACCATTCTTTCGTCAGTAATAAAGGAGTTTATTGCCAATTGCTTGCAAGCCTTCATGCTCTCATGTGTCATTTTATTTTTATTAATATTAAAAGTGAAAGTGTCATGGCTGGTGCTGGCAGGTTTAGAGTTTTTATAGGTATGAGGAATAGGTGTAAAGTTCACTCATACTCATTAGAAAAGTGAGAATCCTTCGACCAGACAGGTATTGTGTCTGGCGGGCAACTGCCCGATGGGCTAATAATGTCGGACAGTCTTAATAAGTGTCGTTCGCGCGGTAAACTCTTACTGCGCGATGCAGGATTTGCGTCACGTCAGGATTTTTGTGTGACGTCAGTTTTTGATAGGTTGTTCGCATGTGGTTATGTAGATGCAGCTACAAGATTATAGTTTTTTTTGTGAAGCAAGTTCTAGATGGCATTTGATTAAATTACCTTCTGATTATATTAATTAAGGCCACCCTGAATTGGAAATCGCCTGTCTGGTAGAGTTGAAAAGTGTTATGTGCTAAAATAAAAGCTGACCACCCACCCACAAACCTCTACCCAACCGTTAGATAAAAACAAGGCGTGCTTGTTTGAAACACATAATATTATGTGTTACAATCTGGAATTAAATAAATAATTCGAATATGATAGTAATTTTACAAAATAGTTGCTTTGAGCTTCAAATAAATTTTCTAATGATTTTCATTGTGTTTCCACGTCGTGATAATGAAACTAGCCACTAGTGAGACCGGTGGTTGACAGAAACTCACATAAATCATCAGTCATGATCAGGCTTTAGTGCTACCTACTCACACTAAAACGGGTATCGTTTATAGCCAGTCAATAGAATTAAAATAATAAACATCAAATTGTGATGGCCACTAACTAAATAATAGCCTCCTGGAACTTACTGTTTACCAATTTCATTTCAAGTAACTGCACTTTAGGTCACGCTAGCTAAGACAAGATCACACTAGTAGTAAATATACCCTTTACCCGCGGCTTCGCCCGCGTGGAGGTCGGCAATTATCTAACCCAGGTCATCTATTCGTGTCATAATCAGCCTATTAATGTTCCCACTACTGGGACACAGGCCTCCTCTCTGTGAGAGGGAGTGGGCTGTAATCTACCACGCGTGGCCAGTGCTGGTTGGTAGATGTCACATGTCTTTGATTTTTCTAGTTCTAAGACATGCCGGTTTCCTTACGATGTTTTCCTTCACCGTTTTGAGAGCAGTGGTGATGAAATTATTTACATAAAGTAAAGAACCTACTTGAGTTCGAACCCACGACCTACAATTCGTAAGTCGGGGCCGTTACCACTGGGCGATCTATTCGTGTGCCACATTAAAATCCTTGCAGCCGTTAAACTTCCTTTTTGATAATGAGAAAAGTCGCGGAAGCTGCAAAGAATCCTTCAAACCAAAGTATCTAGTGGTGATTCTCTACAAAAAAAAAAGCCTAGGTAGGTACTAGCTAAGAACCTCACCTACCGCAGATAGATAATAACAAAAGTGAAGCAAAAAGTCCTAAACACATGTGTGGCAACCTGTTAGCTGTGAGGCTGTTATTACCTTCGCTGATTACTCGTATTTAACACCACCCAACACGCGACTAACACAGAACTCTATAACACTAAATCTACATACGTAGGTATATGTCTTCGGCTAGATGAGAATTGAGATACAAAACTTATGTAAGAAGGACGTAACATAGGTGTGCTTTTCTGAAAGATGGTTTTAGAAGTTTTTTTAATGAGGTCTATAATATAACATAACATAATCAGCCTATTAATGTTCCCACTGCTGGGACACAGGCCTCCTCTCTGTGAGAGGGAGTGGGCCGTAATTCACCACGCGGGCCCAGCGCGGGTTGGTGGATGTTACATGTCTTCGAATTATTGGTTCTAGGACATGCCGGTTTCCTCACGATGTTTTCCTTCACCGTTTTGTGAGCTGTGGTGATGAAATTATTTTACACAAAGTAGCCTGCCTGGGTTCAAACCTTGTAAGTCGGGGCCGTAACCACTGGGTCACCACTGCTCATCTCATCTGTATTTATACGTAAATAGAAGTGGAGAAAAACAGGTTTTACTTAAATATTTTTTTTGCATGCTGAACTACGTAAGCAAAATAATATGTGGAACTTCATATATTTTAGTTAAGACCTTTTACGGTACGGTACCATATTTTATGCAAAATAAAGAAATTCTAATTCTAATTCACCAAACTAGTTATCGGACTGTCAATGGAACACATATCTGCCTTCTTCATGGTCGCAAACCGCGACTGCTGAGCATGTGTCCTGGGTTCGATTCCCAGGTCGGTCGGGTGTTATTGGATTTTTTCATTAGGAATTTCTTAGTAACCAGAATCGGAATCGGTTCCGGAATTTGGAAGTTGGCGGTGTGATATCCCCGTGACTCATAAAGCAAGTTAAGCCGTTGGGTCCTGCGCCTGATCTCTCTGAGGTCGTGTCGGATTGCGTGCCGTCCGACTATGAGAGTGAGAGAAGAGTCTCTCACCCGCGCACACACTTGTGCACCGAAGCTAGCACACCCCCAGCGAAGGCTAGTCTCCATTGATATTAGCCACCATGGCCGAAATACGGTCTGAAGGGCTATTTTTATTACTTTCTTCGTCATTCTAATAATTTAGTGACCTCTTTCAATAGAATCAATTTATGAAACAAAGATGAAGTAAAGCAGAAGATGAAAAAAAAAGACGATGAATAAATAAATCGATTTCAAGTGGAAACTTCTATAACATTATTAGTCAGTTTACTAGCTTACAAAGTCTGATATGCTTTGCCCATGCCCCTCTGTTATATCTTCCACTATTTTCAAGACACAAAACAAGTATGGTCTAGCATTAAGTTTTGTTATTTACTGAGAATAAACGTCAGCTCAATGTGATAAGGTCAAATAGTCTATCTACATTTACAGGCTTGTAAAATATCAGGCTTGTTTGTTAGCTCGGGCTATTGAGGTGTATGGCCAGACGGCCAGTTATGGCCGTTTTCATGTTCTACCAGACAGGAAATGGTGGCCTTGTAATGACGTGCTCTTTTTATAGACTTTTGATGCCTTTTTGTTTAGAATTTGATGTTGTAGCGAATTACTGGTGTTTGTTTTCGTTGTTTAAGAAAAAGTAGTGATGGAGTAACAGGTGAAATGCTTTAAAGACTATAATATATATTTTTTTTTTTATGTGTCTAATATTATAAGTCTAACTAATTATAATAATGTATTGAGACCAATGGGAAAGCAGCGAAACAATAGTCTGTAATAGTAAGATAAATCGCAATTCTTACAAAATAAAGGAAATCATTGAACTTGTGAAGACCATGATTGTGTGATTAGAATGCAAGTTAGGATTCTTCTTGCAGACTCTTGGGTTACCATGATTTCAAGTTGACAGCAAGATGTCGCTCTACACTGATGGGCTAGGGCCGGCGCCCTAGCCTATCAGGAATTCAGGGTAGAGCGACATCGTCTTTCGGTGCCCTTTGATCGACGCTTTCACTTCACGTAAATAAATTCTACTTTCGGTTTCATGTTAAATAAATAATAATTTAAAAAATCTCCTTTTTGAAAAATACTATTTTCATGGAGCCTTTTTAGGTTTTTCGCATTTAGCTTTTATGCACCCCTTACCATCTGGCGCCTAGAGCGACCGCTCCTCTCGCTCTACCCCAGGGCCAGGCCCCGCTGCAAGTTGGTTACATTGTCTACATTGTGTCTAAATAACAATAACGAACTTTGTAAATTCGATACTATCGTATATTTCTTGCCAGTAGACTGGGCTCGCAAACTCTGACTGAAAAATTAAATCCATGAAAGTAAACTGCCAAAATGGAATGCCTAAGCCACAACAAAATATTGCAACTGTTACCTATTTAGTGTAATTTAACGTCTGACATGTCTATTACCATACAAATAGATATTTAACTTAGACAAATATAAATTTATTTAGCTCAGTTTAATGTTATTGTCTAAAATATGGCCATAGGCTGCCACCATGTCGGGTCTAATTTACACAGGCAGGCGAAAATCCTAAGAAGAATTAATACCTTGACCATTTATTTGCATTGCCACGTTGTCAATGCTATATTGAGAGTGCAAGGCTATTCGAGTTTACATTTGTTTTGTTTAAATCAAATTCGGTTTGTATTACACCAGAATACAAGCAAAATTTCGCGTTGTCGCATAACTTTTTAATTTGTCGAGATTTGTAGGTAATTCATATTCTTTAGATTATAAGTAGGGATGCATCCGATACCGATACCGATGCCAATATATCGGCGATACTCGAAGTTTGCCGATATATCGGCATCGGCGATATTTTTATGGTCTATTAAACAATACTTTTCAAATATCGCGCTTTAAAAATGTAATTAAATCGCGCGTGTTGGCTCGTCTATTTTGTTGTAAACGAGTCATGAACTATGCTCGGGGAAAACCCGCGCTTTATTCAGTGTCTTGTTTCGCCCTCTTTGGCCTCGCAGTCGCTTAACTATCCCATTTCGCTACTGACTTTCGCGGTTGACTGTTGTAGTGCGTCTAATCTCAACCTGTCTAAACATTTTAAACAGGTTTATTTAGTTTGTCCTGTTATTTTTTCTTTATATATTAATAAAAAAATAACCTGACTTGTATTTTATTTATTTTATCTTCATTTTGGAATTCAATAAGCGTATCGGTATCGCCGATATTTTTATAAGAGCATCGGTATCGGTATCGTATCGGCAAAAAGGCGTATCGATGCATCCCTAATTATAAGCATTATAGATCATAAGGTACAGTATACACCAATATTTCACCAGTTATATTGAAAAATAAATCCTATCCTATCCCAACGATAGCGAAAATTCAAAATAGCAAAAGGAAGTTTGTTTGTTTGTTGATTTGTTACGCTTTTTGCGAAATTTGGACATTGGTAGACCATGATCTGGACTAGGACAGCATACTTTTTATCCCGACATTCCGACGGGATCGATGCGAGTGAAACCGCGGGGCGTAGCTAGTAAGTAATATAAAAAAAACATTTTTAAACATTAATATTCATCATGACAATGACATATTACTACAGAGCTATTAACAGCTATAAAAACTTAACCTACATCAATTTAAACCGTATAAAGATTAAAAAGGCAGAGATTATAAACGACTGCCATTTTTTTCTCCTGTCGCTGTGTAGCGCAAATTGGCCAATAAAAACGTTTAATTGAGACTTCGAGCCGAATACACTCGGACTCGCATCTTGATCTTGTACAAGGTACAGAAGTGCACACAAGTGCTACTGACTCAAACTCAAACTTAAACCATTTACAGGCACTTTTGAATTATCAAAGAGTCGGTCAGTTAGTTAGAAACTTGAAGCTACTCGTAGTTGCCCATTCCAAAACGAAGATCTCTGTGGAGAAGAACGTGCAAGAAACTCCAAAGACACTCTTCTAAATATAGATGTTACAAAATCCTGGGTGCATTATTCTTGTTGTAAGTGAGAACAACGTAAAAAAAAGTCTCGATCTAGTGGAAATAATGGGATAAAAATTATCCGAGAGATTATTAGAATTGAGATTTGGAATTGAAGCAGTTTAGAAGCTTTTTTAATCAAACCAGAGGTTAAACCATTATTAATACAAAGGTAGGTAGTAGGTTTAATTAAATTATCTTTAATAGGCCTTGAATCAGCAGTTAGCTTTTTAATTAGCCCCCAATTTCCACGATTTGTCTGGATATCTTCCTAATTTATGTCTAAAAGATCGCTTCTTATATTTGAATAAACTAGACACACGTTGCACCTCTGTGAAATTGTTGAACAAAATCCCCTGCATTTTATGTTTACATGCCATTAAAACGGTCAACCACAGCCCAAATAAAATGACATTTGGGACTTAAAACTTGAGCGTGCGCCAGTACGTTATCTAGAACGAAGCAAGAGGAGGCACTCCCCGATGGCTATCGCACGGATTACGAGCGGTTACAGGTGGACCGGCTTGTATAGCTCATGTATAGCCTGTGTATAGCCTGAATGGCCTGTTTATACGATTTATGGACATGTCTTACAATGCAGTTGTGTTATTCGCATTCAATGAGGTTGGGAAAAATGGCAGAGTATTTTTTTATTGAATTTTTCCAAATGTATAATAGGGATTTGAACCAATTTTTTTTGACCTTCTTGTTAAAAAATATTCGACACGTATTTTTTATTTTTTTACATAATCAAAAGATTACGGCAATACATTGAGTTAATATGTTGACTTGCATGACGTCACTCCCCAGTAGATTTTATACTGACTTGTGACGTAGCGAGCCCCCACTCCCCAACGTTAATGCGTTTTATCTAAACCATTTTTTATTAATATGATAAAGCAAAAAATACGTGTCTAATATTTTTTTATTATCTGACTGACGGACTAAATAATTTTTTATTTTTTTTACTCGGTCAACATCCCTATTACGCTCGGCAGATAAACCTTCCGCGTCCGTGCATAACTGCCGCACACTCGATACTGTTGCGTACTTATATACATAATTATATTCATAATGAACTAAAAAGGAATAAAATATAAAACGTAAACATAGAACTAAAATATTTTCTTAAAAGCTTGAGGCGTGAACGTTGTTCTTTCACTTTAAGATAAGCCTCAAGCTAAGCGGTTAATTATTTTTATTCTTAAAAAATTTCAAACATTAAAACATTTTGTGCCTGACAGTACATTTGATCAAAAATTGCTTTGAATTAAATAAATCGAATCGGGGGAGTCGGCCACAGGCGCCTCGACCACTGGGGGCCTAAGCCACGGACCCAAAAAAATCCCTATCCTACTAATATTATATATGTGAAAGTTTGTATATGTTTGTTATTCGATCACGTAAAATCGGCTGAACGGATTTCGATGGATAGTTTATAACCTGGAATAACATATTGTAGGTAATAGGATACTTTTTATCCTGGTAGTACGTTCCCGTGGGATAATTTAACCTTCACGCGGGCAAAGAGGCAGACGAAAGCTAGTTAGTAATAATTGGAGGATCATTTTCATCCTTAAGTTTGCATAATTTAACATCCAATCAGACAAATTAGAGGCGTATGTCCAACAGTCAACGTCTTTCGGCTGACGTGACGAAGTTATTTCTTAAGAGATCAGCAGTGTCACGGGATTCCCGTTTATTTAAAGAACTCTATGAAACTGACTGATTTAGGTCATCCAATTAGCAGTGGCGAAGAAGAGTAAATAAAATGTGTATCAAAGGAAATTATTGCCATATTTAGGAAGCGAAGCAGCACCCTAATTGCATACCACAATCACAATCATTTCATTTTGACAATTCAACAACATTCATTGCGTTATTTATGTTGTTGAGCAGACAACATTTTCAGCAGGACCAACGGCTTAACGTGCTTTTCGAGACACGGGGAGTTTAGTCGAGACTCTAATCACATAATTTTGAAGAAATAGCAAAAAAATCAACGCGTCCTATCATTACGCGTGCTGTCATCTGCCTCTGCAACTATCTTCATTAAGTTCATAGCGCCAATTTCCAAACTCCGGGCTGTTACAAAAAAAATCCTTAGGAAAAAATCCCAATAACTCTTTGTTCGACCTGGGAATCAAACCCATAAACTACGCTCAGCAGTCGCGCTTGCTACCACGATACCAACGGGGCAGTCAGTTCAATGGGGGTAGCCAGAAGCTACATAATGCATTCAATAGTTTGTTTATAAAAAACAGACTGATAGCTAATAGTTTTATAAAATAACTGATTCATACAAACAACGTCCTTTATAATGTCTCATAAAACATAGCAAATAGAGAAATATAACTTAAACCTGATTAACTTTCCTAACCAATTAAACGCAGCACAATTTCCGTTATTATTATAAATACGACGGAATTCTCTACAATCATAATGAAAATCATTATAACACTTTTAAACCAATAAAGCCAATAACGAACAAAATAGTAACAGCTAGTTAATCAGTAGGTACAGTCAACCACACGAGAAATCAACTCTTGAACTTGAAAAACCGCCCGTTCTCTTCGACATAAATTCGCTGTCAATGTCAAATAGTTACCATGTACGTTCAGTTGAATGTACTAACACAGTAGGTCTAACCACGGGACGGAATGCTGTTATATTTGCTATATTGGGACTTGATGACATAGTTTATAACACACTAGCTGACCCCTGCCCACTTCGTTGGGCGGTAAACATTAATATTATAGCCTATGACACTCACAAATAACGTGGCTTTTGGTAAAAGTATTTTCAAAATCAGTTCAGTAGATCCAGAGATTACCCCCTACAACCTCACATACTTTATCTCTTTATAAATTAGTATAGATAACATAACATCACGCCTTGATTCCCCGAAGGGTTAGGTAGAGGTGTACCTATAGCACACCCACATTTCGCTAGTTATGTTTTTAAGTCCCATGTATTATGGGGCGAGTCTATTGTCATCAACCGGGCACGAATCCGTACTCCGGGCTGCTACTGAAAAAATCCTGATGGAAAGACCCAATAACACTTTGCCCGACCCGAGAATCAAACCCAGGACGTCATGCTCAGCAGTTACGCTTGCAACCACTAGACCAACGAGGAGGTAGTCGTTCTAAAACTAATATCTCCAGATTTTACTAAATTATTTATACTAACCCTGAATTAAATTTAGAGCAATATTTTCGTATGTTAGCCAGTAAGGATTAAAACCGAAAGTATGTAATTTTTTTTTGTACTCATTTAGAGATACTTATTCTGTTTGCTGGCAGACGTGGGGCATTTTTGAGCCTTCTCCTTTAAGAGATAATGGAGATTATTCGGTTTTAGTAAGAGTGAATGTAGTTACAGGAATAAGTGCAAGATAAGACCTAGGATAAGTATTTTTTTTATGAATTAATGCCCTATTTGGAACTGATTACGCGACAGGGGTGATTTTGTCAGCGCACCAGCCTTGGAACGCACCAAATGAAGCGCACCAAAAGTATTCCTCGAAATGCACCATTCAGGCGCGCTAACAAAATAGAATATAAATATTATAATTTTATTCCTCGAATCGCAACAACGATGATAAAAGAGAAGAGCTTGAAGGATTAGTAATAAATTATATTGATAGACGTTTTAAAATTCAACAGTCCTAATTGTTTATTCATCGAAACTACCAGGAAAGCAGAAATGAACAGGAACTAGTTGCTTAAGCGACTTACTACTTAGCTCAATATTAAATACAAAACTTGAAAAGTTAACGAAGCTAAACAAGCATACTTTAAATGGCTTTATAAAATCCTAGTAATTTTTCTAATCTTGAGGTTGCATACCACACAATAACAGGTGTAAAACACAACGAAATAAGAAATGCTTGTTACTTACTATACAAGCATTAACAAGGCGACATTCAATTGCTAAATCAACACAACACCTACACGATCGCGGACTCTAATCGTGTGTTTAAAATTAAACAATGTTTTGACTCGTACGTCGTAAGCGCAGTTTAAAAATAGCCCAAGTATTGCTCTTGTTGTGTCTAAAACTCTGTTTTCCTAGTTTAGACAGGCAAAGTGTTGATTGTTTGGCCGTTTGCACGTGATTACGACCTAGGACTGCATAAGTAGGAAGTCATGTGGTTTAGTGAACCTTGTTAGTGCGAACGTTATGAGGGAAATTAATTGTTTTAAGTTTTCAATGCGAAAATAGATTTGTGTTAACGTTATGGTTACGGTTTTGTTGGTCTTATGGTATTTGGTCAGTGGTTCTGAAATAAGTTGCAGACCCTGTCAAAATACCTTTCAGATTACCAGGTTTAAAAATAAAAATCAAAATGTGAGATAATAAAATTATAAATAAAGAAATCGATTAACAAAATGTACCGACATCAAATAAAGAGCTCGCAGACGTGTTTAGTAAACTCGTGACTAATAAAATACCACCAAAGAAAATTTATGAACAAGAAACAGCTCATCGACACAATAAATATAAAGAAAACCGCGGGAGTCTTCAACAGCTCAAATAAAAAGATCGCGAGGTGATGAATAAAAATGTGGGTGCTGAACTTGACATGCTCGGATTTATCGACAACTGTGCTGAAGCGACCACCGGGTGAGATCTCTACCTACCACCGAATGAACGACGGGCACACTCGGTACACAAGTGCTATATTGAAAATCAGATTGAGAATAAAAATGCTGGAGGGAGGTCCTTTTTGAAAAGTCACGATTTGGAAAGTAATTTTGATGACAACTTGGTAGGTATCAGGAAACTTGTATGCAACAAGTGAAATGATACTCTATAGTTATGCTTATGACAGATATAATAGAGATTTGACAGATTTTTTTTTGTCTGTCAGGTAGATTATTGAAAAATATTGGACACGTATTTTATGTTTTTTACGTAATCAAAAGATTACGGCAATTTGAGTTAAAATGTGGCATGATAAAGCGAGCCGCCACTCCCCAATTTGAATGCGTTTTATCCTAAATCATTTTTCATTAATATGCTAAAAATACCTGACTATATTTTTCAATTATCCGACTGACGGACTAAGTAGTAATTTTTTCAACATTCCTATTATGCAGATAGAATTGAGAAGGGCGTTTCCATCATTCAAAAATTTGTCTCTTTCTAAAAATGAGATGATGATGATGATATATATAGGTATTTAGTTATAGAAATTCAGACACGATGTAATAATTGTTATTGAATAAATGAATTAAATTGAATTTCTTGTCCATTGTCAAGCCTTGAAAATTATTCTTCAGTGTGAGCCACCCGCACTTTTTATCTTAAACAGTAACGACCGCAGTCGATTTCTTTCATCGCACGCGCTCACGATTTATCGCCAATAAACGTTACGCGCGAATTGGATGCGCGAGGAACTAAACGTAAGTGATAATACCAAGAAGCTTTTGTATGGAAAATGTTCTCGAGATGTAGGTTAGTGATAAAATAAAGATAATGATGATGCAGAACCGCGGTGGGTCCATACTGGAGGACGAATTTAATAACCAAAAGCTTTTCTCATTTAAATACGTGTGAAATTCGTGATGAAAATTATGATGTCTGCGGTGGGTCAGAATTTATGTAGGGTTTATATTTAAAACCTAAAAAGCTTAAAGCGATTTATATAATGAATATGAATTTGAAATGATAAAAACTGTACCAGCCTTAAGTGTTTAAGAGACGGTAGATTTCAACGCAATCATATAACGCAATGAATTTGAAGCTACAAATATAGAGGTTGAATTTAGCTAGTCTCAAAAACTGGCAACTCAGAATTGAACTGTCAGTAAAACAAATTAATAAAGCTCAACTTACTGAGTAAATACCCACTCACCACATTAATGCTAGGAAAAGAGCTAATCAAATCCTTCACCTAAAGCCTGAAGCTAAGGCTCAATAAATTTAATTGAAAACCAACTCTATGAATCATATGACGGCTGACACGGTTGAGCGGCAATTTTGCCGTGTTTGTGAACTGTCGAGCTATCAATCTTAGTTAATTGCTCGCTAGCGCCTGTTATTCTATTAACTTAGCGAAACATTTAATTATCATGGCTTTATTAGACTAGTGGTTTGTAAGTGGCTAGTGCACTAATATGTTTGATATTTTTTTCTTGGTATATCGACACATATCCTATAAGATTAAAGACTCTTTGTCCAAGATCGATTAATTCATTGATTGTCCGGCAATGTTGTCTTCTTGACCGTCTATGGGAAGACCACGGTAGTCGAAATTACATAAGATTGAATCAGTTGATTATTTTCATGGATAAGAATATTTGCGTTTGTCTATATTATCTGAACACTAAAAATATTAGTAATAATATCTGTAACACCTCATCTATTGCTGCACCGTCTACAGCAAGTTTTTTATCGTCAAGCTAATATTGAATGACATTTTTATCTCCCATTCATGTCTTTTCGTATTTATTTGCTAATAAATAAATTCTACAAAAAAATATGTCAGACACAATATTAACAAGTCTTTGCAATTTGCGGGTACTTCTATGAAGTCTTAAATCTGTCAGTCAAAGCACTTATTTACTGAATATATAATCGAAAGGTAAATTCGTTATGAAGCAAATGTCTATAAATATCATATGACGAAGCATTACTTCAAACCTTTTAATGACAGATCTATGATACAAAGCGATAATCAGATACAATAACGCGAAACAAACTTACATTTCTTTGCTAAATTAAAACTCTATCAAACTCAACCTTATCTCTTCAAGTTAAAGTTCAAAATTAAAAAGGCATTACTTATCATTCGCAACGTCAAATGTGTTTCATTGATAGAAGATGACAGAATGGTTTGAAACATTGGCGCCAATTTGCACCAATCAAAATAGTTGGTTAAACTTGACCCGTGAATTGGAGAAATGCACTTGACAATGTACAATGAAGTTCAAAGTGTCTATAATTAACTAGTGACATTTATTTGTCTGCATTTGCATATTTTAAATATTTTGTAAAGGTCTTTAAATTGTTGTCAAGGGTGTCATTCCTAAATCTTCGCGGGGCCACCATACATCTTTTCGCGGCCTTCTACCGGCTGTCTGCCTGGTTCTGATTTGCATACAGGAACTGTTTCAGCGCTCGTTAGTATGCGCATGATCAGTTTATTTACTCATAATTTAATAACATCAAATATGGCTACATCTATTTCCTCCGCAATCGGAAAGTAACAAAACCATTGCTTACTTATTGAGTTTTCGTTAAATTCTCACATCATTTTGGAAATGTTTTTATGCCGTAATCAACAAATCAGTGTTTTTCCTAAACCAAAAATCTTTAAGATTTTCTCTCGTGTCAATCGTGACACTACTTCACATTTACGAAATGTCAAAACAAATGCCAAACCCATTGGCAAACTCAACGCAAGCGCAGCTCGATCAGTCAATCACAGATCTTATCTGGGCGGCAATAATCATGTCATACATCGGCTATTAGAACAATTAACAATTCATTACGTGCTTTACATGGCAGTATGGCGATCGCCATTTGTTTTGACATTCACTTGATTCGACCCCATATATGGATCAAGTTATCAGTTAGATCAGGCTTATTGAATCAACTATAGGTACGGCTACATCATTCATAACACAGATATCGATTCTTAGTTCAATAAACTGTTTCACTATAAAGGAATGTTGATTTTATCAAAATCCAACCAATCAACCAATTGTTATGATAGTTTGATAAAATCTAGACTGAGCCATAATACTTGAAAACCGTATAATGAAACGAATATGATTAAGAATAACTTTGTCAACTTTGCAATTCCTAAATAAATCAAAATAAATGCACAGTTTTCTACATCACCAACTAAGTGCAGTTCTAAAGATATATCCGAAAATAAATCACCTAAAAAAGAAAACAACGGAGCCAAAAATCAATCAAGCGTCACTCATAATGATCACTCAGAAGCTTCAAAGTGAATCGCCACAATACGTAAAGCCGTTTAAAAATCTAAATTGAGATGAGAAGAAAGCCGTCTGTTTCAATGAAAGTGCTCAAAAGAAAAAAGAAGTGATGACAAATTAACAGCGACGTTTGTCACGACGCGTTTGTCATGTCGTTTGTCATCAGCAGTTAACAGGTTTAGTCATGGCACTGTTATTATAATGGATGTCGGGAATTTCGAAGTCGTGTAATTGACTTTGATCAGATTGAAGTGTAGTTTTGAATTTCAGTACATTCGTTCATGAATTTCAAAGTGTATGAACGTCTGAGGTCAAATGATTGACGGCACCCTATCTGCCGTCCATTAAAATCATGGCAGTTGCGTATTTTTTCCGAAATATTTGAGGAGATTAAAATTGTTAAACCAAATTAAAGTAGTTGCTATTGTATTAATTTTGTCCAATTGTTTTGATAACTGCTCTATCAGCTATTAGATAAGTACTTACAACGACGACAAAAATATTTGAGAAGTTTTTTATCAACAAAATAATGTTTGCTACTATTTACAAAACACGTGTTTGCACTTAACAGTATCGATTAAAATCAATGCTCCCGAATCGATCTGTCTCTAAATTGATGCATTAATGAACAAGTCATCAATAGTTTCATAAACACAATTCTTCCGACCATTATCGTTACTTTTTATCGTATTTTCATAGAGATTTATGTTGATCAATCTGACATTAGCAATTTTTTTTATTTTCTGCATTCAATGCCAAAACAATAATTGATAATGACCACAGTAACAAGTAGTTAATGATAGGTACCTTTGTAATTTTGTTCTTCGTAAGAGGTCAAACGTTTGTGATGTATCTGAAACAAAAGAAATAGTTTTAATTAGTAACAATAGATTTGAATGGAAACAAATGATGAGTAACGTAATCGAGTTGCTTGACTTTTTTTCTTTATTTATTGGTCATTGTCAAGTGCAATGAGGTATATTAGAGAATGAGGTTATGAGGAAGTTACTAAGTGGTCAATGCCGTGTCTCAATTTTTTCAATTCCACAAATTATTCAACCGTCTATTGCCTTCCAGTCCTACCAAGGGGTATCGTGTTACCCAGTAACTGGGTTGTGGAGGTCAGAGAGGCAATCGCTCCATGTAAAATACTGGTATTCAGCAGCATCCGGTTAGACTGGAGGCCGACCCCAACATATGTAGTTGGGAAAAGGTTTCTGTTGTCAAGTGCAATGTGGAATATTGGAGAATGAGGTTATGAGGAAGTTATTAAGTGGTCAATGACATGCCTCTATTTTTTAAATTCTACAAATGATTTTAAAATAGGGTGTTGCAGAAACAGCTGCTTATGCTAGTCAACATGAGGTAAAAGATAGCGTTGAAAAGGAAATAGTTTCTGTGACGATGGTAAACTAAACCGTCATACATGAACTTTTCAACCAACTCATACATTACGGCTATCAACAAAATCATAATTCCAGATTGCACCATTAAATCCTTCACGTCCCGTTACTCTAATAGCCACATATTCGTCTTATAAGTCTAAAAGCGAAATCAACACTAGTTCCAACTCCGTAGATGGACATTCCGTTTATTATAATCCGGAATCGTGACTCGAGTCCCAGATATAATCGTTTGACACCTAACTAGCTTCCTTGGTTAAGGACGCCAAATGGGCACCTGTTAACCAGCAAATCCGTGATAATACGTGTGTTATGAAACAAGAATTATGGTGTAATCGAGGTAATGATGTAGTTAACAATATTATAAGGCTGTAGTTAAGATAATTCAGATACCAGATAGGCAGTGTGGTGAGTGAGAATTAAGTTATAATAAAATATGATTAAGTGAGGGGGTCAACTCGCACGGGCGTCATGTGGTAGATCACGGCGCAGTCCCTCTTTGGCCGCTTGCCCATTGGTCGGTATTTTACCGCGCAGTACTGTACAGTACTGCGTGGTACTGCTTATGTTTGCTCACTGGTCGGTAAGCACTCTGTACCGAATCGGTACTGCACACAAATATAGATATACCTAGATAGCGCAAGAGCATCTACTTCGCGTGCCCGAACGTGGCTCAGTGTGTCTCATTTTATATAATATAGTCTATGGTCTGCGCCTGTCCGCCGCGCTAGTCGGACATAAATAATAAAATAGAAAATGCCTATATTCGTAATACTTTACAGCTTTTTACTAGGAACGGTTGATGTGACGTTGAGTGTTAATAGGTTATGACTATCGAAACAAGTGATACTATCGTATTTCGCTTCAGTTTCATGGTATAGGCGCTTTGATCATTTTTTTTAAATGCCACGCATGGTAATCATACAGATTGTGATACTTGCCTTATCTAGGTATTATTATATATCTATATCTGTGTACTGCACTGCTTTCATCTAGAATTCCAAATTCAAATTAATTCAATTAGTACGAGAGCGCATGACCAACATTTTTGCCTTATCGTTTTACGAACAAAATCGTATAAAAACGATAGATTTGGTTATTCTTAAATTCAAAAATCCTATTTTCAGAAATTTTCCACGTCACATCTTCTGACCTGACCGCATTTTTAAATATGTCGCTAATTCTTTTTTGTCATGTTTAAAAATGATAGATTTTACATAAGTACCGAAAACACCATTTTCAGAAACCAGTAGCTTCGAGTACATACCCAAGAGACCATTTGAGAAAATTAAATATGAGGCAAACAATAAAACCCGTATTCAATCCATCTGAAAATGTTTTCTGGTGAACATTGGTCAGTTGATTCGAATACGTCATTTTTGGAAATGTGCTCAGGCCACATTTGACACGCAAAGTGACGCAAATGAAATATCTGAAAACAAACTTTTTAGTAATCAAATTACGAAATCTTTGTATATTTTTATTATCAGACATATTGTGATGAAACCGTCTGCCAATTTTTTTTGACATAGCAGAAATAGGCTCCCATAAAACTGTAACGTTTCTGACCGGTACTGTACTGCCCACCGAGTCGGGTTCAGAATCATCAAAACGTAAAGATTTTTTTACAATTATTCCAGTAAAACGATGTGACATGGTTTTGGTCATGGGCTCTCGTACTATAGATTTCACTTGTTTTATGTTTTTCCCCAGTTTGAATGAATTATCTCTAAATTTCCCTAAAAATCTTCAAATTTCCTTGGTTTAGGGAGCATGATTATAAATAATAAGGTAATGGCACAATTAACATGGTAAATTTGATGAATTGCATTCATTATGAGTTTGAGTTGAGGGAATAAATCGGTGGTGGAATAAATCGAATCCTTTAATAAATCGGTGGTGCCATAGAGTCAAGTCATATATTGGGTGCTGCCTACTATAAACAATAAGGTTACCAACTTAAATTCATATTAACCCCAAAATTCCCCAAATCCCTGTCAAAATAAAATATCCCTAAACCAAACTTAGTATTGGTATTTTTTCCCTAAAACAGGGAGAAATCCCTAAAAGTGGAAACACTGCGCGGTAAGCATCCAGTACCGATGCAGTAAAATGCGTGACGTCACGCAGTACCGAAACGATATCGCCCCGCACACTTACCGACCAGTGGGCAAGCGGCCTTTCAGAGAGGAGGCCTGTGTCCCAGCAGTGGGAACATTATAGGCTGATTATGCGTATGCTAAATGAGGGGTCAAGAAGAACATAATCGTGGTTTACCTATAAGACGGACTAGGGCTCGAAATTGTCAATAGTAATTAGTCAGTATTTGAGGAATGTTGGCTCCAAGGAATTCAGGCATAAATACTGCTGCATATTGCTTATCTAGGTAATAATCAGCCTACAACATTATCACTGCTGGTACACACTCACAGACCTCCTCTCTGTAAGAAGGAGTGGGCCGTAAGTCACCCCGAGGCCCCAGTGTGGATTGGTAGATGTCACAGTCATGTCTTCGTATTTTTGGTTCTAGAACACGGCTCAGGTTTTCTCATGATGTTTGCCTTCACCGTTTTAGAGCAGTGGTGGTACTATAGGACTTATTATGATCATTATATTGAAGTTAGCTCTTAAAGTTAAGCATCTTATTGAAAAGGAAGCTACCATTCTTGTACTTTCTTTCTTTCTGAGAAAATCTTGACCAATTAGACTACATTCAAAAGAACTCCATTAATATTCAACATAGTCAAATCATCTTCACACATTATTACATCCTTTCCTAGCATTGCGTAGAAATTGAAATTGAGTTTTGACACTTCGTAAGTGAGTTTACAAACTCGTTGCCAAGTCTTGTAAATAATGATGCTACGGTGGATTATATTTCCGCAATACACGTGGCGCTAGTTGAAGAATTTGTGCAAGTTATTATTGCAGGAACATGTGTCGTTTATTCTGGAATATGAATAGATTTGTTGGTTATTTTACGAAGATATGATCAGGATTACACGTCATATTGACCTATTTACCTTTACATTTTACCTTAAGTCCATTATTGGACATGGCTTCTCACTGTTATTTAAGCCCATCTTTTTAAATAATCACCTACCACCAACCATTGTCCTTCGAAGTACCTACGTAACTAACAAGCTCACCTCTCTTCGGAGACTACCAGAAATCTTTGGCTTTTACTAATTAATATCTTTTCAGAATATAATCTTTACACCCTATTAGTCTAACTGGGTGGCATCCCACTTCTATCACCTTATTTAATGTCCATATCAAATGGGAACCAGTTCCTACATTTCCTTACAACATAATTCTAAATAATTAATGATGGGGTTGATTATCCGCCGTGCGATACCGTACCACCATGAAAACCCATTTCGCGAATTCGTCGGTATTAAAATGGGAACCTTCGCGAAACCATAACTGATAAATTTAAATTACTACACTGACAACTGTAACAAACAACGCAGCAGGAGCTCATGCAATGTTGTACCACCTTTGCTTTTCTATTCACAGCAATTTCAGCTTTAATGTTAAATTCATAAAGCACATAATATCCGTAAATTTCAGTAACATTTACACTAAATACAGGAACATTTTCAAAGGAATAACAACTTTGACGACGGTGAACATTGGAATCAAAATTGATTGGATTTTTGACGTTGTTCATATAGGTTTATCGAAGTCCATTTAACAAAATATCACTACTGAGCCATACAAACTTGTACAGTAAATGTAATTCAAACATTATGATTTGTGATAATTATACTTAAATGCAAACGTCAAGTGCATGGCATTCATAAATCAAAAGGATAAAGTACAAACGATGGATTTAATCTTAGACAAATATACATTAGTTCTCTATGGAAGTTTGTTGAGTGTATGACGCATTAGCTTTTAGATGTAGATGACAATAATAACGTTATACCAAATCAAATTGCAAATTTTCTATAACACGCTGTATTTTGAGTGACTTTAATCATGGCTAGAAGGAACTGTCACTGTCAATATAATTAGACACATGTAATTTGTATGTGCTTTTTGTACATATATGTCTAGTTTTATGTAAAACTCGCTGGTATTATATGAAACTAAAACATGCTAAGAACGGACGGGTAGGTAGCAACTCGCCCCTAATTCGCATGGTTTTTAAGACTTGACAAAACATCGAGATTTCAGAAGTTCGTTATGAATACATAAAAGTCTCCTAGAATAAATTCCCAAATGATGGTAAAATAAAATCGCATCTAATTGCATACTTTAGAATCATTAAGCGAACACAGAAAGACACAAAAATCGTGATCGTTTCTATAACAAAACTTTAATGCAGTCAGACGTCCTGCCGCTTGATAGTTACCTAAACAGGCTAGTGGGTAAAAGTCCAACTATGAATCTCATTCAGGGAAGTAGAAAGTGCAAACACTCCGAATTAAGGCAAGGAAATTAAACCATTTGATGACTAGTCTCGTACATCAAACGAGAACTAAATCCATAACCAAAAAAACTCCTCACCTCCCAACACGGACCAGTAAAGATGTTAAACAAGGATCAAAAGTGGTCAGCGATTACACAAAAATCCAATTCAATTACCACGTCTTTTGTGATCTAAAAGCCGCCTTTGTAACCCATATCCAGCCGAGTACCCGAATAATCCGATTCAATATTTGTTCTGCAATTTGTTTACCCTTCATATTGGGGAGCAGGCGCCCTCTAGTGTTACATTCAACATTAAAGAAGTTTATTTCATGAGAAATTTCGTCAGGACATCGTGGGAACGCAGGCGTACCGCAAGGGTCAATATTGGGCCATACAATTTCATTGTCAAGTTTTTGGTAGCTTTAGTGTTGTATCCAAACAGAGTTGTTGCTGCTTTCCGCTTTTACACCTACGTTAGCGTGATGTTTATATTTGTGATTAGTCTGTGTGTCGCCCTGCCGATATATAATGGTAAATAATGCATTGTTGTGGGTCAACTTTTATGACTTAGAGCCTGGGATTCGTCATGGGTGGCTTATGGGTTTAAAGCATTTTTTTCCAGTTTCGTTTTATATGGTGCGTTATAAATTAAATGGTTGACTTTATGGAAATTTAAATTGCATTTTGATTAAGCTTCATCTTTATGTGAAAAGGTTATGGCCTGTAAATGTAGATTTTGCTGTTTTAATTGGCACTTTTACACAGAGTTTAAGTGGTGTACCTGCATACATAGTTTTTGCTGTGGGCACAGTGCAAATAGTTTATCTGTTTTTATAAATCAATGCGCTCTTAGCTCGCTGGAAGAGCCGTAGCATTCCCCAAAATGCTTGGTTTCCAAAACCCAAACAATATCTTCGTAAAGTGAGGTGTTTGCAGATATAGAGAGGTGAAGCTGCTACTCAATAACTGCAAATTAACTCGGTAGGTAAACCACCTATCATACAAGGTGTAAAAACATGACATCTTAAGCATTGCTAGAATCCCTGCTGATTGTTACTACACCACTATGAAAATTTAACTCTATGAGCAATTATAAATCTACGATTAATTAACCATTTGGTATTCATTTAATCAATTAGTTCCTAAATTCCGAGCACTATATAATAAGATATCGTATAATAAGTGTGATTGATAAGCAGATTGTTTAGATTAATATGTTGCGTTTTATTCGTGTGAATGTGAAGGACTAAAGTAAAGGGCTGGTGAGTGCACAGTAGTCTTGTTTACTGATTGCTAGGAGTTGTACACATGTTGGGATTGTAAACTTGATCAAGTGAATTCAAAGGCTACATAATTCGCAAAATGTTAATGAAAATGGAAATTCCAGGCCTAAACATTGAAATAAACAAAAACAGGACATTGGACCGGTTGATTTAGCGGCGTTTGGAGGAGACCTATGTCCAACAGTGGATTTAATGATGAAGATTATGATGAAACTAAAATATATTCAAACGAAATTGTTAGAAGTAAAGACGAAATATTAATGTATATTATTACTTTCCCTGCACAATATAATAATTATAATTAACAACAATTGTTTAATCATGTTGAACTTGCTCTATAGACAGTAAAAGTGTTAAACTGATCTAAGTAGCTAATAACTAGGCACAAGCTAAAAGGCCCAGCAAGGTTGGCTGTGGAACCGTATGTCCAAGGCTGGATGTAGGTACTTAAACATCGTCAATAACATCACTTCGTAAGCTATGATCTGCAGAACCAGATCGAATTGAAACTGGAAAATCCAAACATGTCATATCGACATATTCAGGCAAATCAGTTGTCACAAACAAGATCCTGCTTTTCAACAACCTAAATACCCAAAATGCCTCAGAGTCTCCCACGGGACTATCTGAAATGACCTATTTCACTTCAGGCGGCACTTAAATCAAATATACTTGTAACTGATTGCAATGTGGGGCGGAGTGTTGACAGTCTGTCTGTCTTACACCAGTCCATTGGATTAGCATTCTTCACGCTTGGGCTAATAGGCTCGCACAAAAACTTCGTTAGCGCCGAGCGACATATCAACTTTGACGGTGACAAGCTACAGATTTATACTAGGTTCGGTCTAGGGTTGCTTGTTTAGAATAATTGGAGTAAATGAGTAACGTTTTGTGTTGTTTGGCTCAGGGTTTGGAACGATTTGTTTGTTTTAGTTTTTTTGTTTGAGAGAGTTTATTTTATGGAAACAACAATTCGACTTCTTGGTTTCGTTGTATGAGATTGATTATTGCAATAAAATTGCAAATAAGTAAGTAAAGCTTGTACTTTTGCAGATACTACTTTTTTTTTGCGAAATATTGCATGTTAATTATTACGATAGCTCATCAGAATTATATGTAATACAAGGTCAATTTCCCACAACAGTTCATTTGAAAGATTCTTGGAAGGCCGCATTTCCAGGAGAGAACAAGTGGATGAGGAAGATCCCAGGAAAAATAAATAAATTACAAACAAACTGTCATGCACTGCACATAAAATCAACATAAAGTTTATACTAAATAATGAATGGTTGCCAATCATAGCATCAATTTATTATACTAATAAGAAAACACTTACAGGCGCCACGTGACGCAAGCGCTGGCAACTAGTTATTAAAGGCAGGATTAATCATGAAACGTTCTGGTTAGATTTTGCAATTATGTGGTAAATTAGTTTCCTTACTTACTTCCATGTTAGTCTAGAAGTCATAGGAGTGACAAAGTGTTTTAATGGCTTGTCATCCCATATTTGATATTCAACTAATGTTGCTGCGATGTTGGGTGTGAGTTAGGCTTGGTACACAGTTGCTGCGTTGATAGATTCTTGTTGGTTTATGACGTTTATTGCGCACGCGTTTATACCGACAAGATCCTAAGGTTTAACATTTCATGGCATAACTGTGCATATTTCGTATTATGTACCTGTGCATTAGTCATTTCTATTATCCTGGTCGTCATCGTCTTTGAAGAATAGTTTTATCAAGGTTGCATTATTTACTCTAGATTTAGTTTTTGAGCTTTTTAATAGACAATATTTGGGCGACCAAGCTCTGCTAGGGGGAAAACAGAAAAAAACTAATTTTCCTAGATATGAGAACTAGCTAGATCGATTTTTCGCTCCCGTAAACCCCTATACTGTAACTTTTATCGAAATCGTTAAAGCCGTTTTCGAGAACGCAATATATACTCAGATATTGCTCATTTTATAATATAGCTCATTAATGTATATAAGATTTGTATTTGTAAAGTACGTTTACGTGATAGGTTCATTGACATCAATATAGCAAAAAACAGCTCTTCTTTTCAAACATCATTTTTAAAACAAGGAAGTAAAATTCATAACACAGATCACTGTTAAGACCAATGTGACGGACCAATAGTCATAATATTTACAATAATGCGCTCAAAAGGCGTGGGAAGCAAAAACATTGCTTAAGTTATTCAAGAGCCACTCTTCGAAGCAATACTCAATGATTTGGGACTTAACAGATTGTCATAGTATCAATACCTACTTGAAATGCCCAAGAATTTCGTTCACTTTAAAACCGTTAATTCTCATTAATATGTTACAAAAGAATTCTGTTATAAATGGAATGGTTTACTCTTCTGTGTATAGGTAACTAGCTGAGCCCTGCCTACTTTGTTGGGCGGTAAACATAAAAATATAGCCTATGACACTCACAATAACGTGGCTTTCTATTGGTAAAAGAATTTTCAAAATCGGTTCAGTAGATCCAGAGATTGCCCCCTACAATCTGACAAAGTTTACCTCCTTATTATAATATAGTATATATTGCAATCTGTCAGGAAAAAAATATATACTTTACATATTTAATTATTCTCATAATTAATCACATGCCTTTGAAACACTGCACGTGTAAACCATGGCCATGAAGTATTGCACGTAAATCATTTGCAGCTTCGGTTCCAATAATATGGTTATCGGTTAGTATCTCAGTATCTAAATCACGAGGAGTTCTACGAAGTATTTCAAATTTCGATTTCTCTGTATCCGCATTCTAATGCGACCTATCGACTTGGTCATAATCAAATTAAATATTGTGTAGACCAATAAAAATGGTCGCTTCCCTTATTATCGCGTTTCACACTTGACCGTTGAGCTATAATTACTCAAGTTCTCATAGTTCCAAGGGGTTCGTGTTAAAAATGTTGTTAGGGTGTTATACATTTGGTAGATGAATAAGCGTCCCTTGACACTTGGGATGAATGGAAGACATTTTATTGGTACATGCGTTTATTTTTATGGGCAGTGGTGTTTTCATTATCGCCTCTACGGTCTGGGTGTCAAAGTGTTCAGCAATACTCGTAGTAGAAGGCTTGACGTAGCTCGGGTTTTAAATAAAATTATTAATGGTATCTGTCATGGCACTGATAGTTGATAACAAGGTCATATATTTTGTATTTCCTATATTATGTTTAGACATAATATATGAAATACAAAATATATGACCTTGGACATTTCATAGATTTGTAGTAAGAACTATGTTTCAATTTAGATTGAAACATAATTCTTACTACAAATCTATGAAATGTCCAAATAACAGGAGAGCATTTTGACAAAAATTATGTGAAAGTTAAATGGGAGGCTTCGTTCAACAGAAAAACTCTTTATAAATATCACACAGCTCAATTTCCAGTTTTTAACATCTTGAATGAAGAATAGGGAAAAGCTTATCCAAACAACAAGGAAAAGAAACTAAGTAAAAAAAAAAATCTCTATAAAATATGCAATCAGCTCAAAAACCAACTGACACACATCCCTATATTCCAATCGCTATGAAAACATAATTAAATCCTTAAAAGGATAATTAAGTTATAAAGGAACCTATTTGTAACCATCGGTTTACGATCCCAAATCGTCCGAGAATCGAATCGAATGCAATCGATTGTTTTATCGATTACCATAATTACGGCGCTTATGGTGATCATGGGTTTATGGCGATATTAACGGGTTATTCATGTTCTACCGGCTCGTAGTGTTAAGTATTGGTAATATTTTAAAGGATCTCATAAAAGGGATGGTTTTAAAATAAAACTTTGTTTTTTAATAAAAATTATTCTCATCTTCATCATTGGCTTTAGCTATGGAGTAGGGGATGTCCGTATTTATAACCTTCAATTAGCTGGTTTTAGCAAAAGTTATTCTTTTAGTAATGAACTAGGATAAGTACGTGGGTACTGATTAAAATACTTTTAAACTTAGACCAAATAAAAAACAAAGGCATAGCGCTACGAAGAATAAAGTGAAGCATGCAAAAACTACACCTCCGCTCTGTGTTTAGACGCTCACACGCACGTATTTACAACCACACTAACCTCACCGCACAGTAAAGTAAGTGCATTTCATAATCAATATTCTAGTTCGCTAGTTAGCCACATTTCTTATTTCCATACGACCATACAGTAAAATTCAATCCAAAATTATTTATTTTGGGACAACGAGATCCAAAAGGTACAAAAATACAAAGATACAAAAACTTAGAAACTATTGGTAGTACTTAAAAACCATAACAAACGACAACACTCATCATAAATATAAATACAGCATAAATAATTCTATACACACATGCCCCTGTGCTGAGACACCCCGCCCCGTCAAGATAACCAATAGGGATACCTCCCTAAAGATCACCAGACGAACGAAATGCCTCAACACAGGCACACACAGGGGCACGTTATCTTGACCTATAGTTTTCTATTATCTATTACATTATAATATTCCCAAATTAATTAAAGGCAGTGTATAGAGTGCCACCAGTGGCACTCTATCTCTATCGGATAAAGTGCCACTACAGGCACCCTAGTAACATCGCCTCGGCCCGGCCAAAGTGCCGCAAGCATTGGATTGTCATTGTCACTGTCACTAAGTCACGTCACTTGGTATTTTGTTTGATTGTCGAGGTTAGATCGCTGTACAACACCACATTCCCAAAACATTACATTCACTTGTGCCTAAACGGACCCTGGCACTTCGCCGGCCGCTACCGCGGCACCGCTCGCTACGCTCGCTCGGCTCGTGCGTTGTGTGGTCACAGTTCTAACCTAACCTAAATAACAAGTGACAGTGACAATGTAACGCTCACGGCACCCTAGCCGGGCCGAGGCAGCGACACTAGAGTGCCACAAGAATACTCGCGGCACTCTATACACTTCGTTAATTAAAACAGGTAAATATTTGACAGCTATTTGCGACGTTGCCAACTTTTAGGATAAACGTTCTAAATAACGCATTAGTAAGTCGCGTCGTGTTTGGACCACCATTGAATACTATTGCTGTGACATTCCTGCTACTCTGGTATATTGAGTTTGTAACTGATTATTTTTCGAATAGCGTCGTGGACGATGCTTTAACATAGTTTTTCACGTTTTTACGCCATAAAGAATCTTGTGCCATAACACTAAGCACTTCTATAAAATATCATCTCAATTCCCGTTAGGAATCCAACTCGCCCTTTTATTTAAATCAGACTAATGATACTCTTCATAATGATGCCCAAACACTTCGAGTGTGATAATAGCTCAATTAGAACTACTAAACTGTTTTAATGTGGTAATTAACTTATTTTTATGGTTGACTGCGATCTTGAGTACTGATGTGTCGTAATTGTATATTATATGCTGTTGATTTTTTCTGTGATAAGTGAATCCATATAAAAATTATGAAGTATGGATTATTTTAATATATTGACTTCTGCATACAGTTTTCTTTTTTTACATTGTTTCTCTTAAAATAATCCAAGATGACTGCTACTACAGCAGCTCCTAGCGTCATTTCTAATTCACTATCAGCTTAGCTTTTCTCTAAGTACGGAATATCTAAATGCAATAACAATCTAATAAGCGTTGCTGTAATGAATCAAGTCAATGCTTATATCCAAACTGCTGTTTTTCTAACCTGTAGACTAGCCAGGAAAAATAAAACTGGCAAAGTTGGTGCTGGACCACGCACAGTGAACGGTTCCGTACTCGGGATGAATATTGAGCCAAGCACAGTATTGATTTTTACGGGTCGCAAAAATAAGTTTGTACTACAATTTCAATATTACAAAAAAAAAAAAAACAAAAGAGAGAAACACAAGAAAGAATCAAATGAGTCAACCTAATCAACTGTGATGAAGTGTAAATGCAACAATTTTTACATTACGTAATCAGTGTAATATACATGACACTAGGGTGCTAGATATTGACCCAGCATTAGCTAGACTGACAAGACGCACTTAATTGCATAATGCAGATTTAAAGCAAGGTGCAACACGCTCATAAATGATTAAATCCACATGCAGAGCGAAGTACCAACCATTTGTAACTGGTCTTAATTTCTTACATACAAATCTGTAGATTACATTTACTCTTACTTATTACCCCATGCCCTCGTATAATTTGCACCGAGCTTTTAACAAGCTATCTCGCCTGTCTGTCTGTTAGACGTGAGAGCAAGACTGTTATTCAAAAATACAGTTAAATAAATTACTTCACACTTCACGCTATATACTTTAGATTCGGGAGCAGTGATGTATAGGTCTTGTTTCTAGGGTATTTTGTAAGATTTTGTAAGAGCTTAGGTGTGATTGTAAGCTTGTTAATGTGGATTTTGAGAATAAGATCGTGTCTGTGTGGTCTTTGGCTAATAAAAGAGGCTTTATTATGTGCAATATTAGGGTTTGGACTGTTTGGTGCAATTAGTAAATATATGCATTGCGTGCACCTGTTATCTGATTTGAGATTTTCAAACAGAACCTTTTATCTTATTTAAGACTAGCTGTTGCCCGCGACTTCGTCCGCGTTATCGTGCCGCAAATAATAACAGCTAGCTGTTGCCCGCGACTTCGTTCGCGTTATGATGCCGCAAATAATACCACCTCGTTCGTGCCCGGCGTCGCTGGTGTAGGTATTTCCGACTTTTCCGGTGGAATATCCAAAATTTTCTTTAATACTCAAATAAACTAATCGTTAATTCATGCAAGCCTAGTACTTTTTTTAGTTAAAAACTGTTTGTGCGCCATATTTCATCCAAATCCTATTAGTGGGATAAACTAATGATTGTAATACTGTCTTGAATTCATGCAAGCCTAGTACTTTTTATTAGGTACTCTCATAAATTGTGCATACCTGTTATGAACAGAATACCGTGTTGTATGACGATAACTTTTTTTTGCGACATCCGATTTTAATGAAACAAAGCCTATATTCTCTTTCAAATTAATATCTATCTATCTGTGAAAACTACATGAAAATCCATTCAGGAATACCGGAGATGTGCGCGAACAAACAAACAGACAGACACCGGATTCTACTGTTTTATTATCTTAATCTTAATATTATATAAATCTCATGTCACAATGTTTGTCCTCAATGGACTCCTAAACCACTTAACCGATTATAATAAAATTCGCACACCATGTGCAGTTCGATCCAACTTGAGAGATAGGATAGTTTAAATCTCAAATTATAGCTGCAATATTATTTTATTGCAAATTAGGGCTACCCACCCATGCGAAGCTGGGGCGGGCAGCTAGTAAGTATATAGATATAGATAAATTATAAAAATCCACTTCATTCATGGAAGGTTTACTTATATAGTCGAACCACGCTGGGCTTGCGGGTTGGTAACCGCAGAGCCAATCATTTCGCAATAATGAAGCTGCTGCCCGTCATCGCTTTGGAGACTTTAAGTTGGCTTGGACACTGACCGACACTGACAATCGGGCTAGTCCACAAATTCAAGATAGCTCAGCGTGCTATGGAGCGGGCTATGCTCGGAGTTTCTTTTGAAGGATAAAATCAGAAATTAAATTATCCGGAAAAGAACCGGAGTTACCGACATAGCTAGCAGAGTAAGCAAACTTAAGTGGCAGTGGGCTGGCCATGTTTGTCGAAGGACCGATGGCCGATGGAGCAGACAAGTCCTAGAGTGGAGACCACGTATTGGCAAGCGTAGCGTGGGACGCCCCCCAGCTAGATGGACAGATGACCTTGAGAAAGTGGCTGGGATAGACTGGATGCGGAAGGCGGAGGACAGGGTATTGTTGCACAGTTTGGGAGAGGCCTATGTCCAGCAGTGGACTGCAAAAAATGCCTAGTCAGGTGACACAATGATCACAATCTGAAAAATGTAGGTCAGATTGTGGTACGTCTTCTATAAATATGACTGTGGAATATTAGTGTAGGATAGCATTTAGAATAGAAATAGCAAACAGGTTAGCATTTCGAACAAATACTTGACAATTAAATGAACCGTTTAGCATGAATCGAAAGGAATGAATGGCACAGGTACAGTACATCCTTTTAACCTCAAACCAGTTAGTCAATCATCGCGAGATACTATCGCTTTACGTAATCAAGAAATAACGACAGATTGCCGTCATTTGATTTGATTAAATCCAACAAAACCTTCATTAAAATTATCTCAAGTTAGATCTGAATATCAGTAACATTATGTCCGTTTATTCACTAGTTCGCCTTTGCACTGTGGTTGGGCCGTAAATTTTATAGATATCATCAGAAACTGGAATTAATGTATGTACAGAATATTTTGTTCGTAAAGGATTATGGCAAGTCGTGTTGTTCTTACTGGTTCGGTTCGTGACTGCGCCTGCGTCTTCTTGCGACTTTTGTTTGTAAACATACTGGTTTACCTATTTTATAGAATAAATAATTAGCAGTATTATATTTAGAGCAGTGGTGGCCCAGTGGAGAGCAGTGGTGACCCAGGGGAGAGCAGTGGTGGCCCAGGGGGGAGCAGTGGTGGCCCAGTGGTAATGAAGAGTTGTAGGTCCTAGATTAGAACTCAGACAGACGCTTTACTTTGTGTAAATTATTAATTCATCACCACTGCTCTCAAAACGGTGAAGGAATACATCGTGAGGAAACTGAAATGTCCTAGAACTATAAGTTCGAAGACTTGTGACATCTACCAACCCGTACTGGGCACGCGTGCTGGATTTCTTCCCACTCCCTCTCACTGAGAGGAGGCCTGTGTCCCAGCAGTGGGAACATTATAGGCTGATTATAATATTATGTATTACATATCGGCAGTGACCTTAAAATAATTGGACATGTCGGCTGCTCAATTGATAATGTGTGCATGAATAATATTAGCTATGCGGATGACATGGTGCTGCTGAGCCCAGCTGTCAGTGCAATAAGGCAGCTCTTACAGGTTTGTGAAAAATGTGCTCATAAACATGGTCTTTTGTATAACTCAAAGAAAAGTGAGTTCTTGGTCTTCAGGGTCTCTGGCAAGTGTCCAACTAGTGTGCCCGCCATAAAAATCAATGGTATTGACCTAAAACGGGTCTATCAGTTTAAATACCTGGGGCACTATGTCACTGAGGATCTTGATGACCAAGTTGACATTGAAAGGGAGCGCAGGGCATTGGCGGTTAAAAGTAATATGCTGGCACGCAGGTTCGCTCGCTGCAGTAAACAGGTAGGGGAGACCGGGGCTACAATTAACAGAGGTAAGTATTAACAAGTGATTTTCTCCAAAACTATAAACACTACACCTACAGCGCGTGCTTCAATATGCCGACCAGATCACGCCGCATGGCTCAGGGTTGGTCAGCTGCGGTCTCCGCATCATCCGAATGTGTTATATACCGGACGACATTTTCACGCACGTAACGAACTTTTTTAACTTTTAATTTTTTTTTATTTATTCTCGAAATATACGGTGTAATGATTATGTTTTTTGTTTTCCTAGAAGCATATTTCATACTTAATAATGCTACATTGCTGTATTGGTGTAATTATTAACCAATATTTTGTTATGTTATTTAATACTAAAAATTTACCTTTGGGGTTATTATTAACAAATCGGCGGGGTCAGTATTAACGTGTTAATACCTACTTCAGATGTGGTGATAGCGCTAATATCTAATGAACCGGTAGCTCAATCATCAGACATGCAAAAAGATGCTAGTGATTTCTTGGTCCAAAACCATAAGACCTCTGCTAAAAGCTCTACCACGAGCTCAGTAAAAACTTATAAACGGACTAAAAATGTAGTATCTATATGTATTTTACTGTGTGTACATAAATAATAAGATACATCAATCAATATTTTTGTATTTTTTAGGGCGTCTCGTGTAATAAAAAAGATACATCGTGCTGACTGGATTCAATATACCTATCTCTTGCAATGACTGGGCCTAAGCTAGGTGTATCAAAGGCGACATCACATCATTCACTTGCCTGAATTGTATTTGATAAAATATGTATTATAAATTAATAAGAAAATGTGTTCCATACAATTCTGTATTAATTTCACATTTTTTAATACCAAAAAATATTGTCATAAGTAGGTACATTGTTTTCTTCTATATCAGTTGGCATAACTTAATGTTAATTGTTGCCCCTTCTGTTAATACTTACCTCAGAGCTGTTAATTCTAGCCCCGAAGATGAGGTAAGAATTAACAACTGACTTTTTGGAGAAAAAGTGTTCTATTTAAGACATCATTTCTTTTATGTTTGATTTATGTTAATAACATGTTATCTGAATAATTAAAGCATCATTTAATAAAAAAATCAAGTCTAACATGTTGAATCATTTCGAAGATACAACTAAAAGTATTTTTTTTGTTAAGTGTGGCCCCGGTCTCCCCTAAAGGTTACACTCTTTTTAAAGCTTACTGCCAAACTTTTTACACGAGTAGCCTGTGGGTCAGCTATACTCAAAGGTCGATTAATGCCTTGCGAGTCCAGTATAATAATGGATTCAGGATACTGTTAGGGCTGCCCCGCTTTTGTAGCGCTTCGGGTATGTTTGTGGAGGCTCGGGTTGATGGCTTCCATGCTATAATGCGCAAGCGAACCGCCTCTCTACTAAGCAGAGTGCGGGGCAGCACTAACAGTGTTCTTCAAGTAATTGCCGAGAAGTATGACTCGGCAGTCATGAAGGCTTTCGTTCGGGTTCTGGTCAGATAGCGTAGCAATCTATCCAGTGCTCGAGCGGAAGGTTTCATGACTACACTCTTTTTATGTACCCACCTTTTTGTAATTATGTCTGTACTACTAACATAGTTTCTAAGATATTTTTTGTGACTAACAATATGGACTTTGTCTGAATAAATAAATAAATAATAATAATAAATAGAAAAAAAAAAAAAAAAATATTACCTAGGGCCGCTGAGGCCGCTCGGTAGATAAACCTTCCGCGTTCGTACATAACTGCCGCGCACTCCATACTGTTGCGTACTGATATACACTGAGATTTCGAAGCGCGTCGTTTCAGTCGTTTTCTATGAAGATAAAATACTGTACTTATTTATACTGTGCCTATTTACTTGTCATTAAGTGGCCTAGTGTTTTCAAGGTCTTATGTCAGTTGTCAACTAGAGCCACGTGCATTACGAGTACTTACTATTAATAATGAAGCCAACAATGGTATTCGATCAGCGCCGTATCTGAGTGATTGTCTTTCTACGCTACGATAATAATAGGTATTTATATTTCATTTACTAATGTTATTTCGAGATGTTGTTTGTGATGATGATCCTTCAGTTACGAGTGACACATGCAATGGTTCTTTGATTTTATTTTATACTCGCATTATATTGACTCCCACCTCTTTCCAGTCTAACAAATCGCGGTACGACAACCGTTTAGCTTCCGTAATCATTAGGAAAACTAGATTCTCTTATGATGGTATCAGTGACAAGATGAATGCAGCCACCTACCTGCATGACATAATCCCCTGATTATCAGCTCTTACAGCACCTACAGTACGCAAATGCGTAGGATCTGATATGAAGTCGGAAAAGTCTGCTCCAACGAGGCTAGCACATTGTGATATAGACCGGGTACTTACAACAAATAGTCGTATTCAGCGATTTATTTTTCAACATCACATGCTTGTAGTAATATTATACGATACCAAAAAAGAATCGCAAAAGAGTAGGAAGGCCAAAATACTGTTGGTGAATTATGTGAACGATAAAAATTGCTAGATACTATGGTAATGTGATATATCTACAAAAATTATCACATGCAGCTTTTTCTTTTTCTATAACACAATCACAACATGTATGGAAAGCGATGGATGAAGTCTGCGACGGAACGAGCAAGCCCAGAAGATGCCTGTTCACTTTTGCTTTGAAGCAGGCTGACTCGGTTAACGACTATGGCGGCGCAGCCTTTCCCACGTGTCTGGCTAACTAATTGGGCCCCCTACTTCCTGTGGTTGGCCAACGGCAAGACCGTGCTTCGGATCTCGCTACCCTCCAGAGTGAGTTGCCACGACGAGGTTCACTCCTAAGCTGAGAACAGAACTGCTAACTTGCTAAATGAGCATACAAAGCAACAAGCATAAGAAGGCTTATAAGTTTTCACCAGCATTCAAATCAGAAGTCATCCAAATGCTGTTGGTACCTAAATCAATCAATCTGCCTAGCCTTTTTCCAACTATGTTGGGGTTGGCTTCCAATTTAACAATGGAATACCAATATTTTACATGGAGCGACAGCCTTTCTGACCTCCACAATCCAGTAATTGGGTAATACGATACCCCTTGGTAAGACTGGTTGTCAGACTTTCGTGCTTCTGACGACCCGTAACGACTGTCAAAGATCCACGAATGACAGCCGGGACCAACTGCTTAAAGCTTTGTGCAGACCAGCGCGACTTGTCGCGCGACGCGACACCGGTTATTGTTATACCGTGAATTTTTCTTAGAAATTGTATTGTTCGTGTCGCATCGCGCGATAAGTCGCGCTGATCTGTTCTGAGGCACGGAGGAGTCTCAGTATGGCAACCCCGGCAAGCGTAGCTTAACCTGATGGATCGACCCGTGCGGCTGTTATTACTTAGCTACGACCTCTTGCAATTACTGTAGGTACCTATCGCCCATTATCCGCAAATGACTAACAAAATTACATAAGACACATAACGGACTCAATTTGCAACTCAACTGGTACAACATTACCTAATTGTCTAGAAACTATTGTTCTGTTAAATATAAAGTACAAGTTTCTGGTCTAACGAACTTTCTTTACGATAGTAAAATACGACAGTTAACAACTGCAGTGACCTACTATAAAAAGCTAAATATCTTCTGAGTGAAGACATAACTGCTACTCAGAGAACTTCAAAGGCAAAATAGAGGTATGAGGAACAGGTTGTAAAGTTCACTCATCCTCTATATGAAAGGGAGGATCCTCCAACCAGACGGGTGTCGTGTCTGCTAGGTCACAGCCCGACGATTATTGTCCGGACGTTGTATATACACTTGTCTCACGGTAAACTCTGCTTGCGCGATTCAGGATTTGTGTGACATCACGTATTTGATGCGCAGTTCGCATGTGGCTTTCTAGATGCCATCGCAGAAATATGAAGGCATCGAAAACAGCTCCTCCGCTATTTACGTAAATAAAACGCGCTGCAAAAACGAGTACAACCTCCAACAAAATAATGTACGAGGATGACGAAGAGCTATCAAAAATCAAATGCCAAATGGCAAAACTAAGACCACACTAAATGCCAAGTAATTTTCGAGCTCAGTTGTTTGATTTTCTTGACTCTATATTGCCACTAAACAACAATTCATTTAACGGGCAACTTTATGTTGAGGTTTTATCCAGTGCCAACTCGTAACACTACGGATTTGCAGTGATTTTCCTCGTGTAAAAACAACACTGGGTGCAGTGACTGAACAATTTCTTTGACCTTTGCAAAGACAGTCGCCCATCCTTATTGCTAATATTTATATATTTTTAACAAAGAGTCGATCAAAAGTTAGATTAGCCTTATAATTTTAAAGGTGAAAAATTTTTGGGTCCAAAAAAATTGTAAGTCGATTTTTTGAGGCAAACTGTAAATGTTTTGGTCGCGGCAAATGGGACTTTTTTTCAAGAAAATAAATAACTTGTTACTGAGATTTAAAGCTTCCAAATTGAAGAAAGTTTTAGGAAGTTTGAAGCCAACATTATCTTAGCATCGTACTATTTCATATTGCATCACCTCACAAATATTTCGGCTGATAGGTATTTCATAATACTGTATAATTACCAGTGAAACGCATAACAAAAGGTAACACCACTATCAGCTGACGTATTCACAGAAAGAATGTTTATTAAACTATTAAACAGCTGATTCATGATTCTATGTGTAATTAGGTACTTGGTTTATAAAGTGATAAAAAAATATTTGTACCAAGAATTGAGTAATGTCACCACACCCATTAGGTAGATGCTGTCAGTAGGTACTTACTAGTAGGGTTGCAGCATTGTTTTAACTAGCATGCATTAATTTGTATGTATTTATATTTTTAAGCTATTGCATAGCTTCTATCGCGGGCCTTGAGCGTGGAGACCTAATCCAGAAATTTCGTAACGAAAATACTACCTAAGAAAAGAGTGTTTTGTATTGAAAATTATGTTTAACTGCTTGACAACAAAGTTCAAATTTACTTAAAAGAATGATACGAGAGTGTTGTATTGAAAATTATGTTTAACTGCTTGACAACAAAGTTCAAATTTACTTAAACGAATGATACGAGAGTGTTGTATTGAAAATTATGTTTAACTGTTTGACAATAAAGTTCAAATTTACTTAGACGAATGATACGAGAGTGTTGTATTGAAAATTATGTTTAACTGTTTGACAATAAAGTTCAAATTTACTTAGACGAATGATCCTTGACTATTAATAGTTAAATTAAAACCTTTTTATTAGTTTGATGTTCCCATTACGTTGTGTCAAGTTTTAAAAACTATAAATGTGAATAACAGTTCCTGTCAATGTCATCATTGCTATTTCTTGTATTCGGGTTAATATTTTACAATTGCGTAAGTTGATAAAAAAAAATGCTATGCAATAGCTTCGCCGGGGCAGTCCCCGAGTGCCACACGTCTTTTTTTTGGATTTCAAAGTGTTCTAATGTATGTTGGTAGTGGTCAAAGTTAGTGGCCAGAGGAAATTATATCATCATTATCGGGGTGCGTTAAAATAGGCTTCACGAGACTAAGGGCTGATTTCACCAATGAAACTGAACGCGATCAGCATTTCTAAAACGCGTTCAAGAGCTGTCAGTGTCAAATTTTTTATGGAATATTGTGCACTGACAGCTCCTGAACGCGTTTTCGAAATGCTGATCGCGTTCAGTTTCATTGGTGAAATCAGCCCTTAAATACTTATTCGTGGGCTTGTGGCTAAATAGTCAAATACCAGCCGCGTGGCTCGATAGGAGATTAAGGTACTCTTGACGCGGTAGCTTCGAGGATGGGTGCATGACCATCCATTACATATGCTGTCATTCGTAGATCTTTGACAGTCATTGCGGGTAGTCAGAAACCCAAAAGTAGGACAATCAGTCTTACCAAAACTTGATAAGACTTTTACCCAGTACCACCTGGGTTGTGAAGGTCAGATACGCAATCGCTCCATGTAAAATACTGGTATTAAGCTGGAAGCCGACTCCAACATAGTTGGGAATAGGTTAGGTAGATTGATTGACTGGGCGGCGAAACTTAAATTTTCCTACGCTAGGTGTACCGTGTTCAGTCTGCAGCCAGTCACCAACTACCATTTAGCTGACTGGATTTAAAACACGGCACGACCTACTCTTATTTATTTATTAGCTGTTACCCGCGGCTTCGCCCGCGTGAACCCAATTTGTTCTAAAATAAAAGTACCTAGTCTAAGTTACTCCTTGTATCAGCTATCTGTCAGTGAAAGTCCCGTCAAAATCGGTCCAACCGTTTGGGAGATTAGCCGGAGCAAACAGACAAAACAGATATAAAGAAATAACAAAATAAATAAAAATATATTTAAGTACCGTTTAAGCATTTAGTAAAAAGCTCGTAAATTTTGACATTACAAACAGACACTTAAATTTTATTTATTTGTATAGATACACACATCAAAAGTGTCTAGGGATCAAGCATTTTTATGCGGATTTCTTGAGATTGAGATGTGGCTTTGTAATAAATTTATGATTTTATAAATTTATATGGATCCTTTTTGGTGCATTTCATAATTTGAATCAGGAACTGTGAATCAAATTCGAGTAAAAGATGAAAATCAGCTGTCAATATTTTCCCTATAAAAACATACAACGCATTGAAGACATTATTAGTGCTACTGTTTCCCTACTACTGATTAAAACCAACGTTATTATGGAGCAGCGACGTCATTTAAGCAGGGAAGAAATGCTCAGAGCCGTGGGAATGATAGAAGCTGGTTCCCGGCAACGTACTGTGGCTTTAGCTCTGAATACAAGTCAGAGTGTTATCAGTCGACTTTGGACACGTTACCGAAGCACTGGTACCGTGGCTGAGCGCCATGGAGGACGGTATCGCTGCACCACACGGAGACAAGACCGATACATTCAAATCTTAGCTCGAAGAGCTCCAACAATAACCGCCATGATGTTAGCCGTGAGGCTTCATCACTCTTCAGGGAACTTAATTAGCGACCAAACAGTCAGAAACCGCTTGCATGAAGTGAACCTTCATTCCCGAAGACCGCTACGGGTACCACCTATAGCAATGCACAATCGTAGGATTCGATATCAATGGGCTCTTGAACACAGAAATTGGGCAGAAGAACAATGGCGTTTCGTGTGCTTTTCTGATGAGTCTCGTTTTGGTATGAGACCGGATACAAGACGTATACGACACTGGAGAACCCCTGGACGCCAACAGCGATTAAAATCCTGCCAGGAAGTCCATCCTTATAGTGGTGGAACCATCATGGTATGGGCGGGTATTTGGATCGGCGGAAGAACTGAGTTGATTTGGATCAGAGGCAACCTCAACGCTCAAATTTATGCTGAGACGATTGTATCAGACGTCATCGTTCCTCTACAAGTGCAAATCGGTCCCTTATTTCAGTTAATGCATGATAATGCACGACCGCACACCGCAAGAGTTGTAAGACAGACTCTCGCCGCAGCTAACATCAATGTCCTGCCCTGGCCTGCTCAGTCGCCAGACTTGAACCCGATTGAGCATGCATGGGATATGCTACAGAGAAGAGCTCTGCCGAATATGGAGGGTATCCAGTCGCAAGAAGACCTTTTTTTGTTGTTGCAACGAACATGGGCGGCCATTCCACAGCGTGATTTGGATGAACTCATTTTGAGTATGCCAAACCGATGTTCTTGTGTTGTTAGTGTTCGCGGTAGAAACACGGATTATTAATTGTTTAAGTTACCCAATAAAATTTTAAAGAAAACTGTTATTTCAGTCTTTTTTTCGAACTTTAATGTTAGTGGTTCAAATGTCAAAAATCCCTTTATTAGGAAAATGGCAAATTTCTTTATTAATGCAAAGGTGACTTGGTTTATCGTTACTGTGACAAACGAAAACACTTTATTTGATGAATCCTTAAAGAAAATTTTAATTAATATCAATCAGGAGAAAAGTTATTGCAAAAATATATGTTGATCCCTAGACACTTTTGATGTGTGTATATTGCACAAAGTCCACACCGTTACAGGCTATGACTAGGCTTAACTTATGAGTACATGACCCTGTTAGGGTGCAGCAAGTACGAACATTTAACTTATAGCTAGGTTAGGTACACTTAACATAAAATATTGCATACCATCATACACACATACACACACACATCATACACATATTGCATATTCCGTAGTTCGAGACGATACGAGAGAAGACGATCCTCATGATTTGCCCATACGATGGTAAATTTCAGATAAAACTGGTGTGCGGTCGGGGACTCCCGTCAGGAACAAAGTTCCTTCTCACGCAGCCGCCATCTCGAATTTACACTTTGACCTCACTATCGACGTTACACATTCGAAAACTATGGAAACGATAGCCATGATGAAAAATTTGAAAATTGTCGCAGTCGCCATCTTGGATTTACATTTTAACGTCACTATCGGCTTTTTCACCCTCGTAAACTATGAAAACCACTCCCATGACGTTGAAATTTTTGCATTTTCCTTTTGATTGTGAATCTACACTTTTTCAATGCCTTTTTTGTCTTTAAATTAGAAGAAGACAATCACAAGTATGAACGCTTTTCTGCATGGCGATTTCTGCCAGAGTATTCCTATCGCAAGCCGTGTTAAAGAACTTCGTTTCAAAAATATCTAGTCAGGCCAGGCAACCCTAATCTAGTTGGTAGTGATTATCTGTAGGAACGATTGTAAAAATCACGGTTTTCTATGAATTGACTAGATAATTTTAATTAATCCACGCCTATCAATTAACATTTTTGATTGACTAATGATGATATTAGTTCTATTTTATGCTTGTCATTCTTATCTATTGCAATATTTTCGCAGTCTAAAGGTCAGTCCGCATACCTATCCCATTCGTTACACAATACTTTACTACTACTTTATCATAACGAATAATTTAAATTAATACTTATCTGCAATCTCCCACCATATCGGTTTTCTTCGAATTTCGATTTTTATTACTGTTTCGGCGCCGTTTAAATCGATTACCGATTTTGGGACTAGATTTACAGAAATTCTTTTGTAACTACTCATTCCTTATGTCGGTATGCAGAATGCCTAAACTGTATGTAATACTAAAGTCGATTGGTTTACCTTGACAACTAAGATTAAAAATATTGAAATGCCGAGTTATTTTTCATTATTATGGTCTCATAAAAATAACACGTGCTACAGCCATTGATGTATTAATAATATATCAATGGCTACAGCTACTTTTATTATCTTTAAATAACATACACATCGACTTACATATCGATAAATAACAAAACAATGTTCTTGGATCACTGCGGCTAACTTTAAAAAATGTACAATCAACCGCACGTCAGGGGTAATACTGCTTACGAAATAAAGATGAAGTCAACGTCTGTTATCATTGACGTGCGTCTGACTATTCTAAATTATTACTCTACTTAGTCTCTGCACATTACAGTCCTTTCAGGTATTTTGTCTCTTGACGGCAACATTATTGCAATGAAGATAATTAGGATAGCTGTGATGCAAAGTGGTAAAATAAATAAAAGTAGTACTAGTTCTTTCTAAATTAGAGATTAAATAACTAAAAAGAGTTATAGCCCTTCTAGTTATTTAGTTAGAATTTGGTTAGTTTTATTTTGTATGTAGGTACCTCTTCGTGTGGTTAGTGACTTACTTGGTGTCAGAGTTTTTATGCCGCCCATCATGAGCCTCTGCCTTGGCTTCAAATGCCGTCTAGAAATATCTCTCAGGCATGTCGGTTTGTAGGTATTGACCCTACTCATAGGAAAGTTGAACTGACCAACTAACAAAACAAATCCAGCGACGTCAGTGAACAGTCCTCATGGATGGGCGTGTAGCTGTAGTAGAGTTTTCTAGTTTCCACTAGCTGTGAGCCACTTTTTGATTATTCTCGTGTCATGCAGTCTTGCACGTGGACATGGGAGCAATGAATGTATGACATAAGTCTAGGAGTTCTTTAAGACGATTGATTGGTATCATCGAGGATTCGGTCAAACATTGAGTTGCCTTGTTCTACGGATAGGTGATCTTAATGACGTTGTTGCTAATTTCGTGATCAAGTTGAACTCAATCTGCAGAAGAATTAACCAGCAAGGCGTATTATGAAACCACCAATTCTGACATAAGTAGGTAAATGGTGGGGTTACATAGCCATTAAATGAAATCGGCCATTGTCGCTGAAAATTTCATGAAGAAAAGAAACTTGTAAAGCCATTCATGATGTCATTCAAAAATGATAAATGGCGTTTGTTGTCTCTATGCAAAAATGTCCCTTTCAATATTTCTGGCATTTAAAATACAAAACAAATGAAAAACACAAAGTGACCATCCTGCACCTGTTACAATAATATCTGGAAGAGCCTCTGTAACAGGCACCTATTGTCTTATAAACATGCACATACATCTGCCGTCATGCATTGTCGCCAGAGTGCAGTTCTTCAAATCATTAACGCCTCTATTAAGGCGACGCATGGTAACACATCCATCAATTGACGTTTACTTCCGCGGTACAACAGTTGACATAATATCTTTTTACAATTTATCATTGTAATAAAGAACAGAAGGACCAGTTGGAACAATGTTGGATGACATGGTAACAAGATGGCTATTTGTGGCAGCACCATATTCATCAGTCATGTGAAGTATGCTGTTTGAATGCCCGTCATTATGTAAATTGCCACAGAGCACGCAGACGCAGACGCCTCGCCAACACTTTCCATAAAAACCAAGCATTATGTTTGATTCGTATAGCAATTGGCTTTGGATGACGAAAATCACAAAAGTTGTGTGTTTAAAGCACTTTTGGCTCCACTTTATTTTATTCGTACTGCCTACCTACCTACCTAACTATGACAAATAACAATACCTATACGGACTATTGATGGAGTTGGAAGGGTCTCACGGTAAACTCATCGAGTTTCGGCTAATAAGATTGATTCATGTTTTACCCTTCTGCGACGAAGCCCAAAGGGAGGTTTATGTTTTAAATGTACCTACTTATTAAAATTGAAGCGTGTTCCTTAGATTTTTAAACTAGAAAAAAATCATAATTTTTGATTGTCAAGTGGAACTTCTGAACTAACGTATCCAGTGTCGCTCTAAAAACATCGAGTGGTTTCAAACTTAAGACATGCAGATACTCAGAGAAAAACAAATCGTCCGTATTTGTTGAACGTGCAAACTCCCACTGCAGGTTATTTATATGCAAATCAGTCGGGAACAAAGTGACATACGGACAGACAGATGTTACCTGTCAGAGTATTAACATTACATAAGGAGGGGTTAAGGACCTCAGGCTGTTGGGTCAGGTGGAGTGCAAATAGTATCGAGGTATTGTAACGTGGGAATGAGCAGAACGGTAGGTGATTCATACAAATGCAAGTACCTATATTGACCCTGACTTTGTTTAAAGGAATTTCTAGGAATAATAATGGATATCTCCCTTCACCCCTTGTAACATGGGATATGTTGTTTGTTGTCTAAATCTATAGGACATATAATTGTTAATAATAAAAAATATATTACTAGTATATATATTTTTTTAATTATTTTATTATTGTTTGTAATTAGTTATAAATTTTAGTAAATATTAAGTTAGGATAAGCGTATTTATCGCATTGGGTTATCCTGCAATGGTAAATGTAAGTTGATAAATAAATAAATACATAATATAATTTATCAATTAATGAATAATATTATAAAGAGATCTCAAAACGGTGAAGGAAAACATCGTGAGGAAACCGACATGTCTTAGAACCAAAAAATTCGAAGACATGCGACATCTACCAACCCGCACTGGGCCCGCGTGGTGGATTACAGCCCACTCCCTCTCACAGAGAGGAGGCCTGTGTCCCAGTAGTGGGAACATTAATAGGCTGATGATGATGATTATAAAGAGGTAAAATTTGTTTTTGTATGTTTGTTTCTAAGTTGTATCTCTGGAACTATCAGTCGGATTTGACAAATTCTTTTTGCATTGGATAGCCCAATTCTTGCGTAAGAAGTCGCGGGCAGAAGCTAGTCTCTGATAATCGTATGATGACATTTTTTATTTATTTTAGAGTAATCTTCACAAGGTGGCTGGTAAGGGTAGTCGTCGATGGAGTTAAATAGCATTTGATTGGAGAGGCCCTATATCCAGCAGTGAACTTCAATAGGTTAATTGTGATGATAATAAGGCAAACCGCAAACGCGGTCGATCGCAAGTCGCGACCGCGGTCTTTACCTACCATAATTGCGTAATAAATATAAAACACGATCAATCAGAATCTGAATCGTTTAGAAAAATATTACTTATCCATTGTTTCATAAGTTCGAAAAGAAAATGCGGGGCAGTCTTCGGGGACTGCTGATAGAAGTGAAAAATAAGTAGCGCCATCGAACGAAAATATTAGGAATGTATGTGGTTTGCTGTCAGTACAAGAACGAAAGCTGCAGCTCAATTAAAAAAAATCCAAAATAATAAAACAGAGTGCGCTGTCAACAAAAAAGGGCTCAACGTGCCTTCGGTGACGATGACGCGAGTTCCATGATTTTTGTTCACCTAAAAAGTGCCCAACGCGTTACGCGCCTAAAGAAGTTTTCACTTCAAAAATCTGCTCAACAACGTAAATAACGCAATGAATGTTGTTGAACTGTCAAAATGAAACAGTTCAGTAGAATCGTTTACGAAAATGTGTTACGTAATTAGATAGCTGGTTGCACTCTTACCCAATCTCCTAATAAAAAGTGTATTTTAGTATCACCTACTTTTTTGTTCCTTTCTTGTCCTGTCTACATAAACTGATAAATGAATAAAGTGATTAGGATTACGCTTTGAATTCAGACAAATATCCGACATCTGTACGTTGCGGATTTGTATGAATACCTAACGTTCGTGTGAAAATGCGATGTTGTCGCTTTCTATGAGGGCCTAATACTGCCTAACGCCAAAGCTCAAAGTACCAAGTAGAGTGCCACATGAAATATAATGACGTCATAACACCTAACATGATAATCAACATTTCCTCATCACTATAACTCCTAAAACATAATGGTACAGTCAGTAACAGAGGTGAAAGCCTTGGCAATAACTCATAAGTCATAGGAAACTTATGCCTACAACGACCTACTCTACGAGGCTATGATTTATGTCTTCATGAGTTAATAATGCATATTTGCGATATTGCACGTGAGCGCAGATTATAGATTTCGATTTGAATTTTATAGGTTCAACGGATAAATCATACGTTAGACCTAGTCTAGGCGCAGCCAGAGCTACAGCTATATTTACATAAAGATTTGAAAATAAAAAGAGCAGTGGTGGCCCAGTGGTAATGGCCGCAATTTACGAGTTGTAGGTCGTTAGCTCGAACTCAGCAAGGCGCTTTACTTTGTGTCAATTATGTCACCACCACTGCTCTCAAAACGGTGAAGGAAAACATCGTGAGGATACCGGCATTTATTTTGTCCTATAACCAAAATTTCGAAGACATGTGACATTTACCAACCCGCACTGGGCCTGCGTGGTAGATTACGGCATTACAGCCCACTACCTCTCACCGAGACCGGCCTGTGTCCCAGCAGTGGAAACATTATAGGCCAAGATCACAAGCTGAAAAACATCATCATCATCATCATCATCATATTTAACATCACGCCTGTAAGGCCCGAAGGGTTAGGCAGAGGTGGATAATAGTACACCCACATTTTACCAGATATGGGGCGAGTCTATGATTATCAACCGGGCACAAATCCAGACTCCGGGCTGCTATTGAGAAATTCCTGTTGGAAAAACCCAATAACACTTTGCCCGAACTGGGAATCAGGACCGCTCAGCAGTAGCCCTTGCGACCACAAGACCAACGAAATAATGTAAAAATAAGCTAAAAAATATAGTGCGAAAGTCTGGACTGAAACCATCAAAACGTAGTGACCAAGCATAATTATTATCAAAGATTTTTCTTTCTAAATAAAAGGGACCCTTTGCCTAACCCTGCATCGGTTCGCGGACGGTAAACGAGACACAATAGAAGTTATATTATTATGACGTTTATAGACGTCAAGCGCGCGCGAAAGCGTTAAACGCGATCGTCGCGCGATTAAACGATCGTTTGAACTTTTTGTTCGCTGAACCTGAACGCGTGCCGATAGAGGGCGCTTTCCGGTTTTCTGAACAAAAAGTGACATAATTATGTACGCGACCGATTGCTTATTCGCGCGACGGTCGCCTTTAATAGGACGCGGCCAGACAGTTCGTTTATATAGGACTCCACTATGCCAAAAAATATGGCCTCAGTCCCTATAGTGTGCAAATTATTACTTCCATTACAAGACTTAAGGCGAATCACCGACTTTTAATGATTTTATACTGAAGATCACGTCTAAACGAGTAGTTTTAATGATTTGGAAAAAATATATATAAATTAGAGCATTTTCTTAATATTTTAATATATGAATATTTTACATTATTTTTATATTACATAGTGAAATTAATGTGTAAAGTTATGTCTAACGCGGATAAAAAACTGAGAATCACGCAAAATATATCACGCGTATTTTTACCATTTTAAAGATAATTTAATTATTGATCATTTATTATACGACTTTTTTTATATTATAACCTTTTGTTTTATGTATAATAAACTAATAATGCGTCTTATTTGTGACAGCGGTCCTTGATGGGCGAGTCCCGATTACTGGCTGGACGTAAGACGCATTGAGTGAGCTCAGTACGGAACACGCAAGCTAACTCAAGGTCACTAGCATAATATTATTATCTGTGTCATGTGTCACATGCAGTCTGAAAAGTGCAGTATATGTATGAATATATCCTTGCTTTATCAACAAATAGCAAAGGCATTACAACGAAAGAACAAGCAGTGACAACCACACAAACAAAACACGATCGCCATAGCATTTAGATAACTACCTACCTCACTGAGATAAATCGATGTTTAAAACCCATAAAGACTCGTTTACACATCGTGAGCAAACACATCTACTAAACAATTTACTGAACAACAATAATCATAATTTCCGTAAGTTTTGTTGTCACAAATACGTAGGACAGGCGTGAGAGGGACGTGACAAAGTGACAAAGCTGTCGTGACACTGGGCGACACTAAGTGTCAATGTCAATACACACATTGTATGAACATTAGCGTGGGAATCCTTACAACAGTTAGCTTTGTTTGGCTTGTTTTTACTACTGAATATAGACGCTGAAAGGATCGGTCAATACAGCGAATATTTATACCTACTTATGCCTATTGAAACTGGGTGCGTCATAAATTCATAATGCAATTATTGTTCTACTAGAGGCGCCTTGCTAGTTGCTAACTGTATTGTAGTTTGATTCAGCCTATTATCAGTGTTAACTTTATGAACAAACATTAGAGAAAACCAAAATATGATATATTTATTATGCAAGAACGTAAGCATACTGCAATTATTACCAAATTTACAAAACTGCTGTGTACCGGAATATAAATATTGTAGAATACCAGCCAACGTGCGGCCGCTAGCCATAATCACGGTAATATTATACCGTGCCATAACTGTCTAATCTATTATTATTACCGCACTCAAAATCCCTAATACACTTATAATTCCCTAAGTTTTTCGGTCAAGTTTAAATAGCAACACTTCGGTGTGCAGTAGGACAAGTTTTTATGATGACATGGTGTAGGTCCAGATCACCCCGATACCATCAAGTTTAACCTTCGCATACACGTGTCAGAGGCTCAATAAAGAACAAGCGCTACTTATCACCCGTCTGCTAAGAGGACCGCCCCGGAACTTTCTTGGAACGGCCTAAAAACTAATGGTGAAATGTTTGTGGGATCGATGAAGTGGGTCAAGATGTTATGTAGTCACGTTATTGAAAATAACGATATTCATCATCATCATTGACAGCCTTGTTCCACCCTTTGCTGAGTATAGACCTCTTTTATGACATGCTTTCCTGGTCTGTGCCAGTATAAACCAGGGGGCTAAGTCTACAAATGTCACAATGGTCTCTCCATTGTTAGGTTTTGACAGATATGCCAAAACAATCTGTCAAAAACTCACAATGGAGAGAACATTGTGACGTTTGTAAATTAGTAGACTTGGCCTGACCTGGGTGTAAAGCTCACCCTCAGAGTAATAACTAAAGCATAGAGGGAGTCTATAGATTAGAGAAATGGACGCACCGAAATTGTCAAAACGGTCACAGTTGATCTCTTTTTACACGACCAATTTAAAAAGCACAATAGTTGCCTAGTAAACGGTTAACCGTACAAGTATTTGATCTAGCCGTATATTACGTCGTGAATGTCAGTACGTGTGCTGGTTGAGGTGCTGGTCATTTTTTATTAAAAACCAATAGATTTTTGAATATTTTTGTAAAAACGAAAGGTGCAAAGGACTTATCAATAGTCTGTTAACATGGCTTGTTTTGTGATAACGTGTAAATCACATTCGTCACGGAAAAAAAACAATGAATTTGTAAGCTTTCATCGGTAAGTGTTTTTTTACATTTTTCGTATAAAATCACCCAAAATATTTGGATGTGATCACTGATAACATACATATTAGATTGATAATGATACCTTCAAACTATCTTTATTACAAATTATGTTGTGATCGCGAATTTATTTTCAAAAAATAAATTCGTTAAATTGTGAGGTTATGTTAAGCTAGTAATGTAGGTAATGTAGATACTTTTTATCGATACGATAATTACATGCTAATAAATTGGAGAAGATATCGTTTTCTTTTCGAGCCATTGCAAATTATACGAATTGATCACAATTCTCCTACAACAAATCATGCTGAAAGTCAAGTTCGGTATCTTTACAAGCTGTCCATTTAACATTGTGTCAACTTCAAACTGTAGCTGAAAATCAGACAGTAGGTTCTAAAATATATTATTTGTATTGCACTATCGGAGAAAAAATCAAAAGTATATAGATACTTTTTCAGGGTTCTTCAGATGCTATGGAAATAGATGAAAATTAAAGGGTTCTTCAGATGCTATGGAAATAGATGAAAATTAAATGCCAATTTCGATGTCATTCATGAAGAATGAAGAATCGCTGTTGGAAACAAATGAACATGAGTACATTTATGATCCGTGTGCTCTTTCAGAATACGCCAGAGATATTATAAATTATATAGCAGGGAGTGTTGTGCGATTTTCAATTTATTTTATTTTTTATCCACAATCTGTATAATACAAATAAATAAAATTGTAGTGTCTAAATAACAGCTTTTTACTAAATGCATATGAAAGTATATGATCCATACAACAAAAATACATTTATACATACATACAAATAAATAAAATTGAAGTGTCTGTTTATAATGTCAAAATAACAGCTTTTTACTAAATGCTTAAGAAAGTATATAGTTACGATCCATTACAAAAAAGAACACTTTTTTTTTGTCTATCTGTCTGTCTGTCTGTTTGTCCGGAACAAACAGACAGACAGATAGACAAAAAAAAAGTGTTTTTGTTGTAATGGATCGTGAAAGTATAGATGATCCATACTACGAAATTCAATTTTTCGTCCCTCGGGGTCTGTCTGTCTGTTTGTTCCGGCTAATCTCAGAAACGGCTGTACCGATTTTGACGGGACTTCCACTGGAAGATAGCTTATGACATAAGGAGTAAAATATATAACATTTGTTTTAGAAACAAACTTAGGGTTTCGCGCAAAAAACTAATACCCATGAAATCTTTTGATAAACCTCGTACTGTTCCCTAAGTTGAGAATACATAATCCAATAAAAATAATAAAAAAATGATCTCGATCCGATTACGAGTTTCGGAGAAATGTGTGGACAAAGGAGGATGGCGATGGCGGTCGGCGGTTGGTCGACCCAGACCCGTAGACAGCTCGACGCGGCCACGCGGGTTATGTACACGGCGCGGAGCTCGTCGGCAATCGGATACACCGGAAGTTAGTTTGCCGTAACATAAAGTACGGATGCCAGTGATGGTTCTCGATGTGAGTAACCTGGGTGGTTAGCCGCAAATTTGGAGATATTGGTAAGCTGGAACTTTGAACCCCAATATGGGGATTTAACACTCAGTTAAGGAGTAGGATTCATGACTATATACGTAGTCAATTATAAAATAAGGAAACCGTTGCAAACTGAGACAACCGCGGCTGTAGGGGAGGTCTCACTAGTCACGGGCAAGTGTAGTGGAGCTGAGAATGAGCGACGACGGGGGCGTAAACCTCCCTAGCCAGCATGTGACGGTGTGTCGAGCCGGCGCGCACAGATTGACGGCCGGGCTTGCCAGGACGGTGACGGGGGAGAGGGAACAGATAATCGCTAACCCAAATGGGTTCTTTTGCGACCCAAGGTCACGCATTGCGTTGAGTAGGAGCATTGGCAATTTGCTTTTATTAATTAAAGTAACGTTTGTTTAATAAAACCAATGCTTAAAAGAAGCCTAGAATTAAAGCTCTAACAAATATTTAATGCATTCCACTATATACCTTACAAAACGGCACGTTACAACGTTACATCATCCATGGAATATACGACATGTACATCCAATACATTATATAAATTATCTGTCAAAAATAAATTAATATCGATACCTCTGCACCTCTCTGCACATCACTACCGAGACCAAAAAAGTGGACAGTGGTGGTCCTTATAATTATATACCTGTCCTTTTTTTTCACACGGAATGTGTCATAAGTATAAAGAGTATGACTAGACTGAGAAATTTCACCCTCCCTCTATGCTTTAGTTATTACTCTGAGAGCTCACCCATATCCATCGTTATTACCAAGCTTTGTTCATTCCTATCCTCCTTGATCCTGCATGTATTCGGAAATAAACGAGTGTTATTGAAAAACTTCGAAAATTGGTGATCTAAAAGATTGTCGTTGTAATAGTAGCAGAACGAAGGTGCACGTAACATACTCTTGCCACGAAACATGTTGACGAAAATTGTAGTCATCTTAAACTGATTGCCATTAAAAAGCTAAACGATTAAATAGTTTCGGCATTATCATAAGCTCTACCTACTCTCTCTTTATTATCACCTGAAAACCAGAATCTGCTTAGACGGCCACTTTAATCAAAAGGCGGTGTCACCTTTGTCACCTGATTACTAAAGAATTTGAACGTCTGGAAGCACCTTAATACAGGTAGGTACTAGTAATGTTATGTCTACGAACATGAGATGTGTGACGAAAAAATTCTCGGAAGCCGTTGTCGGTTTGTCGCTTGCAACCTTCATTTGTGCTGATACTTGTAAGCCGTGGCATGTACGGGGATTTACTTTTAATTGAATTGTGGAGTGTTGTAACTACAATGTATTAAAGGTATATAAAGTTATCCCGATAAAAAACTGTTGACAATAGAAAGGCTTGATTCAAGAACAATAGCGAATGGACCGGAATATAGTGCTGCAGAGCTTTTACACCTCAGGACGAGGAAAGATGTTCAAAGTTGATGGCAGTAGGTGCTTAATTGAGAAAACGCAAACATACCTATGATAAAAAATATCGTACAAGATAGTTAAGCAATATATCCCAAGTAAAAATGGCACATTTGAGTAAAAGTAAGTAAAAAATAAAAAAGACGTGTGGCACTCGTGGACTGCCCCGGCGAAGCTATTGCATAGCATTTTTTATCAACTTACGCAATTGTAAAATATTAACCTGAATACAAGAAATAGCAATGATGAAATTGACAGGAACTGTTATTCACATTTTTAAAACTTGACACAACGTAATGGCCGAGAACATCAAACTAATAAAAAGGTTTTAATTTAACTATTAATAGTCAAGGATCATTCGTCTAAGTAAATTTGAACTTTATTGTCAAACAGTTAAACATAATTTTCAATACAACACTCTCGTATCATTCGTCTAAGTAAATTTGAACTTTGTTGTCAAACAGTTAAACTGTTATTCACATTTATAGTTTTTAAAACTTGACACAACGTAATGGCCGAGAACATCAAACTAATAAAAAGGTTTTAATTTAACTATTAATAGTCAAGGATCATTCGTCTAAGTAAATTTGAACTTTATTGTCAAACAGTTAAACATAATTTTCAATACAACACTCTCGTATCATTCGTCTAAGTAAATTTGAACTTTGTTGTCAAACAGTTAAACTGTTATTCACATTTATAGTTTTTAAAACTTGACACAACGTAATGGCCGAGAACATCAAACTAATAAAAAGGTTTTAATTTAACTATTAATAGTCAAGGATCATTCGTCTAAGTAAATTTGAACTTTATTGTCAAACAGTTAAACATAATTTTCAATACAACACTCTCGTATCATTCGTCTAAGTAAATTTGAACTTTGTTGTCAAACAGTTAAACATAATTTTCAATACAACACTCTCGTATCATTCGTCTAAGTAAATTTGAACTTTGTTGTCAAACAGTTAAACATAATTTTCAATACAACACTCTCGTATCATTCGTTTAAGTAAATTTGAACTTTGTTGTCAAGCAGTTAAACATAATTTTCAATACAACACTCTCGTATCATTCGTTTAAGTAAATTTGAACTTTGTTGTCAAGCAGTTAAACATAATTTTCAATACAAAACACTCTTTTCTTAGGTAGTATTTTCGTTACGAAATTTCTGGATTAGGTCCCCACGCTCAAGGCCCGCGATAGAAGCTATGCAATAGCTTAAAAAGAAGTTTATTAGGAACAATTTAGGTATAACTTTACAAGAGGCACGAAAATAGCTGCAAAAGTAAAATACTGTGGCGCAGCTAAATAAGTAAATATTAACATGTATGTACCATTAAATTCTGCCGCACGATGCTCATTTCGTGTTGGCATTAGTGTTTTACTACAAATTGTGATTTTGCTAATCCTTCCGGTTACAGTAAAGCTGGAATTCACAAGCCAATTCCTCTTACTAAGCGCCTTTGTAACTTCAAAACAGTGGGTAATAAATTAGTTGTATTTCAATATTATGCTACATAGTGTTATTTTCCAAGTTTAAAAGACTAAGCTTGATTGGCTCTGCGAAATGATTAGTTCCGAGTACCAAGAACTTTGGTGGTAATGCCTCACATAGCATTTTTGTTTTAATTTGAATATAGAAGCAGGAGTCCTGGAGTCTGGATATGCCCAGAGCTCGCCCCCTATGACTTATACATAACTGGCGAAACCGACAACCAGAAAAGCTTTTCACTGGGCAAAATCGTACATGAATTACGTACGGAGGAGGAGTAAGTAAGGATCGTAGTAATTGCCGTTCTGTAGGTTCTACCTATGCCTATCGGAAAAAGTCCTTGGTTTATTGATAGTCCCAACTTATTCTGTTGCACTTGGTTTCCAATTTATAGATGCAATGAGACCCAATGGTTCTATAATGATAACACGAATGAGTTATGAGACACACATAAGATTAGACTAGAGAGACTAGAGAGTAAAGAATGGCTCACCATTGACCAAGCCTTGATAGTTCCATACGCTTTAGCCATGAGGCCTCCCTAATAAGGCTAACTAACATAATACTAAATTGTTAACAATTTTATTGTCCTACAACTCCCAGTAAGTAGGTTAATAATATCTGGACATAAAATTACCGGTCGTGATGCTATTATTCAGTTAACTCAACGATAAGGACAGTGCTGTGATTAATACTGCCAATTATAAGTTCTGTTTCGCAATAATGTTAACAAAGTAACAATTGGAGATGGAATCATTAACTGTAATGGCGTCGGGGATAAAGGCAATAGTTTAACAAGATGTATTTGTTATGCTAATTATTGAGATATTGACTACTGTTTTAGAATATAAATTATTCAACGATGCATTTAAGTGTCTTCGTAAAATCTCTAACAACAACAACAGCAACATCAAAAACAACATCTAAAAACTAATTAATTTGCTTATCAGTTGTACCAGTAACGGACAGTAAGGTATTACAGGAATTGGGTATAAGTCTAGTACAAAATTAACATGTGAACTGCCAGGCTTAAAATGTTACCTAATGAATTACAGATCGATAAGAGATAGCACTGGTTTTGTAATTATGAGATTGATTATCATAAGGATGCTGTAAGGTTTGAAAGATTTCTGCTTGGCTTATTGCTGTGAACAGAATAACCCAAATAGCAACAGGGACTTACATGCAAATTAGCATTCAAAATAAGACATCGGTTCTAGGTTTCCTCTAACAACACCCACGAAGACTCAAGAGACCCGTCGGGTTATTCATTACTTGTTACTTTGAAATTAAATACTCGAAGCAAAACTTGTAGTAGTATTAAAAGCTTACCTCACAATATCTTACTTTCCCCAACTCTTGTACTTGTCACCGCGGAAGGCAGAATAAAGGTTATCGATTGCCCGATAACAGACAACGTTACGAAATATCGATACTTAAACGATATCGATAATGTAATCTGGATAATAGTGTTGTGAAATGTCACCGCACTATCTTTGAAGGAAGCTCGGACGGTTTAGAGTTACGAATTAGTTAATAGTTGTATACGGTAAGAGGTTAATGATAAAAACGATATGATAGTCAGTGGTTAACTTGTAAAATGTAAATATGTGATGCGATACGGGAACCCGGAAAACATTTGAGACTGAGACGATGTTGAAATGTTTAAATAAATTGAACTAGAAGCTGTTGGGAATCAAGAAGTTGTTGAGATGAAAAAGATGTTTTGCATTAATGTGATTACTTCAATGTGAACATAAATAATCGACTGATAGTTTTTAATTAATTGGAAGAATTTTTCTGGCATATTTTCTGTAAAGAGCTAAACTCCCAAACAACAATATTATCGTCATAATAAAGACCATAGGCCCATTGAAAATTCTAACCCAGAAAAAATAGGAAATGTGCAAAATGCACATGAGCGTTATTATCAGAAACAAAATTAATCCTAAGTATAGTCAAGTTGATGAATGACGATATTATATTAAAGAAAACTACTATTAATTAATGATTTTTAAAAGATAAAGCTCTTACGCACCCTGTAAATTATAATGGTGGGAAATAGGCCAATGTGGTGCTCGCTAAACATGACCTTATTGAAATCAATAGCCACACACACTACACGAGTGAGAATAATATTTGCACATTTTAATGTTGATGAACTCTGCATCTGAATGATATAGCTGAGTCTTATTTCTTTACATGCAACGGTTATGTATTATCTGAAAATATATAATCTCACAATCTATTCAGGCTATCGCAGACCACTGCTGGTCATTGAAAAAGGTATCCCTAGTTCACCAACTGTCTTTTTTAAAGGTCATTATTCATTTTCGTATTTTAAATTATCACAGAAAAATAACTTATCGGTTCCTCTATGGTTAGATGTAAACACAGAGCAAACATAGTTCTCATTTCCAAAAACCTAAGATTTTCTGAATAAACATCGCCTCTTGAAAGCTCAACGAAGAATGATGAGTTAATGGAACAATAACGTTTCCCATAACAGAGATGTATGGGATTTATATTGGGCAAGCATTTATCACTTGTACGACAATGTATCCAATGCGTGTATACAAACACTTAATGAGGCGAAAACTCAAAGAAAACAAGCTACGAACACCCACGCAAATTCCGCCGACGATCGGAGAAAAACCAATTTAAATTGATTCACTTGATATTTAAATTTCAACTCTAACTTCAAGAACATAAAGTTCAGGAAAGTAAGTGAGGGAGGTTCAGGCAAGCTGGTTGATAACTTAGTTCCATATGTTGAAGTTATCGGTTTGATGGATAAAAAAGTTGATACAATTCATGACTTAGATAGTTTTATTGAGTAACAAATGTAAAATGAAGAAATGGAAAAAACTTAGAATGAAAGAGAAAAAAATGATGCACTAGTAATTTTAATCCATGATGAGTTAATACCAAATGTAATGCAAAAGACTTGAATAAAATCGTGAAAAACAAATCAAGTAAAACTTGAAATACAAAATCCTAAACTGGCTAAATAAGGCATGTACGAATGGAACATACATAAATAATTCTAGGAATGTCAAACAAAGTAGCATTTTGTTCTTGAACTTTGAACAAGTTATTTCTGATCCCAACTACGATTACATGTAACATGCGAATAAATATCAGAGCCACACATTCAGCCTCGCATGATAGCAGTAAAGATAATTGTACATTTAATATCAATAATTCTGACAAAGGCTGTTTCGAAATATCGACAAGCCTAAATGAAATCTAAAGATAAAGACGTGTCAAAGGCAAAACATGAACTCAATAAATTCTCAGAAGAGAAAATCCAAATCAAATTGACAAACCAAATAAATTATGACCCAATTAAAATTAAATAGGATTCAATAAAGATGATAATTAGCTATCTACATTTAAATCGTACCTTATACTTTGAAAAGACACCTATTAGTAATGAATAGCAAAGAATATTCTATGTTATTTTAGTTGCTACTTCTACCTCTTACGTATTCTCCAGCCCATTCAAGGGCTGTCGAGTATTGCCACCGACTCGAGGACCCTTGGAGGCGCCAACGGGCAAACCTTGAGAATTTTTACCATTACACATTTTACGACCTAATCGAACTACATGAACTCTTACTCTTTTATTATAAGAGCCATTATCGAACGCTTCCTAATTACAGACAAGATCCTATGTATGCAAATCTTCAAGAAAGCTTTCGTTTTCGTAGATATGTTGTTGTATCCAGTTAATTGCTTGGAAACTAGTAATCTTGCTTCATAACTTATACATGGAAAATCAGTTATTGAACTCGTTACTTCGATTGTGGATGAGAGATGAGGAATCTTGCCTATTTCATTATAATATCCATGGTTATAAGCAGTAAATTGATACTTCAAGTTGTAATTGAATTCTTGGCCAGTTTTAATACCTTAACGCAGTTATTGGTGGTTTCTTGTTAATTAAATCGTATTAAAAGTGAAATCTATTCGTGTCTTATTTTCCCAGTACAGGTGAGATAGAAGTGCGCGTTAGAAAAAATATTGCTTGCCCAAGTTTTCAATGACTGTTTGGAATGATCAGTTAGGTACTCAAACGGTCAAAAAGGTTTACAAAGACAATGCCTCAGTTGCAAGAACGGCCACCGACCATTATTTCAGAACGTCCTCTCACACTAAAAATAATCAGATTTTAAACGGAGGCATTTAAAGTACACGCAATGCGGTCTTCTTTGATACAGCTCACTTTTTAACACAAAGCGATCATTCAATTGCTGTCAACAAAAGATAAGGCACCATTTAATTTTTACTTGCAACATTTAGAGGGATGCTAAAGAATTGTCGACTGTATGCCTTTGATGTTAAACGTGACGTCTTCTTTGGTCACTGTCTGCAGAAGTTAATGTGAGAATGACAGATCGAGGGCGTGAAGAAAGTGCGTCAAGTGGCAAATATTGTGATCCTTCGTACAAAGCACAGAAAAACACTTTAGCCGAGATAAAAACAAGGAGGAACTGTATAAATGTTAAAGTGGTCAGTTACAAATGGATGATTCAAACATTTTCAGAAGAATTTTGTTTTTTTTTAATAAAAATAAAAAGATGGTTGCATTACTTGCAGTTTTTTATGCAGCACGTGGGGATAGGATTATCAGTTACTGGATGTCAATTTCACTTAACACTTATCAGTTTTATTAATAGCTTAAAAAACATTCATGACTTGAAACAACAGAACAACTTAAACTATGAGTAATAACCTCCCACAAACACCCTTTAAATAAATGATAAATTATGACAAAGGTATTGAATGATTAATATTGACAGGACATTGAAATGACAACTTAATAACTCGGGTAACAGCTTTAATTTGAATAAAATGAATTTTGGAAACCGTTGACACCTAAACGGCTTGGCTGTTAAGCGTGCGGCACGTGTGCTTATCAGGATCTTAGTAAAGAATTTAACACTTGATATTTGCATACACTACAGTACAGATATTGGTATGATAAAGTAGCCGGATGCAAAATTAAATAGTGTACTAAATTTTGCCCGCGACTTACCACATGGACGTCGGAAATTATCCCACGGAACGTACTACCGGGATCAAAAAAATCTAACAAAAAAAAAAAAAAAAAAAACTAATATGGATGACTCTGTAATAGGATAGTCTGAAATAAAGTTATTATATATATATTTAAAAGTATCTTATGTCCTAACCCAGGTCATGGTATTAGTATAGACCATATTTAACGGATAAGGATGACTTGTGGCAAAACTATAGCCCTGTGCGATATTTCGTCCTAATCCGTTCTGCCATTACGGCGTAAAAGGGTTACAGACAGACAGAGTTATTTTCGCATTTGTAATAATGATTAAGTAGAATATTATACGGGGTGGCAGGGACATCGACGCGAACCCGGTTACCATGGATTCAGTACATGATTCTGAACCCCCCTGCGTTGAAATTTTTCGTCGGTTATTTAAAAAAAAAACAGCTGTTTCATAGAAAAGTGCAATACCTACGCGGTCAAAATGTATGGAGCAGCAGATTTTTTTTTTAATAACCGACGAAAAATTTCATCGCAGGGGGGTTCAGAATCATGTACTGAATCCATGGTAACCGGCTTCGCGTCGATGTCCCTGCCACCCCGTATAGGATAACATAGTTTAGGAACTGTCAAGCAAATTGCAGCCAAATTAAACAGAACAAATGAAGATAACAAAAAAAAGAACATTCACCTACCATTTCTTCGAACATGTTCTTGACAAAAAAATCGTTCGTAACTGTGTCACGTGCAGCATCCCTTTGGTGTCATGTTACTGTCAAGTATTGTTTGAACTCCTTGTCTCAGGGACACACCAATTGGCAAGTTTTTTCCACGTACAAGATCATTCACGCTTACAAGGGCCACTTGGAGATGAGATACGAATGGATAATGTCCGAGAACGTTTTTTCACTCTTTGTTCAGTGGCGCCAGAGATTTTTGAAAGACGCTTTTTTATTTTGGGTGATGAATAGAAGGGTGTGTGTGATTCATCTGTTCACTGTTGTTTTAAATGTTATTTAGCGATTTTTTGGGCTTGTAGTAAATATATTATATGGCGCCACCATAAAAGTATGAAGAGGTAAGAAAGTCTTTAAAGATAGTAATGGTGCAAACGACTTGGACAATTTACCAATCATTGTCTGGCGAAGACATTGTTACTTTCTACAAAAGAGAATTTTGGTAAACCAATCCAACTAGGTACTGTAAACATTTTTATTTCTATTATTGATCACATTAATACGTCCTAACTTTATAATTACAAAATCTCACAACACAATAAATTCTCACACAATAATCTACATTACTAAAAGGGCGGCCTCTTTGAAACCCATTGAAAAATTTCAATTGAAATTGGAACCAAAACAGAACAATTAGAAGCAGAAATTGATAGTGACAAATCTAGTGCACTAAGTGACAAAACAAATGTAAAGCATATTGAACTTAACAATATTCATATAGATAAACATAATTATGCCACTTTAGAATACAAACCTTTGGACAAATTAGGCAACGCAGCAAGGGTTTTCAATACAAATGAGGTTAAATGTCGGTCCCTTTTAAGCAAACGTTTCGAAGGAGCATTGGGTTACTTTCTAGCTCTGACGGTACAAGTAATGAGGTCTAAAATGAGTGGATTACGATTACCATATTGATGCATAGGTAATTTGAATTTCTCTTCTTGATATCTTTATATGATAAGGCTATCTTATGATTGCTTGTTAGGCTTTTAGTATGAGTTCATTAGACAACATTAATTTTAGAAGAAAGCGCTGGATGTTACTTTGAATTATTTGTTTGTGTAATTAGATTTTCTTTTCTAATGTTTTGAAAGCATATATGATAATGTTTGTATGTCAACCGTAAGTTCCATAACCCAAATACTTTTAATATTACAACTTATGTTTTGGACAACCAGAATTTTAAGTAGGAACTTATTCAAGAACTCACGTCCATCCAAAGACTTTCGCACATAAATTATTGGAGTAATGTTCATTCAATTTCAAATCAAATTCTGCCGCTATTGGAACAAAGTGTTGGTATTCAAAAACCGCACCTTTCTGAGAAAACCCGAATGTTTTGGGTCTTATATCGATTTCTTAGAAACGGGAGGGCTATAGTACAACAATGGGAACGTAAAGTGAATTGCATCCAACACTTGCGACCAACTAACTAGTGCTGCGGTGGTGATTTACACCAGTAATCAGCAGTTTTACCACCAGGTAAAACTGCTTAAACATATTGTTTTTCATATTGAAAAGTTTAAAAAGGTAAATTCGTTGGACTGCTTGATTGAAATAAAGTTGTGATTATGAATATGTTAGGGTAATTTAAATTTTTAGACTGACGTCATTTACTACCTTATCATCTTGGTTGGCTGATAATTGTATTCTCTCAACTGAGATGATTAATTATGAATAATATAACCTGTAAGGACATTAAATAAACATTAACTTAACTTGTTATTAACTTAACTCGTTGCTCGAATCACAATTCACACCGTAACAAACAAGGCAAAAAGCCACGAATTTAGCCTAAACGACACAAAACTTTACGATGATTTCGAAACTCATCGTCGTGTCGCGAGATATTAATCCATATAAATGGTAACCCACTATCCAAAGCCGGCGGCTAATTGAAAATTTATTCGATTTATAAACCCAATCCGTTGGTTTTGATATTTGATTTATAAACCTAATCGATTGGACCTCACGAGTCGTATCGATTAGTACTGTTATGGTAACACTCATTTGTTCCACTGTCACTTTATGTGCATAGAGAAATTTTATGATTTGTTTGTGCCACTTTTTATTATTTGTAGCGTGCTGTTGGCGCATTTGATACTTACTAGTCAGCTGATGGTTATTTTGAAAATTGTGTAATAGTTTTCGAATACAACAGTGAATAAAATCTAATTTCATCTTATTAGCTTCCATTGTCCCACAGCTGGGCAAAAGGCTTTCCTCTCCCTTTTGCACACAATACTGTGAATTGTAACAAGTAAAGTACCTTCTGTGAGAAAATTGTCTTTCATTAATTGAAAGTGTACAAGTCGACTCTTTGATAAAAAAGTTCATCTGAAAATAACACGTTGTTATCGTTCATAATCATTTTGATTTGAATAAAGGTAATACACATAATAATACAGGGGGTCAGTCAGTAGAATATAGATAATACAGGGGGTCAGACGCCTCGAGGGTATCCAGTACTCGCTAAGCTGGTCTAAATTGGCGGTCATACAGATGTACCTAACCCGTAAGGGTGGTAAACTGGCGGTAACACGTAAAAAAAAATACATTTCCTAATATTAGCACTTCTCATGTGGTGATATCGAATACAAATCGATGATAGGTAGCAGTCTACAATCGATAAATTATAATCGACTTATGTTTACAGACGCCTACTAGGTTAATCAGGTGTTACCATCACAGATGTATTAAATATCCAGCTACCTTCTCTTGTAAATTATTACTCCAATAATTTGTATACAAACACCGATGACAGAAGCTATTCCAAGCTATTAGTACAAGGCGTTCTCTGTTGGAAGATCGATGATGGAAGAAATGTTGCATTTAATAGAGGCACGAAAAAGGCGGGCAATTGTATCACTAACGAATATTAAAATTTGATCAAAAGTAGCTTGAGAGTATAGTCGATCTCGTAAAATGGCTTTACCAGCCTAAAGTTGAATGTCACTTGCAGCTTGCAGATCAATTTTTGCATAATGATCATTGTGACAGAGAGTTTAGCTTAGTTTTAAAATTGGTAGTTTTTGACAAAATGTTAAAGCAATTACGACGCTGAATACTTATAGATCTATTGTTAGGAACCTTTACTTTATTTTTGTAAATCTTAAGTAAGCTTTGATTCGAGTGAATAAAAATCCTTTTTACAGCACATTGTTAACCATTCATACCGATATTGGAGACGAAAAAAGTAGTTCTAATTCGGTCGATGGATACAAAGAACTGTAGCGTGCAAATATACGAAGGGACCCCACACGCGCCCTGCGGCACGCCCGCTCTGTTACTAAGTAAACAATTATGGAATGAAGTGAAAATAAAAAAGTTATTTATTGTTCCGGCCAGAGGTTGAAGGTTCTGTAGTAGGAAGGGATTTTATGGCAGCGGTGGTGAGGGATTTACTGTTTATTTGCAGTTACAGTTGCACGTGTCAATTTTGAGTCAGACTTTTTCTGTTCAGCTCCTTTGATTTACACAGATATCAAGATAAAAATAGATTTGTGATTTAAGATTTGAGTACATATTGTTGGAATCTTCACTAAGCCTTAACCTTTTTAAGACTTGAAGTCATTATATGGTCACATTTGAGTTAGTTATAATTCAAAAATTCAAAAGAAATTTATTCAAACTATGCTGAGAATCAGCACTTTTCGAACGTCAAAATTACATAGGATAGTCCCCCAAAAACGCCCACCCTTCACCACTTCCTAATGCTTTAGCTGGGAAGAACAAGTGGCACAACAAACTCCCCAGCAGCACAGCAGTCTGTTCAACTGAACTAACTAGTTACATTGTTTGAATCTTCACTAAGCCTTTTTAACCTTTCTAAGCTTTGAAGTCATTTTGTGGTCACTGTAAAATCTTATCGAACAATCGTCATTTAAATTTATTCCATCATATTTTAAGTGAAATATCATTATATCTGTTCGATAATTGTACAGATTAAGTGTTTATGACGTTCCGTAAATCTAATATCGAGGTATTAACCACTACCATATTTAGGTCAAGCGTTGTTTAGAAGTGTCATAACATAAAATTATATTGGGTCTTAAATAATATGTACTTATTGGTTAAATAGCTGATAAATGCAGTTGTAAACTTTATGGATGTAAAAGTGGAAGGAAGTAAGGATCTGAAACACAGTGTCAAGCCTAAACATCTAGAATATACAAAAGTTCTTTATTATCTGCTACAATATTATCATCATATCCGTGGTGAGATTCTGAGGAAATGAAAGTGAGAGAAATACGCAAAATGATAAAATATTTGCAATTAGAGATAAAGCTATCACGAAAAGAAAATAAAATATTTATCTGGCTAAAGAATCGCATGCAAAAAGAATAAGCAACCTCATAAAGCCAACGATGTTATTAAGATAAGTAAAATAAAATGTCTCTATATGAACAGCAATGATCCATTGTTATGAAATATTAAAATAGCTTAGGAAAACATACAGCGAATTAAGTAATGAGAAACATACTAAATATCTTAGGGTTTATGAGTTGGAAATTATACAAATTGCTAAAGACCTCTCATGCACAAGGTTGTGGGAACAAACCCTGGTAAGTACATGGATTTATAAGTGTTTTTTGGACATCACTGATATCGATGAAGATAAATAAACAACATGAGACAACCTGGACATAAAATTAATATACTTAAGTCTCAAATCGCCAATCCGCCTAGAGTAAGCGTGGTGACTAATGCTCATGCCTTCTGTGTATAAGAAGAGGCCTGTGCCCTGCTGGAGGGAAATAATCATCATCATTATCATCATATCAGCCGAAAGACGTCCACTGCTGGACATAGGCCTCCCCCAAGCACCGCCACTTCGACCGATTCTGTACTTCCCGCATCCAGCGGATTTCTGCGGCCTTTACAAGGTCATCGGTCTATCTTGTGGGAGGCCTTCCAACGCTACGTCTTCCGGTACGTGGTCGCCACTCCAGAACCTTTCGGCCCCATCGGCCATCTGTTCTGCGAGCAATATGTCCTGCCCATTGCCACTTAAGTTTGGCAATTCTTCGGGCTATGTCGGTTACCTTGGTTCTCCTGCGGATCTCTTCATTTCTGATTCGATCACGTAGGGAAACTCCAAGCATAGCCCTCTCCATTGCTCTTTGGGTGACTTTTAGCCTTCTGATACGGCCCAAGGAGGAAAATAATAGGCTGCTATTATTATAAGACATTTACATTATAGCATTAACGGAAACGCAGAATGTAGCTCTAAACTTGTGCTTTACACAAAACTAAAGAGACATAGATTACAAATAATTTAACAAATTACTTGTCTATTTTAATTAATAACACAGTGTTAACGCAACATCAAGTAGAAGTAGTGTTCCGGTTGTATTAGGGAAACTATTTACTTCCAAGATACATACAATTATGAATACAGATGACACACATGCATACCACATTATCATTTAGTAAACGTTCATTATAAGGGTTTGCAAAACATAAATTGTGTGGACCACTGGTCATGCCACAAAGTTATGGGAGTCAACTAAAGGGTTACTGTGATAATTATAACCGACGTGACGCCATCCAGTTAAGTACTATTTATAAACTCGATTGCAGTGATTTTCAAATAATGCACGTGGCTGCTAAATGTTTTAAGTGATATTAGAAATGCAATATGTGACTATGACATCATGTTAAACAACTGCAATTTGTCTTGATCATTCGAGAAAGTACATTTCAATAGTTTAAATGTATTCGTAGAAACGGTTTGGACTGTCACTATCAGTTAACGGGACAATCATGGTAACATAAATTTTCCTAAGCAATCAGGCCATAGATTTGAATATAAAACTAGAAATCAGGCTCCTACAGATGAAACAAACAATGCAGTCAGGATGCCATAATACCACAAAAGGAGACAAATATAAAAACATCAGTATTAAAATGGATACTAACGCCAACAAAAACGATAAAGTGAAAACAATTCTCAGTAATGAACCGCACAGTCCAACATTTGAATTTCCGAACGAAAATAATTAAGCATTACACTAACCAGAAATTGTAAAATTCTTGTGTCAGCCCTGTCCCTTCACCGGTTGATTTAAAAGCTCTTACAATGAAAATATTACGCGATGTCACATAACTTAGTCGAAGGCGCGTGCCTTAAATAGCCTGCAGTAAGTAAATATGGAAGATGTTGTTTCCCACTATTTCTGATATGAATTGCTGGAAGTATTTGCTGTTGGTTCAGGATTTCGTACTATTTGGTTTAGCAATGTTTTATTTTGTACGCACATTTATCAATATTGGGTTTGTGCGCATTGTGTTGGTGATCATTTCATTTTTTTTTCATCACGTCTGTGTAGTTTACACACTAAAAACTGATATTTCAAGTGACTACAGTACCTGCGATTAGAAAACCAAAAAAAGTCAACAAATTAATTTCTTTTTTGTCTTATCATGTTTACATATCGCGGCGCAGCGAAACTCCGCTGACGTGACGGGTATCCATCACGTCAGCGGAGTTTCGCTAGTTATGTTAATTTGACCCTGTATAGGGTGCCTTTTAGTCTGCGCTAAATAAATGTATTTTCTTTTTTTCTTTATATTTTGCTACAATATCTGGGTTAATTCATTCTGTATTAATGTTTTTACTTCCATCTTCTGCCTTTCGCTTTTCAATATTTTTGGTTTGAACAAGGTGATATTGAATGTTTTTTTTTTATAATTTTTAACTTATAATATTACTGAATTTACATAATTATTTAAGTGCACTATTAACAGAAGCGGCTTCTGAACTTTTTGAACTTTGATCATTAAAGACATCAGGAAATTGAGAAATATAGATAAAATGGCTCAGTGAGTCTCAAATAAAATTATGCGTATTTATACTTTTCATAAATTACTTATAGAGCTACTTTTGGAACAAGATGTTCCCAATTAGTTATCAAAGAATTATACATACTTAAAGAACCGTTTACGTTTATAATAAAATTAGTCTGTGCATTCCGAGGCCAAAACAATCCATTTTCCTCGAATGTTGCACAGAAAGTTGATATTTTAAACCGAGTTATTACCGAGCATTTTTTTGATTTTTGAGGATTTTTATACCAATTCGCCAAATAGCAATATAGTCTAAAATAAGCAATAATAACAATATGCCCGCCTCCTATTACATGGGCCTTAAAATAATGATGTACTATAGGTACACGTCTGCCTGACTCCAGAGAATACAGGCGTGATGTTGTGCAATATGTATGTGTGTGTGTAGCAATGATATTACTGAAAATAGCGAACACCTAATAAATAGACCACTAAAATAGAGATAGTTAGGTATATTCCTTGAGTGTCGTTTTCAATGTTTTTTTTGTATATTGGCGTGTACTAGCTAACACATGACAAATAATGTAATTAAATTTTTTGTGTTTATTTGTTACGAAATGAAATATGTTGCGCCATTTATTCATTCCCATGGTGAAGGGCAGGCATTTGAGGGCTATCGTATGTTATTATGACGTTATAATAGTGCTGAATCTCAGCTTTATTTGAATAATTGACTTAAAATCAAAACAAATTTGATTTTAATACGTAGGTACACTACCTTACTCCTTCCTCTTCTCGTAAATTAAAACACACAACAACATAAAGGAACTGAATCCGAAGCGTCAATAACTAAAAAGCTGCTAATTATACAAGTTTAGATAGTCAAATGGCTATAAATTTTATTGTCATACATTCTATGCGGCTCCCGTCGTCGATTTCCATAGTTCCCGATTGTGAGCGTAAAATGCATCCGGTAGATCTAAGTGACATTCCATTGGACACGCGGGTTCCATACGAGAGCGTAGAAAGTGTCTCGTCTGTCAGTCTGTCTGTTGGATGAATATCGATTGGATTTATAAGGGTTGATAGCTTTCTTGGATAGGTCTTTAAGGTTGGTGGTAGAAAGGTTAAATTAAAGCCTATGAGCAAAATATCGGAAAATGTTTAGTATCTAAAAGGAAGCACACAAATGCTAGTAAGTATTATGGAGGAGCTTGTGGCTAAAGTATTAACAGCCGTTCGGGTCGATCCATCAGGTTAAGCTACGCTTGCCGGGGTTGGTCAGTGGATGGGTGATCTTTACACATCGAGACTCCTCCGTGCCTTAAAGCGCCTACACACGGCCCTAAAATCAGAGGCAATATCGGGAAAGTGGAGGTAGGGATGAAATCGGCTACTACTCTACACACGTCCCTGCCAGTTAGTATGTAACCCACCGTGCAGCAAAGCGCTCGTCGATCCATGATGCCGCCCGTAGTACGCATGTTTTCAAGTTTTTTCTTAAAGTCGGCCATCCATAGTGTCTTTACCGACCTCTTCATTGTATACTTGTAATAGCATTTTAAAGGCCTCCTGCCTCATGTCGCGGTTAAAATACTTTTTATGTTTTTTATCCCTTATACGACAACTCCTTGAAATGATCAATTGTTTACGTCCAGGGCTTTCGCTCCTTCTCCTTCGCCATATCTCCGCATGAAATAAAAATTAATTTACAAAAACACGTCCTGTTGCCACTACAGTCGCACGCGCAGTGCGGTGAAATCGGTTCCGATTTCGCTACACACGCACGGACAACGCTCCCTAGACGATAATCGGTCCTAAATCGTGAGCTCGCCCGAACAGATTTCTAAGTTAGGGGTAATAATAATAATACTGATTACGATTTGCCTACTCACGAGGCGATCAATGGAGCGATCTAGGGCGCTCCCCACCACTTCCCTGATATTGCCTCTGATTTTAGGGCCGTGTGTAGGCGCTTTTAGAAAACACGTTATGCCGTTGGTCCCGGCTGTCATTCATGGATCTTTGACAGTCGTTACGATTCGTCAGAAGCCCGAAAGTCTGACACCAGTCTTACCAAGGGGTATCGTACTACTCACTTACTGGGTTGTGGAGGTCAGATAAGCGGTCGTTCCATGTAAAATACTGGTATTCAGCTGCATCCAGTTAGACTGAAAGCCGACCCCGACATAGTTCGGAAAAGGCTTGGATGATTGATCGCTAGTAGGTATGACAAGAACAGAAGACAAAAAAAAAAATGAAAGGACTGTGGTTATAAAAGCTGGAGAGAGAAGAGAAGTCATAAGCTCTGTTCATTGAATAAAAATGCAAAATTATTATGTAGAACTTAAATAATGAAAAGCAAGTGTTGCTAAAGACGAGTATACACAGACGAACCATCGAGTCATAACTAGTGCCTCATCAAAAGTCAATCTTAATCAACCAAGTTGTGACACCAGCTATTTAACAGTAAAATTAATTGACCGTTCTTCCGCTATTACAAGAATTATCATATCTAGTAGCTTTCGGCGTGAAATACCGCCTTTTACTTAATTTTAAAACCATTGGTTTCACAAAGCTACATCCGATGAATTCCAATGGCTGGAATATATTCTCTTTAGTCAATATTGAATCTACAGTTTTTGTGTAAATATAATTTTAACGGTTTGTATCATGATAGTTATGGTGCTACTGCGATAGTTATGGTGGCATAAAATGTCAATGCCAGAAGTGTATAAGATGACAAATTGAATTTATATTAACTGGGAATGTTGTAGTTTCTGAATAATATGAAGACTGCTGAAGAAAAAGATACCACCCATAATGATATTTGATTGACCGACTACAGCTTCTATCTGAAATCACAATGAGGAATTAAGGAAGCAGAAAAATCCAGACGGCTCAATGTTCAAACTAGTGCCCTAGAAGCCACAAAGATACACAAACAATTTAAGTATTTAAGAAAAAAAAAATCGGTAGCCTACAACGTAACGATCATTATGCTAAGTTTAACAAATTGAATCCAATTACTGATCGCTTTTCAATGAAACCGCAGAATCTAAACCTCACAGATGTGACGGAACGGGACGTAACGTCAACATAATAATGGTACAAAAAATCAACGGAAATAACAAAAAAAAAAATTAAGGAAGCGGAATTTGTACGAGTATTAGTCAACTCATTCATCTGTCAACATTTATCAGTTTCGAGAACAGATAGTGTAAACAAAGTGATAGTTATTGTCCTGATATGACTACACAAATATCTTTGGGCAACGATTATGCAAAGTAATGGAATTGGCCACTTCACCAGTCTACCTCGGCTTTGTTCGTTAGAATTTAAGACTTACATAGACTTGGTGAGCAGGACATAGCGGTGCAAATTCAATTTCTAAACGTCGTATAAATTGTGTGTTCCTGCATTTGTTTGCTCGTTGTTTAGTTCCGAGTAAAATTATTCCTTGTACTATTAGTACTATTTCTTCCCTCAAAAAGTAACAACTAAGATGAGGTACACTACTAGGTGTACTAGAGGTGCTTATATTTACGTTTGATAAAAGGTGATTTTTCGGAAAATCATGAAAATTATAACAACAAAAATCGTTTATTTTCATTTTACATATTTATTATATGATTTATCAAGTATCTAGACTTAGTACACGAGGTTGTCGACCTGTGAGACGTGGACTTGGCAATCATTGTACCGATAATCGATACGGTTAAAGGCCTAATACTGGAGACCAACACCTCAGGAGGCTCTCAGCTTGATTCAGAAAGCAGTACTTCTAAACTCAGCACGCATAGTGAAGAGGTTCCTCTCTCTAGAGCCCTGACCACCGGCAGCTTGGATCCTGGTCCTGATGCCGATGAGCTACTATTTTCTATATTATTAAATACTTTTGAAATGTTTTTTTATAAAAATATTTCAAAATGTAAACAATAAGTATTGAAATGATATCGTTCATTTATAAAATGAGCACATTTACAATAAATACTTTAACAAATAACATAGACCACAGTTGCTTATTTGCCAGAACTAGGTTGAACCTGTGCTTCATGCTAGAAAGTGCATAAATACTTAATGAGATAAATTAACAATGAGTACATAATAACTAAATTAAAACTTAGGTAAATAAAAGTAAAATAGTCTGTAAGCGGTTCTATTTGCAGACAACAAGTAAATTTTCTGTCTGTGCATAATCGATGATTAGTAAATATTTAAGTATAATACTTTAGTTAATAACTTAACATTTAAACATTCTAATATAATATGACGAGCTCTCGTGGTTAAGTAATAACAGTCGCACGGGTCGTTCCTTCAGGTTAAGCTACGCTTGCCGGGGTTGGTCAGTGGAAACATACCGAGACTCCTCCGTGCCTCGGAAAGCACGCTAAGCCATTGGTCCCGGCTGTCATTCGTGGATCTTTGACAGTCGTTACGAGTCATCAGAAGCCTGAAAGTCTGACAGCAGTCTTACCAAGGGGTATCGTATTAACCAGTTACTGGGTTGTGGAGGTCAGATAGGCAGTCACTCCATGTAAAATACTGGTATTCAGCAGCATTCGGTTAGACTGGAATACGACCCCAAGAAAGTTAGGAAAAGGCTAGGAAGGATATGCATAATTAGCATTTTTCCTAATATAATGTAAACTCAAACCATAGTCTTAGCTATTAAAAGATGCAAGAATCAAAATATTTCTGAGCATGAGGTCCTGGGTTCAATTCCCAGGCCATGAAAAGTATTATTGGGTTTTTCCAACAACAATGTCTCACTAGCAACCCGGAATCAGGATTTGTGCTCGGTTGATGGCAATAGGCTCGCCGCCTATTACATGGGACTTTAAACATAACTGGCGAATTGTGGGTGTACTATAGGTACACCTCTGCCTAACCCTTCGAGGAGACCAGGCGTGATGTTATGTAAATCAAGAATCATTCCTTATATTGCATTGCATCTTACGTAAGTAAGCTGTCTAAAGAGTTTGTTTTCTTAATGTTTTTTTTTCATCCCTTGCCAACCAGTCTTACCAAGGGGACAAGGGGTATCGTGTATCCAGTAAAAGAAAGAAAGAAAGAAAAATTGTTTATTCTGCACAAACTAAACGCACATTCCAAAAAATAAGACTCCTTTAGGTACAAATTAGCCAAAAGCCTCGTATTCAAGATTCAGAACATAGAAAAGTTTAACAAATTTTGTCAACATTCGATTTTTTTTTACTAATATGATCCTTTATCCTTGACGGGCGGCTTTATATATGGGGCTGATATTTGGTGGAGGTACTTAACTAGGTACAAGGTATCCCCCTGTATATTAATCTGCCGCGCTTTAGTAAATCCCGAAATCCCTGCTTGGGCTCCCCTACTATTAGGTACAAATTAGCTAAAAGCCTCGTATTCACGATTCAGAACATAGAAAAGTTTGACAAAGTCAACATTCGTTGACCTTCGTTCATTCGTCATACGTTTCGTTTTGTTTTTTTTTTGAGTAACTGGGTTGTGGAGGTCAGAAAGGCTGTCGCTCCATGTAAAATACTGGTATTCAGCTGCATCCGGTTAGACTGGAAGCTGACCCCAATATAGTTGGCAAAAGGATAGAAACAGAAGGCAGATTGACTACGGATGATTCCAGAAATAAAAATGTAGGATTGGTGGTATTCTATTTTGACATTGAATCCATAATAACATCAGTGGTTAGTAAAAGCTTACTAGTGTTAACAGTAATTGCTTAAGATTTGTCAAAGAGCACATAACTTTGTCGTTACATCAAACTAAGTTGGTTTTGTAACGGCTGCCTCAAAGTATAAGCAATAGCGATTAAATAAATTAAAGTTGTTTTCAGACCAGCGCGATTTGTCGCGCGACGCGACACCGGTTATTGTTATACCGTGAAGTTTTGTATTGTTCATGTCGCGTCGCGCGACATATCGCGCTGGTCTGAAAACAGCTTAAAGTTCTAATTTTTACACCTGAATTATTGTTTCCATTACTGTTACGTTGTCAGTTTTTACAGATGCTAGAAATTCTAGATGAATTTATAAAGTAAATGGCATTAGGTATTTAATTATTACGGGAAGCTGTATTTTATCAGAATTAAATAGTAACGTATATAAATAACAATAAAAAGGTAGATCTTAAGTATTATATTTATTTAGTTTTTTTAAAGATTTAAAAATGATAAATTGCATATATTGTAGGTAGATAAAATAAGTTGTAGTAAAATCTGGTATTTCTGAACGAACTACCCATTTTTATTATATTGGTTCGTAAGTCCAGTGGTCACAAGCGCTACTACTGAGCATGAGGTCCTGGCTTCGATTCCCAGGTCACCCGGTTGATGGGAATAGGCTATCCCTTGTTACATGGGACTTCACCATAACTGGCAAAATGTGGGTGTCTTTTAGGTACACCTCTGCCTAACTCTATGGGGATTACAGGCGTGAGCCCGCGTGATGATATGTTATGTTATGATGTTACCAAGTATATTTTTCGAAGGTTGACACAATATGCGGTCATTGCTTGGATGCTCCTATAGTCATAATACATTAAAATGTGTCCGCCAAACAACGGTGAAAGTAAAACAAAATGACAAGTTACAAAATTTGAATAATTTGAATGAAATTATAAATGTTAATATTTAATTGGTTTTCATTTACATAATTTGCGGCAGTTTAATATACTTTAAATTAGTTTTAATAATATATTTATGGTCTATGTATGCAATAATGTAGTCTTTTTAGTACGCGATGTGTCAATGTCATTCCTTTTGGAATTCTTTTTTTTTATATCAAATGACATAGTCGTAGAAAGAAACGATACGATAGTTTTAATATAACGAAAAGACAACATGATAAGAACAAGAATACTAGTCACGGCAAATAAAATTTGTAGCGAGTACAGAGACTAGAGTAGAGAGACACAGATTTTACACAAATATCATGCACATCGTAAGGAAAACTAGCCAAAAGGTAAATAAGACAAGAAAAAAAAACAATCAGTGTAAAATCTGTGTATCTGTGACTTTTATATTAATTTTGTGTTTTTATTTAATTTAATTAATGTAAGTAATGTGACTTTGTCTGAAAATAAATAAATTAATAAAATACACACGTAGCAACATTTTAAAAACTTGTGTCACACACTATCTTTATTTGTTATTTCAGTAGAACTTTATTTAGAGCAATCTATGACATTGAAATATATTTATATTCTTTCACCACACTCCCCGCTACAAGTTTCTCCTTCGCACCGCACCCGAAGTGCCCCCAGTACAAAGTCATCAACATTTCAGCGCTGGGCGGCTGCGCTTGCACACACTACTGATTTATAGTTATTTTGCTCTTGAAACTATCTCGCGCCTCAGTCTATTTGAGGGTGCCACTGAATGTGTACCGGCCTTAATAATCATAGAAACTTAGCTGCAGTCCGTTTTATTGTTTGTCTGGGAAATTAGTTTTAAAATAGATTATGTTGTGTTATTATTATGTTCAATTACAATTACTGATACTTGTAAAGCATTTAGATACAGTTTGCAACATTTGATCTTGACATTTGCACGTCACCTCATGTGGCAAACAATAATGTTGTTTCCATCTTGCATGCATGTATTTTCTTGATAAATATTATCTTATCTTATCTTATAATTGATTTTTATTTTTATGTTCAAGTTTTTTTTTTACTTTATCAAGATAATATTTACATAATTTAAAAACTTATATGCTTAAAATAATAATAATATTATTATTATGTACAAGTATATATATAAAAAGGTATTTGTAGTTATGGAAAGTAAAGATTATGGAACATTTATACAGCACCAGAAAACCAGCGAGAGTTTTTAATTAGACGAGATTTTTTATTCATATTCTTTATAGCATTTCTTTAGGTCATGAACTATCCGAACATATTTGGTCTTAGGGAGGAGGCGTGAAAATGGATAATAGATAAGTGAAGTAAATGAGGTTAAATACTGTAGGTATAATAGAAAATAATTAAGATGAAGGTTAAAAGTTTGGCTAGTCAATTGATGTTAAAAATTATCATGTTTATAATCTAGTTATTTTGCTTTTAAAACTATTTGGGTTAAGTCCATTTTAGATGATTCTGAGTACCTAATCCAATTTTATAAAATTAAGCTTTAAGCTGTTGTCAGACCAGCGCGATTTGTTGCGCGACGCGACACCTGTTATTGTTATACCGTGAAGTTTTGTATTGTTCGTGTCGCGTCGCGTGACAAATCGCGCTGGTCTGAAAACAGCTTTAATCTAGTTTATAAAATTGTTATTCATACAATAGTGCGAAAAGTAAAGTTAAATAGTTTGGAAAATCCAAAAGTGCACGCCTCATACTTATCACTCATTCATAAACGAAAAAGAAATTCAAAACATAGGTTAAAAATGAACAATTTATCACTTTTCATGAAGTCGTAATGTCAACGACTGACAAAGATATTTACGTTGGCAGTTGCTAGGCAACGGCACCGGATCAAGGTTGAAAATATTTAGATATTGATATTATATTTTAGTTAGTATTTTATTAATTATAATTAAACTACTATGAATAAAAGAGCCATTTTCAATAGGGTTCCTTCTACGGCTGAAACGAATGTATAAAAAAAAAATTGACTCAATTAATTGATTTTATCGCAAGCTACAATGTTTTCAGGGATCATAAATTGACGGACAGGAAATTTTTTTCAACTATTTTGATGCTTTTTCCATTTCTGCTGCATTAAATCAATTGTTGAAAAATACAATATTAATCTCCATTTAATCATCTATACAATGGTATATAAATTAAGTAGGTTCTGTGTACTAGCTGGAGTGAAACAATAAAAACAGTTGCAGAAATGGGGCAAAAAATATTTTTCGATCGTAGAGCACACTCTAATGCGAAGCATTACGAGTCGTGCAATAGGTACAAGGCTTAAGAAACTGAAAGCAAATAGTAGGTTGTTTAAACAATAAGGTTTTATGTAGGTATTGGTTACATGAAACTACGTCATGGCGCCTTGGAAAACTAATGTTAACGTCAGAAATTTTCCATGATAACACCTATTTTCTGCAAATAAATGATTCTTATTCTCATTCGCTTTTTATTCTGTAGGGTTCGGATACTTTGGATAGAGAGGTGGATACCAAGAGGTACCGTGTTACCCAGTAACTGGGTTGTGGAGGTCAGACAGGCAGTCGCTCCATGTATAATACTGGTATTCAGCTGAATCCGGTTAGACTGGAAGCCGACCCCAAGATAGTTCGGAAAAGGCTAGGCAGATAATGCTTTGAGTACCACAAAGATGTTAAATAATGACTCAATTCCAAATGATTATGGCGAACTTCATAAAAGATCCTTATTCAAAGCTCTAGGATTAAAATCACCGACGAGAAATTGCAGGAGAATAGGCTTTACAATCGATAGACTTAATAAAACTGTCATTTGACTTACAGAATCTGTAATACAGATGACAGTTGCCCCATTGACACGGCAACACAGTTCCATTGACCGTCTGTAGCACTGCGCTTGCTTTTGCTAAAATACGGTCGTCTACCGCGTCCCGACAGAGGGTAGATGATGGTTTACGACCAAACGTTGAAACAGCTTTGCCGGTCGCCAACCAAGGTCACCTTTGTCGGGGACGCGGTTAGCAACCGTGTAAGGCACTTAAAACTGACCATCATTTTATGGACATCCATAACGTCTATAACGTGCACGTTAGAAATCATAAAAGTGCACATTGGGTGACGGAATATCCTACTATACCTATATTATAATTATATATAATATATATATATATTGTATATATAATATTATAAACATGAAAGTATATAATATTAGTATCCTATTTGGATGAAATCGGGCATACAGATAGTTTATAACATGGATTAACACACTGGACACTTTTTATACCAGTAGTACGTTCCCGTGGGATAATTTCCGACCTCCACGCGGGCGAAGACTAGTGGGCATACAAGTAAAATTTAAAAGTTATAAATTTATACCTACCTAGAAACGCTTTTGATTTCTATCAATTTTCTTACTGGTTCCAAATCTACACACATGGTTTTATTACAATTTGAATGTTCGTCTGTTAGATGATCAGATAATCTGTGTTAACAGCAAATGTGGCTAGATCTTTTGCTTTCTGAAAATGTCTCGTCGGATGCTTCAGTTAGAAATCTAAGCCCAACAGCATTTATGCACTTGGACAGGATAACAAGAGTATGCACTTTACATATCAGCACATAAACGTGGCAATGGAATTCTCAATGCCTGCTACAAAGGACGTTCCAAGCGAAGTGTCAGCTTCTACGCATGATGGCAGATAAATAAATATGTAGTTAGATTGATTTAGTTTCATCAAGCAGAGAGAAGAAGAAGAATCGTACATTTTCTGTTACTAATTAAACATAATAGTTACTTCACTAGGTACCAAATAATCCTAGCCTATGTTTTCTTGCTCGTTCTTCTCCATAGGAACCTACTACGCTTTGGAATGGGCAACTAGCTTCATCTTTCTGACTGACCGACTCCTTGACAATTCAAAAGTGCCTGTAGGTAGGTGCCTAATTGGGTCAGTTTTAATAAATTAAGTTAAGATTACATGCGTAAAGTTTAAGTTACTTGGGTAGGTTCTCAAAGAACGGTAGTGGCAATATGTTATGCGGTTAACTAGGGCGTTATATATTTATAATTTACGAGCCGTATCGAGCAAATTATATGTATTTTATAGTACATAACACCCTGTGTACGGCGCGGCGTTCTTGCGTGTGTTATGACTTTGACATATGAGGTTCGGATTTGCTTAAGTATTTCGTTGGCGAAGTGTAAGTTTTATTTAATGTTTGTTTAGTTTTAAAGTAGAGCGATGGCGTAATTTTATGGTTAATATTTTACTCAGGTAGAGTTTGTTTTTAAACTTATTTTTTATCAGCTCCTATTTATGTATTTTCTTTTAAATTTAAATTAAATCTTTAGATATATTACACATAATAAAAACTGAAGTTAGCTTACGTGAAAGTTTCACGCCTAAAAAAAAATAAATACTAGGCATAATAATGAACTTATCACGTAAATATTTTGCTACTACTTTACAAGTAACCACTCACCTGTCAATTTTAATGACGTCAGCGTACACTTAACACACATAAACAATAATTTTCACTCAACACTTTTCACTGGCACTCGACAAAAAAAAAAGAATTCAAATTCAAATTTCGAAAAAATTCCCGAACACTAATCAATCCTCATGTAAACTGCAAATAAAAAAATTGACACATTAATCGATTATGTATATCGATGTTTGTCGTTAAATCGATTTGTATCGATCGTAGATGGGTGCGTGTTTGCGGGCTGCGTGTGCGTCGGATACTGGCGTATCGGTGCGCTGGCGCACGCCTATTGCGCTTGAACTTGGCAAAGCTCGCTGAAAAGATTTTTGCATTTGACTGATGAAGCAGCGTTTGTTATCGACTGTGATTTATTGTTATCGATGTTGAGGTGTGATTTTAATCGATATGTATGCTGTATCATAGATCTGTATACACATCTATCAAAGTTTTGGATACCTATCTTGTTATTTATGTGTGTTGTACTTCAAAATTATCTTGTACGGTTGTCAAAATATGTAATTTTGTTTGCATAATCAAATGTAATAAATCTGATTTAGGATTGAATTGTAAATGTCCTGTGTCTGAGTGAAATTGGTTGTATTTTATGATAGAAATTATTTTATTAAAATCAATTTCAATTACCTACCTGATAAAACATTGAAAGTAGAGTGGATTTTTTGTTTTTAATTGCCAAATTGCTTAGTGTTACAATGCAAGTGAGTAGGAGAACGAAATTGTTTCTGTATTTTTCACATTGTTCTCACACATAGAAGTAACGAGAATAATGTACCCAGGATTTTGTAATATCTTTACTTAAAAGAGTGTCCTGAGAGTTTCTTGCCCGTTTTTCTCCACAGAGATCTACTTTTTGGAATGGGCAACTAGCTTCAACTTTCTGATTAACTGACCGACTCTTTGACAATTCAAAAGTTCCTGTAAATGGTTTAATTGAAATAAATGCTTTTAGTTTGAGTTTGAAGTGAAGGCCAAAGAAACGATTTCACAAAATCAGTCATAAAACTTTATTAATTATTATTGTTCCTTTCTCACAATGCACTTAACAAATAATTACGTTTTTCTTTAAGAATTTAAAACTGCGGTCAAATATTATGGTCGAATGTGTAATGCTAAAGCGGTGGTGTCGCTAAACAATCAGCGTTTAAACCCAAGTACCTGCGCAAAGGCACCTAATTAGTATTATTGTTCTCTCAAGTGAAACCTTTCACTCACATCATTTTGAACTTAGCTTCAACCACATAGAGTCGTTTTTACGACGGGGAGAGAAAAGGACAATTTGTTGTAGATCTTTTCGAAGTTTTTTTTTTTTACGCATTTTGTTTGCGAGTTATTATTATTGGGTAAGTACCTACATTCAAGATTCACTTGTGTTCTATTAGGGTTGCGTCTAAAAGCTGTCATTCTTGTTTATGTACAATAATAGGAAATATTATATATTCTGCACCGGTTGGTAGGCATGGGTCATATTCATAGCATAGTTCAAGACTTCTATAAAGTTAGGATACAAAGTGATGGGCAATTCTCGAGAATATTCTCCTTGCTTTTGGAACGGAACTTACGAGAATTTAAAAATTGGATGACTGTATTGAATCGCTTTTTTTTTTAGAATAATAGTTTTGAGTGTATTTGAACGTTATATGAAGTTTACGTTAAAATAAACTACTCCACAACTTAAATTCTCAGTTCTCCTGAGCGAGAACATTCCCGAGAATATTTCAGAAAAAAATCTCATAAATTCTCTTTTTCGTATGGTATTAATGTTAAATTAAGATTTTTGTATTAAAACGAACTTTATGAGTTTCAAATAATCAACACTAACAAAAAACACAACAGCAAAAACAAAATAACAATCAAAATCTGGTGCCGATTCTCTTGTACACCGAAATAAACCAACTAAGCTATCACTAAATGCTAGGCTATGAGAATCTTAAAGCTATTTTGTAAAAAAAAAACTTAATTAAAAAATAATTTAGACACAACTAAAATCGAATTTGACAATCGCGACTCCACGTGGTACTTGTTTGCCCTGCCCCGTGATTTTTTTAAGAGCTGGAGGCGCGCTGTGTGGGCCGCGTTAACGTGTTTTTATATGGAATTTTTCACTTTTTGTATGGAAAACATAAAAAAAATATTACAGGCTACATGTTGAGTTTTAGGGGTTTAAAATTTTTTTTGAGGGGTGTCGAAATTTTCATTATTTTTGCGATAGGACACACCATTTTCTAGATATAAGCTAAATTAAATAAGAATAAACTAAAATGTTTATCGTAAAAAACCAAACCTGACTTTTCAATGCGATTTTTTAATCGCGAGTTTTGCGTATTCTAAAAATAATGTTGACACAACTAAAATCGAATTTGACAATCGTGACTCCACGTGGTACTTGTTTGCCTGTTTGCAAAAACTTGGGTACATACCTTATGAAATCAATATCAACCCACACCTATTTACAATACACGAATCCAATCTACGGCCAGAAATCCCGAACGAAAAACACATTAATCACTCACCTACAATGACTTGACAACAAAACTGAAATACCGAAAAACCACACGTTCTAAGCAAGAGATGTAGTAAATACAAACATAACACACAAACACGTGGCACAGACACACACACATAACCCATAGCCACAAACACACACACACACAAACGCTTCCACGTTTAGATGACTGTAACACCTTAGCAACGCATGTTATTGAAACTGTAGCAATCACCTCTTGAATTACATAACAGTGTTTTCATATGCGAACAACTGAACAAGTCAGTACCTACATGTTTCTCTTAGTCATAGGCTCATAGGAACTGGGACCACCAGGTTTTCCCTAGCGAATCTATATGAGGTGGCATGGAAGCCAGTTGCATGTATTTTATAAGCATAACGGTTGGGATTTGGTGATTGGTACAAGTGTGAGAGATGAGTTTAATTTAAGTAAGCTACCGTAAGAGTTAAGGGAATCTGTGGAATTAACATGCAGGCCAAGATATTAAAAATGACATAAACTTTCTTAAAAATAGGTATGTCTATGTCTCAGACCAAAAAAAAAAGTAAAGTACTTTACTTTACTTTTTTTTATTTGGTCGGTCTCGGTTAGTAAATAAAATAATAAATAAATAAAAAGGCAAGAAATAGCGCTGTCAACATTGACGTGAGGCAGGTTTCGTAAACATGTGTGCACTTAATGAGATGTAGTTTGATTGTAAATGTATGCGTGTGAGCGTGTATGCACAGAGGTATAGTTTTGGCCTGCTTCAGTGTATTTTTCGGTGCGCCATATCTTAGTTTTTTATTTGGTCCGGGGTCTATGTATTACCACCAGGCAATATAATTTACATGTGCTATTACGGTGGTTAAATAAATTCATCATCAGAATAATTTATCGGCTAGTTAAAGTTTCCTACAGATGATAGGGTTCCAAATTAACTTCGAAGTTATGTAATGATAATGAGCTTATATCAAAAGCTGTAAATGTACACCAAGTGTGACTGACTTGGTGCACATCCTTTGTCATATCCGATGCTTCTAGATTATTCCACGCTTTCCGCTTATAACTTGTGACAAAACTACTTCAATTTTGATATCCACCCGATGAATTTGTCACGGGTTTTATGACAAAGCTGAGTTCAGCCGAGTCGCTACTCACAACATGAATATTTATTGCGTGTGCGCTATTGAGTAGAATTGATGTGGTTGAAATCCAAGGAGTTGAAATGTGGTGGCACATTCGAAAATCGTGTAGGGCTTAGGGAATAAAGTTTGTTTAAAAATAGCTGCGATAGTAACAGGAATGGTTTCAAAATAGGCACAAAACGATTTACTTGTTACTACACCAAAATATATGACAATGCAGAGGCACAGAACAAAAAAAAAACTTAGTTAATTTTCAAGACGAAAATAAATGCGTTATTATGGGACTTGGATATAATATCCCGTCTTTCCCGAGGTGGAAAATATTCATGATAAATTTTGCGTTTAAAAAGTATATAGAAAACATTGTTTTTGTTGGATGTCGTATGCGGTACTCATGAATAAAACTGATTGAATCCGTGTAACATATATATCTGAAAGGAAAGGATAAACCCTTTGATGTATTTATAGCAACCCGAAGTTAACGATTCGTTTCCGAATCGATAAGAAATCGAAACTGCTCGAGGTGTATCGATGCTAATCAGATGCCAGTATTGAATGGGCCATATATTTTAAGCTGGTTACACACGATACGCGAAGCAACAATTTTCATACACATCGATTAACTCGCGAGCACCGTTAAACACGCAGATTCTTGTTGCGTATTATGATGTCTGTACCAACCTTTAGCAAGTACCATGAGGTAGGGTCTTAGGTATTAATATTAGGTACATGATGAATTGATTATTTGAGAAACCCCATGAGTCATCAGACCCTAACTTTACAGGAGATGAAAAAAACCTTCCTGTGAAAAAAAATTGTATGGCCATAGATGTGTTTTGTATTTAGTTTGAATGGTTTAAATGATACCTATATAAATTGATGTTTTTTTCGTATGATATTGTCATTGTCATGAAATAAATAGTGCCTGAAAGCCGTTGACTTACGGGCTTTCTCAAATAAACGAAAAATAAAAACGTTTGACAACATAAATATGTAATCAGACAATGTTATATTTCAATAATTAGACAATATAAATAATAATATTATTTGTTTAGCCCATAGCCTCATGTTTCACGGTCTGTGACCGGCCATTGGTAGGTATATTTTTTCATAAAAATCCTGTACTTCTTTATCTTGTTGCAAAATTTTTTTTACTTTTTTAGATCTTCTATATTCATTATGTTAATGGGAATTTGACCCTCTGGAGAAGTTTTGTTGCTAGGCAAAACCATCCTCTCTTTATTTGCATTCTTAAGATTAAAATAATTTATAACCAGACGTCAATAAAGTCCCTTACGACCACTACTCAATCTATTTCATGAGAATGTTGAAAGTAGCAATATTGGCTGATCTCGAATGACACTTTCTGTTCTTTGGGTATGTGTCTACCAGCTGATTCTATAACGGCGTGCATATTTTATTTGTAAAATTTTGGCCACCTCTTTTGAATTTTAATATGCCACAGGACGAAGCCAATGCGAACAGGAAAATGTTTTTCGCCGTTGACTTTAGAATCAATGCTGCAATTTCCTTCACTGTATAGATCCGATCAGTTCGTCTTATTTTTCTTTTCATGACGGCGAAGTCTCGGTCGCAAGGTAAAAACGAGTAACCTCGCATCGGAAAATACTGCTCGATGGTCTTGAACATTCCGATCGATACCAATGTCTTTAAAACCCTTACGACCGTTGTTTTTTTTTGTCCACGGAAATGTTGAGAACTTGCATGTGCCCACTGAAGCGCAGCAGCGCAGGGCACATGCAAGTTCTCAACATTTCCCATAATTTTCTTTCAAATATTGATGAAGAAATGTGTTGGTGATGCCACTCATTTATTTTAGAAACCCCATTAGTCACTGACTTAAGGGATTACTCAACTAAACCAAATATTCAGTCTGTTATAATTTCCTTTCTATCGCTTAGACTTGTGGGATTTTTCTCTGTAATGTGTATTTACTGCCATAGAACACATTTCCGCAAAAAAGTAATTTTGCCAAAAACACTGACTAATGGGGTTTCTCAAATAAGCGATTCTGTGTCCTTATGATTTATGTTATAGTTCAACTTTTGCTCGTAACATATTCTGGCCTCGTTTTGATTCAGAACTTAGTTATTTGGTATATACATGATAATAAGGGTGCCATGGTTTTCGAGAGTATGTGACTAGTAATGCGAACTTCAATGGATTTATTGAATGACATGAAAAATCAGGTAGGCTGGTGATATGGGTATAAAGGGGGTGAGTATACTGAGATGGTGACTAATAGAGAACATGGAAGAAAAAAATACCAATGTTGCGCTGACCCCAAACAAAATTGAAATAATGGCAAGAGAATGAAGATGAAGTAGGCAACATCTGAACTGAATGCGATTGGTTTAAGAAAGCCTGAAGTCAGCAGTTGCGGAAATTATAATCTATCAATCTGCCTAGCCTTTTCCCAAATATCTTGGGGTCGGTTTCCAGTCTAACCGGATGCAGATGAATATCAGTATTTTACATGGAGCGATTGCCTATCTGACCTCCACAACCCAGTAACTGAGTAATACGATGCCCCTTGGTAAGACTGGTGTCAGACTTTCGGGCTTCTGACGACTCGTAACGACTAGTCTTTCTAGTCGCGACTGTCAATCTACTAGCTTAACGTGCTTTCTGAGGCACGGAAGAGTCTCGGTATGTAAAGATGGTCACCCATCCACTGACCAACCCTGGCAAGCGTAGCTTAACCTGATGGATCGACCCGTGTGGCTTGTTATTACTTAGCCACGAGCTCCGGAAATTATAATCTATACTTATAGTTTAGTATTATAGAGAGGTATTTGTTTATTTGCAAGTTTGTATGTAGGAGGTACTCTCCGGAACTACCGACTTGCTGACGACAAAACATATTCGGACACAGTGTGCGAATCAATTTTTTTTTCAACCAGCTGGTTTAAAAAATAACTATTTCATCACACCTATTGAATTCCTAGCTAACCTCAGGATTTTACTTTAGAATCCTTCGCTTAGCTCTGAATTCAAAATAACGCCCTGGAAGAACAAAATATTACTTTGCCCCATGTAACACAAATAACTATTGCCAGTGAACCCCAAACTAGACAGTTAGTCTGTATCTTGGGGCTGTGATTGTAATTGATATGATAATGATAATAATTAAATGATTTTGAAGAAAGATTATGAGGCATTTTGCATAAAATTAAAACTACCTGCTTTAAGTTTCTTCTTGACACCTTCCGAAGACATTGCTCATTATTCAATGAACTCAAAAGAAATCCTTCAAGCGCATACAAACAATATTGTGCAAGCTTCGAAGGATTTCTTTGAATGGACTTTTCTTTACTTTAATTTTATGAAAATCGTAAAACACCTTGAAACGCTTTTTATTGTTCAGAAGAGTTACTGCTCGCGTTTTGCTTTGCAAAATGGCGCATGACTTGAATATTCAAATTTTTAACAAGAAAAACTTGTTTGATTTTATAGATATTCGTCGTTTCTGTAATAAAACTGTGAATGGGCTGCTGCGGTTTCATTTTATGAATAAAATTTACGATAAAATGGTAGCTTGCCTTCCTATTGTACATACTTATTATCGGGTTGTCATAACTGTTTATTATAGGTTTGAGTTATTGCAATAAATACCTATTGGCATTTAAACTGGATAGCAAACACTACAATAACTATAAAACGATGAATTACGATGTAATTGTGTCCACATTGATCTAGTTATAATAATAAACTAGAACAATTAGATAGTAGCACTTACAGAATAACCGGATCAACATTTTGACGGCGCAGCAGGTGGCGCCCTCTAGTTCTGTGACGACGTTACTGGAATCCCCGAAAAGGTCGGATCAGAGTGACACTGGCTGGTGACTGTCAGTCTAGCAGAGCGTTGCATCGATGGTTGCGAGTCGGCTGTTTTCTGATGACAGATGATATCAAAAGAACTGCCACAGAGTACTTTGGAGCCGCTGTCCTATCACGTCCATGATGATATAAAAGCTGCTGAACTACTAATATGATGACCACTTCTGGTTTAAGTATTTGAGAAGTAATCTATTTTATCATTCAAACTCTTAAGTGCTTTAAGATAAGTAAGTACCTGGGCGACCGAGTTCTGCTCTGGTGAAAATAAAGAATGCTCATAGTATATGAAAGTTCATACAAATTCCATGTATAGTACATAGTAATTCCATGCTGCCATGATAGTACTTACTAATTCCATACTGCCATGATAGGAGGTACTTACTAATTCCATGCTGCCATGATAGGAGGTACTTACTAATTCCATGCTGCCATGATAGGAGGTACTTACTAATTCCATGCTGCCATGATAGGAGGTACTTACTAATTCCATACTGCCATGATAGGAGGTACTTACTAATTCCATGCTGCCATGATAGGAGGTACTTACTAATTCCATGCTGCCATGATAGGAGGTACTTACTAATTCCATGCTGCCATGTCATTATTCTAAGGTAACCATCTTGTTCTAAACTTTGGGCGACCGAGCTCTGCTCGGGTGAAAATACGGAGAAAACGAATTTTCTCAGATATAAGACCTAGCTAGATCGATTTTTCGCCCCCGTAAACCCCTTTATTGCAACTTTCATCGTTAGAGCCGTTTTCCAGAACGTGATTACAAATATAATATAATTATGTATACGGGGTGTCCGGGACATCCACGCGAAGCCTGATACCATGGATTCAGTACATGATTCTGAACCCCCCTGCGTTGAAATTGTACAAATCTGCTCGTATACACCTTCAGCTGTCATTAACGAGACACAATAAAATTTTAATTGTTATGCCCACCTGATGTCCACTGTAACGGTCAAGAGGTTTAGTATAAACTAAAGCCTACTAACCTATACACTGGAAGATGACTACTAAGGTAGAGTCTTCAATATTAAAGATAGACCGTTTTAAAATTAATTTTCGATAATTTTTCATGAATATTCAGAAAAACACGGGCGGTCACATGGCCATGGGCGGCATTGTATTTTCTTACAGAAATAAATAATTTAGTACTTACGAGTACCTACGTTTCAACTTTATTCCTCATCGATTCTGAGAAGAACATTGCAATTATGCATTCTATATCAGTAAAACAGTTTAATTTTAGCTCGTAAGTCGTCGATTGATTGACACAAACGGCGAGAATTTTGCATTTTTGTAAAACAAATAGCTGTACCCGGTAAGGTGAACGCTCAGTCAAAGCGTGCGACGTGCGGCGCCTACGCACGTCTGTCCGTCTGTCTGTCTGCCACACTCGAGTAGGGCTGTAATACTGGAATACTACTTACAGTAAAAAATGCCGTATAAATGGTTTTGTTTAAACAATTATAAGCGGTTTTCTTACAAAAAAAAAACAACGGGTTGCACTCCGGGAGTGCTGGCAGAAGTGAAAACTTGAACATTAACGTTGTGCATTTTTGAATAAACACTTTTCATGAAGTATGTTTTGACTGCTTTTTTTTACCCATCAATAGGGGTAAAATTTCTTACCTCGCTGAAAGGTATAGACTTAAAACCATTTTGTATGTTTAGTTTATAAGAATCGGTTCACGCAATAAAGAGATATAGTCGTTTTTATATAAGGAAATTTTGCTTAGTATTAAGGTGTAATGTTTTGCTTTATAAGGTGTTATATACTTAAGGTAATAAATAATTTGGATGTTTTATAGTTTCAATTACCTAAGTAAATAGCTAGTGTAAGGTTTTATGTATTAGAATAGTTTATATAAGGGTGTAATGTTAAGCATAAATTTTTTTTGTACTGATTTTTTTTAAATAAAGTACTTACAAAATTCCGAGAATTCGGCCTGCACCTGCAAATCGTTAACAAAAAAAGTATAAAAGGAGGACTATTTCGCAAGGTTTTTTAGTCGCAGTCCAGCCTTCAGAAGAACACTATCAAGAATGCAAGCCGAAGTCTCCGAATAAGTTCAGATAGATATCAGAGTTTTATTTGCTCCAAGGTATACCAGGTACTGGTTTGTGGTACAATCTTCGAGGTACGTATTCAGGGGTACGTGGTGGTGCGTGTAACCAGCAGAGGTAGAAAAAACGGACACGCATCAATCTATTGTGGGAGACGTCCCAGGGCGACTGAGATACCTTCACTGGGTATAGTAGCCGTCCGCAACACTCGCAATCTTTACGTAATGTCAAAGACTATTTATTTTGATTTTTACTTTGTCGGTTGCTAGGCAACGGATCTTACGGTCACGTCCTGACGCAAGTTTAACATTTTTTACCCATCCCAAAAAAAGAGCACAACGCCGTTTTGGGGGTATGAGGAACAGGGTGTAAAGTTCACTCATGTGGTACAGCGCCGGGTTGTGGCTGACTGCTTGCGTCGACCAGGAGAGGGTAGAATAGGCTCTGCTTGTGAGACCGGCCGGAAGTGCAGGTGCTGTGCCAAGGTTGCTGATGAGGCTGAGGGTGATGATCAGGAATGCGCGTTCGCTGCATGCTGGTGGTCAGGATACCCGTTGAAGCCGTGGGTGCTGGGTGGCTGTGTGACTCGCCTCACGAAAGCTTGTGGGGGTGATGATGATGATGACGTCACGCTGAAGTAGTTGCACGAAGGCTGCGTTGACGTTCATTCTCGGGGTCACCAATTTGGGGGTATGAGGAACAGGGTGTAAAGTACACTCATCCACCATAGAAAAGGGAGGATCCTCCAACCAGACGGGTGTTATATCTGGCGGGCAACTGCCCATGAGTTGATTTTGGATAGTCTTATCTATGTGTTTCGCTCGGTAAACTCTAACTGCGCGATGCAGGAATTGTGTGACGTCATGTCTTTACTACGTAGTTCGTACGTCGCGGACGTCGCGGTGTAACCGCTACACCGTTAAAGAAGTTTTCACTACAAAATACAGAGTGGGTATTTTCAGATGTTCCTTGAAACTAAAAACAAGTAAAATAAACAGGCGTGTACAAAAAAATATACCTAGAACAATATTTGAAAAAGAAAATACATTTTACTTATTTTATTATTTTATGATACCCATAACCTTTATTGGAGTTTCACTTTCGTTATGGTCATCGCACTTTAATTATATGTTAAATTAAGTCGTTCATACATCATCCATTGTCTTTTCCTACTCGACTCATATTTGAGTAATTTCAATGACAAAACAATGCTTCATTCACCTTTCAATAGACATTAAACTCAATTTGTGCCACAGGAACCATAATAGGCAACAAAGGACACCGAAAATGCAACTAGCCTAACAAATGACACAGAGTTACAGTCCAGACAGTTAAAGTTACATTTCACGGTTAAACTTAACCATTATGCTTCTACAGTTATCTAGTGTGTTTTAACCGAAGTAAGCTACTGGGTTTGAGGTGTGAAATTATAACTAGAATTACAATTCGAGAAACAATATCGAGAATGAGGCAATTGTATCGGTAATTATTATTAGTGTTATTGCACCTCCTAATTTAAATGGGTTTTGTGAAGATTTATTGAGTTGACCCGAGTTATTCGAAGATAATAGCAATGTGTATTTAGTATCCGGCATATCTTTTAGATTTGAATAGCCTTATAAAGGCTCCCGCAAGTAGATACGACGCGACGCGACGCGACGGAGCTACGCGAGTCCGAGTAGAACAATTCCATGAAATTTTCATTTATTGGAACGAAGTTCTTTAACGCGGCTTGTAAACTTTCAAAAATCATCACTAATACTTGCGACTATTTCATAAGGGTGTTAAATCCGATCGGGAAGTCAAAATGTACATCCGAGGTGGCGGCTGCGAAAGTTTTAAAATTTTTCGTCATGGGTGTCGTTTTCATAGTTTTCGAGAGTACTCAAGCCGATACTGAGGCCAAAATGTAAATTCAAGAAGCCGCTGCAAAAATTTTGTTTCTGTTATAAATGTTACCCCAACCGCACCCGTCTTTGTCCATTTATTTCGTAGATAGGTAGGTAAGTATCTAATTCCTAATGTGGCCGATGCAGATGTTACGAGCACCTAAATTGTTTGTTTTGATAAGCAATATTTCAAATTCATTGAATCAGTTAAAATGGACTATCGTTTTTATGCTTTCCCAGTATTCATTATTTAAAAAAAATCTAACGTTAATGATAGTATTTATGGGTTTCACATTTAAATGCAATTATAGCTGGTACCATCACACATGTAAAAAAATCGTAATGTTGATTACTATGCTTAACTATTGTATAGAATCAAGTACGCTGAGCTGCTGGGGAGTTTGTTGCGCACTTGCGCCACTTCTTCCTAACTAAAGCACTATTAAGTGGTGAAGGGCGGGCGTTTGGAGGAACTGTTGTAATTTTGACGTTCAAAAAGTCCGGAACTCAACCTAATGGGAATAAAATATTTTTGATTTTGATATTAAAAACATATTTTTGCCAACCCTATCTCCATTACATATTTGTTCGCGCATTTATAAATATTGTCAACATCAATAGTATTAACATACATTATTTGTAAAACATTAAAAATAATGTAAAACTGAGTATAACTAGATTTTCTGAGCGAGTGACTAACTGGCAAAATATTCTAAATAGCCTGTGTATTTGTTTTGTATTAATAGATTAGACACGCGACCACTTTCGCGCTCAATTTCGATTTAAAATTATGGAATTTATGTGGAAGTTATAAGATGAAAACGACGTATAAAAATTAAACTGAGTCTTAGTCTCAGGTGGTCTTCAACTCAGCCTATCGCAGTCCACAGCTGGAAATAGGCCTCTCCCAGGCTGCGCTACAACACTCTCTCCTCCGCCTTCTGCATCCAGTCTGACCCAGCCCACTTCTCTTAAGGTCGTCAGGTCCAAATAGCTGGGGAGCGCTTGCCGTGAACTGGTGCTAAGTAAATTTTCAAACCAAGTTCCAGATTTACTTACCCAGATTGGATTAGTTGAGTTTTATTCAAGAATTGAGGTTGGCACACATTTTGCCGATATCCAACATAATTATGACGCTGGAAACTTGCAGAACTCGAATAATTTCAAATGTTTATCCGGATCACCGGAAGAAACACAGTCCAGCAATGCTGCTAAGCACTAAAATTTTACCTCTTTATAATATATTAGTGATGATGTTCCTAGCATGAATAAAGAAAATAATGTACTCTACCAGTGTTATGAAATCCGAACAAATCAATAAAACCGAACCAGCGAAATAGGTATATTAATAATGCCCTTCGCTAACTGAACCGTATAGTCATATACCCATATAAATGTTATCAGTATATCAGTAATGCAGCGATGAATGCACTGCAATCAAAGCTTGTCACTACAATATATGACATCATTGTTATTGTTACAGTGTTGACAATGTTACGCTACAGTGAATCATGGGCTTAACTTTTCTTTTGTTTACAATTTTACAATGCAAGTCATGCAATAAAAATAGAATAAGAAGGAATTAGTGACATTCAGTGTGTGTCTACCCTTAGATACTCTGTTTAATTTTCTAAAATAAAGCATAGAAACCACTTATTTACATAGCTAAGTAATTGTTATTACTACAACGTTAACTATTTACTCAAATTATAATTAAAACAACGTTCCAGAAAATTGCTTTACATAATTACGTGAGATTGTTTTCATAACTTTGAAATTCTGAAAAGGGTCAATGACTTTCACTGTTTATTGTAAATAAAATTCACTTTATTTGTCAGGAGTTGGTCACACATGTATTGCATTTTCATGCCAAGCTTTTTTATTTAACAAAAAATAATTTTGATTTGGAAGAAAAAAACGTGAAATAATTATCATAAGAATCGACTTATTTTACATGCAAACGTGCGCTATCAGCTCTGCAAGCTGACTCTATTCTTTTCTTCTAAATATGAAATGTGTTTATCCTACATACCATCAACTCATAAAATACCTGTGGAGGTTGCATGGGAAAGTCATGCAGGCTAAAACATCTACAGTACGGTAGACTTTACTTCGTATGGGTTTGGAATAAAACCTTGGTATGTTCAAATTGTTGGCACCTAAACGAGACAAACATTGAATTTATAATTAGAATAGAAGAAAGTTGAGAGGAGAGTAACCCCTCGATAAAATATTATAATGTAAAAGGTAGCTCCGATTCTAGGAATAATTATGCTTTGTCATGCACGACAATTAAGTATAGAAGTGTTTTATTCATTCACCGGTACCACAGACTACCAAAGAGTCTACAGTACCTACATCTCTCTTAGGCTTCAAAAATCTTTATTTAATTTTATCCATATTTAATACTTTCAAAGATAATCCAATGATTCGAATTGAACTGCTGTATAATTTCCACCTGAAACTTAATTTAGCAAAAGTTATTATTATGTACTACCCATATATCTACCTTCTTACTGCCCAAAGTTTTCACCTCAAGACATTATCTTATAACAACAAAATGTTGAACACATCTGTGGCATGCGCCCGCGCTGGTGGCGCCGGCTTATTGTGGATACAGCTACAACTACATAATAAAGACTACAACACAAACACCCACTATTTAGTTTTACTCGCAATAATAATATTTGTCGAGGGTGTTTACATTGTAGTGCCGTTTTCTACAATGAACTTGACTGGAATCAAGACACAAATAGATTTGGTATTTCAAAGACCCTGTACGATGAATGTTTCGTCGAGTGATCCAATTTTTGTCTCCGTATATAGAAATCCCCATCAATACTTTGCATTTGGAAAGTATTGGGGATGCATGTATGAAAAGGGAAATCATAATAGAGAATCGTCTTCAGAATCTTGGACACCTTCCTGTACCCACAAGGCTGTGTCTTTGACACCACCCCGAAAAATAAAACAGTTTCATCTAGAGCTAATACATGCATAAACACAGAGTTCTAGAACTGGACCTTGTTAAAATCTGTGCTGAATGTTGCAATTTCGTGCTTCTCGAAGCTCACTCATTGTAATTACTTATGTTATAGTTTAGTACTTATTTATGATACATAATAAAACAAACTAATATAAAACAAACTTAATCAACGCCTCAACACTCCGTTCCCACGAAAAAACTGATTACAACACAAAAAATATTCCAAATTACAAAATTGAATCAACATTACTAATAAAGCATTAATTTTTATCGTTTACGAAACAAAGAAAGTAAACATAACATTGATCTACTGATCAGTAATTTGTCACTTACGATTTATGTGCGGCCACCGTGTGAGATCAAAGGGCCGCCATACCAACCCGTGCGCTATATCAAAAGGTTTGGGCCCGAAATACCCGTAAAAATAGACTTATTTGAACGTGACCGCTGCACGGTTGAATGGTGAGGTGAATGGTGGCTTTTGGTAGGTGATATAATGGAGAAATCTTTTGTTTCGTTCTTGTGAAGTTGTCGATATGTAGAGTCTGGGTTATAATTTTTACCAAAGATGATGCATTCAGCATCTTTTGTGTTCTTGTCAACGATGATGCAGCCATAGAGCTGAGATCAGGTGTGGCCCAGTGGTAACAGGCGCGACTTACGAGTTGTAGGTCGTAGGTTTGAACCCATTCAGGCGATTTACTTTGGGTAATTTATTTCATCACCACTGCTCTCAAAATGGTGAAGAAAAACATCGTGAGGAACCAAAAACTTTGAAGACATTGTATTGTGACATCTACCAACCCTCACAGGGCCCACGTGGTGGAGTACTGTCCACTCCCTCTCACACAGAGGGGGCCTATGTCCCAGCAGTGGGAACATTATAAGCTGATTATGGTTTTGATCCTCTACAAGACTATTGGTTATTTTCACTGCTTTCTTGAGAGATTTATTAAAAAATAAAAGAATGACATTGATGTGTTCTGAAACGGAGTAGGTACCTGCAAACAATCATGTGCCTATTAAGTTTAGAAAAGGTTGTGATCCTGACCGATTTATATCATCCGAAGTTATAAAGCCAAGTAGTTAGTGTGTCGTACTCGTTGATGTCAATCAAATATGTGTCGCAGCGCTAAAACTGAAAATGGCCACTAAACGTTCAATAATTCATAGTTTGAGCATGCAATAAAACAGCCTGATTGAAATTAAGAGGCATTAGCACACGTACATGTTTCAAATTGGTTGTAAAAGTACCAATTACTGGAACTAATTACGAATTTATAAGATAATTCCGGTCATAAGCACCACGTATTAGATATTAGTAATTACTGTGTAATCATTTTAATTACCTGAATATTTTACGATAACCACTTAGCCGTTAAGCATACCGTGTATGGGTAAAACTAATATGTAATTACAGATACAATTTTCATTGAGGAATGGAAGAAAAACAAGAAGTTTGTTTTATTTTTGAAAGATAAGATAAGATATTTGCTCAAACATGAGTATAACACATACAACACAAATTGTCAACATGCAAGAGATATTAACAACATTTCTTTATTATTAAAATAAAACGAGCGATAGAGCGATTAGCGATAAAAACAGATCAACACGTTTCCCTTAAACAATGGCATGCAAATATTAATAAAATAAAGTATGTCAAACAGAGTCTAGTTATTTAAAAATATCCTGTATAAAATAGATAAATTAAAATATTAAATTAGTAAAACATGATCAAAATCTGTCATCATAAAACTCATCTAAATTATAATAAGCTTTATCTGCTAGAATTTTTTTAAACTTTCTTGAAGGTGTATAAATTGATTATTATCCTATCGTAAGTAGTAGATCATATAGAGGAAGTAACAGACGGTTAGGAGGTCGATCTCGTTGGAGGAATTGACTCTATCCGCTGGAAATTCACGTGATAGCTATATACTAAACCTTTACAAACCACCGCTACCGCCCTTGGCTTCGTCCAGTATAAAAACTACACTACGATTTTATTTCAGTCAAATTCAAAAGTCATTTATTCAAACTAGGCTGAGAATCAGCACTTTTCGAACGTCAAAATTACATAAGAAAGTCCCGCAAAAACGCCCGTCCTTCACCACGTCCTAGTGCTTTAGCTGGGAAGAAGTGGCGTAAGAAACTCCCCAGCAATCAGATCTACACGTTACAAGCCTTTAAACAATACCAACCTGCAAGCCTGAGTTGGATTCTCAAACCCTCATCCATCGTCCCAACAAGAGTGCTTATTTAACTTTAACTACGTTTCAAATGCAAAACAAGTCATAACACCTAATTAAACCAGTTAATAATTCAGTTCTAACTAAGACTGCCGTAGCGTAAATAGTTGCTATCAACGAATGCCATAGCCGACAATACCTAGAGTCCTTGATCTAACGTTTGGAAACGCGACACCAAACTGCAGTGTATCTTGATAGTAGATCGATCGCAGAATATAAATTAATTAGCTTTGTTTGTTTCTATTATGGTAATTATTGTATTGTTTTGGCAAGGTGCTGGAAATTAACTGAAAGATTTGGTATTGCCGTTAATTATCTCATATCTGATAACCTTTACCAACGCCATAGCCTTTTATATCGTTTGTCACATAAACTTTAACGTATTTCTGTCATTTTTCTTCGACAAACATTATGCATTCTGAGGTTTATGAGAAAGGGTAAAATAGATAGATAATTTTACAATTTTTTATTCAGATTTACCATATACCCTTGGTTATGCTGTTACATTCGAAATAGAAGTGCTTTAACCTCAAAAGAAAAGAACGAAATAGGAATTAATTGTATCCATATTAAGTATAGTTATGTCAACCAATCAGAACAAAGTAACTATAAATCGTAACAATGTCAGAATATTCGCGAAGGACAGCGTGTAACATGTGGCGAATAACACGAAATAGCAACAAACGCGGCCCGACACCTGAGTCAAAACAACTATTATGTCAATCATTCAGAGGCTCGTCCGATTTGTACGTGGGGTGGCAGTGATAGCGATTGTACTGGTGTTAAAAGTAGAAACGATGACAAAAACGGAATACTAGAAGATAATAAAAACGTTGAAGCCAAAGATGCGTTGTGTATGGACACGACGTCATATATTTACAACAACTAATAATATAACAAGAGGACATAAAAAAAAGCCATATTTGATATTCCAATGAGAATAGCTGGCTTATTGGAAATTACAACTAGAAATAAGACAGTGGGAGTGAAAACATACAAACATTTTTAACTCAATCGAATTAGATAATTATAACAGTACGTAGATAGCATCGTAATCATAAATTATTGTAGTAAATGTCATTGTTACCGATAGCTACCAATACTCTGCTAAAGCTAAATTTCAAATTAGTTAAATAAATATCTATGCCATTTATGACAGAATTTCTTGAACACCTTTGGTCGCTACAACCACCACCGTACCTTATTCCACATGATTCGCGTTACAAACTCGTCGGTGTATCGCGTGCACTCAGATCTTAATATGTTACAATTTGCGACGCCCGAACGCTAATTATACGAATTATATCCATTTTGTAAAAATTATAGCTTTCACTTTTTGAATGTCACGCTATTGTGGACTATTTGGACCAAGGTTAATGAACTACAAATACCAGAATTTTAAATATGTATTTTTTGGAGAAAACCATTTTGTATTTCGAGTGATGCTTATCACTATCATAGAGAATCTAAAATACAAAGCAACTTTAAATAAAAACTGGATTAATTGCTGATACCTAGTGATAATATTACACGACTCATTGGTCTACTACAGTTCCATCTTACTGCAAACTTATAGTCTATAACTGATATAACATATACCTTGTGTATCAGCACATACGTTAACAGAATCACTTTAATTTATCTCAGAAACTGGAAGATCAAATCTTCTCACGTACACACTACATTTTATTGAACGGATTTTCCCTTTCAAACCGAACTCTTTGGCGCCACTCTGTGATAAAGTTCGCGTGGATTTGAGCCAGCACCGTTCCTACCAGGGATTATACAGTATTTATTAATAATTACTATACTGAAAATATGGTTCTATGTTGATCTGTTCTTAACACTATCTTAGTGATTCTGAATAGTATATTACTTGCCACATCGCGTGCGTCATCAGCGTGTACTAGATAGAATAGAACTATGTTGTTTTAGATCGATTAATTAAATTACTTTATCTTCATTCTCATCATCTTTCTGCTAAAATCCTAATTTCAGTTTGTCTTATTTGGGCTATGGGTCGACGCAGGATTTCTTTCATCTCAGTATTCAATTCATTTTTAACCATATTTCACAAAATCTATGCACCATTTGCCTGCCTGTCGTTGCCATGATAAATAATCGGACAATATTGGACACCAAAGGATACACAAAATTTCCCTAAGAAACAAAGAGAACTAGGTTTTTATGGAGTTATCAAATGTATTTGGACGCAGTGCCAATATGGAAATGATCACCACGATTTTCACGATTCAGTCTTTGAAATTTTACAAGCAAACTCGAAAGCTGAAGCTAGTTCACTGCAACTGCTACGAAAGTTTAATATGAAAATATGATGTGGGATCAGTTGCTCTATTTATTGGAGTTAATTTTGTTTTGTCGACCTTTATAGGGATTTGGGAATCTTGGATCGTTCCCAATATATGGCAATAAAATTTTGATGTTCATGTTTTTGTAACCTATTCTTAAAATGGGAAGACCTAGTTTCCCAGATTTGAGTGTCAAGGAAACCGTTGCTAGAATCGTTGTTAAAAAATCTGCGGATTTTTCTGAAAGTACCTCCGAGGAGTTATGAGAAGGAAAGTTTCTTAGATGATAATCATGGTAAACAAAATATTGTTTTTGTGTCAGCCAATGTTCGCACTCCATTCAGGTTACATCTCTATCAAAAAATAGCTAGAGATAAAGACGAGAAAGTCCTGTAATATTTCATCCATCCATCCATATTGAGAAACGCCTCGAAGCTTGTCTTTTCACAATTCAAGCTGATGATAATTATAGACGCTATTCCTCTAACTGGTAAGACACTAAGAGAGAACACCAACACTCAGGATCATAAACCATACAAAATTAACATATTCTGCAAACCCAGCAATTAGCACATAGCCAAAGGATAACACAGACAACACATTAATTAAAACAAGAACTGTCGAAACCAAAATTAAAATCACTTAATTATTACTCAAGTGGTATTGTTATCGAGAGGTGGTCGATAGCCTTGCGGGTAGTGAGAACTTAGTGCTACAATTAACTACTATCGGGTCTGGCCTGTTATGGCACAATATACACATCTTGATAACGACAACTGGGCGGTTTGGCTGGGCTTTAGACTTTGACATGAGTATTTGGAGGCTCGATAAGATATTGTATTAAGGTGTGCTGTGAATATTTTGTAACGTACATTATGGTGCTTAGATTTTGCGAGATGATTTTGTTGTTGGAAAAATTTGATCATCAAGGATGATCACGAAGCACAGACGCTTTGATTGTGTGGGAAAATTGTAGGTAATTGTAAATGCAATGAGGCAATTGTCTCTGGGTGAGATCGTCAAACAATTTTGTCAGTTAAAATGACAAAATTGGATCTAGCCAATACGAACGAATTCGAAGATGATGTACCATAATCATTAGAAATGAGGTAAACAGAGAGTGCAACGTATATACTCTAAAGTATGCATGCATATTATCCGCTCTTATTACCTACCCATCTACCTGATAATCACTAGACGACACCCACAGCAAGAGACGGCACATTCCCTTAAAACACCTCACAAAGATAAGCAAATACCGGCAATATGTTAAACCACACCATACTTATCTTAGTCCGATCTTCATAACACAATTATCGTTGAAAACCTGACTGGCGCCAATACCAACCAGATCATGCGCATAATGAGCTGAGAATCGATAGCGGACCAAAATAAATCAAAACTTTGTCGGTGTTTATCGTGATAGTTATTATGAGCAGCCATGATAAGCGGCTTAACTGTGGGTTAGGTAACCTTAGGTGTGAAAACCGCTGCTCTTAAATTAGCTAAGTGGCTTTATCGAGTGGTCCTAATGCTGAGATAAATGGTGGCCCATTATGGTTTGTTGATGTAGAAGTCTTGAAATTGGTTAGCGTGCTAGGTGATATGCTGGGGCTTACATCATAATAATACAATTATTGTATGATGAGTAAATTCGATCTTCAATTGTTACTGTTCTTGGTTCTTGGTACAATTCTACTAACAGATATAATCACTATTCTGATGCTCATTACATATAGTTTGTGTATGGTAATAGCAATGGTTGTACACAATATATTATTATTATTAAATACCGAAATCGAAAGGCGCTGGTTCTTGGTAAACAAAAGTATATTAAGTCAATCAAAATAATAGACAATAGGTATCAAAAAAACAAAGACAAAAAGGTAAAAATATAATAAAGGGCTTAGTGCAGACTTGCACAATTATATTTCAACATATTTATCATTATAACTTATTAAAGTTATTACATAAATGAAGATTTATGACTTAAATACCTTTTACATATTTACCTGGAACTCCCATTTCTTTACCACGATGAGCGAGGATCAGTATTTTTTTAAATTTTGCGATTTAGAAATATAATTTTGGTTTCAAAAGTACAACGTAACATCTTGATATACTTTATAAATATTCGCCACAGTTGAAGTCTGTGTGTATTCGCAAGGATTTGCATTTGTCATAAGGTCAGAATTTGATATAAGGTCAGTTATGTCTTTACCGCCGCCGTCGGTACTGTTAATAGTGTAAATATCTGTTCCTAGTTGAGGATATTTATGATATCCTTACCATACCTGTTGCCTCCCGTTATCTATATTTGTTATTTTAAGCAGGATATTAACTGTTTTATCATAAAGAGGTTCCGTTGATATGGAGATTAAAATTTTCTTATCAGGCTTATCCAAATTAATGTACAATCCCAACATTGCAAAAAATTGTCATAATATGTTTCGGATTTCCTGTGCTATCTGCGCTAAAAATGGTAATATGCGGATTTCATCATGACAATTATGCCAAAGGTCTAGTTGTAGGTGAACTGACTTCAGACTGACCTTTGATGTATAAAATAAAACAAAAGTCTTAATTTGCTGTCTGGAAATGTTAAAACTTGTAGGAATGATAAGATAATTAATTTTATCGAATGCATTAGTGCAGTGTTATGGTTATTAGGATTGTTGGCGGGGGCTCAAGTATCACAAGTAGCTACATGTATGTACAATTGATGCTCATATCTTCTAAATATACTGTTTCAAGGATTGCAATGCCATTTGTACAATAATATCCCTTCAGAAAAGCAATTCAGCTGTAATCCGCTATTGTCTGGGAGATTGGTGACCACGGAGGCTATTTTAAACAGATACATTGGTGACTTATGAAATCACAGCTAACTGTACTTCTTAATCAGGTGTTACGACGAGCAAGTCTGTAAGTCCTGACTGTTCTTTCTAAAAACAGCATCCTAGAGTAAACCTTTTGGCACTTTTACAGTAACGATATTTTCGTACATTTACTTTTCACACACAAGTTTTTCTTCTTTCGAAATATTCTTACCATGGATGGCTTAGAAAATAAGAGCACGCTCTTTCACATCATGTGTGTTTATTATATCGAAATCCCACGTTTTATCACTATACGGAAATTCTTTGATCTCATGTTTTACATAATTTTTATTACAACCACAAGATTTCTTGGCTATCTAGTTTACGACTTTTTGAAATCATCAGATTTCAATGTTGTGAAACTTGAATCTGTAAATCTTAATTTTTTCGGCCCCAGATGTACCAGCACCATGTGACAGCAGCTAACAACATATTTTTATGAATAAAAATAAATTAGACACTTTTAAACATAACCCTTGAAGAAAAGAAAAGTGCCTAGGCCTAAGACCATTGATTGTGTATCAGTTGTAAGACAGAATATTACATCAAAGCATTGACGGAGCTGCTGTTGTTAAACAAAGTTACTCAATCAAACCTGAAACTTTCTATCTCTTTACACATTAATCTTCTTTAATCTCTTTGTCATAGTCTATTTGCTCCAGGTACCGGACAGTCAACCACTCAACAGCTGTTCCCGGTAGCGGCCACTCCATCAAAACGTCACAACATTTCACTTCCACCAGCCATCATCACATCGAAACTCGAGCCGAAGTTCTGCGAACTCAGTAATCGAGATAAATAATATCGATTTATATCTATCATTCGAATCGCGTTGATTTGTTAGCACTTGGTTATATTTCCGCTGAAGTTATGAGCGATCGCGAATCGATTCTGCTAATCAAGACAAATCGTGTTGTCTCTGTTGTTTTGAGATAGGAAGGGTCTAATTCCAATAGGCGGGTATTTTGTTTTTCAATTTCTGTCTAGGTAGTAGGAAGTTATGTTTGATCATTATGTTTTTTGTGTCTGTTGCAAAATACGACACTTATTTTTAAAAGTCGCAGCATCATGCTGAGATAGGAGCCTTTTGGCCTCGCACAAGACTGCTTTAATTTTAAATTTACTTTGTTTTTCATATTATTTATGTTTAGTTAAGTCTTCGTTATATGATTTGTTGTTGTCTTATGCGAGTCCCAATAAAAGTAATAAAATAAGTTTTTCTTTCAAAATTGTATCAAAAGCAAATGGAGGGCAATGGGCAATTTCCAAGAATTTGAATGTTGTGTGATGTTTGTTAAAAACCTTCGACCATGGGAGAAACCTTCGGATGATTTTAAAAAGAGAAGCAAAATTGTTTAAGAAGATTCAAGATAACACCTAATACTACAGCTCAATACGACATGATAAAAAGAACGTCATACACAAATATGTAGTACGCCATAAAATATTCCAAATTACGCCTAGCATTCACTAATTTATTAACCCACTTGCAACAACGTATGTTTAACTAAGATACGCCACATTTCACTACACACTCTTTAATAATTCCTTCTTCACACTTCGTAAAACATACCGACATGCAATACAAACCTATTTGTTCTATTGTCGCCAGCATCAAAGGAGTTTAAAACTAATTAATTAAAGAATCTAGATCAACGGACAACACCAAAAACAAGCTAAATTATACCCTAATCTATACAAATAATATGTCGATAGAGCTCACAGTTGCTTGCGCATAGTCTAAATACAGACAATTACAGAACATTACATAACATAACAAAACAAGAAAATGCGAAAACAAAAGATACAAGTGAATGTATCAAAGAGGATAACATGATGCAGTTTAGTGTCTACGGCACGATGTCCCTACGACGTTTAAATGATAACAAAACTAAATTCATTTCATTCCTTTTCATTCCCATTCAGCACTGATGAAAAGAAAAGCGCGGAAAGAGAAAAGCGTTTAGATACGTAAATAGAATTGAGAACTATTCACTTAAAACTAATTGGTTCATATTTGAAGAAGTCGTATGAAACTGTCTGAGATTCATGGCTATACATGATGATGACTGTTAATTAAACACCCACTAACTAACTCTAATTAATAACTTAATAATAGAATAATGAATCGGTTCCGCGTTGTGACTGATGAAAGCTTGAAGCTTCCTTTAAACCCACATAAACTATTTTAAAACAAGACTTAAAATACGTCAACCTGTAACTCTGGACATAGTTATCCATAATTCTACCATTGAAATAGACAAGAATGAATGTCGGAAATTATAAACGTCGCCACGTGAAACAAATTGCTTAAATCGGCCGTACCGCACACGGCTCGTTGGACACTCCTGAAATAAACTAGACACAAAACGATGAAACGTCTATTGTCCTACACATTTGTCTACAGCGGCTGGGTGTAACTACGGCTTGATATATTAACGTTGACGAAATTTCGTGTGCACTTCCGATCTGCATGTGTGGCTACGGTTATGGGAGTGTCTCTTGATTTGTTTCTCATGGGATGGGTTATGTTTGCTGTTATACATAGTTTGAATTCATTCTTAATGAGCATTTTTCTTTTCTCTTGATGTATTCTCATCAATACCTCGAAATTTGCTTTAAACAAACAGTAGTTGCTTTTGGTAGTATTACATATTTGCTTTTCAAAGTCCATTTATAATGATGTTATGAAGGTACAGCTACTGTAATGATAAATCTTTGAACTTTTAAAAGTATATGAATTGCGGGTTTTTGTATAGTGACGTTTTAGGTAGGTACTGCTTTAAATAATAATAATATAGCCATGCAGGCAGACCATACGGCAAAAAACTTAATGATTTGCGAATGTGGCCATTAAAATCTAATAAATATAAATATACAATGTCTGTATTAATTTGCCAATAAACCCACAATCCTTTCCAAAATAGGAATCCATCAATTTATTAATGAAATCCTAATCAAAAGAAACGAATTGAAAGATACAACTTTGTCATGTGGGTGTATCAATAACAAAAATGTAATAAAAGACGCCGTACAAAAGTTTAATGAAGCGCATAACGATGTAATTAAGCTAATCAATCATGTGTCTGTGGTTGGTGATGAAGACACTAAAGATAAAAGCGAAACAAATTGCGCTTTGTTTATGGTAATCAGTGATTGAGTGGTTGAAGTGAAAATTCATTTAGAAATGTTGGTTTCAGCAGCATAGAACGTGTGGAGTTTCTTTTGAAACACACTAAATAATATAATCTTAATTTGACTTATCTGAAAAACATCTTGACAAAATAGGTACTCTTAGAATAGTATTGAAAATTGTCGCCACAAAATTACAAATAATTAAAAATGCTTTTAACTTTTACAGGATTGCTATACAATTTAAATTAATTTTAACTATTTTCTGAAAATTCTTAACTTCATTATTTTAGATCATAAAAGCTAGTGGTGTAGCTTTTAAAATTCTGTCTCGCCGTGAATTCATCACTTGGGCCAAGTTCCGACCTCAAAATAGTGGCGTACTGTAATTGATCCGTTCCTTATTGGACAATTTCCAAATGGTTTAAATTATGATACATGTGAGTGATGAAAGCTGCTAATTAAAATGGATCTTAGATTTGCAAATAGGAAGAGAATGTCAATTTCAACCGTAATTTAATAGTGTTCAAAATAGTCAATCCGATTTTGGTTCCAGCCGGAATACTAATAAAACTACACCGAACGAAATGGACGGACGGAATACTACATGTTTGGAATGGAAACATGTTACCACGATATTTTACTCAAGGTTGATTAAGAATTGGCTACATGCTTGTGTATTTGAACAAGTCAAACATGCTGTAATAGCTTTTTGGTAGGAAAAATGTAACACAGTTTCTAACAGTGAACTTTCGGTTTTTGCAAAAATTCATACTTCAGTTACTTCTTGCTTTCCTTTGTACTTTTAGTCGTCGTTTCGATTGTCACAATCCATCGGCTTCATTACTTCAAAGAAAATGATAAGTTACAATAATCACTCAGTCACTTTCAATCCAAGATCATATTATGTAAATAGTCTTATTGTGATATTTGGAGTGGGCGAACAATTCAGCTTTCCAACAATTTCACCATCAAGTTTGCAATTGTAATGTTCACTGAAATTAACGATAACTGCCTGTGGTCTACTTAGAATAAGGCCCAAAGTGTCGCCGACTTAATTTAAACTACATAAAATCAATTAGTTGTTGTCATTTGCTGTCAGCAAAGTGTCCGCTTTTGCGATTTTGATTCGTACGTCGAGACCACACGTTGTGCGGCCAAATAGTAATGTAAACTTTTTTCATACAAATTCCTGTACAATCATTTTAGTACGTGGTGTCAATTGAAGTGTATCACCACTTTGGACCCACACAGCTACCTAACAAACAAAATAGTCAGTCGCAAAAAGTGATTACTTTTCCAGACGTTGATAACTGATAACGATATGTGTCAGTTGCTGGATTGTATTTCATGATTATTCTAATTTTAATACATTATAAAAACATGAAGTCCAATTAAGCTGATACAAGAAAGTCGTCAACCCGATAATTTAATTTTATCCAACAAGTAGATCAAGTCATAAAACTTAATTAAATCCTATTAGCTTCCATTTAAACTACATAAAAACTAAAGCAGCGCCTACAAAGAAAACTTTAACAGCAAATTAACCGCTTTAACAAATCAAAAACACATATAAAGCCACTGAAACGTAAGCACTATTTGAACACGCTCATAAATTTAAAGAGATGTATTCAAAAATAGTGACAGCATAAATCAAATGGCTTCAACGCCGTGATAATAAACGACGTCCCACGCCGCTGTGCCGTCCACTAAACGTTATGTACAATCGTAAAACACTTAATAGTCAGTTGTATCACACCACCAGCTCCTAAATATACTTTTCGTCTATTGTCTACATTTCTATTTTTATGGTTCAACGTTTCAGGTTGTTTAATTCTGTGTTTTTAACAGTTGTCCTTTAGCTATAAAAATCTTTATTTTCTTTTAAATAGCTTGTTAGGAAGTTCATTTGAATTGATCTCTTAACTAAGTGTGCTCCAATTCTAGATTTTAAATTAAAAGCAGTAGTGTCTGTTGATTTTTATTTGTACTAGCATGTATCCGTCTAACTTCAACAACTAGGATTACGTTCATAAGCAAGGGGTGCACCAGTAAGGAGAGTACAAGAAAATTGCGGGCCCTGCACTAGATGATCTAAAGATGCTTTGCGTAGTATTATTAAAAAGTATCTTACGTGCATTATCATACCATATTAATAAAATGAGTTAATTGTTCCATAAAAATCAATTGGTTGATTTCATAGAGCAGTACTCTCGTTTAGTTTAATCGACCTTCTGAACAAATACTAACCGCAAATGTTAGACACTGTTGCCTTAGGCATTGCCCCTACTTATGTTTTGTTTTGTTTAACAGCTACCGGATTTCGCTTTAGGTAAACCCACACCTAATGTAAAATGAGGTAGTCGGTCAATATTTTGCTAACATCACTTTAATCTTTGTGCAAATACGTAAAGTGGACATATCCTCCTTATTCACACCGTAATCGCAGAAATAATAACATTTATCATTCAACTGAAATATTAATTGCAATAAAATGATGATTACAAAATACATTCAACTTATCTCAGGCCACTTACAGCAGCAAGCACCAAATGAATCGACTTTATAAAGATAATTTCCATAAAATACAGCCTCATTTAAAGCCAGATGAATATTGTGCTCTTGATAATTACATCCCTCGTTTCGAAATGACTTTTAGTAAGAATTCAGAAGTTGTTTCCTATAAAAGAGTTCCGCTACTGGTTTGGAGTGCCGCAAGGAACTGTCTTGGCCCACGCTTGCTCCTTATATTCCACCTGATTTACGACACTACATTCGGATAGGCAGCGCTCGTATAGTGTAGGAAATATTGATTGTAACCTATTTTAAAATATTTTATATGTGGGACAAGCATTATTTTAGTCTACGATATTATTCCGTAAGATCTATAAATTATCTCACTAATGTTATTTTATGAAGATGATTTTACGTCAGTTAAACTTTTTGCGTTTACAAATGTTTAATATCAGAACTTTTGACGTTTAACTGTAGGGTAGGTAAACCGGAAGGTATATCGGATCAAAATATGACAAAAATTACTTTTAAAATTATACATATAAGTTTAACGCCACTTCATCACCGCTAAAACTAACAGTATCGTCTAAAAAACGATGTTATATTACTTCATTTAGTTCAAACGTCCAGTAAGACCGGTTCCTTATTACAAAGCAGTATATCAAAATGCGAGGGAGGACATCTGTTAAGGCTGTGTGTGGTCTGCAGGCTTACAGTGATAATTATTAAGTTGTTAAACCAAGATTTAAGTTGGTTCTGTAAGATAAGATCGCACCGCCTCAGGGTATAATAGTAAATTCGATCGGGATTTGCATTTCAGTCATGTTTGTTGTTAGATCTTTATCCATTTCAAATTTTATTGTAATAGTGATTTGATGTTTTTTATATTTATGTATTATGAATAATATTTAGTTTTTTATTGTTTTTTTATGTCATTTTAATGAGGACAATCCTCAGCATTTGTTTAAGTGCAGTATTATGTTCAAAAAAGAAATTCAAAACTTAAACTTAATTATTTCGATAGAGGCTCGAAATTATTATGCAAAATCATCATTTTATTTATATATTATTGAGAGGCATGAGGAACAGGATATAAAGTTCACTCATCCTCTATTGAAAAGGGAGGATCCTCCAATCAGACGGGTGTCGTGTCTGGTGGGCAACTGCCCAACGACTGATGTCGGGGAAGTTATATTTATTATGGTGTTCACGCGGTAAACTCTAATTGCGCGATGCAGGATTTGTGTGACGTCAGGTCTTTGATGCATAGTTTGCATGTGGCGATGTTGATACACACATACAAAATGATATAAATATTTACTTTGTAAAAGTATTATATTAGGTACTTTAAATATTGTCAATGTGAGGACTATGTGGGTAATTTTTTAATTCCTGGCAGTTTGAATACTTTACGCGGCCTACCCAAATGTTCTGAGTTGAGACACGATTACTGACAAATGCTGACACTGACTGGACTGGTTTACTCAAATCTGTGTGGTTGTTTCTCCAAAGGGCCAATTCAGACACTGATCTACATGATCTGACCAATATTACGTCTGGTCTTTAAAAGAGAATTTTACCCCGTTGAGATTGTTTCGCCATTTTTTTTAGGGGTCGTCATATCGGCAATATCTATCTACTCCATCTAGCTTATTGTTTTTTGACAAGTAAATGTGACTCACAGAATAAACAATTTCATTTCATTTGAAATATGTTTAAATTGAAAGCAATACAAGACAACAAGACAAGACTTTAGTTACAAGACAAGACAGAGTTGTGTATACAAGACTTTAGTTTGTTTAAAAAAATCTAAATTACAATATGAATTAGGATCTTAGAATCAATGTGGATTGCAGGATAGTGATTCTATCAGAAAATAAAATTAAAACCATATGTTAGCTTAAAGAAACATGCACAATAACCAATAATGTGTCAAGATTATTATAATAGCGAATGTTTCTCATTTTCTAGTATGCCACAAATCAACTCTAAACAAGTAATGGCTCCATCACTTACAGTTTCATTACTTACAAGTTCATGACTCTTTCTCTTCTTATTGTCAAGTACTTACATATTTAAGTTTACTGGAAATATTATAAAATCCATATAATAAACATTGACGTTCATACAATATTCTATATCCTCAATATATTCATGCAAAGGCGACTGCCTAAAGCTGTCAGAAGTGTAAAGTTATGTCAGACACAGGGACACTCAAAATGCCTCCCATAAGTTTTACAGTCGCCATAAGGAACAGGACATTCCCTTTATCTCTGGCTAGACTGGTTGAATGACTCATAGGGTAGTTGATCATAAATTTGAAGGAAATTTTCCTTTCAATATTATCGTTAATGGTTTACGAATTATGTTCGGTGACTTTGGTTATAATGTTCCTTGTGTTAGTGTTTAGGGATTGTTTGTGAGCTAACTTTCCTGTGGTAAGTGCTTTTATGGGTTTTTGTTTTATTTTGTTAGGAACGTTAGAGATAAATTTTATTTCCGTAGTGTCTTTTGTCATATCTTCCTAGTGTAGTCAATCAATCAATCTGTCTAGCCTTTTCCGAACTATGTTGGGGTCGGCTTCCAGTCTAACTGGTTGCAGCTGAATACCAGTATTTTACATAGAGCGACTGCCTATCTGACCTCCACAACCCAGTAACTGGGTAATACGATACCCTTTGGTAAGACTGGTTGCAGAATTTCGGGCTTCTAACGACTCGTAACGACTGTCAAAGATCCACGAATGACAGCCGGGACCAACGTCTTAACGTGCTTTCGGAGGCACGGGTCAGTCTCGTTAAGTAAAGATTGTCACCCATCCAACCCCGGCAAGCGTAGTTTAACAAGATGGATCGACCCGTGCGGCTGTTATTAATTAGCCACGACCTCCTCTTCATCATTCTAATGTAATAAAGTGTATATTTCTATTATTCTATAATATTGTACTAAGTACCTAGAAATATTTGCATATTATAATAGCCAAATTTTTTAAGAGTGAAAATCTCTATTTTCTGCTTTAAAACTAAAACTGGAACAATCATGAAAAAAACTAAAGTCTTCGCTAAAAGTTGCAATAATCATTTTAATTAATATCATTTAGTCAACACGACTTGTTGAAGTTAAGCTTCTACATCCCATAACGTAACCATAATGTTTAAAAACAAACAAAACGGTAAATGATAATACAATTCATGAAACATATAAACTGGACTTCCGTCTGATTCCTTTTCCAGTTATTCCTATAAAGTCTTATCTATATTGTCACTTGCTGACTTTCAACTTTCGGAATTTGTAACAATTGTCAACTTTAAGTTAATCGAAAACCAGATTGTTACAGCTGTTTATCATATCGCACAAACGCCGGAGGGAAAGTATTATTTGTAGGTGTTATTTCGTGTCGATAAATAGGCTTCGAGTTGGCAATCAGTCAGTATAATAATGGCATTTGTCATCAATTGCCCAAAGAGGTTTCCTGTTTTGTAAAGTAGTCCATACCTGTCTAATCACACACAGCAAACACACACACGCACCCTCTCACACAAACATTTACACATAGTGCACATTTCGCTCAAAATATTCTCCTATCAGTCTTTATTAGTAATTTATTTATTTATTTATAATTTCCTTTTTTTTTATTTAACTGTTCTTAGTCCAGACATTGTTTTGATTGCTATAAAATAATAACACTTTTTCATATGCTTCTCGATTGTAACAAAAATAAATTATGTAATACGAATTTTCATATGGCAATACCACCCAAGGACTCCCACGAGACAGGCTCGTCCTCAGAGTAATAACTAAAGCATAGAGGGAGTCTATAGATTAGAGAAATGGACGCACCGAAATTGTCAAAACGGTCACAGTTGTTCTTTTTTACACGACCAATTTAAAAAGCACAATAGTTGCTTAGTAAACGGTTAACCGTACAAGTATTTGATCTAGCCGTATATTACGTCGTGAATGTCAGTACGTGTGCTGGTTGAGGTGCTGGTCATTTTTTATTAAAAACCAATAGATTTTTGAATATTTTTGTAAAAATGAAAGGTGCAAAGGACTTATCAATAGTCTGTTAACATGGCTTGTTTTGTGATAACGTGTAAATCACATTCGTCACGGAAAAAAAAACAATGAATTTGTAAGCTTTCATCGGTAAGTGTTTTTTTACATTTTTCGTATAAAATCACCCAAAATATTTGGATGTGATCACTGATAACATACATATTAGATTGATAATGATACCTTCAAACTATCTTTATTACAAATTATGTTGTGATCGCGAATTTATTTTCAAAAAATAAATTCGTTAAATTGTGAGGTTATGTTAAGCTAGTAATGTAGGTAATGTAGATACTTTTTATCGATACGATAATTACATGCTAATAAATTGGAGAAGATATCGTTTTCTTTTCGAGCCATTGCAAATTATACGAATTGATCACAATTCTCCTACAACAAATCATGCTGAAAGTCAAGTACGGTATCTTTACAAGCTGTCCATTTAACATTGTGTCAACTTCAAACTGTAGCTGAAAATCAGACAGTAGATTCTAAAATATATTATTTGTATTGCACTATCGGAGAAAAAATCAAAAGTATATACTTTTTCAGGGTTCTTCAGATGCTATGGAAATAGATGAAAATTAAATGCCAATTTCGATGTCATTCATGAAGAATGAAGAATCGCTGTTGGAAACAAATGAACATGAGTACATTTATGATCCATGTGCTCTTTCAGAATACGCCAGAGATATTATAAATTATATAGCAGGGAGTGTTGTGCGATTTTCAATTTATTTTATTTTTTATCCACAATCTGTATAATACAAATAAATAAAATTGTAGTGTCTAAATAACAGCTTTTTACTAAATGCTTAAGAAAGTATATAGTTACGATCCATTACAAAAAAAAACACTTTTTTTTTGTCTATCTGTCTGTCTGTCTGTTTGTCCGGAACAAACAGACAGACAGATAGACAAAAAAAAAGTGTTTTTGTTGTAATGGATCGTAACTATATCGGCAATCGGATACACCGGAAGTTAGTTTGCCGTAACATAAAGTACGGATGCCAGTGATGGTTCTCGATGTGAGTAACCTGGGTGGTTAGCCGCAAATTTGGAGATATTGGTAAGCTGGAACTTTGAACCCCAATATGGGGATTTAACACTGAGTTAAGGAGTAGGATTCATGACTATATACGTAGTCAATTATAAAATAAGGAAACCGTTGCAAACTGAGACAACCGCGGCTGTAGGGGAGGTCTCACTAGTCACGGGCAAGTGTAGTGTAGCTGAGAATGATCGACGACGGGAGCGTAAACCTCCCTAGCCAGCATGTGACGGTGTGTCGAGCCGGCGCGCGGCGCGCACAGATTGACGGCCGGGCTTGCCAGGACGGTGACGGGGGAGAGGGAACAGATAATCGCTAACCCAAATGGGTTCTTTTGCGACCCAAGGTCACGCATTGCGTTGAGTAGGAGCATTGGCAATTTGCTTTTATTATTAAAGTAACGTTTGTTTAATAAAACCAAATTGCCAATGCTTAAAAGAAGCCTAGAATTAAAGCTCTAACAAATATTTAATGCATTCCACTATATACCTTACAAAACGGCACGTTACAACGTTACATCATCCATGGAATATACGACATGTACATCCAATACGTTATATAAATTATCTGTCAAAAATAAATTAATATCGATACCTCTGCACCTCTCTGCACATCACTACCGAGACCAAAAAAGTGGACAGTGGTGGTCCTTATAACTATATACCTGTCCTTTTTTCTCACACGGAATGTGTCATATGTATAAAGAGTATGACTAGACTGAGAAATTTCACCCTCCCTCTATGCTTTAGTTATTACTCTGAGGGCTCGTCCTAGCGTGGAGTTCATAAGCAAACTTCTTCCTTTGCGTCTTATTTGATTAATTAATGTAAACCTAGCTATTAATGTAGACGCAATTTTTGGCAAAATTAAATAATACAATACAATACAATACTAATCCGTCAGACAATCAGTAATCGCCCCGTATAATAATACTAGCCTGTTACTGTCTCACTGCAGAGCAAAGGGCTCTTTTCATACAGAGAAAGCACCAACATTGATGACCACGCTTGCTCAAGACGGGTTGGCTCACGATGTTTTCCTTCACCGATGTCAGTAATGTACAAGATAAACTCAAACATATTTTTACGAATTGACAAAGTCACATTGGTACTTGCCCGTATTTAATCAACCTTGTACATGAGAAGCGAGGCCCAAAACATAATTATTAATTAAAAAGTAACAATTAACCAAATATATAGGCTGGCCCAACATGGCTTCAATCAGAAATCTGACCACTATGTCAACTAGAAATGAGTGAAACAGGGAAATGAGATTTCATGTAGGTGAATCTCCCAATACTGAAACGTTAACAACCAAAGTTTTAACATAACTATGATTCAGCCATAAAGTCTAATAAAATCGATCTAGATTTATCAGAACATAAAGCTGAACAGTAAAATCCCACATGCGAACGAACTACCGCACACTACACATTAAGATCTAGACAATGGCTAGGTCATTGGCAGTATGACGTCCTAGTATGATAGCACTCTCTACCTGGATCATAGAAACAAAGTATATGGCATGGGAGGGTTATAATTTAGCTGCGATGTATGCCCAAAAATTTATGAGATAATAGTATCTTATAAATTTTGGAGCATCCTAACTAATGGGAAAGTGAGTTGGTTTATTTATTTATTACGCTTTGACCTGGAAAAGGACATAGGATACCTTATATCCTCATATTCGCACGGGATCGAGACTTATGCGGGTGAAACCGCGGGCGCAGCTAGTATATAATAATATATGCATGGCCTGGTATACACCAAGGCAGGTTTGTATGGCATATCGAGTTTTAGGAAGAGACTGGCACTGACACAGTCACAGCTATAAGTGACAGAGATGAGAGGGTCTCCGTTTTCAAAGTTCAGCTTTGTAGAAACCAATTTTATTACCTAATACCAATAGCGTCATCCTCGACTCAACTGCCACGTTGGTCTTGTGGTCGCAAGCGCTACTGCTGAGCATGAGGTCCTGGGTTAGATTCCCGGGCCAGGCAAAGTGTTATTCGGTTTTTCTATCTGGAATTTCGCAGTAGCATCTGTGAGTCTGGATTAGTGCCCGGTTGATGACAATAGGCTTGCCCCCTATTACATGGGACTTAAACATAACTAGCGAAATGTGGGTGTATACAGGATGGAAGGGTAAACACCGTTGTCACTCAAACTATGGGTAGTTGGCTTAAATATAAACATAAAAAACCGAGTAAAAAAAAATTACGTTATTTTCTTTAACAAATATTAAAAAGGTTATTGTCGGACACCGTCCGCAAATTCATGGATATGCGCCCGCCCGAGTGACGTAATCGATCGACGCCCGGCCTACCTACCTACACAACACATGAATAAATACAATACAACCTTTTCCTGGCTTAAGATAGGCAAAAATACCTACCTTAGGAATTGCGTGACGATTCTAAATGTACATCTTTAAAAAAAAAAGTTGTGATTTTCCATTGAATTTATGTTCTATAAACGAAACTAAACCACTGGTTTGAAGGATAACGGTGTTTACCCTAACACCCTGTATAGAGTCTTTTGATGTAACCAGCTAGTCCCTCTCATTCTCCCAGTCCACTTCCCAAATTGCAAAATAGCCTGCCAGTTGTGTCATGCACACAAAGTGACAAGAACGTGGTTAAACCTAAAGGCGTAGACTGACTTGTAATGTATCGAGTTTTTGTAAAGTGTTACAGTAGTCAGTGCAGCGACCAAGCCACTCGTTGCGAGCGCCGGATCCTCTACTCGACTGTCGGCTGTTTCGTGAATTCCTTTGAAACCTAAGAGCGTTCGCTCTTGTGTATCACCGTATTGTAACCAAGCTCGCCTCGAATGATACATTACAAGCAAACGTTACAAGTTAGTTTCCGCCTTTAGGATTTTCACTAGTTTAGTCTAAGCAAGTTCGTAGAATTCCACCAAAACTGATGTGCCATCGAATATTCAGAAGGAATGTCAAGTTGTTTCCAAGATCAGAGACATACAACGTAAAATACTACGCTTGCTTCGAACCGGTCGGGGATATGAACTGTATGTTAATACTAATCTTTAGGGAGCCAGCCCACTAAACATGTTACACCCTACAGTTCTCATGTACCGTATTTGTTCTATTTGCCTGAACGTCTATAGGCGATTTAAGTGATTGTAAACCTAGTTTGAAAGATTAAATAGCGAATAATATTTCTATTTGACCATTCACTTGACGGAATGGACAGTACATGTGCTTTGCTGTCTGTTTACCAAAGTCATAGGAAAAAGATACTCAGTATCTAGAAAATTTTCGTGCAAACGCTTGATGCTGTATTGTCTTTGCCATTGTAGACGCTTTCATCCTGAATTATGAGTCCTATCATAGTTTGTTCTGTTTCACTTGTCGGTGTAGCAATTTTATTCTACTCGATCCAATTTCAATTCTTTCTGCTGCTTATAAATGTCTACATTTAATTCGTTTTTTTCTTCGGTTGATCCATTTTCAATCCTCCATGTTTCAAGGTATGTTTGGCTCTCCAAATATTTGTGTCAGAAGAATCTGCTGTTGAAAAATTATCTTTCAGAAAATACCATAATTTTGTAGTAAACTAAAAAAATAAAACATGTTTTCTTGGTTCCGTGTTAGTGTACAGCGATGTTAACATAGTTAATACATGTGATTTTTACGCGAGTCATGAATCACGGAGTAAGTGCGTACTATTCGTTCACTACTGGGTCGCAAGCGCATAAACTTTACTATGGCGGTTGTCTGTTAATGAGATGTCTGGTAAACTCGAAATAAAGTTTATACATAATAGAAAGTTTACCTTGGAATTTAACTTTATTTATTTATTTTATTATTTATGTACACACAGTAAAATACATTCTGATACGACAATCATAATTTTGAGTACAAAGCTTAAAACAAACTTAAACTTAACTTAAACTTTGTACAAAAAATATTCATACATAAACTAACTTCTTGCCGTCTTTCCAAGAGGGTAGGCAGAAACTACAGAATGCCATACATAGAAAAACACGTACATAGAAAAAGTCATAAAAAAAACTTTTTTTTGTAAAACGTTTTTATTTTTCACTTTCTAGTTGTGGTACCTACCCCACACAATACAAATATGGGACCACCTCGGGAGCTTACCCTTTTAAACAAAAAAAATATTTACAAAATCGGTCCACAAATAACGGAGAAATCGGTGAATATACAAAAAAAAAAAAAACATACATAAAATCGAACATGTTCTATGTTCGATTTTATGTATGTTTTTTTTTTTTCCTCCTTTTTGGAAGTCGGTTAAAAATTTTTCTAAATGGCAGTAGGCTCGCCCTCTATTACATAGGACTTAAACATAACTGGCGAAAGGTGGGCGTTCTTTATCTAAATGTCGAATCTAGCTTCAATTCTAGCTAAAAACCAACACACACAGTGACAAACAAATTAATGTTAGCCTACCCTAATATGGTAGAAGGCGTGAGCGATTCATTTAATTAATTATGACTATCAATATCAATAAAAATCCTTTAGGAATCGTACGATATGTCAATAAATAATACAATATTTGAAAAAAAACAACAATTAAGAAACGGTTTCACTACACATGACTGGTCGACACCAATGGAATACAGTCCATTGCTTGACTATAAGAACAACAAATAATTACTTTGCGTCAGAAATGAGTAATGGATGGGTTTCTATAAACTTGTTTCGATTTGGCGGGATTATTGGGTCTTTGGAGCGCTACAAATAAAGAAATATGATTGTAATAATAATAATTTCTTTATTCATTCACATCGAATTTTACAAAATATCTTTTAGGTAATCAATTTGGCAACCATAACGACAGATTTACATATTAATCTCTAATTAAAATATAATCAAATCTTGGTCCGGTATTCTTTCGTTCGCAGCGATGCGTCTAACATGTATTATTTTCTTACTTGACGCACATTTTTGTATTATTACGCTTATCGATATTCTCATAAAATTCTTAAGAGGTTTTTAGAAACAAAAATGTCACCGGCATCCTAAACCTATGACCACATCCAACAGCGACATTTTAATAGCCGGGGCCAATAAAATTTCGTTTGCCGTCGAACGACCGAAGCTGATTGGGCGACAGATTACTTAGTTATCAATATTTATTGGGTTTATGTCTTTATTTGACAAATCTTACAAATTGTGGTCAATGTTTCGTATAATCCACTTCGTAAACGCGCACGGTTGGGCCAGACGAACATTTGGTATGTAAATGTATGATCTACCTACCTACTTCTGATAAAATATTGGACAAAAGGTTGGGTGGCAACAGGCTGTTGAATATTATTGCTTTTCTAAACAAAGCCCACGTTACGTTTCAATATTTGAATTTAGTTTGACCGCCATTGAGAAGAAAGTCTGATGAACCAAATTCATTCCTCACAAAACACAACGGATTCTGAAGTTACCAAAAATAAAAGTTACGAGTATGTATCCAATCTCTCGCTCTATAAGTTTTCTATTTATTTTTCAGTTAACAGTAACAAACTATGAATTTATTGTTTGAGGATTATCTCCAGCATATTGTACCTAGCCTTTATTCCATTAAAGCATTTCGTTGCCGTTGCACCTAGACATGAAATACAACATTTTTCCCTTACATAGCTGCAAAATGCCGTCAGCAAAAACAAACCATACGGAACATTTTCAATTATGCCAAGAATTCGCCTATCAAAATATCGTAAAGCGCTGGTCTATGGTGAATCTCGCTTTTTCTCACACTTCACGTCGGGAACGTCACCATACAGCCGTAAACTTGTCCCAACACGACCTTTTATAGTGTCCAATCTATCAAAAAACCGGACGATCTAAGGAAATGCTTTCAATGTTTAAATCACTCGGAATTCAATCGTAAAAGTTTTACGAAGTGGATCTTGTGTCATTTTGATGGGCGTGCGAATAGGAATATTTTTGATTGATCCTTGAACGATAAATACGTGGGATATTTTCGAATTAAGTATACGTAATATTGCAATGCCTGGTAGAGCAACACATGTACGAATACTTTCAGTATGTCGAATCGTAATGGGTATTTTAATAGGCATAGAGGGTGTTATATAAGATTATAAGTCCACTTTATTCTGACACCTTGTCTCGTGGATTTCCACATAAAAAAACCCACCCAAATAGTCATTAAAAACCACTAATTTCTTAATTTGTCGGAACACAACTATCCAATTAAATCAACTCCAAGTTAGTACCACCTGAGAACTTATCAAACCAGCCAAAGCCATCAGATAACGGCTTCCGCACTGCCGCAGCCGTAAACTGAGATCGTCCAAGCCTTGCCACATAAAATCACAAACGAGATAATCATATGAAAATGGAGTATCTGTGGCTATGTGGCGCCTGCGTCTTGGACGTGAAATAGTCCTGGTATTTGTTCGACATCTAGCCTTCACGACTAGTACCTAAATTGGAATCAACTAGAATAACCAACTGTTTATTCCTGGTTCGTAAGTAAGGAAGGATCAAGGATATTTCTAATATTTTTGATATAACAAGTTGACCTGTTCCAATCTGTTATTTTAATTTAACTCGAATTCATACAGAAGGTATAAATATTTTAAACATGAGATGTAACGCAACGAAAAGTGAATTAGCATATTGATAATGTGTCATTACAAGAGTTTTATGTCTGCTTCATCTGGTCATTAAGTAATTGATGCTTGGAAGAGCTTTATCTACTATAATAATATCATTAACCAGATCCTCCTCACTGTTTTCTCCAGATTCAATACTTTAAACATTTATTAATTTATAAGTAGCAGTAAGTCTGTACACAACTGATGCCTACCTCATCTGTTAGCAGTTCATTTATATCTGACTCTTGACGTTATCTCTGATTCTCTCGCGGATACAATAGCATAGGATAAAAATAAAGATTTTTACGACAATCCAACGAGGTGACTGACACGGGGCGTCACATATTACTGTAAATCACATTTTTTATTGTTATTTCTTAGTTTTGACTCCTGTTCTGTTGTCGTCTACAAGCTTTTGTGGTATTTTTGGATTATCTACGAGAGCAATCGTAAGTGTGTGGTGGTCATAACAATCTGGTTTGTGTTACATATTTTGCTAATTTTTTTATATATTGACTATCTTGTTATTTCAGTCATAACATTTTATAATGCCTAGTTCTAAAAGTAACAATCAGATCAGTTAATTATTATTTTTGAAATGGTAATAATCTGAGCATTTTATTCGAATAACAATATTAGAAGATGGCTATGGAAGGTGTTCCTATGGAGAAGAACGGACAAGAAACTTACTACGGAAGAAAAAAATCATGCGGCATCAGCGTGTTAGATCTCATACTCAAATATAGCATTAGTGACAGCTAATCCATCTTCTTACAACAATGATAACCCGAATGATCCAGTTGATGTATGTTAATCTAAGTATACGTGATAAATCCTGCACTTAATACTTTAATGCGATTAAGTAAAGCAAACTCCTTGATCCGCAGCCTACTTCCAGGTTCCGTTTTATATGAAGAGCTTGCTGTTACCCGCGACATCGTCCGCGTGGAATTCTATACATCAACTTTATTTTCGATCAAATTCTGAAATTCTTTATTCTCAATACAATAACTTTATTTTTGGCTTCAATTTTATTTAAGATGTGTAAAAGTTATTGTAAAGATACAGGGTTTTAGTTTTTTTGCGCAGAACCTTAAGTCTTTTTCTGAAACAAAAGTAAGCCTAAAAAAATTAGCTGTTCCCTACATTTATATTCGCTTATATCTCGACAAATGTTAGGGAACAGCTTATTTTTTTTCCGCAATTTCAGCGTTGGTTCCATAGTGAAAGTTGTTCGTAATGATGAGTACAATGACCCCTTAAGAGGTTTAATATAAACAAAAACTAAGGTTAGGTATACATTAGTCTCCCAGCAATTCTATTTCTCTCCCTAATTCTGTATTTTATCTGTGTTAATTACGAGCAATGATAATACTTTGCCATAGCTTAAAACAATTAACTAGAAAATAAATAAATACTGTTTTCAAAACTGGTTCATTCGGCGCCATGAATTGAAACATAATACCACACAAATATATCTATTGACTTAATTACATATTCAAAAAAATTATATATCGCGTAAATTACACTCTAATCGCCTTTTAAAATAACATTTTGGGCCACAATCTCTATTTAAGATGGAATGTAAAAAGATCTGCGATAATATATATTATAACAAATAATAGTAAGGGGCCGCCTCCACGAGCGAGAGAATCGCGACGGATCCGCGCTTCTACGTCGGGTAATCTCCACGAACGAACGATTATTCCGCCAGCGTATAGTCGCGACGCGTAACGAAATCGCTGCGTGTCCGCGACGAGGCGTTGTGCAATAGTTTTGTTGAAGAGTTCAGTAATCAGTTCTCTCGCCTCGCTCTCGCTGCGAGAGCGCCAAGTTCCGCGGCGAGAGCGCGGCGATAAAAAATATAATTGACGTGTAAAAGTGTTTGTACAGACCTACTTACAGAAATAAAATCATTTATCATTTATCGATACGATGACGTTTTGCTCGCACTCAGCCACTCGTCACATCGCCACGATTCTCTCGCTCGTGGAGATGGCCCCTAAGAGTATATAGAAATACGTGGCACGACGATAATATCGCTGCGATTCTCGCGCTCGTGGAGGCGGCCCCTTAATAATGCATCATAAAATGCTCATAAATGGCGTTATTTTATGAATAATTCTTATTCATAGAGATACACACAAAAATATGTGTCTGTTTGCATGTATGTGTCACTTTTAAGATTCCTACGGCTGCTTTATTTTATGGGTTTTATAACTCGTTGGGATGATGAATTGACACACACTTACTTCATATTTATGAGATAAGAAAATAAATAAATACACTTAGTAGAGACAATATAAAAAAAAGACGTGTGCCACTCGGGGACTGCCCCGGCGAAGCTATTGCATAGCATTTTTTATCAACTTACGCAATTGTAAAATATTAACCCGAATACAAGAAATAGCAATGATGACATTGACAGGAACTGTTATTCACATTTATAGTTTTTAAAACTTGACACAACGTAATGGCCGGGAACATCAAACTAATAAAAAGGTTTTAATTTAACTATTAATAGTCAAGGATCATTCGTCTAAGTAAATTTGAACTTTATTGTCAAACAGTTATACATAATTTTCAATACAACACTCTCGTGTCATTCGTCTAAGTAAATTTGAACTTTGTTGTCAAACAGTTAAACATAATTTTCAATACAACACTCTCGTATCATTCGTTTAAGTAAATTTGAACTTTGTTGTCAAGCAGTTAAACATAATTTTCAATACAACACTCTCGTATCATTCGTTTAAGTAAATATTTGAACTTTGTTGTCAAGCAGTTAAACATAATTTTCAATACAAAACACTCTTTTCTTAGGTAGTATTTTCGTTACGAAATTTCTGGATTAGGACTCCACGTTCAAGGCCCGCGATAGAAGCTATGCAATAGCTTCAAAGAAAATATTTGATCATAAATATTTCTGATCTACTAGATTACAATTACCTTCTTAAATCTAACATTACAACCTCCACCATGATATACGCCCATATTCTTAGAAAGTTTTGGAAAACGCCCTCGACTTTGGCACAACCGAACTAAAACAAAATCGTTTGATTTTGTTTAAATTATGATAAAAATCCAAGAAACACGATCTAAGAATGTGGGAGGTAGGTAGGCAAAAACACAGGAAATTGTAAATATATCGCTTGTCGAATAGTATTCTCACATCTGAACAACTCATTAAACTTTTTGTTACATAATCATTAAAATAAAAATATCATTCACAAAACACCATGATTGAATTGCGTGTTAGCTTTGAGAATCCTAGTTAACATGGACTGGGGGAGAGCAAATTGTGCGAAATTCAAAAGTGAAAGTGAATGTCCAACAGTTGAAAATGGAGCAGAAGAGCGAATCCAACCAATAGCAATAACCATCCAAGCAGCATGGGCCAAAAAAACTAGTAAAACAGATTTTTTTATCATAGTCGAAATGCCTGTCTTTGCTAGTATCGAGTTTTACGACAATTTTATGACACAGATAAATTCGGTTAAACCGGGCGTTTGTACAAATTGGAACTTTGATATAAAATGTCAATGAACCGACATACTTAAATAATTAATTACATAGATTTTTAATTGCGTGTTAGTTTTGTAATAAAATTTAATGAGGTCAATTGATTTTGTACACGTTCTTGGGTAGTTATGGTCGCCTACATGGAGTGCTTAACATTTGTAATACGCTTCTCACTAATCCTAACTGACAGCTAAAGGATATGATTGCTGTTATTAAGCTCAATAATGTCTGTTTATTATGATTAAAACTATAAACAATAATTGTTATACACTCTTGTCTTGCGTAGTTTTGAATAATATATGAAGTGTGGTCGTAAATTAATAGCAATACTAGGTTAATTTTAAGTGTCATTGTCTGTATTTATTACTCAGCATTTTTTTTTTTGTAAATTTCTGAATCACATAAATTAAGACCTCTGATTGTGTTTTCTTTATACCAATTTCCTTAACAATCTTTTCAGCTTATTTCAAACAATTTATTACCAACTAGTCTTAAAAAAAATTGAGCGCAATTATTACTGCGTCTCTCGTACTCATAACTTCATAACCATCTTCAGTAAATACTTCCTCATTATTTAAACTTCAAAAGTCAGAACAAATTGGAGTAAAGAATAATCGTCGATAATAACTCGCCATTCAACTTACTTCAAAAGAAAGCGAATGTTGAATTTTTAACCATTCAGCAAAATATAACCTCAGTCTGAGTTCATTCACTTCAGACCCTTAGGCTACCCACAAACTGACTATTAGTACTCCTCAATTTATGATTACCGAAATCCTTCGTGACCACGATGTGTGAGACCGCCTTGCCACAGCAAAAGAAAATTAGACTGGACGTACCAACTGCAAAAATGAACCTTAAAGTCAAGCTTCAGAATTCAATATAGATAAAAAAGAGCTTTAAAATGGGAGTATCGGCAAGGACGGCAAGTGATAAAGGATCCCAAAATGATGAATTTACATAAGCAAGTTCAAAGAATAATGAATCTAATTTAAATGGAATTAAAGAAGACATCCTTTTGATTGCACTGGTGGAGAGAATCGCCAAAAATCCTGATATCTCAATCGGTATCGATTATTCTCTCGAAATTTATGAGCATGTAACTACCAAGATCGGTGTTTGTTAAACTTTTAACTGCGCTCTTGTTTAGGGATTGTTCGTTTTGCAAAGGTAAATACATCTCCGCACGTCCGGGCTATCGATCAGTATTGTCTTACTGCTTTTGTTTCAACTTTGGATGGTCCTCCATTATTTCAGTGCTTGCTTTGAGTCTTTATGTATATTTAGGGTTTATGGGTTTGATCTTGACTTATGCAGATGTATTATTACTCTCTTTTGAGATTTTACCATCGAAATTAACGTGTCCTTTTTATTTTTCTTTGATTTTTGAACCTAATTTACGCTGTGTGGTCGGTAATACTTACTCTTAACTTTGGTTTTGCATTTGCCGTTCAGTTATGACGAAAAGGTTTTCCAAGGATTGACTGTGGCGATAAATAGAGAAGGTACATTCAGAAGCGAACATTAACGGGCTAATATTATGACGTTTCCTGCATTCAGGGAGTAACTCTATAAGTTAGAAGCATCGCTATAAGGTGTGTTAGACAATTTTATTACTCATTTGGCTCAAAGCTCACAATATTTATGTAACCAGTGGTAACATTTAGCATCTAATTAAATTCATCAAGTTCGTTATTAACGATGCAATAAATATAAACAAGTTCATTATTTATACTATCTTGTGTATCCGCCGCGCCTGCGCAATGAACATTGTTTAATGTTTTGCAATTAAAGTTTTGCTGGAATATCGGGTAATTGTTTGCGTTTTACTAATCAGCATCTCCACTTAAGAATGAGATACTGAAAGTTATTATTTAAAAGTTCCTCTAGGACCAGATCTTTTCTAAATATAGAATCGAATACATGCAGGCGAATACTATTTGTTATTTAAATTGCCCGTTACAAAATACACAAATCCAAAAACAATACTTTTCCTATAAAAAGTTATTGTATGTTAAAGAATTAAAATGGATTAGCAAATCCGTGGGAAGTGAACAGTTGGACTGCCGATAATATTATCAGTAGGGAAGCATTTAATGGTGACCCCCGTGGTCTTATAGCCATCGAATGTTTTAGTTTTCCGTTTGACGATGTTATATTTCCCGCACCACAAAATCAATAAAACAGTTGCGCATAAAATCTAAATTGGCGTTCTACAAATAAAAGAACAGGTAGCTGATAGTTAAAGAAGTCAAACAAGCACTGGCGATAAACAAAACCATTTACTTGAGTATAAAACTGCTATACATGAAAGAGACGATGTCGCAGAAGCCAATAAAAATGATGCTGACAAAGTATCATTACGAAGAGTATATGATGTGGTTTTGGCGAAAACGATCGATGTGTTCTGTGAGAGCAATTTCAAAATTAATATCAGCTACCGACTTGCAATTAGCATCGATAGTTGATAATATGTTAAGTTCAAAGATCATAGGTGTTTATAAAACAGTGAATTTATCCATTTACTCACCACTATTTACAAAGAATATTTATAGCCCTAATATAAAATTGTAAAATAAATCTGAAGGCTGTAACTTTACTACAACCCTAGGTTGTAGTAAAGTTACAACCTTCAGATTTATTTTACAATTTTCGAGGATTAAGATTGGCCTAGCATATAACTTTACGTTTGTAACTGTCCGTTTGTTTTTATCTTTTATATTTTTTTTATATTTATTTGTATAGTTAGTATAGTTAGTTAGTCATTGTTTTTTAGTACATAGTGTAAATAGTTTCAATTGTGTGAAATATATCAGTGCCTCCAGTCAAAAACGGCATAAGTCGAGTTATGCCCTTTTGTTTTTATAGCACCATTGTAATCTACGTGTTCTGTTACATAACATATCAAAAGGACATAGCTCTAGCTGCATCCTAACATACTTTTTGGTAATATGTCAAAGGCATAACTCGACTGCGTATATAGGCACATCTATAGATATCAAGTAAATTTCACTGCTTAATAGACATAACTGCAAGAAACCCCAAAACACAATCGAACTAAAAGGCATAAATACAGTTAACTTAATTACAAAAAGACACAACTCATGTAGTTCCAAAGTTTTTTAAATATAGTAAGAAATAAATGTAGATAATTCCTTTGGTAAGCATGTTTGAAAGGGAACAAGTGCATTTGTTGCGTTTGCTTTAGGAAGTCTCAAGCGGTATATCCCCACTAAACACTTTATCGCTATTGGTGGATTAGCGTGTGGTGTACTGTTTTTAGAAATAAGTCGTTTTATTCCTTAATTTGTAATTTGATAATTTCTTTTGTAATAATTAAATAAGTGTTACGCGTGATAATTTTCAAGCTTTTAAAAGTGATATAACATCATTAAGCTAGTATTCAAATATATAATCAGACTTCTACCATATATATACACAGAATATCTTTATTTCTATAAGAATTTGCTGACTTTAGAACAGCAAAGAGCAGAAGACGATCCTGACTTAAGTTTTGTACCGGGCAATGAAGAGGACAGCGAGGACAATTGAAATGTTTTATTTAAACATTATGTATATACATATATAAACTCACTTAGCTTTACATACTCCTTTTGTTTCGTTTACGTTCATACATCTGGTCATACACGCACGAGTTACGAGTACCTTCTTCTGAAGAACATCACCAATTACGTCACTATGTGTCCTTCTAGGGCGTCCCCTTCCGGTATTTCCAGTCACATCTGCTTTGTAAATACCTTTTGTTACTCGCCTTTCATTCATCCTCTCAACATGACCAAACCATCTAAGCATACTCTTTTCAATTTTTGTCACTACATCGTCTTTTAAACCGCACCGTTGCCTTATCACACCATTTTACAGCCTATCATTCATAGTCACGCCACACATGCTTTGCAAGGAACGCATTTCCACAGCATTTATTCTACTTTTATGCTTCTTCTGCCACACCCAACATTCACTTCATACATAGGCACCAGCACTCCAGCACCCCATTGTGAACAGCTAGTCGAGACCTTTTGAGCATCGACTGGTTGATCACAATCGCATGTATAGGTATACTACTACTACCACTACTACTATTCACTTTATTTCCCGCATTTACTTTCCTTTCCACATCTTCTTCAATCTTTCCATCCCTTGTAAACTGACTCTCCAAATACATTATTACACTTACTTTCTTCATACTCTTATCATTTATGTTTATATCACACACCGATACATCTTCTTCTGTTTCAAATACCATAAGCTTCGTCTTATTCACATTTATATTCATCCCTTTCAAATTATATGCTTCATTCATCACAGTCACCATGTCTTGCAACTGTTCAGCTCACGATGTAAGTAGAACTTGATCATCTGCGTAGAGAAGGTATTTGACAGGCAAATCATTAATGCTCAATCCGCACTCACCCCTTTCAAATTTAGCAAAAAACTATCCGTGTGCATGTTGGACATCCACGGTGACGTGACAGCCCTGCGTAACACCTCTTGAGATGCAAAACCAGTCTAAGCATACCCCATTTAACACAAGCATTGGTATCCTTGTGGAAATATTGAAAGTGCCCGTACCAAGTGCCAGTCCACAACGTACACGGATAGTGTTGACCACAGTTCTTCCCTCCACACCATGTAATAGGCCTTCTCCAAGCCAAAGCAAAACACACTAGACTTTCTTGTTCTTTGTCAGATGTTTTTCGCCTATGCACCTTAAAGAGATCTGATCCATACAGCCGATTTTCTATCTAAATCCCGCCTGCACATCCAATATTTTCTCATCTATCGCTCTAATCACTCTATTTATTAAAACCTTCGCATAGAGTCTGCTGACAACACTCAAAAGACTAATGCCATGACAGTTTTTGGACTGCTGCTGAGAGTCTTTTCCCTTATAAAGTGGTACGATTACAGCCTTGCACCAAAAAAACCACCTTGTATCCGGCGCACGGCCATTTCTCCAACACATATTAAAGATCCGTCACAACAGGCTTGCTCCCACCCCGTCACATGCCTTCAGTATTTCAGCAGACACTCTGCCATTCCCTGAGCTTCCCAATTTTCATTCCTTTCAACACTATTACAATCTCATCTATTTCTATTTCATTTCCATCACGTGCATCTGAGCTAGAGTCTTCAAAACTTGCTTCTGTCCAGTTACCTACTCCTTGCACACTATCTTGACAACTGAATAAACTTCCAAAGTATCCCTTCTAGTGTTCCAAGACCTTTCATTCTTCGTTTAGTAAACATCCATCTTCTGCTCTTATAATAATCCTTCTCGATGGTCTTGTCACTCCATGAGCCAATCTTATCTGTTTCCAGAACAGCTAAACACATTGGCCCTGTAGTTATCCTTTTACCTGTAGAGAACTTCCTGTTATAGGCACTTTTCTTACTTTCAACCTTTTTCATTTTTGCAATCTCTTTTACTGTTAGGTGTTTTATTTAAAGTGTAGATTTAATAAATATTTAAATAAAAGATTTTCTAGACTATTGTTTTAATTATAGATTTTTTGTTCGATCGATAGCAGAAGGAAATAAGTCGTTACTATATTTGTCTTAGCGCCTGTTTCACCACCTACGATTAAGTTCCTATTAACTTACTTGGTAGATAATTTCATACAAATTCTGTTCCATTTTTGAATTTATTCGGTAAGTAGTGGGTATTCGGACATCGTGATATAGGCCCTTAGGCATTTATAAAATAAGGGAATAACTCGCAATATTACTTTAGATACGACCAACCTGACTAGTATAATTAACGTTATTCCCTTAACACTTCGTTAACAAGGGAACAACTCGAGAAAAACTAAAAAAAAATATAGTAGGAGTGACTGAATGTGGAAGTGATTACTATTAAATGAAAGAGCAATTTTTTATCTACAATACTAATTCGAAAGCAATTACGATTTTAATTGCGAAATACTAAAAAACATTAAAAGTGTTGTTTTTTGCCTCTCCTGAAAAGTGACGAATTTGAGTTGTGCCCTTTTTTACTGGAGACACTGATATATATATCGCAAACTAAAAAAATAAAATAAAAGACTGCGTTTATTACTAAGGGGGGAAAGAGACTTTTCTGCCATATAGAGATGTCTTAGATGAAGAAATTGAGCTGCATTATATTATAATCTACTTACAACAGAACCGTATGTCCGAAATCAAGGTTTGTTGAACATCCGAATATATTGCTTTGAAGTCAAGAATAATAAATTGAAAACTAAGAACTTACTTTACATAAGTACACGATTTAAATATCTTTGTAGGTAGGCGTCATGACGAAATTACTCCTATAAACATAAGAATGAAATTGGAGTAAGTAATAATGGAACAATATATGGCGATAGACCATGTTAATAGACCATTCGAATTTTATATTCTACTAAAAGTTTTGTTTGGTAGTAATAAAGGTCTTTGAAATGTGATAATGGTAAAAACTTTGTTGCATATGCGATTGAGCATGTTTTTCCATTAGAAGATAGCATTTCCGACTGAATTAAAAGAAATATGTAGATGGGCTTTTGTGATTATCTGGTAAAACAACCTTTAGAGAATTTTACGGGTTTGCGAAAAATAATAATTTTTCATTAGCTACTAATTTGTATTAGAAAACATAATAATTTGGCAATACACACATACCAACACATAAACTCACGCCACTTCTTTCCATGGGAGTAAGCAGAAACTACAGAACGCCACCGGCTACGATCCTTACTTAATCCTTTTGATCGTTTGCAATGAGCCTGGCAAATGTTAAAATAAAATTCAATCTTTTAATATTCAATATAAACTAGTTTACTCCCGCAGCTTCGGAAATTATTCCATGGAAACGTACTACCGGGATAAAAAAGTATTAATCCAGGTTATAAACTATATTAATTAATTAAAGAATGATGCGTAATTTTGGCCGACGAACCAATAAAAACCACTTATACCTCAAATGAAAGCTTATATCATAAGCATCAATTTTCATTCTGGGCAGAAGGCTGTGAAATACCGGGTTAAAGAGATATCAGACCTGCAAGTACCATTAGCTTATGACGCTAATGTTCACTGCAGTTCTCAATAATATTAATTATAGACTCATAACATTATCATACTGTTACATAAATAAATAAAAAACAGGACTAGTGTCCAGGACCTGATTGTGGAACTGGAATTTCTCCATGGGAACTCCTCAATCAAACGAGATAGCACCATCGTGTTTGGACTCATTGGTTATGTATTGACAAGTGCTATTACACTAGATAGTGTCCAGGGTCTGATGCTGGAGCCAAGTGCTGGAGCAAGGTATCCATAGGAACTCCTGAACCAAACAAGATAGCACTATCGTGTTTGGACTTATTGCTTATGTATTGACAAGTGATATTTACACTAGCTGGTGTCCAGGAGAACAACATAACAGAGATGCTTTAGTGCATCACTGTTGTACATGTCTGACCGTGCAACGCACAATCGGCACTTGTACTCATATTATTTCAATAATATGGTATTTAGGCATTGGACGTCATGACGTATTTATTGTCTTCTGCATTTTACTTAGAAGATATCATTGTTGATGAAGAATAAATGAAAACCACCTCTGACCAGTGACAAGACGCCATAGCGTGTAGGTACTCAGTGGTCATTATTGTTTAATAAATGTTAAGCTGGAGCAATAAATCGCTCATGCCTTCCTAAGCCTAAATACTATAATACGGAAACAATATGGGCACAGCTCCCATCTGTTCTTCTACCAATCATACAACTTCAATACGAATAAATGCTATCGTGAAAATATTCTGCGACATAATGATTTTGTTAGCTTCATAATTATGGTATGTCCCTAAGGCTGCCTGTCCACTGGAGCGAAGAAGAGAGGAGAGGAGCGGAGCTGTGCCAATATTAACCAATAAAATCTAAACTCCGTTACGGAATTAAGCTGATTTTAGATTCTATTGATTAATATCCGCACAGATCAGCTCCTCTCCTCTCTTCTCCGCTCCAGTGGATAGGCAGACTTATGCGTGCAATATTCTAGTCTTCAGTCAGACAAGGAAAATCACTCGAGAACAGAGGTTTGGTTCCATTCTTGTAAAAGTTCGACGTTGTCTGTTAAGGTTTTTCATTTCGATGTAATCATATAAACGATTGGGAGTATTCATGTTTTCATTAATAAAACTCATGATATCTAGAACTGGCGTATGATCTTTAAAAACGGGATGAAAAGTATTTAACAGCTTGCGCCAATTTTAAAATCGTGAATTATATCGGGGAGAGCTCTATTAAAATATGTTTGTCGAAGTAATCTATAGTATTGTTTCATTTTGCATAAAGAACAATCCCTTGCATGATTGTTGCATCGGATGTAGTCGCAGATAAAGGGCCAATAACCGTCAGTACATACTATCATGAAAGGTTTGAATAAAATCTCATATTTGTGCGTTCATTACTTTCACCAGTACGAAGTTTTGCTATAGTTGTCTGGTATAATATTATATTAAACTGCTCATAATTAAGACCCACCCAAAAATATAAATCATCGTTGTCTATGTGTGTCATCATATCAAAATCAAACCTGGTGGCTTACTGGTTGCTTGCCCTCTTTAAAAATATTACATAAATGTCTGTTACCTGAGCACAGTTAAAATCGAGATACGTTTGAATTTTATTAATTCATTCATTCCAGTCGTTGCTTTCCAAATGCTGCTGTCACACTATGGCTACTTCGGGCACATATAAACTATACTCGCAAAGCTTGTGTATTTTAAGCCATTTAGGAATCCTCCGCCGTGGTCCATTTACGCAGTTATAGAAATAAAATCTGTCAAGTGCGAGTCGGACTCGCACACGAAGGGTTCCATACCATGTCGTACAAGATTTAACACTATGAATTTTTGTAATACTTTCGTAAAGGTAACAACAGAGGCGCTATAAAAAAACAAAGATTTGTAAAGAAATTGTCTAATTTTAATGAAAAAATGTTGTTGTGTTAAAATATAGGTGTAGGAGTATATTTCATTTATTTTAAGAGAAAAATATTAAGTTAACTTTATACAGTAACATGCATTACTAAAGTCAAAGTTATTTATTTGCTACTAACATAGTATTAGTAGGTATAAATAGGTATATATGGTAGGTAAGCAGGTAGATATGTAGGGTAGGTAAGGTAGGTTAGGTACTGTAAGCTCTAAGGCTTACTTGGACCGGGATTATACTAAATTAAACGCATATTGGCATCGCATAACATAATTATTTCTAGAATTGGAACTACAAGTTATTATAATACATTTTACATCGAGCCGCATGACAGCCGTGGGCTGACCATCTATTATTTCTCCTATTCTAAATATGAACTCAATGTTTGTTTCCTCTAACTGCCATCAATATGCGCACACAAAGGTTGCATCTCAAACCAAATGGAATAAAGCTTCTACATCAGCTACGCCCCTACTGGATAAAATAGGGCTAACGTAGTGTCCAATTTTATCCATATGAAACAAACATTAAATTAACCTACCTATATCTAAGATAATATTTACCTAACGCCAGAAATAAAATTAACAATATGAGGTATGTCTCTTGCAGGAGAAGACTTACGTCAGGATGAACTAATCGCGATAATGTGACACCACGACAAGTGTCAACTACTTAATTTAAATATTAATAGGTGCCAATGTGCACTCACACAAACTATCGTTACATCCCGCATAAATCTCGTTACACCAAAACTAGCGAAAAACGTATAACACATCCTCCTAAAAACAAATAAAATGATATGACAACATTCATATCAGCCCAGAGAGGGTTAATCATACTGAAACCTCAAACAATAATGGCTTAAACTTCATTCAACCTTATAAAGTCAGAGGAAGAGAAAGTCAGAACTGCAAAAGATCGAACGCTCCTAACTCATGAACTCACTCCAAAGGTAAACCTCTAGAAAAATCATCACGTCAACAATACTAAACCCCAAATCTTCTTACAAGACCATATTGTCTGAACTGTCGATCCTCAATCATCAGCAGAAACCAATTGTGTCAAATCGACACACTTTGCGAGGCTATGCCCCATTAGCAAAGTTGGTCTCAGCCTAGACCAAGTCTCACCCCCCCTTCGAGAAGGATCACAGTTCTCAAAATACATTATTACCCCATCAAAACATTAATCGACATTAATCAATAACCTTGGAGTGCGTTCCTCCTAAGTTAAAAAAAAATACTATGATGCCGTTGTAGTGGACATCTTTTTCTCTTCCTCCGTTCGCCATAACATCAGAATATGAAACAAAATAAAATGATTAATCCTACATGCCCTGCTGATCTTACAAAAATAATGCAGCGACATGATAAAATGAAAATGATGAGCTTGAAAAATTACAAAATCCTTAAAAGAAAAAGTTTCCAACTATTTATGTTAATACAAATATCTTTAAACCTCTTTAAAATATTTCTAAAAAAATTATATTTAATAATAGTACATTTTTTTAAAGAAATTTCATTAGGTTTCAACCTTTTTAATTCATTTAGTTTTGGTACGAAGTTTTTAATTTGAGTACTCCCAACATATGAGCCCTTTAACTTTATTGGTGTTTTTCTTAAATCGTTTGTAGCACGTTGTTGTTGCAATAATGTAATAATATAATATACTAATAATATTATGAACTTTGTTTTCCAAATGAATGACAAGTTTATGGCAAAGCAACCTTGCGATGGCACATTATATTTATGTTTGTTATTATAAATTTTCACTGGAAAGTCATTACTAATAACTCCGACTGACCGTGATTCTACGTCAAACTCGACTATATAAGACTCGACGTCATCCTCGACAATATGACTGTTGTTTACAATTACCTCCAAATCAGCCTTAACTTCAATAATTTTGTCTGGTACCAATGATAACTGCTCATTCTCCTTTATTTTGGTAGACAAGGTGATTTGGTCAACCTCCTTTGTTTCAGAAGATTGTTCAACATTATCATCTTCATAATTCTGATCAGCGATGATGTTATATTTAAGATTTTCATCATCGTGATCATCATTCTCCATAGATAGGCATATGCTCTGTTGTTCTGAAACATTACTAACAGAATTAATAAATGGACTGGACTGACCCGATTCGACAATTTCCTCTTTGTGTTCATTCTCGAACACTTCGATCGACTCCTCCTCGTCCGTGGCGATGCTGCATCCTTGGCAGCTGAGCTCGTCATCAACATCATCGTCATCTTTACAGCTTTGCTCAGTAACTAGCGGTTCGTCTTGTTTTCCGCTAGAAAATAAATTTGCATCAATATCTACCGTCGCGATCTCTTCCTGTTCGCTTTCTCTAACTTGTACAATCTTCTCTTGCACCCTACATTCTACTTTGTGACATTTGCACGAGAACTCGGCCCATAGTTTGTCACACAACGTTTCAAAATTCATACCCTCATGGTACGTGTAACCGTGGAAAATCATAGCTGGACCCACAAGAAATGCGCGTAGAATCAGTGCCCAGTTATTTTCCTCCCATTCGTTGAAGGTGGCTGTGAGCTTAAAATTATTTAGAAAGCTTTGCAGGCACACGCCGTTGTAGCCCGAGAAATATTCCATTTTTATAAAAATTTATAAAGACCACTTAGCTTTTGATTCTTTAGGCGTCGTTTATTCGCCTAAAACAACACTTCCATGCGATATGCTTCGCTTTAATACTTATAAGGGGAATCGCCCTTTTCCATCAAATAAATTTTATCTGAAAAAAAATGGGTGGCAGCTTCTCTATACTTCTTTATATACTTCGCTAGTGCAGTATTAGTTGGCTCTGCACACGCCTTACTTCTACAGCCCGGGTTTGGGCACCTCCACCACTTTGTAAGCTCTAAGGCTTACTTGGACCGGGATTATACTAAATTAAACGCATATTGGCATCGCATAACATAATTATTTCTAGAATTGGAACTACAAGTTATTATAATACATTTTACATCGAGCCGCGTGACAGCCGTGGGCTGACCATCTATTATTTCTCCTATTCTAAATATGAACTCAATGTTTGTTTCCTCTAACTGCCATCAATATGCGCACACAAAGGTTGCATCTCAAACCAAATGGAATAAAGCCTCTACAGTACCTACCTACCCTAGTAAGAATGGTAGGGTGGGTAGGTAGGGTAGGTAATTAGGTAGAAATAGCATCTCTGACTTTTCGGATTCATGTGCGTATTGTATAATAGGGATGATGCCTGGGTCAAAAAGAAGTAATTCTATTTAGTCCGTCAGTCAGATAATAAAAAAATATTAGACTCGTATTTTTTGCTTTATCATATTAATAAAAAAACTTGGATAAAACGCAATTGAAGTTGGGGAGTGGGGGTCGCTACGTCACAAGTAAGTATAAATTCTACATACTCGTGACGTCATAGCACATTTTAACTCAATGTATTGCCGTAATCTTTTAATAAAGTAAAAAAGAAAATATACGTGTACATTACTTTTTCATAAATTTTAGATCCCTATTATCATTTGTTAAATAAAATCTGTCAAGTGCGAGTCGGACTCGCACACGAAGGGTTCCATACCATGTCGTACAAGATTTAACACTATGAATTTTTGTAATACTTTCGTAAAGAGTGTCGATCAAGAGCGTTTGAGGAGAGGACGTGTTCAATCCTCTCGCAAAAAATTACTAAAAACAACAAGGAACTATGACCCATAAACTTCAGTGATTAAAAACTATTGTGGTGTGCAGTGTAAACAAATAAAATAAGTGAATTAATAATAATCCGTCACCACACGTGCGCCGAGGTAAGCTCTTCTCCCCCTCGCGGAAACGAGACGGGACGCGAAATCAAAATAATTCGTCCTTGTCGCACCCGCGCAATCTCCGAAGGACGGGAAGCGACCGCCGAAATCAAGGACACGATCCACCCGAGCTTGCCCGATGACTCCGAACCATCACCAACACAACAAAACTATTCAATAAAATAACAAGTAAACGACAGCGTTCATTATTATTATTGCAATTTTTGATCCAATTTTTACATTACAAAATGGTAAACAGTTGCGCTACGTGTGATAAACCAATAAGAGCCAACCAATACATCAAATGTTTTGAATGTGAGAATTATTATCATCCAGTATGTGGTAAAGTAACTGACTTCCGTAAATTATCGGAGGCCGCGAAGGCAACTTGGTTATGTACGGCTTGTCGGAGTAAAAAGCTCAACTCGAGCAACACGTCGCAACACTCGCAACAATATGAACACGTCGAGTACAAAAACAATACCAACAACAACTCGTTACTGAGCACCCCAGCCACTGCATCGGAGCCCGGCAACTTGTCCATTCTTACTTCTGAAATAAAACTACTACGTGAAGACGTAGGCGATCTCAAACAACACCTTAAAACGCTCACAGAACACTTAACACAGTGTAACCAACGCCTTGCAGTGTCTGAGGCTAGCTTGGCCTGCGCAGAATCAAAAATTCAAGCGCTTGAGGAACGAGTACGTGAAATCCCCTACTTAAAGTCTACTATACAACAACTCAACGAGCAAGTACAGTCACAAGCACAAGGTAACTTGAAAAACCAAGTCGAAATAATAGGTGTCAATGAAACTACCTACGAAAACCCAGTTCATATCATTCTAACAGCGGCAGCAAAAATTGGCATCGACCTCGAAGATACCGATCTAGAATACGTGACTAGAGCTGGGCCGCGCTATAGCGACAAGGACAACACGCAGAACACCTCTAGTGCCCCCGGAGAAAAACACCCCCGTCCGCTGGTAGTGAAGTTTCTGCGTCGCAAAAAACGGGACGAATTTCTACGTGCAGGGAAAACTAGACACAACCTTTCTAGTGTTGATCTAGATATACCTGGTGCTCGCAGGACCCTTTATTTTAACGAGCGACTAACTAAAGAAAACCGGCAGTTATTTCGAGCAGCTAAGACACGTGCCAAGGAATGTGGCTATAAGTACTGCTGGATCAAAAATGGAACTATCAATATTCGCAAGCAAGAAGGAAACCCCGCTATCGCTATTAGGAACCAGGATGACTTATTGCGCCACTGCCCCATCTCAACTGAACAAGCAGAGGTCTAACGAACGGGGTCCCCCAATTGTAGTTGACCTTTTCCTATGTAAGCACCTGTTACGTTTTTATTTTAATTTTACATTTTCAAAATATCTTTTTTGTTTTTTTATTATGCTAAATTCTCTCAAATATTCAAAATGTCTTGAAATCGAGCACCCGTTTGGTTTCCCTAAAAAAACAATAGTAAAATATTCTGTTTGTTCGTTTATTGCTGTAAAACTGCCCAAATATATTCCGTATAATAATATGGTGCTCGTACTCAAGCACCTACAATGTTTCTTATTTAAACTTAAAAATGTGTTTAAATACTCTTATTGTTTGTCTATTATGAAAAATTTGCTCAAATACCTACAAGGGCTGGTTCTCAAGCACCTATTATGTTTCTTTGTACTTTTTATAGATTTTAATTATTATTGTTGTTTGTTTATTATGCTTAATTTGCTCGTATACTTAAAAGGGCTTGTACTCAAACTCACATACCTAAACTGCGCAATTAAACTACTTACATCAACGCACACACCCCTATTATGGCACACACACAACTACACACTACATAACTTGTCATATGGAAGCATCTTCTGTAACATAAACTTAATGAAATCTCTTGCAAGAGCAAAAATTCTACATAAAATCACTACATTGAGTCTCGGTCTTTATTTTTACATTATTACAATATACAAAAATGGCTTTACTTAGCGTTTCCAACGACCTTGACGAATCCTTTAATATAGATTGTCGCACAGTAGAGTCTCTTGAAACTTGCAAGAGTATCCTAAATGCTTCCAAATACAATATCAAGGTACTGACATACAATATCAGAAGTTATCAAAAAAACTTTGACGACTTTGCAATTGCACTTAATCGGTTAGATTCGAATATAGACGTTATCGTGCTGACTGAGTGCTGGCTGTCTGACGGCTCTATTATAGAGGACCTACAGGGATACAGCGCATACAGAACAACAAATCAAGTAAACAAAAATGGAGGTGTTGTTGTCTACACAAGAACAGCCTGGAGCTGCAATATTACTACCGCAGATTCTAACCTTGTTGACGCTGATAGTATTTTAGTAACAACGAACAACGATTTAAGTCTCTTAGCCATTTATCGTTCACCCTCTTTCACAAACGCAGAGCACTTCCTTAACTCCCTTGACACCACCCTTTCTGATCTCAAAAACCAACACACACTCATTGTGGCCGGCGACATCAACCTAAATTTAAACGATCCAAGCAATAGCCAAGTAGCTAACTACGCGTGTCTCATGGCGTCACACGGTTTATCCCCCGCCATAACTCTTCCAACAAGAGGCGGAGCTTGTATTGACCACATATTTATAAAATCACGTGCAATTCCTTTTGGTCTCGTATGTAGCTTATCTATTACTGATCACGACCTAGCCCTGTGCAGTATCCCCATTAAACCAGAAAGGCCCAAAAACAGTAAACGCTGGAAAGTCAGAACTGACTGGCCTGCCGTAGCTGCTGAGATCAATCAAACCAACTGGGATCCAGTTATTGGCTCATCTTGTGTTAATACTGCACTAAATTACTTCAACGACACTATCTCACGTGCTACTGAAAACCACACACAGAATGTTAAAATAAGTCGCAGAATGGTTAACATTCAACCCTGGGTTACTCCTGGTTTAATAAGGTGCATGAGGCAACGTGACAAACTTCACCTTGACTGCAAAGTCAACCCAAATGATCCCACAAAACAATTAATCTACACTAGGTACAGAAACTTTGTTTACACTCTCCTTCGCAATCTTAGAACATTGCACAATAAACAGGAAATTGAAACCAACAAGAACAATCCAAAAAAACTATGGACGACAATAAAAGACATATGTAAGAACAATACTTGCCAAAACACTTCAATGCATTTAGTTGCATCCAGTATCTCTCCAACAACATCCCTTGATAACTGCAATCGGCATTTCGTCTCTGTAGGAGAAAAACACGCTGCTAAGATCCTTGACAAACTTGCAACCACTCACCAATCATTAGTAGAATCACACATAACACCGAGCTCTATCTCACAGTCTTTCTATCTGCACCCGACCGATGAAGAAGAAGTCTCTAACATAATACATAACCTAAAAATAGACAGCGCACCGGGGCCAGATCAAATAACAGTTCCACTTCTCATAAACTGCCGAGAAAGCCTAATCAAACCAATTACGCACATATTTAATTTGAGTCTCGAATCAGGTGTCTTTCCTGACTCCTGGAAAATTGCTGCAGTGTCACCTATCTACAAAAGCGGTCCCAAAGATATGCCAGAAAACTACAGGCCTATCGCTCTGTTGTGTATAGTTTCAAAAATTCTGGAGAAAATAGTAAATAAGAGACTGGTAAACTTTCTAGACAAAAACAACATTGTCTCAGGCAGACAATTTGGGTTCCGTCGAGGAAGGTCCACTGAAGACGCGGTGTCACTCTTGACTAATCAAGTTTCCCACCACATAGAAAATGGAGAATGCTGTGTCGGTGTTTTTCTTGATTTGGCAAAAGCATTCGACACCGTTTCACCCGGGCTTCTTCTAAAGAAATTAGAGATATCGGGTATAAGAGGTATACCTCTAGAATGGTTCCGCAGCTACTTGTCATCTCGGTACCAATACTCAAAAATAGGCAGTCTTCAAAGCAGTTTGCTCCCTATCACGTTTGGTGTCCCGCAGGGCAGTACTCTCGGCCCAACGTTGTTCACACTCTACATAAACGACGTTGTAAATCTCCCTATAGGTAACGCTGAAGTGATCTCCTACGCCGACGATACAGCCATTGTTTTTCATGATAAGACTTGGGAGCGGGTGATTCATCTGGCAGAACAAGGCCTCGCTCAGATAGCGCACTCCCTAGACACAAACTTACTGACCTTAAATGTCAGTAAAAGCAAATACATTGCGTTTTCCAAAACCAGTGCTTCCAGCCCCTCTCAAACTACGACTCTAAAAATACACACTTGCTCACATACACCCAATAACGCCCCTCACCACAACTGCACATGTAAAATCCTTGAACGTACTGACACAATTAAATATCTCGGAATAACCATAGACAACAACCTAACGTATAAATCCCACATTTATGCCCTTTCCTCCAGAGTACGAAAACTAATACACGTCCTAAAAAAACTCCGCGACTGTACCCCTATTGATATTTTGCGAATGGTCTACTTCGCACTATGCCAGTCAATCATACAATACTGTATCTGTATATGGGGACGCGCTGGTAAAAGCACATTTATTACATTAGAGAGGGCGCAACGGGCACTAATCAAGGTTGCACTTAAAAAACCTTTCAGGTTCCCTACAGACCTCATCTACCGTGAGTTTGAAGTTCTTAGAGTACGACAAATTTTTATACTCCAAGCAACTCTCAAATATCACGCTATAATAAAAAAACGGCCTGACTACGGCGAAATAATAAACAAACGTGTCTTCAGAGTACCCATTCCAAACGCCAAATCTGAACTAGCTCGACGTTGTACGTATTTTTCCTTTCCCAACACTTACAATAAAGTAAGTAAAATCTGCGACCTAAGAGACTGCTCAACCAAAACCTGTAAAAAAATCGTAATTTCAGCTCTTCTAACATTATCATACGAAGACAGCGAAGCCTTGATATAGAACCTGCACCACACACACACACACACACACACACACACACACACACACACACACCATCACACCCACTCAAACCTGGCATAACTACACAAGTCCAACAAAATGTAAACAATTCTTACTTTTCCTTAATTTATGTCTAGAATTTGACAAATGTTTTATTTAATGTTTTTCTTCTAAGACTTGTCTTTAAATACCCTCATACTGGAAGGTAACCATAATATTGTTAATCGCACTCCTGAGCCACAAGATACAAGCGATGCTTAGTTTGTGGCTCACAGAATTTGGCCAAATTGTATTGTTACTTTTTGATTAATAAACTTTATTATTATTATTATAAAGGTAACAACAGAGGCGCTATAAAAAAACAAAGATTTGTAAAGAAATTGTCTAATTTTAATGAGGAAATGTTGTTGTGTTAAAATATAGGTGTAGGAGTATATTTCATTTATTTTAAGAGAAAAATATTAAGTTAACTTTATCCAGTAACATGCATTAACTAAAGTCAAAGTTATTTATTTGCTACTAACATAGTATTGGTAGGTATAAATAGGTATATATGGTAGGTAAGCAGGTAGATATGTAGGGTAGGTAGGGTAGGTTAGGTACCTACCTACCCTGGTAAGAAGGGTAGGGTAGGTAGGTAGGGTAGGTAATTAGGTAGAAATAGGTAATTAGGAAAGGTAGATGCGCCGTAGATAAGTACTTAGTGCTAACCGTGTGAAGCCAGGCCGGGTAAAGCTAGTTACTTATAAATAAAAGGATTTCTCTTGCTACATCAGACTATATTGTACAAAATAGAATGTAAGTAGTACGCCAAATTTTAATTATAACTGTGCGTTTGCACTGGCGAAACATTCACAACAAAACATGTTGGAATCTCTATTTTCTGTCAATTTTTCATACAATGTTTGACAGGAACTAGAGATTTCAACATGTTTTGTCGTGATGTTTCGCCAGTGCAAACGCACGGGTCAATACAGGTATTTATTTACGTTATTTTTGATAGTCATACAGAAATCTATTATTTCTTACTTATTATTTTTACACATCCCATCGGACTATGAGAGTGAGGGAAGAGAGAGTGCACTCGTGTCTGCGCACACACTTGTGCACTATAATATCTCCCGCGCCGAAGGCCAGTCTCCGTTGAGATTGGCCGCCGTGACCGAATATTTTTACACCAATAATTTTTCTCAATATGAAATTGTGTCCACAACGGTTTAAGGTAACTGAATAGTACACTGTATGTGCCAGCATTCATTTCAATGCTCAGACCAATAAACTTTTGTATTGGTCTGAGTTTCAATGTTACTGAATATATTGTCTATTGGAGTGTAGTTTTAACATGAGGTACACACATCAACACCGTCTAGGGATACTTTGAAAAAAGTCGATAAAGTTCTTAAACTCAAAAAATACTGGCCGGTTTTAAAATCTTGTGAAGAAAGTTTATTTTGTAGACCTTTTTGGATGATCGAAATTTAAATGATCGAAATAGTATATGCTGCCATGATAGTAGGTACTTACTAATTCCATGTCATTACTCCGACTATTAAATAGTTATCTGTGGAATTTATATCGCATAATATTAGCATGAAATACAAAATTATTATTTTAAGTTGCAGAAAATCGCCCATATTATATAAAATACGTTATGAATCGGCGTTTTTAGTATTTGTTGATTATAAACAGTATATGTTACATGATACACACAAGTTTCAAATTCCTAATTTGTTTAGTTGTTGAGATAGAGCTCGTACAAAAATGGTCTAAAACAAACAACTTCTACGGCCCCCTAATTCATCATTTTTGAAGATAAAAACAAATAAAAATTATATTTATTTTCTACTCGATGAGCTCTAGAAAATGATACCCCACATGCCAGGGTCAGATTATTTATTTTTCAAAATTTAATTTTATTGTATGGCGACCCCCCTTTAATTTTTAATTTTATTATTTGTTGCTCTTGCGGCAATAGAAATGATCAATCTGTGAAATTTTCAACTGCCTACCTATTACGGTTCATGAGATAGAGCTCGCTGACAGACAGACGGACAGCGGAGGCTTATGAATAGGGTTCCGTTTGTCACCCTTCGGGTACGGAACCCTAAAAACAGCGATCTGCTCTGTTTGAGGCTCGTTTATACTCTGGCACTTGCTTTTCTTCGCTGTTCCTGCGCCCGCGTCTGTACAGCTTCATATGGCTGTTGTTGTTGTTGTTGGCGGTTGTTATTTTTATCATCTTTTAATATGATGACTGTTATAACCTTATTAAATGTTTACTTGTATTAAGTTTTATTTTGATGCAGTCCATGTCAAAATTGTGTTAACCACCTAAGGGTACATATCAAAATGATAATTTTTGGCCGAAAAAGGCAGCACATAGACCTAGCATAAACCTATTATGCTATAGATTTATTTTTCACAAAGAAATCGTCATAAAAAATTGTAACGATTTTTGTCCTCGACTGTACAAACCCCGTTGCTTTTAGAGATAAAATATTTTGTTATGTTCCTAGTCCCAGTAGTTTCGGCTCTGCGTTGATATGTCAGTCAGTGAGTCAGTTTATCCTTTTATTTATGTAAATATGTAGATAGATAAAGAGAAAAGATTTGATTTTTTGTATGTTTGTTTGTTACCCTTTCACACTACGGTTGAACAGATTTGGATGAAATTTGACACATGGGTAGACCATGACCCGAGTTAGGACTGAGGGTTACTTTTATCTCGATATTGCCACGGAATCGAGCCTTATGTGGGTGAAACCGCGGGGTAGCTAGTGACCAATAAAAATGTTAATCTAAATTAGATAATTATGTAAAAGATTACATTAGAAGGGAACCTACTATAAAAGTTTATGATCATGTAGAACAATGTAAAGCTGATAATTTTCTTCATTTGACTGTTTAATATATTATTATTATTAGCAAATGATGTTGAAACGAATGCAAAGTGAAATGTTTGTATGTGCATATATTTAGAAGGACTTATCATTGAGATGACCCGATGTTATCTCAAATCTGATTACGACCGGTCGTCTAGATTCATTAGTGTTTTAGTTATTTTTCTTAGATTGAGGTTTAGTCTCATTGCTAGCGGAAAAAAGCCCTTGATTGATTTTAATACAGTTTAAAATCATACGCACGTAAAATTAAGGTAAACTATAATATTGCGATGAGCTCATAAGTCCGTGAACGGACATACCGTAAGTGAGACTAAGTACGAAGTGCCCGTAACTTCGGCCGAAACTACGAATTTCAATAGGGAGTAGAACCTCTGATGAAATCCGGAACAATAACTTTAGTAGATCTGTAAACTTTAAAATTATAAACTCTGTAGAACTTAGAAGGTACTACTGAAACTCTTTCTGTACTGTCTTTTGAAATTATTCAGCCTAATTACTGGTCAAAACGAAGAGCACAAATAAATTCTACATACATAATTATGTTTCTAAGTCAGCTACTATGAAAAACTACTGGCTGTAGCATGTCTACAAGCACAGTAGTAAATCTCAGCTGTTTCTTTACGACTTGCGTAGGACCTACGTACACCAGAAACAAGCCATTAAAATCTCCATCGTCATGATCAAATTGTATTCTAGACAAATTCCTGGAATCTCTCTTTACATGCGTCAACTAGTCATACGCTAATGCATAGTCATAGCGTAGGTCGAATGCGTAGACAGTAGACATCTAATAAAATTATCTGTCTAGCCTTTCTCCAACTGTTTCGGGGTCGGTTACCTCTTTATCCAGATGCAGCTTCCCTATCAATATAGGACATAGATTGTCTGCCATCTTTCTACAATCCAATAACTGGGAAATACCAATATTCTAAACTTATACCAGGATTTCGGACTACTTGGAATGACTGTATTGTATTGGATTTGACCAACATTATGTCGTGTTGACTGAGATTGCATTAAACTGAGTTACTGAGTTTAACATATACATATGCATATGTGAAGCCACAATCACCGGTATCCCTAAACCCAGCAAGCCCAAGTCCGAACCCATGAGATACCGCCCCATTAGTCTGCTCAAGGTCCTCGGTAAAATCTATGAAAGGATTATTAAGCGCCTCAGAGACTACGCCGAGACCTTCATTCCCAATGAACAGTTCAGGTTTCGAACCCAACAGTCCAGCATGCATCAGGCCCACCGGATCATCGAACACATAAGCGCTGGTTTCCAACGCATTTTTTGACCGGTGACGTTTTCTTCGATATAGCAAAAGCGTTTGACAAAATCTGGCACAACGGCTTATTATATAAGCTCTATAAACTCGCAAATAGCAGTATCGTCTGCGAACAGAGCCAACTGCGCCTTTTTTCTTTTGGGGATATCGCTGGTGAATAGCGTGAAAATGAGGGGGGCGAGCACAGAGCCCTGAGGGACTCCTGGGCGGATAGGTACTGTTGGCCTTTATATTATATTTTTGTAAATATGTATTTACAAAATAAATTGTTTTAAATTATCCTAAGTCTCCGTCACTTGCGCCCCACTCACTACGTAACGTGGCGCCAAGTGTGGTCATTATGAATGAACTCGTGATAAACTGTATTACATATTCAAATTCACCAAACAGGATCCCCACGATGGTATTTTCCTCTACAATACAATTATTAACTTAATTAAGTAGACTACCAACTATTTATGTCGTGACATTTCTGTAGTAATTAAGATATTGTATTTCTTTTTCATTAATAAATGAAATGATTTTTATGAAGAAAATACGGGTTTTTAGAGTAAGTTCTGGTATTAATTTGAATATTAATAGCGTTTTAATAATGATGTTTTTTACTAGACGTAGGTTAAATGAAGGGCGGTTAGATCTTTGATTGAAGGCTTTCCAAGATTTTTATATTCTAATTTTAGACAATATAGCAACGATATCTTTTTAAGCCACGTTTTTATTCTGTTGTATTATACTTTTCCCTTCTATGTATATTCTTTTTTTTTCCCAACTATATAATAGATTCGAGAGGAATTCAAATATTTTCTTACGTCAACAGTTCGCACATTCTTTTCGAGTATTTTTCATGATAATATGTATGTACTGGTTATACTATTGTATATACAGATTTTCTACAACTCTTTTAATAGATAATAATCTGGAAAAAGAAAGGAATCTTAATGTTGCCATCCCTAGTACTAACAGAAGCTTTCGAACCAAAAATAAAGTAATTTAGAAGTTATCAATGTCTATCAACGGTCATCAAACCAAATTAGACAGAGACAAACGACACCCAAACGATCCTTTGACACAATTCTTTCAACTCTTTAATTCTCTGCCGCACAATCTTCAACTTTATTTCTAAAGTCATAAGGCCATATAAATTAAGAGTCTTTAAGAATGTCAATCTTTATTGAGATTTCCCAAAAATGTTCGAAGAAACACTTTATTGAAGTGTGGTTAATATAGGATTGAGAAGAGAATGCTTTTCGAATGTTTTTGTATGGTGACCACGAAATAGACGTCTCTAGAGATAATACTGTTATATGAAGAGTGTTACAATTTGTTGTTTTTGGGGGACAATACCTTTAAGTACTTACTTTACCTTAACTTTGATATTTTTTTTAAGTTTACAATTTGTCTTGTTTTTTAAATCATTATGTCATTAATATATCATCAGGATCTTTAAGTCTCTGAAGTTCATCTCTACGGCGTTCTAAAAATAATTCAATAGTCTTATCCACTCACTTCTCAGATTGTTACCCTTCCTCTTGCCTATCGTTCAATACCAGTAAATCAGCGACTGCGGGAGCATAACGAGTCAGTTTGAAGCCACTTATTTTACCAAGCTGAGTTTACTAACTAGACATTAGTTAGTAATCGACTGGAGAAGGAATTTGTTGAAGGAAGTCTTTAGTTTTAACTGCTTATGCCATTGTTAGACTATCCGGGATTAGCAGACTCGAGACTTTATTTGGTTCTTTGATTCTTTTGTTATCTTTAGCATCGATATTACTATCTGCGTTAATAATAAGCATAGTTACATTTACAATCGCTCGTATAATCAACAAGGGCTCGTGACTACATAATAACATCCGCATGGGTCGATCGAAGGTAAAGCTACGTTTGCCGAAGTTGGTCCGTGGATGGGTGACCATCCTTTAGGTATATATCGAGACCCCTCCAAGTCTTGGAAAACACTTTAAGCCGTTGGTCTCGGCCTTCATTTATAGATCTTTGGCATTCGTTACGAGAAGTCAGAAGTTGGAAAGTCTGATAACCCGTCTTACAAAGGGGTATCGTATTACCCAGTAGGAGGTGGAGGTGGAGGTCAGATAGGCAGTCGCTCCATGTTAAATACTGGTATTCAGCTGCAGTCAGTTTGAGTGAAAGCCGAACCCAACAAAGTTGTAAAAGGCTAGGTAGATGATGAGTTACGATTACAATCAGTTCGCCATCATTGGTAACTGTTAATTATAGAGGGATAGGTATAACAAATTCAACTCAAATAAACTTCATTCGTTTTATGATATCGCCGGGTAATAATTTTTGTTCCGGTGTATAATAAGCTTGAAAATAAACAGAGTAATTGCGTGAGACGCAGAAGTAAATATTGAAACTAATTTCATCACAGCACCGGTCTATAGTTAGTAGGGAATATTAAATTTTAACGAGCGTGTCCCGTACAAACGAGACCGCGACAAATATTTTGTAGCTTTTAGAGTTCGTCAACGTATTTTAAAACAATTAAGCCGTAGAATAATTACCACTTAACTTTCAATGTAGAAGTTTATTTGTGTAGCTCGCCTGATGAAAACACACATACAAGTCTATCATCTAGATGCAAAAGGCGAAGAAGTCAGTGTAGTGATATTAACGGGTAAAGATGAAACTTCAAATAGAGTGAGATGTGTATTTCCATTGGAGGAGTAGGTCAATACTTTACGATGGTCTGTTTTAATTTATAAATTATGGTATCTTATCTATTGTGTGAAACACAGATTTGCATTGACCTAGATCGGGCAGGTAGCTGTCTAACATAGTAATTCCGAACCATCATTTCATGCTCCTGTAGTAAAAATAGTTTTAGTTTTAATTTATTTTTAGGCTCTATAATTGTAAGGAAAATATCTAGTCTACTACCTTTAACTAAATGTACACTTTTTATAAAAGTTTTTTTAATTTTTCTTTAATGGTATTGTCTATCTCGGTTGAAGTATGCTTTGAATTAACGTCATATTTATAATTGCCGCCTTTTTGCCGAATATTTATAAAGCACGTTAAGCCGTTGGTCCCGGCTGTCATTTGTGGATCTTTGACAGTCGTTACGAGTCGTCAGAAGCCCGAAAGTCTGACACCAGTCTTACCAAGGGGTATCGTATTACCCAGTTATTGGGTTGTGGAGGTCAGATAGGCAATCGCTCCATGTAAAATACTGATATTCAGCTGCATCCGGTTAGACTGGAAGCCGACCCCAAGATAGTTGGGAAAAGGCTAGGAAGATTGATTGATTTATAATTGCCGCCTTGCATAATTTCCGCCCCACGGCATAAGGAGAGTAGAACATATTTATTTCTATATGTATCGAATCGGAAAACGGTATTTAAATAAATCGGAGCAATATACGGAATCAACCCAAAAATCCATTTACCATCCTTCCAATTCTTATAAAATAAACGGATTTTATAATAATATCCTAACTACTAGTATCGCTCATATATCACCCGAATCACACATGATCAAAGACAAGCGTTTGTCATTGTACGCTAGTAGGGGACGCCCGCGCCGGTGATTAACCGAAATAAATAACATATCAATGTTGTCTGGCGAAGAAAATAGCACTTTTAATTCGTCTGGCAGACAGTAGTAAAAAAATTATGAGGTAATTCGACTGAAAATGTTATCACGTCAGTCTTGAGAACCCTTTCATGTAAAGTGATGAATTAAATATTAATGATATAAAAACAGAAAATAAAAGAAATGCCACGAACACTATTATAGAGACTACATCAAAATATATTATAAATAAACTACACTATACCCCCTATAATAGAGACTACATCAAAATATATTATAAATAAACTACATAACTAGGATTTTGAGAAAAAAAACAGGGGTTATTCGTTTGAGTATTCAATGAGGTTAGTTTAATTTAAAACTTGCAAAAATATGCTACCTTGAATTCCAAACTCTGCATCATTTGGAACAAATGACGAACACGAAAATAAAATTATATCAATGATAATAATAAATTCTTGTAAGGGCACGATCTTGCTCTAGTAAAAGCGACTTTGACGAATGTGCTATAGAATTCGAGAGTAAAGGTCAAGGTTAATAATATACATCAAGTTGATGGCGATGTTTCCGATTCATCTGCACTAAAACCAAGATAAACCATTTTATCTCCCTCTTTCTAGTTTTTCATCCTCGAAATGACTAGTAATAAACTCATAGGTAAATGCACGTGTTTAATGATACAATCAAGTATGCCAAAAGGTTGCACAAGTCAGATGGCAGACGTTTCACGATAAGTTGAAGACTTGATATCTAAGATAATCATATAGGTATTACTTGCTTAGTACCTAATATGGCTTGCAAAAATACCGTTCTTTGCAAAAAATAACAGATACTAAAACACAATACCTATTTTAAAAAATTCTAAGTAAGAAATAGAATTTTTTAAATCGTGGTTGTCATGCTGTATTTGTAAATACTTACATACCTATCCTTTCCTTCATTTCAGCTTTGATTTAATCTGAAAAGAACAAAACAATAATAAATATTCATTCAAAACAATAACAGTAAATATGGAAGATATTTCAAAGGCATGGAAAATACATAATTGTAGAGAATATAGAAATCGAGAAATTATTGAGTCTTAAATCTATCTGCAGGTAAAGTTCATTATGTTAAAGTGTTGCTTTTATCTGCTTTATGTTATAACTTGCATGTAATAAGTCTCTATTCATGTATATTAGGATACTCGTTTGCCGGCGCGTCGCCTTCTGTGCCTACTAAACTTTGCCACTTTATCGTCTTGGACAGTTTTCTTGCTAACGCCACTTCTAGGGCTAGCAGACCATCTAAATTATTTATTATCATCGGACTTATTTAATTTCTTCTTCCATTAAAATTGATTTGGAATTAAGGTTTAGTCAAAGACTCTTAGACGTAATATTGCAATAATTCTTTTTTTCTGGAATTCGTCATCCGAGCGTAATTCTTTATCGTATCTACTTATTTATTTTAGAGGGAACCTTTCAGCGTGTATTTTCATTGAATTTATTGTCAAACTTTCTTCTTTTTATAATCATCGAATGACTTCTCCCGCTCTGAGTGGAGCGGAAGGGCGTGTCAGACTCTTACTGACTAAAACCTACCCGTGTTCCTTCCCCTGTTCGTTGCCGGGGGCCACGGTCTCCCCTTAGGACTTCCCGCAACCCCGGATTTACTGTCAACCTTAGCTGAAATAGTCTCATTAGGGTAAGTTGATGTTGTCTGATATTTAGTTGCCAATAAAACTGTTGACTTGTAAGGATGCAATATAAACAGTGGATTTTATTATAAAGCAGTGATAGCCTAGTGTTGTGACCTGTGGACTGCCAAGTCATAGGTCTCGGGTTCGACTTCAAACCCAAGGCACGCACCTCTGATTTTTCGGATTCATGTGCGTATATCACTTGCTTCAAAAACGGTGAAGGAAAACATCGTGACGAAACCAACATGCCTGAGAGATATATTTCTCGACGGCATGTGAAGTCAAGTCAGAGGCCCATGGTCGGCTTTAAAACTCTGACACCTGATTATTCACAAACCACACGAACGGAAGAAGTGGATTTTATTTTGTTTACCTACTAATTAATACGTAATTATGCTTATTGTGTAATTTATTTTCATGTCATTTGAATCTTTCTATTTGGAGCATTCAATAGTTTCAACTCCTGAGTGCAAAATTTTAATTTATTTCTGAAAGTTTCAGCTGAAAGTTTATGACAGAATTATTAGTAGTATAAAGTTTCCTAGAATGGCTAATTAATTAATTATTAATGTCACATTACTCTGTAAATTTCTGTTATTTTAAATAGTGGTGACCATCTTATGGTGTGTCGTTTCGTAAAACGCGTATTTTCCAGACATTTTGCGCCTCTGACATACCGGACACGAACAAATCGCGTCGCGTCAGCGTCGACACGTCACGGACAACTTAGTCAAAGTTGTCATGCTTAGCAAGTTGTCATGCGTTTGACTTGTGAATATGAGTGATAGTGATGGGAACTGTCTGAAATAATAGACAAGACAAAGGAAATATCATTAACGCCACAGTTGATTTAAAATGGCGATAAAATTACACCATTGGTATCTTAACATTACCTCAGAATAGCCCAAGATTTATATAACCATTGACTCTGACTACCTCGTTGGTCTATTGGTAGCAAGCGCTACTGCTGAGCATGAGGTCTTGGGTTTGAGTCCCAGGTTGGGTAAAAATGTTAATGGGGGTTTCTATATGGAATTTCTCGGTAGCAGCCCGGAGTCTGGATTTGTGCCCGGTTGATGGCAATAGGTTCGCCCCCTATTACATAGGACTTAAACATAACTGGTAAAACGTGGGTTTACTATGGTATACCTCGTTATGATACAAACGAAATATCACTAACGCCAGAGTAGACTTACAATGGCAATAAAATTACACCATCCAGATGTGAATATTACCTCAGAATAGCCCAAGATAAATATAACCATTGACTCATCAGCGGCAGAAACTTTACAAAAAACCAACAATCGACTTTTACAGTCAATAAACAAGAAGACGCAACAATCAAATAAATCTATTAAAAATAAGGCATTCCGCACACGTGCGGACGAGCAAATAAAGCGTCGCGGCGGCGGCTAGACGGACGCGGTATTATCGCAATATGTATGCGACTGGTCGCGTCGATTGCCGTGTCAATATTGGACCACCGCAAGTCGGCACGCTCCGCTCAATAGCTCAGTTTGCAGATGATCTAAATACCGTATGATTGTGTGCTTAGTTTGTTAATGTGGGAAATTAGGAAGTCTTTAAGTAATTTGTGTTTGTTCAGGTCAGGCAGTGCATCATAACACCAAATCCAGGGCATGTACCGAGAATTATAGATAAAGGAGCATTCTTTTACTCTACTTGATACTGCTCTTCGATCAACAATACCAACATTGTTGTACGAAGATGCTGCTAGATAAAGATCTGTTAATATGCGCATACATGCTTTATGCTTCTATGGTGAATTCACAATCTATATCGTAGGCATTCGAAGGTTACTTTCATACTAAGCTGATTCATATATTGCAACAAATAAACAATGATTTGTACACGATCGTCCATCTTCGAGCTATTTACGTCTACTTGTTCGAAAGCTTTGGTACTTACATTTTCTTTCGAGGTCGAGTATTTTCTGTGGAAAACAGGCGTGTATGTTATATTATGTTACAAAATTGTTGTACTTTGCTCTTTTGTCACAGTTACATGTATGTATAGTATTATATTGCACGACTCGTAATGCGAAACATTAGTGTGCTCTACGATCGAAAAATGTTTTTTGCCCCATTTCTGTAACTGTTTTTATTGTTATGTAGTGGTTACACTGCCACATACGAACTACGCAACGAAGACATGACGTCACTCAATTCCTGCATCGCGCAGTTAGAGTTTACCGAGCGAAAAACATAGATAAGACTATCCGAAATCAACATATGGGCAGTTGCCCGCCAGACATAACAACCCGTCTGGTTGGAGGATCCTCCCTTTTCTATGGTGGATGAGTGAACTTTACACCCTGTTCCTCATACTCTTAAAGTCACACTCCTGCTAGTACACAGAACCTACTTAATTTATATACCATTGTATAGCACACACCACACCACCACACACCACAGCACACCACAGCTACAGCAGCAGCTTATACCACAGGACAGCACAAAGCGCTAGTGCAAAGTGAAGTGCTACTAACATAGTCATAAGCCTTATTTTATTAACACAAGTTTTGTTTATATTAAAATATATATGTTTAGATTAAGGTATTTTTCTATGGGCCTGTGTTGCCTGCAATAAATGGTATTATTATTATTTTTACGTCTTTGAAATTTCTCGGGACCCTAGGTCTCGGACCTTTGGAAGGCATACGAGGGGCCGAAGCCAACTCGTAGAGGCCCGTTAGACGTGTTAAATGAAACGAGGCACCAACCGACGATTATCCCTGTATGCACTATGCTAGTGCACCCAAGGACAACCCCCGGTTGGTGCAGAACTATTGCAAGATATGGAAACAAAAAATATATTGCTATGGGTTTGGGTGGCTATAGTGGATTGGTTACCTAGAACTATGGAAGGTCTATGGCCCCTGCCTGATCAATGTTTTAAAATGTACACAGATAAAATGGCAGGGGGTGACTTGCACACTCAATAATGGGCCCCCGAAAACGGTCGCTAGCACAAAGTGACGTAGTGACAAGGAGGCAACATGTCCTGAGGTGCTTATGAGGAGTGGAGCGGTATTCCACGGCTATCAGGACAATCCCGGAAGTACGGTCAAGATCCCTACCAGCATCTTACTGGAATACTTCCTTCCTCCGAGCACGTTTGCTCTTGCGAATCTCCACTCAAGCCGGCCAATTAAGGCAAGAATGAGGTGGGAGCTCTGTTCCTCGTCAGTGTTCACTCCAGCCGGCCAATAAAGGCAAGCCAGAGATGAGGAACAAGATTTCTCCCGGGAGATAGGGTCCGTGGGGTCGCTACTGCCCAACAGCTCGCCACATACTGCCCTGCGGTTTTCTGTATCTCTCTTGGTCTGGCTCCTCATCCTAGACCTGTTCCGGCAAAGTAAACTCTACCGGCACAGACAGAGTTTGGAGCGCGCAAGCCCCACCACGACGTCAACGTAGAGATACGGCGGTGGGGTTATTATTATTATTTCGTTTATTCATTTATATACATATTAATTTGCATTTTTAAATATTTCTTAAAAAAAAAGATATAAAAAACATTTAAAAATATAAAAAATAGTGTTCCGCCGGTGTCGGGAGCAGGGTCCAAGCTACCGGTGGTTAGGGCTGCAGAGACAGGAACCTCCTCACAATGCGAGCCGTGTCGAGGAGTACTGCCTTCTGAATCAGGCCTTTGATCCAACCGCCTAACGAGAGCCTCGAGAGATGTTGGTCGAGGCTTTCGGCCATCAGGCCGTTGGCCGTTACGACTATCGGCACAATGATAGCCGAGCTCACATTCCACATGTCGACAACCTCGTGCGCTAAGTCGAGATATTTTATTTGTTTCTCTTTCTCAGCTTTCACGAGGTTCCCGTCATGGGGAATGGTAACATCGATTATCATTGCGCGGCGCGCTAATCGGTCTATCACCACTATATCAGGCTTATTGGCAACAATAGTCCTGTCAGTAATGATAGACCGATCCCAGTATAACGTGACATGGTCATTTTCGAGAACTGGGTCGGGCACATACCTGTAGTACGGTACCTCAGAATCCACAAGTTTATATTTCAAAGCAAGTTGCTGGTGAATAATCCTAGCCACTTGGTTATGCCTGTGCAAGTACTCGCCGTTAGCCAGACGTGAACAGCCAGAGATAATATGTCTGATGGACTCACCCGGACGGTGGCATGCCCGACACACGTCAACCGTACCGTCCTTCATTATATGTCTCCGGTAGTTATTCGTCAAGATAACTTCGTCCATAATTGCACAGACGAAACCTTCAGTTTCCCCGAAAAGGTCACCGAAACGTAGCCAGGATACGGACGCTAAGAAATCTACACCGGGCTCATGGAGAGCCCGATAGAAGCGCCCGTGAAGCTCCTTGCTTTGCTATGGCAATGGAGGTATGCCTCCTTGCGGTCATCTGTAGTAAGTACCACAGGTTTGCGCCAGTTCTCTTTAGCCATGGAGAGCGGGGTGAGTCCCTTGTCCACTGCGACCACATCACGGTGCATACCCACTTCGGCTTTTAGGAAATATTCCCTGAGGCTGCACACCTCGCGGTTGTGGAGGGTCTTCGCATTTAAAAACCCTCGACCCCCGCACTTCCGCGGGATGTACAGTCTCATCACCGAAGAACGTGGGTGATGCATCCGGTTTGCGGTCAGAAGTGTACGGACCCTCCTGTCTAGGGCGTCGAGTTCGGTCTGAGTCCATTTGAGTATGCCGAAAGAGTACATCAGCACCGGCATGACCCAACCGTTGAAGGCGCGCACCTTGTTTCCGCCTGAAAGAAGACTAGTTAACACCTTCTTCAGGCGCCCAAAGAAGCGCTCCTTCAACGATTGCTTCATGTCAGCAACGTTGATGCCTAACGCTTCCGACATACCCAAATACTTATAGCTTTCGGATGAGGAGAGGGATCTAAGGTGTATGGAATCCGAGAGTTGAGTTCCCTCGGATTCCATAATCTCCCCTCGCTTTACATGCATGACTGCACATTTGTCCACACCAAATTCCATCCTGATGGCGCTACTGAATGTTTCCGTTACCTTCAGTAGCTCCATCAGCCGCAATTTGTTGGGGGCAAAGAGTTTCAAGTCATCCATGTAGAGGAGGTGAGATATGACCTGACCACCTCTCCTCAACCGATAGCCTAGACCTGAATCCTCCAGCAGTGTGCTTAGAGGATTCAGAGCTAAGCAGAACCAAAGTGGACTCAAACTGTCGCCCTGGAATATTCCCCGTTTAATCCATACAGGCTCATCGTTCCCCTGAATCTGTCGACATCCTGGATAGCGAAGGACGGTCCTCCATTGCCCCATACATGACATCAGGAAGGCGCGCAGAGTTGCATCTATCTTGTACAACTCCAGCACCCTCATGAGCCATGTATGTGGCACTGAGTCATAGGCCTTCTTATAGTCTATCCAACATGTCGATAGATCTTTGCGGGTTCGACGAACCTGTTGGCTTATGGCCATGTCGATGAGGAGTAGCTCCTTAGTACCGCGGGACCCATTCCTACATCCATTTTGAGAGGCAGACATGATCGAGTTTTTGTCAATATGTGTGTTAATTTTCGCTCTCAAAATGGATGTAAGAAGTTTATAAACCGTCGCCAAACATGTGATTGGTCTATAATTCTTGGGTTCCGCGGGACTACCTGACTTATGGAGCAGGTGGGTAACGCCTGTTGTTAGAAACTGTGGTAGCGACCCAGACTCTAAGGATGACTGGAACTGAGATGCCAGGCGAGTGTGTGAACTATGTAGCCATTTTAGCCAAAAGTTGTGCAGTCCGTCCGGTCCCGGTGATTTCCAATTCGGTAACGGACGAACTGCTCTGGCTACATCTAATGGCGTTATTTCAACTTTTTCCATTTCTGGTATAGTTTCACACACTCGCTCGACATCCTGCATCCAGCCAGCCTCAGCGTGACAGACGGGCACCGACCATATGTTGCGCCAGAATGCACTCGTGGCGGCATCATCCGGGCGGCACACGTCTGTCACATTTTGTTCAGGTCGCTCCCAAGCTCTTATATTTTTTTTGTGCATGGGTAGGCGTGGTAATCGGGGTCTAAGTTCGGTCGGAGTGTACCTATACTCGAGAAACGCATCCTCCAGTGCGCTCCTCAATCGAACGTTACACTGGCTACTTACTGTGGCAACCCTATCATCTTCCTCTTGCACATCTTGGTTGAACCGCGGCGGTATTGCATCAATGTTTGACGCTTGTGCCGCGGTCGGTGTTGAAGTTGAAACGCTAAGGTTGCTCAGTACCTCTGAGCGCAGCCTATCAAGTGCGGCATCGTCCAACCTATGATTGCGTTGGATGACACGCACCTGATCCGACAGTCGTTGGGCCGAGACGTTGGTGGTTGGCTCTAGTTCCTGAAACAGAGACAGCATCCTAACACGGTACGCAGTGAGGTTAGTTCCTCCCTCTGTAGACCCGTAATATGCGCGCATGACGTTCTCATTCATAGACTGAGTCCATCTCATGCGCTGCACACAACCACCGGCAGCGGGGACCCGGCTCGGGGCCGGATGGCCCCTAAGTCCCAAGCTTCTCGGTGGCCGGCCTCTCCCCTGCCGACGTGCAGGTGTTGGTGACGTCGGCGGGGAGAAATACTCGAGAAATATTATTATTATTATTATAGATGATTAAATGGAGATTAATATATGTTTTTAACAATTGATTTAATGCAGCAGAAATGGAAAAAGCATAAAAATAGTTGAAAAAAAAATCCTGTCCGTCAATTTATGAACCCTGAAAACATTGTAGCTTCCGATAAAATCAATTAATTGAGTAATTTTTTTTTTTATACATTCGTTTCGGCCGTAGAAGGAACCCTATTGAAAATGGCTCTTTTATTCAAAGTAGTTTAATTATAATTAATAAAATACTTACTAAAATATAATATCTTTAACTAAATATTTCCAACCTTTGACTTGATGTCCGTAAGTTGCCTAGCAACCGAAAAGTAAATATCTTTGTCAGTCGTTGACATTACGACTTCATGAAAAGTGATAGATTGTTCATTTTTAAAATACACACATCAAAAGTGTCTAGGGATCAAGCATTTTTATGCGGATTTCTTGAGATTGAGATGTGGCTTTGTAATAAATTTATGATTTTATAAATTTATATGGATCCTTTTTGGTGCATTTCATAATTTGAATCAGGAACTGTGAATCAAATTCGAGTAAAAGATGAAAATCAGCTGTCAATATTTTCCCTATAAAAACATACAACGCATTGAAGACATTATTAGTGCTACTGTTTCCCTACTACTGATTAAAACCAACGTTATTATGGAGCAGCGACGTCATTTAAGCAGGGAAGAAATGCTCAGAGCCGTGGGAATGATAGAAGCTGGTTCCCGGCAACGTACTGTGGCTTTAGCTCTGAATACAAGTCAGAGTGTTATCAGTCGACTTTGGACACGTTACCGAAGCACTGGTACCGTGGCTGAGCGCCATGGAGGACGGTATCGCTGCACCACACGGAGACAAGACCGATACATTCAAATCTTAGCTCGAAGAGCTCCAACAATAACCGCCATGATGTTAGCCGTGAGGCTTCATCACTCTTCAGGGAACTTAATTAGCGACCAAACAGTCAGAAACCGCTTGCATGAAGTGAACCTTCATTCCCGAAGACCGCTACGGGTACCACCTATAGCAATGCACAATCGTAGGATTCGATATCAATGGGCTCTTGAACACAGAAATTGGGCAGAAGAACAATGGCGTTTCGTGTGCTTTTCTGATGAGTCTCGTTTTGGTATGAGACCGGATACAAGACGTATACGACACTGGAGAACCCCTGGACGCCAACAGCGATTAAAATCCTGCCAGGAAGTCCATCCTTATAGTGGTGGAACCATCATGGTATGGGCGGGTATTTGGATCGGCGGAAGAACTGAGTTGATTTGGATCAGAGGCAACCTCAACGCTCAAATTTATGCTGAGACGATTGTATCAGACGTCATCGTTCCTCTACAAGTGCAAATCGGTCCCTTATTTCAGTTAATGCATGATAATGCACGACCGCACACCGCAAGAGTTGTAAGACAGACTCTCGCCGCAGCTAACATCAATGTCCTGCCCTGGCCTGCTCAGTCGCCAGACTTGAACCCGATTGAGCATGCATGGGATATGCTACAGAGAAGAGCTCTGCCGAATATGGAGGGTATCCAGTCGCAAGAAGACCTTTTTTTGTTGTTGCAACGAACATGGGCGGCCATTCCACAGCGTGATTTGGATGAACTCATTTTGAGTATGCCAAACCGATGTTCTTGTGTTGTTAGTGTTCGCGGTAGAAACACGGATTATTAATTGTTTAAGTTACCCAATAAAATTTTAAAGAAAACTGTTATTTCAGTCTTTTTTTCGAACTTTAATGTTAGTGGTTCAAATGTCAAAAATCCCTTTATTAGGAAAATGGCAAATTTCTTTATTAATGCAAAGGTGACTTGGTTTATCGTTACTGTGACAAACGAAAACACTTTATTTGATGAATCCTTAAAGAAAATTTTAATTAATATCAATCAGGAGAAAAGTTATTGCAAAAATATATGTTGATCCCTAGACACTTTTGATGTGTGTATGTTTTGAATTTCTTTTTCGTTTATGAATGAGTGATAAGTATGAGGCATGCACTTTTGGATTTTCCAAACTATTTCAACATTATTTTGACAACCTTCTTCGAGATAAATAAAAATTGCTGTACTGGTCAAAAACAAGCGAGCGCGCCCGGCCATCAATGCTATGAAAATCCATTGTCGTGTTTAGCGGCCAAATTAATTAAGGCTTCTATGTAATCTGTTACTCGTTTTTATATTGTATCGTGATTATCCTGAACTGCATAAAGATTTTTATAGGTTTAAGATATTTTCGATTTAGGAAACGACAAAAAAATAAAGATATAATGTAGATTTTGCAGAAAATTACTATGAACATACATTATATTTAGGTACATCAATGCTATTAGGCACATTATTTTAACATGAAACTGTTTATTAAAGCTATGCCTCAATAAACTGGAATTTAATATTTTATGTTTAGTAAAACTAACACTTAATAATATTTGATGGGTTTTTTTATTGCTGAATGTGCCTACTCTTGACCTCGATCACGCCCGATGGAAAGCGATGTTATAAAGTTGTGTATCGTCTTTCTATAGGATTTCATTGATTAAAGGCCGATTTTTCAATAAAAACCTGATAGAATAATCTTTCGAGTTTTCTTCAACATCGTAAACAGTGCCGCTCATATTGCAAAAATATGTGAACCATCAATATCTGACAGTCATGTTTGAAAATGGAAATGTCAATATTAAGCGATATTTTTCTTTTTGTTAACTGAGCCGATTTCGACTATTCTGCCAGTATCAATTACCCATCTCAAAGTAGGTGAATGTGAGAATGGTATATTAACTTAAATATACATATAGGTTTATAAGCTGCCGAAGTGATGTCAGATATTTACGATCACAACGAAGTAGGTATCACGTTTTTCTGAATTTACCTGAGTAGACAGATATTTATACGCAAAACATATCCGTTATTATTGCATTGACACATATTCTTGAAGACGCTGCAGCATCCTATAATTTGGCGTCGTTTGACTCATCTGATAGATTTGGTGTTCCTTCAATGTCACATATTTGTGCTGCCATCAGTTGTATGTACTTTATTTATGGAAGACATGGTAGATATTATTTACCGTCATATATAATGGATGAAACATGAAATTAGATATTATTGCCGAGCTGTCCATAGTAATATATTTAATGCTCGTGACTGTACTATATAAAGTAATACAGCTGTGGCAAAAAGAAAAGTTCAGAATCAAAGACGAGACAATCTCCCTTAAGTTAAAGAGCACTAATATACTAGAATGTCTTACTAACAAGTACCTAACAATAAAATAAATTAAACGTAAACTAACGAGGTGTACTTGCAATGTCAATAAAGTTAGGATATCGGCTAGAGACACGACTATCGCATTAGCTTCAGATGAAGCAATTACACCGGATTGTTAAGATAAAACTAAACGACTACCTCGTTAGAATCCCTTCAAATAGAAGGTCTTACGGAATGGACATTGGCAAATATGAAGTTGCAAAAAGAACTAACTAGCACACTATAGAGAATGATACCATAAATAGTCCCAAGAAAAGAACAACAATAGAAGCATTTTTGAATGGGATGTATTTAATAGCATTATGGAGACACTAACATACACTAAACTAATAATAAAATGTATCACATTAAACACCCAGTGCTCTTCCTCCTCCCTCCTACTTGATCTATGCTGAGCCCGACAGGGTCAATTGTGACTAATATAATTATTTCCCTACCAACGATATAAATTATGGTACGCAATATAGAATTGAGAATTAAAACAGCTATAAAATTGTATATCAGCACTTTAAAATAAAAATACATCTATAATTTAAATATTATTACTTTAATATACATGAACCAAATTTCTGCGAGCAATTTGGTTAGTAGCGCTCGCCGGAAGCTACCGCGGCGTCGCTCGCTTCGTTCGCTCGGCTCGCGCACGGTTTGTCACAGTTCCAACCTAACCTAACCTAAATTCCCCATTTAGAATTGGCTGAAGCTTGACAAAAGATAATACAGAGATTGGCGACATTTATGAGACTTATTTTAATGCTCTGCTATACTAGACGTACGTAGACTTCAAATCATCGACGACAAAGTATTTTGTCTCCAGTTCTAACCTACAGCCCATTGAGACTCCTTCACGTCTTTTTTATTAACTATTTACCAGGAGTGCTTCATAAGACGCAATATAGAATTACATCCGCGTGTCATTTTGTGTCATTGCATGTCATAAAGATTATTCGATTATAACCGTTTAACCGTCGATGAGCGCTCGTTGCATGCAACGCCTCACAACTCTAGTGGCGCCAACAACGCGAAATTACCAACTTGATTTTATCAGTCATTCATCGTAGATCAATAAAATTTGAATCTTATGACGATAAATATATCATTCAGTTTTGTAAATACTGCAGTTTAGCAACAGCAAAGTTATGTTGGCTAGAGTTTATGCGAGCTGACTCCGCTGTTGGATCCGCACAAAGTGTTGGCTCATTTCAAAGTGACCAGTCATACAAATTGCACATTAAACGACGATTTAAACCGTGCCTTTCCTTTTACAATTCGTCATTCCGTCTCGTGTGCTTTACAACGGGATGGCGCGAATTGAACTCAGTTTTGCAAATTGTTTTTGTACGTGTATCGAGAGCTGATCAATCGATTTGAATCGATTCCGTATTGGTATCGATGCACGTCTTTGATGTTAGAGCTGCAACATTGATTCCTTATTCGATAAATTATAAAGTGAAAACTGTGTTGGTTTTGTGCGCCGTTTAAAGCGTGCGATGAATTTGATGGATGTTCTATGCTTGCACGTAGACGAGATTGATATCACAAAATGCAAATAATTTGAACATTTTATTTGACAGAGTTTTTTTTGCCATAACTCTTCGTACTGAGTAGACTCTCCATCAAATGTGATTATGTACGTAATTTGTAAACGCACATATATGTAACCACTTCATCATACCCAACTGTATGGGCCAAAAGCTGCTAAGGTTATATCGTCTGATTTATAGCGAGAACTCTCCGTGACAAGATAAGACATAACTCACTGTTTAACGACCGCTCAGATTGACAAGTCTTTACGTCATTAGTACAGAGTACGCTAAAAGATTTCTCAAATTGTTGGACTTTAATTTCGTTTTCTATACTATTTTGTTGGTGAAATAGACTATTCTTCAACGGCACTATTAAGTATCTGTAAATGCCCGTAAATTTAAGTTTCTAATTTTCTCCGTTTTCTTAATGATCTTAGTTTTAATTAAGTTGTGCTTACATTGTCGGCGCCATCTTTAAATTATCGATAAACTTAATTAAAATAACACTTTGGAAAGTCTTGTAAATTGTTGTTGTAAAATTATCTATTCATCATTTAATTCATCATCAAGTGTACGCTAAAGTGAAATCACAACAGCTGCGTTTTCGATATGTTCTCGCTTTTTAACTTTGTATAAACGACACGCAAGCTCAACTTAAGTTTTTACGACCTACCTACGAATGTAAGTATCAATCAATATCGATTTTGTAACCAAACTGGATACACTACTGAATCATACCAAGATGATCAACAAATATTGGATATACAAATCCTTTCAGTTATCTGACCTGCCTAAGATATGTAACTGTTTCGATGCATAGACAAATGGTCGCGCTACATCAATGTTTTGCTTCTACAAACATTTAGACTTCAGACGTAGCACCTCAAAATCAGCCGTTCACCTCACTCTTACCATAATTCACAAAGCACTTAACGAGATTTTGTCTCCAACATGCTAATTCTACGACCTACTTCAAATCAGTACCGATATAATTCCGTTTTAGTATCGATATGCAGGGATAATCTCTTCTCGATACTTTACTACCAACCTACATTTGCAGTCGATAAAGTTCTTCGTTCGTTTTATCATTCTCAAATTGTCAGGTCATAAAATTGAAATTCGGTGTTTAAAATATTTTGACAACTGCAAATGTTATTTGGTTTTCGAGAAACTGTCAACGGTGCGTCAAAATAAAGGTGTGTTTATACAATACTTTACGGCTACTGTTGATCGATTTAGTATTGGGATTATTTAACTTTATTTTATAGACGTGGCGACATATTGCATGTGGGAATCGCTACTCAAAATATTTCTTGTGAGGCCGATAAAATCGTTTACAAAGTCAACGTAAATAAAGTCATAAAAAGTATTTTAAATATGCAGATGAAGGAAGCAGTAAAATTAACAGGTACTGTGAGGCGTAACCACAGGCGTAACTTGCAATCATTCAGTGATACATGTTAAGTGAATGCATAGGAATGGAACTAAAGAAGTTGAATAATTAAACTAGATTAAATTTCCTTCACTGTGGAAGCAGATTTATTCTATAAAGCGTCAGTTGTTGTTTATGGCAGTTCGATTTGACTGACGGTGTCTGCGGAACAAAATCCATTCAATAGATTGCTTCAAAGAATTGATTTTTCTTTGATACCTGTGGGTTTATATGCCAAATTTACCACCCTGATGAGTTAGGTGCATCTGAATGATCGTCAATTTAGACCAGCTTGACGCCAGTATTCGCCACAACTGAGAGATTCCCTCGAGACGACTGACCCCCAAATATTGAATGTATTGTACAAACTTATTAGCACTCAGCATATCCCCTTGACCGTCACGCGCTCAGCGTGGTAACTGGCTCCAATTGTCACGCCCATTTTGGGTTGTCCGAGACCACCCACGAAGCCTGACCATATGAGATTAAAACGGTAATATCTTATAAGATTCTTATTGGAGCTGTTTATAAAGCGTATGTGGTTGGAATCGTTATAAAACAAGCTAACACAATAAAAATGGATAGCTACATGTTTGTTTCGTAATGTATTGTTTATTTTAATGTAAAATCACGGGAAAGGGGGCTTTTCCCCATTACCGTGAAAGAGAAATTTATTGAAGACAATTGGAAAGTGGTGGATTTTTTAAAATATTTTTTAAATATTGTGTCACTAATATAGTTTAATTTAAAAAATAACCCCACACGCCCCCTTTTATTATATTTAAATTAAAAATAAAACTAATTACTTACTTGAATGACAAAGCTCAACTAGCTGGCGTGACGGGTAGGTTTTTTCACAACAGACGGCGGTATTTCTGCGTATTTAGCGAGCACACATAATAAACAAAAGGCACTGGCACTAGCTCATCTATTGTTTTATCGTGTAGACAAAAGCAAACAGAGACTCCACTAGTAAAATTGTTTATTTTTTATCAAATTTCACACCACGCACTGACAACGATTAGCACAAAACAATACACTAAAAACATTGGATCACAGTTTTTATTACGTTGCACTTTATTGAAATCTGAATCTACAATAGTCTTTATCATGTTATTTACTAGTGGGAAAACACAACACAAAGACTTGTTGACTACCGAAAATAAACTAAAACGAAATAAAATCGAAATAAAACAATTGCCGTCCGCCATATTTGCAGCGGTGGTCGAACTGAATAAAAGAATGAAACATTACGGCACAAAACTGTTCTACGATGTTTAGCATGTGAGATTGAACGTCTTTGTTCATTTATAGATTAAATATTTAGACCTGGAACGCAATAGTATACACAGATTATTAATACAAATATCAGTCAAATAGACGTGAGGTAGTGATAAAGCTTATTTAGCTGACTTGGCGAATAGAGAGCTGATTTTTACTCCGCTCATTCAGTGGAGTTGACGGTCGAGGGGTTAGGAATGCAAGCAATTCTAAACTTCTTAGAATAACTATTTACGATAACGACACTTCGAATCCTATAGCATAGACAAATTATATCATTATCGCCCGGGCTTCCCCTCCGTTTCAGCTGATAGGACTAATTCTCCGTATCCATTGTTATGTCTACTGATACCCGCCATTTGTAATAGATATCTTTATTACCACCAAGTGTATATATAGGGTGTCTCAATAAGAGTGCACTTTTTATGTGTCACTTTTTAGTGTTCTACTCTGTACATCTGAACTTTGACAGCTGTAACCTATGTTAGTTCCGATTATTATAAATGAAGCGCTACACAAAAGAAGGACACGTTATCATTGTGAAAACCTATTACAAAAATGTGGAAAATGAGGCCGGAATTGCACTGTCTGTGAACGACATTCGTTACAGGACATCATAACGGGTTTCTTATGGCCTCAACTGGACGGCATGGATCTGGACGACATGTGGTTTCAGCAGGAGGCGCCACCGGTCACAACGCGCATGAAACATTCGATTTATTGCAGCAACAATTTCCAGACAAATCATTGTCAAAAATTCATCGAAAATTTTATGAAAAGAGCATCAGAGCTTGTCCTCAGACCTATGGGATATTTTATTCCATACTTAATCGGAACATGTCTACTTTAAATGCGATAAAAATCATAACTCTCTAAAAAAATACGTGTTTTTATTCTAAAATGAAAAATTGCACTCTTACTGAGACAACTTACCATTATAAGACACTGTTGTTACGTGAAATGTGTGGGCGTGGATAAAAATAGACCATCACCTGAAAAAAATGACGTCACCACGTCATCACCATCACGTGAAATTGGAGTACGGAAATCGGTTGTCATGGTATAGGCATGTGATGTGGAGGAATGCGGAAAATGTCGTGAGGAAAGTTTTGAGTATGAATTTTGATGGCTATAAGAGTAGGCGAAGACCAAAGAAACCATGGATGGACTGTGTGAAAGATGATATATGGCTAGAAAGGGGGTGACTACCGAGATGACGACTAATAGAGAAGTATGGAAAAAACGGACAGTTAAGGGCAGGAGAATGATGACTTGAAATTTGAGAAATCATCACTAAGTTAGTTACTTATGTAACTTAGTTATTATTATTTATAGGGAGAGGTATATTTTCAATTGAGTGCCTAAAATACAATAGACGACGTATGTTTAGTAACTTAATCCACTTGAATCCACGTGTCCAGCTTCGCAACAAGTCAATCGTAATCCTGAGAATGTCTCGTTGAGAGGTGAAACACGTGTCGATTTCTTACAGGGTTCTTTATAACTCTTTAAGAACAGTTAAGCGGATTAAGTTACTAAATATACGTCGTCTATTGTATTTTATAACGGATTTCCGCAAAGTCATGCCTGAGTCAATTAACTATTGAGTGTCTGCACAGGTACCCCATGTTTTTTTCCTGAGTATGTAATGAGTATAAGTTATTTTTCAAAGTAGTAGGTAAGTACTTTACTTACTTACTTTCTCAAACAGACGAAGAGCACTGACAATGTAGCACCGTCTGGTGCTACATTGTGATAAGATGATGTTTTTCCGGAGATGTACTTAATGTACTTATTAAACAAAAGCAATACCTAGTTCTACTTTAATTCTATCAATCTGCCTATATAGCTGCCTAGCCTTTTCCCAACTATATTGGGGTCGGCTTCCAGTCTAACCAGATGTAGCTGAATACCAATATTTAACATGGAGTACCTATCTGACCTCCACAACCCAGTAACTGGGTACCTAATACGATATAAGATTGTTTGTCAGACTTTCGGGCTTCTGACGACCCGTAACGACTGTCAAAGATTTATAAATGACAGCCGGGACCAACTGCTTAACGTCCTTTTCCAGGCACGGCGGAGTCTTGGTATTAAGATGGTCATAAATCCACAGACCAACCCCGGCAAGCGTAGCTTAACCTGATTGATCGACCCGTGCGGCTGTTATTACTTAGCCACGAGTTCAAGAATCTCCAATAGAATGGCTAAGATTGCTGAAAACACAAAAAATTCTGAAACAAAAGAAGACATCAAATACTACTAAGTACTCCAATATCTTGAAGTAACCGGAATAGGAACCCGGTGAGTGAATGATTCATTTAAAATGAATCGAAGATCGGTGAAGGCATTCGTTTTGCGTTTAGATTTAGATGCTTCAGCTGTGGGTGGCGGGTGTAGTGTCTATTTAGTGCTTGAACTAATAAGTTGGGGCTACAATGGCTAAGTAGTGAGTTTGGTTCTAATGATAGTTACGTTGTTATCTTAGATCCATCTGATCTACTTCAGTCCGTGGATGTTTGATGTAGAATAACTTAAGATTCCTGTTGTCATAGATTTACATCAAACAAGAATTTCAGGGACAGTTATGTATTTACGAGTACATAACTCAATTTCATGCCTCGTTTATCTTTTAAAGACAGAAGGAAAAGGTTTCCTTCGTAGAGAATATCGAATAAATTTTCGGTTAAAGTGACTCAGGAAAGATATAAAAAAGTATGATTGATCATATATATCTGTTACCTCGCAAAATATTCTTAAAATAACATCATTTATCACATTATTAATAAAATCCATCCATCGTCTGGTAAAACAACACAATAAACCATTGAGTTACGTAGTACATTTAACTTAATGCAATAAACCAACTAATAAAGCCGTCAAACGTTTCGCGAATAAAAAGATTAATAATTCAATAACATCTTCATAAACTACAATAAAAGTGTAACAAAAAACCTGCATAAAACTGATTTATTAGTTCGCAACTAAAAAGTAGCTTTATTAACACTATTAATACATTTCCACGAAGTATCGAGTACTATCATAGATTTTTTCTACGTTATTTACGATGCCACAATACGTAAATCTTACAAGTACTTTAATATATTCGCGCTGTGAGACGATCAAAAGAAATAATTCATAACTCTGTAAAGACTAGTCTTCACTGAACAGTATCCCGGGATCCGGGATTAGGAATCTTGTAGGCAACTCGTAAAAGGGGATATAACGTAGCCGTGTGTTGGAAATCCGATATTTGTTTATCCTTTTATTGCAGTTTATAGCTATTTAAGGATTATTCGAATGGAAGAGTATTTTAGTATCATCTGTACGCGATTTGGTTGAGCTTGCAATATTTTTATAGCTGTAGGGTTGGTTATAATAACAGACAAAGACATATCAATAAAACGTGTAATTTATTCTGAAATATCGTTTTATGATAGCAGCTGTTTTACCGACTCGAACCAATATGTACTTGGGAAACATATATCATGAATGGAGATTATTGCGAGCTTAAGCATTCTATTACCGAGCTTTAGATTATAAAACATATTATTTAAATAACCAGCAGAGATAATTAAATTTACGAAAACATACTTTATTTAAATGAATAATACCAACCTATTATTGTCCCAATTCAGGGCAAAGGCCTCTTCTCATACTGAGAAGGAACAAGTATTGATTACCACTCTTGCTCAATAAGTTTCAATATGAGTCGGGGTTTTTTTTTTTGGGTTTTTGTATGAACTATTGAAATTTGGACAGGATAATGTCGGCTAATAAGCAATGATCAGTAAATATCCCGGGGTAAAAATAATTAACTCAACAAGTCTGTACCTAGCCTTTGTTCTACTCCATTTTATTTGTTTGTTTACAACATGGTCTCTTTCGTTTCATGTCGCTTTCGCAATTTCTACTGAAAGTTCATTCATAGAAGAGCAATGTGTATTCAATGTGGGAAAAGATTTATTTTGTTTACACATTATGCTCATCTGATTTATAAGTTTGTATCTCAATTCCGATGAAAGATGTGCTCGTATAACTTTCTGCAAAATATAAGACGGAATTAGACTGGAAGTTTCCTCTCGTAATGTCAGTACACAAATTAATGTCCTGCTCAATATGGATTTCCATATTTGTTCTAGTTACAAAGTTTACGATATGGCACCACCTTAATTTTGACTTTCCTGCTGCTCATCTTCAGAAAAATCCATGCATTTTCTCATTTCATTAATACAGGGTATTAGGCAGACGGTTGACGAATACATACGAAAATGGCGGATCCGTGGGGCCGTCTGCTGCGTGTTTAGGCCCATTAACAAGACCCAGGAAACACGGTATTTTTTTTAACTTTTATTCGCAATTCGTCGTAGCTCAAACTTCAAACGTCAATAATTTCATTTAAAAATAACAAAACGGGCAGCATTTTATTTTCAATTAAAATGAATTACTAACAAGCAAATTTTTTTTACATGTTTGATTCTACAATTATTTTAGATAAAATAAAATGCTGCCCGTTTTGTTATTTTTAAATGAAATGACTGACGTTTGAAGTTTGACTAACGACAAATTACGCTTAAATAATAATAAAAAAACATTTAAAAAACCTCAAACTCAAATAATTTATTTCGATTAAACCATTCACAGGCACTTTGGAATTGTAAAGAGGTCGATCAGTCACAAAGATGAAGCTATGTAGTTCCCATTCCAAAGCGTAGTAAGTTCGTATGGAGAAGAATGGGCAAGAAACTCCATGGACACATATATAGAAGAAAATAGACTACACACAATATAAGAGAATAGAGCCAAAACATACACCTGTTTTCAGCAAACCTATCATAGACTAGATCGAACAGAGCTATTGTTAGCATATTTAAGTAGATCAACTCTAATATTTCCAAACACTTTCTGAATGGTTCCCATAAGTAATCCGAAATTGAACTTTATTCAATTCACAGTTACGACCACCCGATATTCCTAAACAATGGAACCCAGAAAGTGCTAATTTTTATACGATAGAAATTCAGAAATCCATTATATAAGAAAGTGCTGATATTGACACAACAAACAAAACATCATCAATAGAACAAATACCGAAGCTCAGAGTCATGACTGACTCGGGTTCGATTTGATTAAGAGATTTAACACAGTCAATATTAACTAATAAATTTCGTAACACTGACTTCATTGATAATGTAAATGATAATGAACCTTATACCATTGATACCAAAGTTAACAATTACGAAAATAAAGAAGTAAGAGGCGAGGTGGCAATAGAAATTTTTCATAATGTTTACGAAAACGGACTGACGGTGAGTGAGGATCGATTAGTTAGTGAGTTCTTTAAGTAGCAATTAAAATGGAAGGCGATTAGATAACATGTGGTATTTGGAACTTGGGAACAGATGTTGGATTCTGATAACTGTTAATCCAAAATCTTGGGATTTCTTGGGAAACTGATTCCAGGCAGCATTATTGCATAATTTTTGTATTTTTCATGTCAATTTATAATTATTTTCAACCCATTCTGGGATAGGATCTAAGTTTGAATTATGGAATGTTATTCACCAGATACTTGTTTGCTATTGTGTAACAGTATTCACATTTCAAACGAAAGTTTTCAGGGTTTCCAAAAACTCTTAAGTATTGACAACGAATCATAAAGACACTTAACTAAACCGAGTACAATATGGTATATATATATAACACTCGTAGCATTAAGTTAGGCTTAACTTCAAAAACTCAAATCGGTAGCGGTGTTAAAGAGGTAGGATATAAGTACCTACAATATGAATACAAGTACATCATACATCTCAATATTTTCACAATTGTTAAACCTGTACGTGAAGACAATATGGAGTGATCTGTTAGCAACTCTTACCTGTTAGTAAACATGTCTTTCAGTAGAACCATTAAGAGGCGAGCGGAACTGACGGAGTCCAAACAAAGAGGCACAACAAGATACTGCAGATGATTGAAATACACATACGCTTCTTTGTGTACACCCAGCCTTTAATGGAAAAGAGAATTGTGGGATAGTAATAGTATTTTGATACAGTTCAATATCTTTAGTTGACATCAACTTACTTTGTGATGTTTTGAAATGTTATGAATGAGAAAAAGGTTTATCACATTATCACCCATGAAATTGTTGGTGGACCAACCATTTCAAAGTTTGATAATTCCAATGTTTGACATAAAGCTCCAGCTAGCCAAGCAACTCGTAAAAAAAACATATTTGACAAACTTATATGGATAAGTTAAACTGAATAATTTGTTCTCAAATACGCATACATGCCATAAACGCCGACGGATTTTACAAACCCGCATTTCTCTAAAATCGTAATTTGTAGGTTTAACCACTGGAACCTCTAAGTTTCTCAAAAACCTTTGTTTATGCATTGCTTTAATTTCCCTAAGTCAGCTTTATTTTCTTACATCATGTCAAAATCAAGTGTTTTATTATAATATGTGTCAAGTTTTACAACTTGTCTGCTGGAAGTTTCAATAATCCTCAAAATTAAGAAACCATGATTTGTTACAATAATAGGATAAACGTCAATGACTCACTAACTTCTAAATCTATTACAAAATTCGTTAAATATTTTTATGGTTAACGTTAAATATAAACAAGCTGAACTTCAAGATCTTAATACTGAACATTTGCATTTCTATAATCTCCTATTTGAATATTTGGTACAAAAAGTTACTTTCAAAGTCAAATTTATTTTTATTTGTATCAATAAAATTAATTTTATTAATTTGGTGGAGTTCAAAATTACTTAATTTGAGATTAGCGGTAACACAAACATATAAGTTGAGTTCAATGGTGAGAACTTTATAATCAGAGAAAATACAAAGTGGTTATAGATTTGAAATTGAAACCACAGATCTTTTCTCCCAATAACCTCAATTCAGAAAGGACTGAACATGACTTCCTCAAATCTGTGTGATAATTACCTGTCACTATGTCTGAATTGCAAAAGCTCCTAGCTAATGTTTATCATAGTTATTACCACCTATAACTTCATTCAGTCCTAGTACCTAAGTATAAGATTTACTGGTGCAAAGACCTCCGACCTTTAAGTGAATTATGACCGGCTGTTACTTAATAACTTAATCATAACAATGTCCATGCAATCCACGTATTGCTTTTGCGTGATATTTATTTAATAACACGTGTTAGTTATTATGATCGTATCCGGCAGTGGCTGTCAATGATTTATTGATTTCGTAATCTGTTTATGTTTTGAATTCACACTGCAACAGGGAAACGTGCTTCCGTGGCGCACTAGCTGTCAGTTTGGAACGCAAGACTATGAATTGTGGTTGATTCTTCAATGGATCGTATTGTTGATTATTTACCTAGGGGATTTACCAGTCATTATGTCTTGTTCATCATGAGTTTCATCCATATTTTTTTTGATAATATCTATTAATAGTTTATCAAGAAAAAAATTGCTAAAAGTCACCCAAAGGGCAATGGAGAGGGCTATGCTTGGAGTTTCCCTACGTGATCGAATCAGAAATGAAGAGATCCGTAGGAGAACCAAGGTAACCGACATAGCTCGAAGAAATGCCAAACTTAAGTGGCAATGGGCAGGGCACATTGCTCGTAGAACAAATGGCCGATGGGGCCGAAAGGTTCTGGAGTGGCGACCGCGTACTGGAAGATGAAGCGTTGAAAGGCCTCCCACAAGATGGACCGATGACCTTGTGAAGGCCGCAGGGATCCGATGGATGCGGGAAGCATAAAATCGGTTAAAGTGGCGGTGCTTGGGGGAGGCCTATGTTCAGCAGTGGACGTCTTTTGGCTGAAATGATGATGATGAAGAAAAATTGGTTATGCAGCATCAAATCATTCCTCAATTTAGTCAAAGTAGTTCCTCAGTTTACCGTTAAATCCATCGAAACTGGCTTCAACGATCCACAGATTCATCTTGCAATATCCCTACCAATAAATCAGAAGTCGTGTACTGATCTGAGAATGACCCACAATCGTATCGCACAAACTTCCTCGGAATGACAGGTCGACACACTGTTTTCCATCCTACCGAAATCAGCACGGCAATAAATGATAGAAATAATTTATTACATCATTGGGATAAGATTTATATTAACATTAGACCACCAACAAACACATAAACATTAATTACATATGTCGTGCCTAGATTTATTGCGGCGTTCTCGTTCTAAGAAACAATATGTACAACAATAGATTTGGTACTGAATGCGTATCATGTGTTTGGAGATGCAGATACCATTAATTTGAAGAAGTAGATAGTCGATCAGTTGGCAAGATGTCATTACAATTACAAGAACTTTGAATAACTGCAAAGTAAAATACTGATGATGTGATTGCGACAGATGCTCTATTTGAGGTTGTTAAATTAGCAAAGACCAGGAAACCAAACAATAACAATGTCCCAACTAAGAACACTAGATCGAAAAACTCATCTTATATGCAAGAATGGGTCTTGACGTCGAACATGGTCACGCAATCATGGTTTCGTGAAATCATGTCATGAAAAGTTAGGAAAAGTAAAATGTATCATTCACTAGTTTGTCTGCTCGAGAATCCTCTACGCCTTATTGAAAAAGTAATAAAACAGCAGCAACAGCATAATCAGCGTTTAATATTCCCACTGGTTCCCCACAGGCCTCCCGTCTGTGAGAGGGAGTGGGTCTATGTGCCATATTCACCACGCGGGCCCAGTGCGGATTGGTGCTTATAAAGAGGTTTTGCCAATAATACCTATTTCATCAATTATTGTAATATTTATCAGTAATATTATTATCATAACAGTACCTACTGCACATAATAGTCATAAAAATTTTAACGTGTGAAAATAATGACTTGAGAGCAGTAATTATCTAATTATTATGTCAGAAGTTGGTTAGTTTATGACCCAAGAGCTGTAAACATGACAATGCTTGTCATTTACCGGTGAATACTAACAATCAATCTTTGACGTGCCGATAAACATTTTATGGATTTGTAATGGAGGAAACAATAAATGATTACTTGTTTGAGTGTAAAACATTTGTAGACTTATCGTTTTGTGCTTTGCTGGATAGATAAATAAAAAGGAAGTTTGGCGAGGTTAATGTTAAAGTTTCTTACGTTGTAATTCCCTCTTCATAATTGACTGAAAGGCTACTGAATTTTATGTCTTTTAACTAGGTATTGTGTATTTAGACAGTGGTTTTAGGTCTACCTGAGACTGCATTAGCTCATAAAAAACATACGTAGACGTCTGCGAAGGTTTTTTAAGTGTTAATTTATCTGGCATCGTTTTATGTCAGAATAACTCACTAGACAACTTGGTTCCTGAAGAAAATTGTCTGATAGACGGCGTCGTCATTACCACCTATCACCTAAAGTCTCTTGAACTTTTCATGATACCTATATAAAACAGTATCTATAAAAGTTTATCATGCATTCAACTATTTCCTCAAGATACTAAACTATTGATAAACTTGAACTTGACTCAGGACTACGCTTGAACTGAGGTTAGCTATGTTAGCGGTTGTTGACTGAAACATAAAATGTTTACTGCCATTGCGTCAAATTACAACAATCGTAAAGTTAAGAATTCCATCTCATTTAACGTTACCTTTACCGTTTGTCATATCGTTGTCATATTAATTTTCATGCAAATGAATCACTTTGAGTTTAAATAAATTGTTTGTCGGTAACTGTTCATGTAGTATGAATACTTAGTATCTGTGGTTGTTCTCAGGAAGGAAGGAATTTCACATAAAACTCGATGTCGCTAAGTCTTACAAGTTAATTTTTGGATACAATGTAAAAATCCAGTTACCTTTTCTAGCTGGTCACAAAATTGATTGAATGGAAAGAAAAACAAAATACGTTTACTTGCGGTAACATGACGTCATCATCATCTGCCTAGCCTTTTTCCCAACTGAGTTGGGTCAGCTGTGTTGGGGTATTTTACAAACAGCGACTCCCTATCCGACCTTCACACCCTAATTACTGGGTAATACGATACCCTTTGGCTACCTATTTGAAGTAATTCTATTGCTTTGCGTTTGGCAGAACCTAATATTAAGTAGGTTAGGTTCTCATTTTACCGCATGAGCCCGTAGGGCCCAGTACCTCTTATAACGAACTCTAGTTGAGTTGGAAACCCTTGAAGCCAACGCCATAGATGTATAGACTATAGACTGAAGAAGCGAAAGCTGAAATTATTCCTTAACATGTGAATTTTGAACGCTAAAAAATAGCGCGCTTCATTCACGAGTAACCAAACGAAATCAATAAGTAACTGATAACTCTAGAACTAAACCACCACAGTATATAAATGGTACAGAATTACAGATCACTGTTTCCCAATATGAAAACAAACAGGCCCAAATAAGCACACGAATTGAACATGTCCAAAATAGAGCGGGCTTTAAAACGTGTTGTAAATACATGTCGGTAGATCGGGCCTGATTGAAATATGGATGCAATGCGCCCGCGCGGTATTTGAGGAAAGATTGGTTCGGGGAAGAGATGCGGTGTCGTGTTTGAGAGTTTGTGCCTACGTGACGAAGGTCCTTGGGAGCTTTGGGTTCCTAAAACTTTTAAACAACACCATCATTTCAGCCGAAAGACGTCCACTGCTAGACATAGGCCTCCCCCAAGCACATGTTGGAAACTTATTGGAGGAATTCAATAATTCTATTAGAATTAGTCTTTAAGAGTACACAAAGTGTACACATGAAACAGACGGGCGATAACTCAAATAAAATCCAATCGTTAATGAATCTGAAAGGTTCGGAGAAATGAAAAAACTTGACTTGGTCAAGGCACAATGGTACCAAGTTATTAGTAGGTATCAGTGGTAACTTAGGGTACTAAGGTAAGATTCTAGGCTAAGTAGCTACTGCTTTAGTTTTGTAGATATACATGTCCATTTTGATAACAGAATGTTTCTCCGTGCCTCAATATAAAATTAGCAACTCATTTGAAATATCGCAACATGTAACACTCAACTGACAGAGATGTTACTAACTTACTATATTTGTTTACCTACAAGTTTAGTGTGATCTTTAAACCCATGAAGTAATACTATTCAAGCAAAAAGCACAAACACTTTTACGTCATCATACCATACTTGTTCCAAATGACGCGTCTGCGGGCTTTAATCTTTGTAGAAAGGAAGATAGATTTTCAATGAACGCGGAGAGTTTGTGTTACCGCTGCCGTATTTATTCATTTACTTAATTCCGTAATGAACTACTATTACACGTGTTCTTACGAACGAGGTTACTACTGATTCTTATACTATTTGTATATTAGCGGTGCAGTCTAGTCCTAGGTTATTATTTTCTTGCATTGCTGTTGGTACATCGATTTAAAACCGCTAAGGGTTAAGTGTTTAACTCAATTATTTCAAAACCACAAATGTATCAAATCAATGAAAAAACTTCTTAATACTTTCTAAATTAACAGTGAAAAGCGGAAACCCTTTTACTAAGACTAACGTCAATTTCTGCTTTATCATCACTTAAAGCAATTTCCTTACAAACCGCTTCATTTCTAAAGGTCATGTCCCTTTCATAGCCCTTGTCAACAGTAAAAACATTATTACCAATATATTCCGTATTGACATTAACGAATACGGCACTGAAGCACCAATAACCAACACACATCCTATCAAAACCAGCAGTGAAAGTGCTTCAACAATTCCCATCGATAAAGTTCCTTATTAGAACATCATAAATTCTATTACATCGCTGGTATTATTTTTATTGCGAAGGTTTAGCCTTAAGGTCGTAAAGGGGGTTATTACGTTCTAGTTCACATTTACTTTCATTGATTTGTATGTGAATGTTTACGTTTTCTGTAATAACGATTTATTTGCGGAAGTGGCTCAGGTCTGAGAGCAAAGCCGGTAGGATTCGAAATGTACTATAAATTGTATTGTATTGGAAATTTGGATTGAGCTTTAGCTATTCGTATCGATCTTTATGTTAGTGGCTATTGTGATGGTTTATGGAAAATGTTTTCCTATTGCCTATATGTAGGGTAGTGGCACCAATAGATGAACGACCCCCAATAGATGAACGACCGACCGAAAAATTAAAAAATATAAAAAACCCCGCTAGATACATGTCTGCAATATTTTTTTCAAGCTATGGTAACATATTTTCTACCCGATAACATAACAACTTTGGCAGTGACAACTCAGGTGCGCTCGCAGTCTGCCATTGTGTGAGCGCTTTCCGCCGAAAATCAGTTTTATATGGAAACCTACTTAAGGAAAGTGCCCTCCTAATTTAAGAATTTTGTCAGCTTAAAGAAAGAATTAATGATAGATTTCAGTGGATTTGGTTAGAATAAAATCTTGTTATATCTGGCTTTGAGTATATTGATAGTTTTAAACATTATTTACCGTATTTTTAGAGAAATTTACTGTTCAAGTAATGGATTCAATTTTGTTTGCTTGATCCAATAGATGAACGGCGTTCAGGTAATGGTGTAAAGGCATATTTTTACAGCTATCATTACTTATAAACTCACGATTATAGACCAAAACAAATCAACTCAAATGAATTTTAATAAATGTATGAACTTAGTTACCAAAAGTTGAACACATTATTTTAGTGTTTTTGATTATTTTTAAGGCTTTATTTTAGTATGAAATCTTGTACTGTTCATCTTTAGGATTCATGCCCAAAATTTGAACTAAGGAATATGTTCATATTTTATTCGTTCAAATTTTGGGTTTCGTGCCATAAGCTGAACGCTGAAGTGATTTTATTCGTTCATTTTGTGGTTCTTTACCTAATCCAAAAAATGAACGAATTGAATTGTTGTTAATCGTCTTCAGATGATGCACTCAAATCCTAAACCTTCCAAAACCTTCAGCTAAATAGACGAACTGTATTCCTTAACACAGTCCGTATTCCGTATTGTGGTGAAGGTCACTTTTCAAGACCTGCAGCGAGTGGCAAAGACCTGTCTATTGGGCAGAGCCAGTTTGCGAAACTGGAGACCGAAGATGGCAGAATCGTATCCGTCAACCTGAACTACTGAGAGAGGTCGAGAGGTACTATACACGTCAACCATTTACCCTGTCACGAAACTGGCAAACCACCCAAGAGCTAGATTTACCCGACAGTATACCGAAGACATCCCGGACGTCAGCTAGTACGAGAGTAGGATATCTCTGAAGCAGCTTAAGAACAACAAGGCGCCAGGTGATGGCGGAATTACGGCCTGAAGGCCGATGGAAAACCCATTCTTAAGGCCCTCCAGAAGTTGTTGACTACAAGCTGCTTTCAAGAGTCATCGCGAATCGTCTCGCGCGCTGGTTTGACGACTTCAAGCCTCCCAGATTCCCAAAAAGCTTTAGCACCGTAGACCGAAGAGTATAAACTGCCTCTCTGCTTAGCATTTGTGAATTACGAGTGCGTGTTGCCAGTGATGACCTAATAAGGCACTGAAACGTAGTCGCTCACAATGGGTCTCATAAGCAAGCTGAAAGTCACCCAAAGGGCATTGGAGAGGGCTATTTTTGGAGTTTATTTACGTGATCGAATCAGAAATGAAAAGATCAGTAGGAAAACCAAGGTAACCGACATACCCCGCAGAATTACCAAACTTAAGCAGCAGTGGGCAGGGCACATTGCTCGCTGAATGGGGCCGAAAGGTTCTGGATTTGCGACCGCGTACGGAAGACATAGCGTTGGAAGCCCGCCCCCACAAGGTGGACCGATGTCGGTAATATTAAAATGCTAGTTCAAGTAAAGGGTCCAAAATGTTCATAATTAGGGCTCAGTGTTCAACTATAGGGGTAAATCCCATTTTTTTGTACAAAAAGCAACTTATAAAAATAAATTGTAGATCTAGACGGATCTTTTTTTAATCAGTCACATCCTGAGGATTATGGCCTAATTTAAAAAAATCAAAAATGCATGAATGTCATGAAATAACTGAGTTACAGCTATTTAAAGTTGTCAAAAAAGCTTAATCGTTCATTTATTGGTGCCACTACCCTATGTTGACGAAGACGTTTTAAATTCAATCGTAAATAAAATCTATAGTGGTGTCGTTTTCCATGTTGAAGAGATTTTTTTTTCTCTTAATTAAGACGTTATGGTTGCCAAACAACTTGTTGATGATAAAGATAATATAAGCAATAAAATATACTTAGAATAGTCTTTAATAAAGATCGTGCCGATATCGGAACAGTTTAGGGAATGCTGTTTAAATTGGTGCATATTACTAAATTCTCTGGATAGGTAGATACCTACTTTCAAACTGCAGCCAACGAAATCAGAAGTATTGCCAATAGTTACCCATTACGGGCTTCATAAATATAACAAAAGCGACTGCTACCAATTACCGTCGAGACAATGTCACCACACGGATTTGAACATGTTTCGTTATGGAACAGAACCTACAGTTGACAGCCTTTAATGTTCCGTTACTAAGGAACATGATTTATTGGACACTTTGATTATTTGAATTAAATCTTTGTTAATAATGCTTTGTAATGATGTTAATTTTTGTTTCTAATAGGATGAGAAAACAAAGTAAATATTATTTAGTTCCTAGCAGCGTAAACAAGTGAGAGTTAAGACAGACGAGACGAGAATTTAGATGAGGACGTCAGCAAAATCATACGGTGCAGTTGTTAAACCTTAATTGCAGAGCACTTGACAGTGTAGGTTTTAATAAGTTATAAGACTTATAAGGGTCAAATGTGCGTAAGAAAATTATAACTAGAAGAATCATAATACAGATGATGATCATCTAAGAGCTGAGCATTAAATAAAATATTCTAACAGAACGAAGTTCAACAGTGTTATTCAAATTTTCAAACACACTAACACAATGATGCTATAACTCTAGCAGTGATTATTGAAAACTCCTAATAAAGCATTGGAACTGACAAGCCTGAAGATAAATCACTTGCCTTTGCAGGAATCGGATACTAATTATTCAAAATTAGGGCTAACCAAATGCGGAGATCACATCATTTGACATTCACGAAGCTGTTCAATTATCAAATTATGCACCGAGTGACGGTGCATATAATCTATAAACAGATCTGATTTTGCTGACTTATGCAAATTTTACAGTTGTACGATAATTTTGCAATAATGTTAATAGTGAACAAGCTATGAATGTTAATTTGTGGCGTGTAATAGGATTTCCTTTATGCATCAAGTTTGCAGCAAGAACTTTGAGACCGCCCTGATTTGATAATTCGAAAGGACGTAAATACTAGTATAACTCAGAACAGGAGAATGATTTACGTTTGTATTCAATGCTTAGAGCAATACGACAAGCAAATGAATATGATCAATATTAATTAATTCGTCTAGATGGAACATGATGAAAACCTCAATATTACAAAAGTGTGTGAATGTTATCAATATTAATACAAACTGATGAAACGTAATAACTTTAGCAGGCTCCTTAAGAACTGTCAAAGGAACGTTTTCCAATGAATAAGCAAAGGTGAACACACATACTTAATATATAGAAGGAATCATTAATACCAAAATAGAAGTCAACATTTGCAACACACTTACTAATTATCGAGGTGTCAATAGGAAAATTAAACATTAAGTTTAAAATTAGCCAGTAACACCAGTTATTGCACATAACCGTTTATAAGTTGTAATCAAACACTTAACAAAGCAATCAGTTAGAGAAATTAATTATACAGGAATCTTGTTAATAGAATTCAATGTAATTAACATTATGATAAATGTTAATTTCATAGGGACGTTGCGTGAGCATTATGACAGTTCGCATTATCGGATTAGATACCTTACTTATATGAGTGGCCAATGTTATTCCACAAATTGCATCTATTTCTAGCAGTTTCAGGAAAATTGTTTTATAAAATCTAATCATGTTTGCGGGTCCAACATGGCTTGAAATCGCACAAACAGAGAGATTTGGAAGGAAAAACCAGAAGCCCAGCAGTGAGACACAAAATAGGCTAATAAAAAAATAAAATTATGTACAACGTAGAACATGGAAATGAAACTACACATAAGTAAGAAATAATATTCATGTTTTACAGCACTGTCAATCTAAAACTCACAGAATAAAATTAAATCAAAACACTTTAAAAAATGCTTGCGTCCAGAGGAATTTTTTAAGGAAAATATCTTGCAAATATGTATATCGTGAAAATGGCCTCAAAAATATATTCTTGTAACATTAAAACTACGTTGTCACATTTCTTTACGAGATAATAATTATTATGTTAAATACACCAGCAACATTTTTGCCAATATTTCTTCATTATTATAGCAGTGCCTTTCCAAAAATAGAACCATTAATTATAAGTCCGTGAGCAACAAAACTGACAAATAGTAATTTACTACTAATAAAGCACATAATATATTGACGTTTGCAGAGTTACTTGCGAAGGCTTCAACGCTACAAATACTATGCCAGGACGTAGCGTAAACTATGTAAATTCTAACGTAATCGGTATTACCACAGTGTTGTGGGTGTCCACGTGGCATAAACGATACAAATAATGATACAGGACTAAGTACAGATTGGAAAATTGAAAACCAGGTAATAACAATACAAGCAAATGATAAGGACAGCTGTGAGAAGACATTTAGCTCCAAATGATTTCCATTTCAAGTTCTAAGTAAATGTTTCCCCATTGCTATACCATTTCTGTTCCAAATTACCTGTCTTATATTATTTTGATATTTAGTATTTGAAAAGCATACATCATAAATTATTCAAATTAATACGATAATTTAACTTTCTCTTGCTAAGTGAAACGTTATGAGTGGAACTATGAATTGTACCTGTTTGAAGTTATAGACAAATTCAAATACTGCAATAATTTATTGAACGTAAACTAAAATTGCACAAGTATTAACTCTGCAAGCGTTTTCTTTACTAACACCCTATGAAGATAAATCTATTTAAAATACCGACGGCAGGTCCAGTAATCTAATTAAAATTCACGTCGCCACACAAAGCAAGTCATTAAAACGCTCATGAATTACTACAATTTAATTAGTACACTCAGTAGTGCTAAACTGGTAGCAGTGACAAACACACATTAAAACTAAACACGAGAAAAAAGGCCTAAGAATCGTCTTGTTACAAGATCTTTCTATTTAAGAATGAAGAATTTATAGGAAATTAATTTATAATTATGGTTCATCAGTTTGGACCCCTTTACTTATTAACTTTGCTTTAAGTGACTTTTAAGTCATTTTAGGCAACGTTTATAATAATTATGTAAAGGGGATAGATTTGACTTCCGAGTATTCAACAATAAACTCGCGAATCCTGTTACAAAAAGGTTCTTATCTATTTATTCAATCGCATGGTGTCCCTATATGAGCGCACATAATTAATTAATTAGAAGCTTACTAATTATGTGTGTCAAACATGAGACACCATGCGTGAGTCTCACTCCCACCTCTATTCCATAAGATATGTCTGCACGCAACTAAATACAAATGATTGCCATACTCAAAGTTATTGCTAGGCCAGCAAATGATATCTCCGCACAAGAATTAATGAATAAAATCCTGTTATTAATATTTATTAGCACGACAAAGGTTAATTGGTAATTTGCACTGCCCTCGTGGTATAACTGCAAATTAACATTTCATTTTCGAGGAATATAAATTGGCGATCATTTGTAGAATGTTAGATAACCGAAACTTATTAGAATGCCTATTTGAATGAGACGAACGAGAAATGAGAAAATTAAAGAAAATTGTCGAACAACTTCGTCAGGATGTTATCAGACTTTTAAACACTTTATAACATATAATATCTTTACCAGAAAAACAGTCACCTTATTTTTTACGCAATAAATCAAAAGCAATCTTAATACATTTTTATTTCATTGCATTTAAACTTTGGTCATAAACCATCTTTATGAAGTACACCTTCAGGTTTGCGTATTAGGGTGGGCACAGACCGAGAAAAACTTTTGCCAAACCTTTGCTCTTTGATTCGCCACTTGATTCGTTGAGTTGATTCATTGATTTTCTTCAAATTAAGGCTGTCCTATCTTATCTTTTCATATGCTGCCAATTCCTTGTCTACCAAAGATATCATACCTATCAGTCTTTCCTGTTTCATGATAAAATGCCTTACGTGAAATGTCATCATGTAATAGAGGCTTTTAAACGGAAATTTTAAACTCACCTCGTTGATTTAATTTAGCCGAAAACTCATGATTATTTGGAAAAACTACTTCGCTTTCTGAAATTTTTTAGCTAGCTTGCAGTGTGTATCCAGCCTGGAACGGCCATAACTCTTAATTACGCCGACAATACGTCAAAACGTCTCGCAGTTCTTTTGAATCTAAATATCATTCCATATAATAAAGTGAAAACGTTCTGTATTACTTATGTCGGTCGAAAGCATTTTTCGCGGGCAGTTTATTTCAATTAGTCGGTAAAGACGGCGTTTACTCTCGTTGTGGAAGACGATTTATGCCTGTTTATTATTTTGGTAAGCGCCGTCGTCTGGCTTCAGAAATAACTTTTCTTCAGATACAGTCGCGTTAATAAACAACAGGAAGTTTTTATTATAAATGACCAACAAAATGACTTAATAAACTAGTAGAATTATGTAATGGCAATCATAATTCACTAAGGTTCTTTCAAGAGCTTCCGACACAGTTAAGTTATATTTGTATGAAAATTTTTATGTGTTGATCAAAGATAATTTTTATTGAAATTGCTATACGATTCTTAGATAAAGATATTATATTATATATAATTGAACGCGGAAAGTTTCCGAATTATACATTCGTATTTTGAAATCGATATGGTGTGCTACTAGGGACTATTCTAGGTGTACTATTATTTATAAGAAAAAGTGCAACCCGCACTGTCAACATGTTACAGAAAAAGATTCAACAATTGTTTTATATCTCCACAACATATTTGATAAATCGGATCTTTTATTTTGTTTTGTCTACTCGAGTCATAACGTCAATCGAAGATAGCGTGACTCTTACAGCAAAAAAATATCAGCGTGATATTTTTTTGTACACTTGTATCATGCAACCAGACAAAGGTGAACGCGAAAGTAACATATTGACGTTAAAGTCTGCCAAATCGTACCGTACGTGAAAAATACCGCGGCGCCGGTGGAGACGGGGATATTTCTGTATCATGAGATATTTGGTTGTTTGACATCTCGGATCAAAGTGGATCAAAACACGCAAGCATCTTAATCCTTAATGTGGAGTCGCAAATAAGGAAGTAGGCTATCCTTGACATATATTGAAGAGGAAGTGACATTGACTTGTCTGGGTGAAGTGACTTCTACCAATGATGATTTTAGTGATAAAGTTACTAATCGTTGCTAGATTAATAATTAGTATCATTTAATATATAAAAATAATTCGAAAATTATTATATACATAAACATGATCTTTGTTTGGTTAGCAGTGCAGTGAAGGTCTGAAGTGAAGGGCTGATTTTGGAATATATCGATTAAAACTATAGCGGCCAATATAACTGTAGCTATTTTTTCAAACTGTATTTTGATTGTTTACATTAGATGAAACAAGAAGGGCACTTTAGACTGTTCTTTCACTGAACAGGTCATAAACATTGTCTTTGTTACTGAACCAGACAGATATGTAGACTAATGAAACGATTCTGGTTACTTGAGCATGAAATGGCACTACAAACGCCCCATTTAATTTTATTTCACGTGAAAAATCTTTTACAACACAATCATTATGTTAGACATCTCTGGACTTCACCACATAATATTAACATTTTTTTGTCAGACAACGACATAATTGATGATCCGTATAAAAATTATGAAATGTCTAATTTATCATTGGAAAGTCCTCCAGACGTTCTGTGCAAAAAAAAATGTAGACTGCAGAGGTGGTGAAAGTTTAAGAATTCAAAATATAATTTGATGAAAAATTTATTGCTACGCATTTGTAATTTAGAGGTTTTTTGTAACATTAATTTTGAACTTTATGTTGGATTTCTTAGAATTATAACTTCAGCGGGTTTTGTTATTTAATTATGATGCCAGATGATATCTTGCAAATGCATTGACAGGTTCAGTGATGGCATTGTTTTAATTTTATTCTTATTGTTGTGTAGACCAACATTCTGATAACTAAAATAACTTCATTGTGTTACAAATAACTGAACATGAAAGAAAATAATATTATCTAACACATTGGGTGCATCTTGAACGTTGTTAATCTTTTCACGCCTATTTAATTGGATACAGAGAATAAAGGATTCTTTGTCGGTTTCCACGCTGTCTTTTTAATTAGAGTCTGATATATCACTTAATAAGGTTCGAAATCTCTTTGTGTTTCATAAAAGTTCTTTCACAGAGGAATTTCGTTTCAAATTAATCAAAGTCAAAGTCATGGTCGATATAAATTATTGCATAGTAAAACATCGCGTTAAGATTGGTATGGAAAACACGGAAGCTCAATTACGAATTCCACATCCACATAGTACTGGATACACACAACAAATGCAACAAGATTTTCTTCATATGTTTTTCGACCTGTGAAAAATCCAGCATAGAAACAAAAAAAACTCAATAATTCAATTATCTCTTTCAAGCTTCATTACCTCTATAATGTTGACACTGCCTACATAGCATGTCATGTAGTAATATAGTAAGGTGCGAGACTGGATGTGGCGACGGCTCTCAGACGCTATAATGAGCTCGTAAAGTGTCGCGAAACAGTCGAAGACCACCGACACCGAAACTGTGCCAACGAATCGACGTGTACTTATCGTTGTATCTGTGTTCGGCTGTTCGGCAATAGGATGGGTTTCCCCGCACTAAGATATTTAGTTTTCGTTTAATTTTAGAATTGCATTTTAGATTAGATTCTATTCTCTTTCTAGATGATACGTTGTTTACAGGAAAGTGTCATGTTGCATATCGTTACGAATCTTTTACGAATTGAGTTTTGAAGATATCAGAAAAGCCTGCAAAGCATGGAAACTTGTCAAAATTGTCAAAATTCAATCAAAATTGTTCAATCAGCATAAATCAGATGCTGAGATAAATAAAGATTTATGATTATGATTATGATTATTATGATTTTTAAATGACATACCTAGATAATGGATAGTTACTTAAGTAAACTGTGAATTCCAAATATTGTCGTAAGAAACGTGATGAATGATGAACGTGGTGCGTGAATGATTAATGTTACTTGCCCATTAATCATTCTGCATATTGACCAACCTTCCTAAATATTTCCTGAAATTAAACAGCCATTACTCACAACAATATCGTTGCGTGTGACCGCCACCAAACTAATTTCATGGTCGATGTAGGGCGCAATTATTGTGGTTTCGTGGTCTTGGGTCTTGGCTCAAACTAGTTCTATACTTAGCGGCGCTAATGATTTATTTTATGGAACAGCAAAGTTTGCCGTGTGGTCCACGACTGAAATAAGGACAGCCGCTTTTGTAGTGATTTAGTTCACTCCGTTATTGTTATTAGATAAATGAGTATTTAATTAACACTTCAAAACATTGTGCTAATAAGCAAGTTAACAAGCTTGATGGACATGTGCAAGAGTTTTACAAAAATGCAAGAGGAAACAAGAAAACAGACTATACAAAAATTATAACAACAACAAAAAAGACAGCTAGAAGGCTAATCTATTAAACATTCAAGCTTAAAGATATAACTTGTAATGTTTATTATCTGGGAAAAAACGGTTACGCTATTATAATCTTTAAAGTTCAAAGATTCAGTGATATTTTATAAGAAATTCCTGCCGCGGAAAGTGCTTAATCAACTTTTAAAACAATAAAAGTGTTAAAAGAAACCATGTCCACACCTGGCAGTCACAAGAATGTCACAAAACAGGAAACAGTATTTAATAAACCAATTAATACTTCACAAAATAAATTAATTGTCAGTCAACCATCGCGTGATCATCAACCACAAATCAGTAACCACACGTTAAGAGGTTTACTAAAGAAATATACACATTTAAGTTGAATATCATAATTTATAATACACTTAGCTGGATTACCGACTCTTTATCTCATTAGTGATCTTGATTGTAGTTTATGTTGTCTCAGGAGAAATAATGGAGAAATATGATACGTAATGGCTTCAGGTGATGAAGTGAAAAACGATCGAAGTGATAAATGGTATTTGGAGATATTATCTTTTAGAAATAATAAGTTGGATAAAGGAGAATTGGAGATTTATGGATTTTGATGAAATATGGAAATTATAAAAGATGGCGATGCAAACAATGATGTTATTAATAAAGAAGAAGTGGTTCTAAGAGACAAACAGGCTGATAAATGCGATATTTATAGATGTTGCGAGACATCAAAAGCTTTGTCTCTCGGTTTCTACCGTGATATGTATTACAGTCGCAAGAAGTTTGACACGTGTTATTATTTCAATAACAAATATTAGAGTACACTAAATTCGTTTTGTGCAAGGGCCAGCTTTCATTGTAATGTATATCAATTCATCAAATGCACCACTGAGTTCTTGGCATCAGTTATGATCATTAATATTTCTTATTGAATGTTCGTGAACGTATATTTGTCAATTATCTTATATTTGAAATTAATTTCTTGCTAACGTATTAAATTCTTTCAGTTGAATCATCTTTTTTATCATAATCGGGTGCATAATTTTCAAGTAACCTGTAATACGCAGCTGTATAGCTCCAATGGATTAACTTTCTGTATAATCCACTTTATATTTTTTAAGGACTCCATTGTTCGTATGTATACTACCAACTCTTATTATTTTTTCCTGTACCCGAATTAAGTTTCCGGTCTACTGCGGTCAGTTCGCTTAAAACAATAGCAAATTCATTATTAAAATCGAAACAATGACTGCCAGGTTATAAAACACTTCGGCAAAATTCTTACAAATTGGAAAAAAAAACGTTTTGCCAATTTGCTTTTACTTCACTCTTTTTAATTTTATTTACGCTGAACACGTCAAGGAGCTGGGAAAGTTTGTTGTCCCTTTCAGTGGTGGGTTAAAAGAAAGAGATGGATGTTTCCTCAATGAGAGGTCTAATGAGAAATGCAAAGGGCAAAAACACTGACTCGTGTTACCTCACCTGTACGAGTATTTAAGGAAAATATTTTTTAACTGCACTTTGTAAAAGCAAGTTGTACCACCAGTTACACACAGTGTACTTCCTATGTTATCATTTTTAATAAACGTTTGCATTTTTATAAAAAGTTTTCTTGTTGTTCGTTTTAGTACCTACATGTTTTCGTTTTCAACAAATATGTTAGACGGAAGTTCAACTTGACCATCTAAATTCAATAGTAAATGGAACATATTTAATACTTTGACAATGACATTGTACCTACTTAAACCCTACCTAGCCTACAAATGCATATTTAAGGGATTACATTTGGATTCCCGCTTTGTGCCTCTTTGATGTCATTGTGTTCCTAACTGAATGTCTTATTCACGCTTCATTAAAAACCTATACAGCTAATGTAATCTTATGTTCCCCGTATGTTTCACATGATTCTTATCCCATTGTATATTGAAATCTTCCATATTTCCAGTTTTATAATCTGTCAATAAGTTTCCAAAACATGATTCTGTTACTTGACGTCATTTATTTTGGTTTTCAAAACAGACTTTTGTATAATTCGGGCATCTATCAAGAGACCAGAAAGATATAGAAATGGATTTTGATTTGTAATAAGTTTTAGAGATTCTATTGATGATTAATTTGACTCTCAGAGCAAATCTAGAGTACTAGAAGAGACTATAGGTAATCGTAGTACCGTTTTCATTACTCAATCGAAAGTAATCCGTAACACATTTACAAGTAAAATTAGGTCACAATGAAATTTCAAACACACAGTTGAAGAAATTCTAAACACGCTACTAATCGCAAGATTGTAAACAAAACCATTGTAACCGATTATTCTTTCGATTGCAATGTTTGAACAAACAGTATCGATATCGATACATCGCTTCAACAATCGATCTGTCGGATATTGTTGTTATGATTGGATCGGATATTGTGGCTGTTGCTGAAAAATGTAATAATAATAAACATGATTTGATTTGTTCACCTCGGAGCAAACATGTTATGGTTTGCATTTCAAATAGGTACATCTTGAACATCCTTACAAGAACTTAAGCTTTTAGAATAATTTAACACAATTCACGTCGGAAATGAGCATTCCGGACCAGCGTTGCCAAACGTCCCGATTTTGGCGGGATGTCCCGATTTTTTTATCAAAATTTAATGTCCCGCGCGGGACAGGCTCAGTCCCGCTTTTCGGGAATAACTCGACGGTGCGTGCAGTAATCTGTGGTGAAGTGCGCGGCCGGGTCGCACAACAGACGAGTTTAATGTGGACTGGCCAGCCACCCGGCGCGTAATGAACATAATTTTTGCTTTTTATTTTTTTTATCCAGAAGACTAAGAACTCTCAACTACCTAACGATATGGTAAATCTGATGTAAACTATCATATTTTTATTAAAATACATTTGATGGCTATTTGTTCTATCTACTGTCACGTAAATGTAACTTAAAACTCAAATAAAAAGATAAATATTTAAAAACTTAATCAGAAGTTTTTAAATATTTGCTTTTTATTTGAGTAAGATAAGTTTTTTTACTATGTCCCGTTTTCGACGAAAGAAACTCGCTTTTTTTCACTCAAAAAGTTTCAGAATCCCGACTTGGCAAAAAAATATCTGGCAACGCTGTTCCGGACCCAAGGCACCCCTGGGCCACTGGAACTTGGATTTGGACCCGTGGCACCCCCAGGTCAATTAGTGCAGTGCTTTTGAATGTATATATACTTGGTATTAAAACTATGTATACCTAATGGACCTGATATGTTTGGCATTGTTCTCCGCATAAAATGCATGTCATCTGAAAGCCTCTTTTTCTGATACAACGGATTTTAACACAAATAAAATTAATTATCTGAATCGGCAGATTCAATTTGTTATTTTGCGTCATAAAATATATTTTATTAACAACATTGGAATTTCATTCCAGTGCCCCCAAGGCCTGGACCCTTCAACAATGTTCCGAATACATTTGCAACTTAATATACTGTTGATTTCCGTGACAAACTCCCATAAGCTCCCATGGAAACACCATAATTCTTACTTTCTCCGGTTGATCGCGATAAGACACTAATAACCGAGCAATATGCTAATAACTCAATAAGTAACGCGTATATAACATATTGCTCTTAAAACCTGGGAATGGGAGAAAAGTATAGCTTGTCAGTTGTTTATCACGTGTGTTGTAAGCTTCAATTGAGGAGATACCATCAATTCTCACCATGATGCTGATTTGGGTTTTCTCACTGTAATTTCTCGATAACAGTCCGGTATCGGTAGAACGCCTCTTAATTGCACGGAAGAAATTGGAAATACGAAGGCCCGGAATCATTGGAATGATAAGTCCATCAACTGGGCTTGACTAGACTAATGATACCTATGTTTTACAAGTGTATCGCAATTATGCATCGATTAGAAAAGTCGATCTCCACCGGAATTAAAGAAAAGAAAAAGAGGAATAATGAGAATAAAAATATGAATATTGGGTATACTCTTGCGAGCAGTGGTGGCCCAGTGGTAACGGCTGCGACTTACAAGTAGTCGTGGGTTCGAACCCAAGCAGGCATTTTACTTTGTGTAAGTTATTTTATCACCACTGCTCTCAAAACGGTGAAAGAAAACATCATGAGGAAACTCGCATGTCCTATAACTAAAAATACGCAGATTTGTGACATTTGACAACCCGTACCTACTGGGGTCGAATGGTGGATTACGGCCCACTCTCTTTTCTCTCACAGAAAAAGGAGGTCTATGTCCCAGCAGTGGGAACATTAAAAGCTGATTATGCTATGCAAGAAGGCATCATTATAGTGAGCTAGATAGATACTATTTCACCTCCACCATGTGACGCATTAACCTCATACGAATAAACATGAACCAGTCATCACGAATATCAATCAGCACCATCCTACCACCAGCCTACCGCCACAGCATCCGTTACACCAACCAATCAATATCTCCCAAGTGAATGGCGTCAACAATGTCTCGTCTACAATACCTGATTGGCCAGTTTCAACGTCAGACAACCAGTTAAATATAGTCAGGCTCGTTAATATGGATTATTATTTTATGGTCCACTAATTTATGTGGCGGTAGCAGCGGTAAATACTCAAGATGTCGGCTTTAAAAAGTGTAAATCTGATGTGATGTGGGAATGAGAAATAATTTTACACTTGTATTCTGGATTCCAATGGATGTCAAAATTAATAGGGCTAGAGCTCACAATCGACTAACATTTGATAATACCAATAACGCTTATCTTTAGCAGAAAAGGACGACTTATTAATACTTAGAAGATTCGCGATACAGAGCAGTGGTGGCCTAGTAGTAACGGCCGTCACTTACCAGTTGAAGATCGTAGGTTCAATCCCTGACAGGCGCTTTACTTTGTGTAAATTATTTCATCACTACTGCTCTTAAAACGGTGAAGGAAAACATTATGAGAAAACCAACAAGTAATTAAAAAAAAAAATTAAAAACGTGTGACATCTACCAACCCGCACTGGGCTCGCGTGGTGAATTACGGCCCACTCCCTCTTACAGAGAGAAGGCCTGTGTCCCAGCAGTGGGAACATTATAGGCTGATTGTATAATGTGTACTTAAAGTTAGCTGCATAGATAGTAGTATTATTTGTAATCAATTGAATCATATCAATAGCGATTGTATTTTGGCTATAAATGACAATGATTTTAAAATTTCGAAGAAGACAACAAGTCTTAAAATGTTAAGTGAATGTTTTAATTATTGGTTCTATTTGAATTCAAGGTTCTGTTTAAAATATCAATATACAAGGACCCCTGTCCTTTTACAGCACCTCATATATTAGTATTAATGCTAACGAGTAATTAAATATATGTGTAGCGGTTAGACCGCCACATACAAAAACTACGAAACAAAAAGACATGACGTCACACAATTCCTACATCTCGCAGTTAGAGTTTACTGAGCGAATAACATAGATAAGACTATCCGAAATCAACATATGGGCAGTTGCCCGCCAGACATAACAACCCGTCTGGTTGGAGGATCCTCCCTTTTCTATGGTGGATGAGTGAACTTTACACCCTGTTCCTCATACCACTAAATTGGTGACCCCGACGTGATGAACGTCAACGCAGCCTTCGTGCAACTACTTCAGCGTGACGTCATCATCATCACTCCCGCAAGCTTTCGTGAGGCGAGTCACACAGCCAGCCAGCACCCACGGCTTCAACGGGTATCCTGACCACCAGCATGCAGCGAACGCGCATTCCTGGTCATCACCCTCAGCCACATCACCCCGACTCACTGGGGAATCACCGCAATCACCTCAATCACCGCAATCACCTCAATCACCGCAATCACCTCAATCACCGCAATCACCACAATCGCCGCAATCACCGCAAACAGTTCCGACCCACCGTGAACTGTGCGGCACCCGGTTCCGACTCACTGGAACCACAATCACCATCGCCGCAATCACTGCAGACAGTTCCGACCCACTGTGAACTGAGCGGCACCCGGTTCCGACTCACTGGAACCACAGCTGGCACTGTGAAGCATCGCAAGATCCAAGACTCAGCCCACTATCGACCTCCGGTCTCCGGAGGGGAGTGATGTAGCGGTTAGACCGCCACATACAAAAACTACGAAACAAAAAGACATGACGTCACACAATTCCTACATCTCGCAGTTAGAGTTTACTGAGCGAATAACATAGATAAGACTATCCGAAATCAACATATGGGCAGTTGCCCGCCAGACATGAGGATCCTCCCTTTTCTATGGTGGATGAGTGAACTTTACACCCTGTTCCTCATACCACTAAATATGCATCACATATGCGAGACCTAATCAAGGTGGTCATAGATCAGTTAATTATAAAGAAAGGCTGTTCTATTACTGTGATTTGAAATGATAAATAAGTGTTTTATCATTTATCACCAGAGTTTTAAAATGCAATGGTTTTTTCAGGCTGCTCCAGTTATCCATGGGGTCCAAATCCAACAAAATTATCTCCTTATCAAAGACATCCTCCTGTTTTCTGCTCAATTGATTTAGGGTCAGCATCTCTTCTTCTTCCATATCAGCCGACATCTCAGTATTCATTCCGTTTTCTAGCCATATTATCTTTCAGGCAATTAATCTATATCTTCACAAAGACCCATGACCAAACTATATTAATATGTTTATAAATAGTATACTGGAATGGTCACAAAAAATCCAAGCAATACATTTCTATTGCCCAGTGCAAGTTGTTCCAGTTGAACTGGAACTTGTACCTGTCAACAGCAGTCCTAAAGGAACGTTATTGTCTTGCATAAACGTACATATTAGTAGTACTGACAGGCTATCTGATCTGAGTTGTACTCAAAATATGTACATTGTACGGGACAATTCAATTTAGGAAATGCAATTTCACATAGTTAAAATTGCGGCTATTGTTACTCGGCTACTGTTAAAATTGGTGGAGATTGGAGCTATAACTAAAAATTGCAATATTACGCTTCGAAGGGCCGATTTTTAAAACGTCAGATTGTAAACTTTATCTGAGGAATAATAATTTCGGTTTGAGAGCTTTTGTATAGAACATATTTATACTGAACACTTAGATAGGGAACTAAAGTATTATTTTACTTTCCCTAAAATTGATGTTACAACCACCTTTTACGACATTACAGAAAAAGTACAAAAGAGAGAGGAAAGAGGCTTCAAAAGGAGATGTCATGTCACTTACAACTTTTGCTAAATAATCGACCTTTATCAATCAGGAAACAATTAAATCTACAATTTCTATTTCCATTCTTCCTGTCGCATCTACATCTTTATCTACACCCAGCATATATGTTAATGGATCAATTATTTAATACCAGTTTAGGTCGCGCCTCTGCGCCCGCGCCGGTCTCGTTGTATCGAGCCAGTCGCTAAGATTATCCGTTTATTGAACATGCATGCAGATTATGTGGTCTCTAATAATAGTTACATAAACTTTTGATAACCGGGTGACATGCATGCATACTGGGACATTATGGGAAGATAAAATCTGGTACAAGTTTTTTAAAGATATGGGGAACGGAATGGTTAATGTGGGTGTTATTTGTATTATAGAAGATTCGTCAATGGAAAGAGAGCTTTTATTACAGTTTATTGAAAGGAATATAATAAGAAAATCAGTAAACTGTTGATCTATCCCTATGTTCATAAAAATACAAGCTACAAGCAACTGTAGATGATACAATTAAAACTTGGCTATATTCAATCTAATATCCCTCAATTCTTAGCAACTAATAATTGTGTCTGCACCTATTTCATTGGCAACAGCTCGAGGAAAGATATATACTAGGTTCATCCCAAAACTTCAAAGTCGTAAACATCTTAATAAAATCAACTATTACCCCAGCCACATAGAAAAATCTTCTAATAAACATAACACTTTATTAGTGGATGCTGTATCTTCGTAATTAGTATTTGGAGAAAGTCCCGTGTGCCTACAATATCATAGTAGTTAATGCGTTAGATTTGTGAGATAACTTTTTAGTCATAGAAAACGAGTTGATTAGTACAAGTTGTAGAGAAGTGAATGACCTTTTGACATGAGAGGACTGATCTTGGGAAAGAATAAAGCTCTTGTTTTGGAACTAAGTGACATCGAGATACCAGAAGCCCAGAAGGCCAGAAGCAAACTCTTGCGGAATCTATTATACATACATTGTAACAGTGAATCTATTTCCACGCCTCCCCCTCCCCCTTAAGACCTAGGCCAATTAATTTTTGGTATTCGGACAACTTATGACCTAAAGAGGTGCCATAAAAATGAATTAAAAATAGATATATATAAATCCGCGAAATTTCGCGGGTGTTCTGGTGTGGTACAATTTCGCAAAAGATAGGACACTTATGTCCTGCGTGCCCTTAATACGGACGTTACTGATAATAAATTAGTCGTAGCTAATTTCTGAACTGACATAATTTTGATTACCATCGAAGCGCGGTAAATATTGCAATTTCCCTTTGATCGTTTTATTTGTAAATAAGAGACCAATAATTATCCAACAGTCAAAGGTTTATAGCTGTTATTACGACTATTTGGATTACAGTTTTGATTGAAAACTTAAATATTCATTGGTGTCATGACACTAGTCATATTTTGAAATCTCTAGTAGCTAGCGAACATTTAAAAACTGTAGAAGTATACACATAGCCCATTTATCGACAACATGGCTGATTGCCACAAAGCAAGACGAGCACATATCGCTACTGCCCACAACAGACTTTGCTGGGATATATCGGCTAGCAAGTTACCATGTTATACTTACAATGTTTACGCCACCATCTGTCGGTCCACAGGGCCTCATTAATCAGAACCATACTACTTACAAGTAACGTTGACGATTAGGAACACTAAACTTAAACAAACAAATGAAAGTTTCAATTTCACAAAAGGAATTAGGACATTTAAAGATAATATTTATTGTAAAGGAATAATATTTAAGGGCGAAACTAATAACCGAACGGTAGTAAAAGGAATGATTGTTTATCTTCATAATACGGAAACTATAAATTCACAGAAACAGCTCAGACACCTGGGGATGTTCTGGAAAATAAACGGTGAAGACTGAACCTAGATTAGTGTTGGTAGCAGACGTTTTACATGCAGTTGTGGCTGCGGGCAGTGTAGTCACAATAAGAGCAAACGTATTTCTAGTAGTTGTAGACTTGGTACTAGCTGTCGATTGCCAAGATATCTTAATACGGTTAGAGCCGTAGAGTGGAATAGATACAGCGAATAGCTTCTTGCAGCGGCAACAGAAATTATTTTACAATTTTAGAGCAATTTTCAATTATGGCAATACCTATGAGGTTTCATAAAGTACATAAAAAAATGCCTGCTTTAATTAAAAAAAATGACAATAAGGCTTTTGTAAATAAATTATGATGAAGAGACTTGAGACCAGATCACTTCAAGCTCGGGGAAAACCTCAAAAACAAGAGCAGAGAGCAAATCGTCTTTGATATACAAATAAAACCGTCAAGCTTACGAGAGAACAAAAATCTCGCCTCATTATAAAAGAAATCGAATGCAAAGATGACTAAATAAAGTCAACACAGCGCTATATCAACGCAGGCTGCCACATAAACAGCACATGGTGACGTTATGAAATACGATTATGAGCGAAACGCAAGCCCGATTCGATTGTTTCAAAATCGTTAGTTTCCGCGACTGTGTTGTCGATCACAATACCACTGTTGATCGTGTACTGTTGTATTTCTTTCTTAGGAATAGAATCGATTCTTGTTACCCCATAGACCGTACGTAGGTTGGCCAGTCGGTGCGGTCGATAAGTCAATAATGTTGTCTTGTTTTGCAAACCGTTTACCGGTGATTGGGTGAAAGAATGTACTAATAGACTTGGTGATCTATAAATAATTTTAGTAATTGAAGTGGAAGCTGGGTAATTTGAATCTGCGTTTATGGAGTGATTACAGGCTGTGTAATTGAACGTTATCAAGCTTGAACGAGGTGATTGTGCGACTGATTCTGAGCACAACACTTAATTTGTGACAACACTACTACTTGACCAAAAACCCATTCATAAATTGATGAATCGACGAATGGAGTGTTTCGGTCATTCTTGTTATGCTTGTATCGTTCTTCGAGTCTCATAACAATAATTAACCTCTGTTTTATAATACCATTATTATATTAATATGATTAATATTATAAACAACTACTTACACGTTTTCATACATAACACGAAGATTTTAATCTTGAAATTACAAAAATATTTACTTTGACTGCCACATAATCACATTAAATGAAAAGTCTCGCTCTCATCTCTATAGTTTTTTAAACATGACATAAATCAGCCTTAACAACGCTCTACAGCTGATCTCCTGAACTCCAACGTGTCAGACTAACAGTAATCTTTGACCCACTATTCATATCCCAACAAATCTTTCTTCCATAAAAATAACATTAAGAAAACACTACTAATAAAACCTCCACTAAATGAAACCCTTACGAAGCAAAGCCGATACTATCATAAGTATCAAAATGCTTATTAAACAGATTAACATCGGCTAACACCTTATGAATTTTGATACTTTACAAACTGGAATATGGCTGCATCTACATCGAAATGACTTGATTTTCAAAGATTGAGTTGTCTGATAAGGTTCGTAGGTTCGGCAATGCAGTAGGTGCGTAAGATATGGGCTGGTGGAGTCGTTTATCAGAGAAACTTGTGCGGTGGGGTGTACCTGACTGTTGTAATACAGTGTGAAAAGGTTTGAGTAATTCCGATATGTGTGGCTGTTAGAAAATTTTAAATACAAGCGGCAACACTGAACGAACGGAGTTTTTTTATCCCGATCGACAAGGATATTACTGATCGGTAATAATCATAAAACAGTTCCGTTTGTCCACACTGTGAACGAACGAAACTTTTCGTCAACAGTGTTGATGACAAGGTGTTACTGATCGGGAATATTCGATAGTAAACTGCTGGTGTGGGGAAAGAAGAAACTGTGGCAAGGCAAGGATGTTCGAAAAAATTAAGAATTTCGAATAATAATGTAATAAACCTTCACTGTATGTACAAAACTGATGCTATTTAACTTAAACTTGTTTAGTTTTACATTAAGAAAATTATAAAATTAGATCAAAAGCATCAAATCCATAATTGTTGTTACAAGAATAATTTGGCACAATGAACGAAGCTGCTCTTGTAATATACAGAAATTTAAAGCATTTCAAACCAATAAACATATACAACTTATTATAATAGCTGATATTATATAAATATTATGTGCATAATTATAGAAACAGTGGCGATTATCATAATTTTGTATCGACAGATACTGAGAACCGAGGGCTATTGGTAGCTCATTCTTTAAATTTAAATTAATTATAAAACTTCTTTCGTTATATTTAAATCTTAAATAGTAGGTATACTATATTTATGGATAATAAACATAATTTGTAGGCACAGACTGGTCAAATTATTGATCTTGAGAGAACTATGCTGACATTTGGTGGTGTAAAGAAATTATGCAGCCATACAGAAATAATGCAACAATACAACATATTGTACTTAAAGCGACCATGTTTTGGGAATTAACTATCTCAAGGCATATACGTATACAGCAAATATCAGCCGTCCACATTCGGGTTGAAGATATCAAACTCAAACTCAAGCATTTATTTTAAATAAACCAATTACAGGCACTTTCGAAATATCAAGGGGTCAGTCAGTCAGAAAAATGAAGCTAGTTGCTGATTCCAAAGCGTAGTAGGTTCTTATGGAGAAGAACGGGCAAGAAACTCCACGGGTACTCTTTTTCTCTCATGTTCAAATTATACATGTGAGAACAACATAGAAAGACGTGCACGTTAAAAGCGTCCGTAATAAGAAGATAAAACAAATTAAAATAAAATAAGCCATGGCAGCTAAGAGATGAACTGACGTGCGGCGCCGCCTGTTCACGGACATGACGCATGATATTGAAGCTTTGGACGGGACAGCAGACAACTTTTCGATTACGATGTTGGTCCCATGGAGAAAGTATAAATTAATTTATAGACTACACCTTTCTGATGCACCCTGTTTAACTATCGGAGTCCTATAATGTCCATCGGGCATCGTCTAAAGGTGTGTCCGAACATTGAGCGGCAATCGGCCTCCCGCGCTGTGTTTGGACGACTGCCGCGCGCGAACGCTTCTGTCTACCTGCCGCGCACAAACATTTTTTGGAAACATACGTCACTAACTGAGTCTGGACGTATTTCTGCAGATTGATAATTATTGAGAGAGCAGCCGTTTTGAGACCAGTGGCCCTGTGGTAACGGCCCCGACTTACGAGTTGTAGGTCGTGGGTTCGAACCCAAGCAGGCGCTTTACTTTATGTAAATAATTTCATCACCACTGCTCTCAAAACGCTGAAGGAAAACATCGTGAGGACACCGGCATTCTTAGAACCAATAATTCGAAGACATGTGACATCTACCAACCCGCAGTGGGCCCGCGTGGTAGATTACGGCCTATTCCCTCTCACAGAGAAGAGGCCTGTGTCCCAGCAGTGGGAATATTAATAGGCTGATTATGTTGATAATTATTGCCAACTGAAGTGCTTGGCCTGTTTTGGATGTGCCGCGCAGCACTGCTGCACTGCCGCGCAAACATTCGTCGGATTGTGTCCTGCAAACGCGTGTTGCTGCCGCTCTGTTGCTGCTCAATATTTGGACACACCTTTAGATCTAGACGATCCCAGTTCAATATCATGAAACTCGCTGTGAGTAAAGTCTATAGGAGCGTTTTAGAACTATGAAACGCGACCGAGAGTAACCAAACGTTGTCCATTGAATTGAATACAACATTGACCAGAGCAGTAACGAATGAGAAAACATTTATTTTCATCATAATCTTCTAATTATCTAACGCCTGTAATGTCATGTTAAACATTGAAAACACGACATTACTAAACGCGATAATTTAGGAGAGTGAGTTTAAAGAAGCTCAGCTTCAAAGGAAGCGTATGATAAATGTGGACATGTGTAAAACTACAAAAACAAAATTGTTTTTTATGTCCTACGTCAATGACTATGACATCAATTTTGTTATTTCATTCTTCTGGAGGCCCTTAAAGACGTTTGATACGTTCTATATCATGCAGCTCCAATGAATTATATTGATTTATATAAATTGAGCTGGTCTAAAAGTGGGGTATTATTTTTAGTGCGTCGGTTCTGCCTCAACTTAGTCTATGACTGACCATTGCTAGGCAAGAAATCTGTTTGTGTATTATCATCATGATCAGCCTGTAGCGGTTACACCGCGACATACAAACTACGCAGCAAAGACATGACGTCACACAATTCCTGCATCTCGCAGTTAGAGTTTACCAAGCGAAAAACATAGATAAGACTATCCGAAATCAACATATGGGCAGTTGCCCGCCAGACACAACAACCCGTCTGGTTGGAGGATCCTCCCTTTTCTATGGTGGATGAGTGAACTTTACACCCTGTTCCTCATACTCCTAAATTGGTGACCCCGAGAATGAACGTCAACGCAGCCTTTGTGCAACTACTTCAGCGTGACGTCATCATCATCACTCCCGCAAGCTTTCGTGAGGCGAGTCACACAGCCAGCCAGCACCCACGGCTTCAACGGACACAACAACCCGTCTGGTTGGAGGATCCTCCCAATTTAGGGGTATGAGGAACAGGGTGTAAAGTTCACTCATCCACCATAGAAAAGGGAGGATCCTCCAACCAGACGGGTTGTTGTGTCTGGCGGGCAACTGCCCATATGTTGATTTCGGATAGTCTTATCTATGTTTTTCGCTTGGTAAACTCTAACTGCGAGATGCAGGAATTGTGTGACGTCATGTCTTTGCTGCGTAGTTTGTATGTCGCGGTGTAACCGCTACAAGCCCATAATGTTCCCACTGCTGGGACACAGGCTTCCTCTCTGTGAGAAGGAGCGGGCTATTATCCACCACGCGGGCCCAGTGGATTGTGGATGTCACATGCGAACGTATGATCGATCCTAATTAGTTAATGTTAACAAAACACGGTGTCATATGTCCCAATATGTGAACCAATCGTTACCAATAATATGATTTTAATATTAACACTGAAAGGCCAAATACCGGAGTATTATCACAGATCTCCGTTATTGGCGATTCTTTGTAACTGCCTCTTGTTTATGAAACCGGTATAATTTTTAATAATGACATGAATTCCTTCTGTATCTTGATCGCGCCAGAATATATATGCAATATGAGGAAACTAATTTATTATACCAACCTACCGCGTTGACATATCTTTCGGATTGCTTGTTAAAAATGTTTTACGTTCCTTTATCTCTGTGCATATACTTAAATCTTAAGAGTTGAACTAGGCTACAGAATAAATATCATAGAAAGAACATAGAGAAAATCTATGTAAGTTGTTGTGCCTTTAATTTAATGCATATTATAATAAAATATATAAACATTTTTAATTTAATTTTTTATATTTTTTTGTATTTGTATTTTTGGTTCGTTTTAGTGCTCTTAGTTTCTTTTTTTTTGTAATAATTTACACTCTGAGCTTCAAGTAAGAAAAAGCAATCAGAAATGATTACTTTCCTTATTTGCTTTTTAATACATATATACCAATATATTGGAGTACATTTATACCAATATATTAATAATTGGAGTAAATGGTTAATTAATATTTTAAGGATAAAATATTAATTAACCATTTACTCCAATTCCTTCAAATCCCGAGTAACTAGATCACGGACCTCATCGAGTTGTTATTCCTAATCTTCACGTTAATTTTCTCTTATTACTCGACTCTACTATCTACTCTTACTCTGCGGACGAACCACTTGCCAATAAGATTTCAGATAAGACAGGTCTTCAGCAAGCGACGAGACGTCATTTTATACTTCGATGGAAGAATGCAGTGAACAAAAGGGATACAATAGGGACTAAAATAAAGAACTCATTCCGGAAAAAGAACTAAAATTCCCCAGCAGACATTATTAGAACTATTGTCACTGAGATCACTAGGTCCCTAATACCGAGACAGATAAAATCAAGTTATTTCTAGTCACACACGTAAAACACAAATTCCACGTCCGATGTCACTATTTTTATAATTACAACACTATTTCCTAGAAATCGCCTCGAAACACAATTAATTTATTCAAACGAAGCGATCTTGATACTTGCAAAATATATTGTTTAGTTTATATTTTTTATAAATCTTATGCTTCTTGAGTTCATTTGGACTTGTGCCAGCTCTTTAGCGGTTGGAAATGGGACCAGGTTTATAAGAGCTCCCTCGTCTCTCTGATTTATCGTGTGAATGATGGAAAGCGGGGGTTTTAGAAGGGATTTGGGGATCAAGACTAATTGGTCCGTTTACGTAGATTGACATTGCGCTTGCGTTGATTGTCTCAATGTTTTGGTTTAAATCGACTGCTAGTACGGATTAGGTTTTAAACGTGGTTTTGCAAATGAAGTGTTGTCGGTTTTACTTTGATGTAGGAATATAAATGTTTATTTTATAATCTGTTGCTAGTCGGTTCATTTATGCAAAACTCGGTGAGTTAATAGCACTTGATTTGTACATTTAACTTGTTTATTTTAATTCTGGAAACATTAAAAGATAGTGTAGATTTAGATTATAATCTATGGACACTTTCGATTCGTATTACAGATAACATATTTAATGTAGATTGGATTTGCGGGAATGGAAAAACTATATCTTTCGAAGCAAAATGTTGGCAGTAAAGTCACCAATCACCAGCTAAAGTTAAGTACTTCCTCAGTTCCGGGGTTGCGGGAAACTCTTAAAGGGTCGAGGCCCTTGGCAACGAACAGGCAACTGAAGGAACACGGGTGGGTTTTAGTCAGTAAGAGTCTGATACGCCCTTCCGCTCCGCCCAGAACGGGTAAAGTTTTTTGATGATTTCCCACCACAAAAACAAAGTACTTCCTCAGTTACCACACTTTAGCCTCCGGAACTTTGTATGTAACCCATTGTTGATTTGTTGCACATTTTTGCATGTTACCTTTAGCATAAAACTGGTTTAAACAATTGTAGGTGAAAGAATACAAAATAAATAAATATAGTAAAATCGCCATCATAAACGACCGACGAGGAGCAACAGGCTACTCTCAATTAAAAACCCACGCTTATAATACAAGGTAAACAATACAAAACAGGGCAGGGTTACCAATATAGGTAGACTACAAACACAGACAAGTCCCCACAAACTATACTTAAAAAGCCTATCTAAACTATCTTTAGCCAACACCTCGTATCAAATACGATACCTAAATATAGTGCGAAAGATCGCCTCGTATGTAACCGGCTTTATTTTACTTTTTTTATAAGAGAACAAGCTGTATAATAAGCTAACGAAGCGAAAACAAACTGTCGGTTCCGCGCCCTCCAATTCGGTGCATGCGGCTCGCTATGTAATTATTAGGTTGATAGGAATTGGTTATAGCGACAGCGGAAAGCGGGAGTGTACAAATCAATTATGTAGGTAAGTTGGAACACAGGGAACTGCCTCGTTGGTTAAGTGGTCGCTACTGCTGAGAATGAGGTCCTGGCTTCAAATCCCGGGTCGGGCAAAGTGCAATTGGATTTTTATTTAAAGCCTGCACTGGAGTCAGGATTTGCGCCCGGTTGATGGCAATAGGCTCGCCCCCTATGACATGGGACTTAAACATAACTGGCGAAATATGGGTGTACTATTGGTACATCTCTGCCTAACCCTGGATTACAGGCTTAGTGTGATGTTATGTTTATGTAAGTAATATAATATAATAATCTTTATTTATATAAAACAGATTGTCGTACATGTTATCACAAAGTAGGTAGTATAAAATTTCTGGCAATCAAGTGGGTGACGTGCTGATCTCCTTGCTAGGCTATGAAATAGCCTGTATTAAGGAGTAACAGTGCCGATCCCCTCTAATTGTATTTTCTATTGCCTCTAATTGTTTATGTAAGTAGGAAATGCTTTCATTTTTACATGACAATTCCTTCTGAGTCACAGCCATCTGTTCGAAAGAGAGAATCTATTGTACCAACTAACTCGGAAAGACGAAAAAGCTCGAAGATTCCCAGGAATTCGTCATCAGACGCAAAAACAGGGTATTATGATATTTACTACAAGTTGCGTACAATAAATGTCATTATTTTGTTCTTAGAGCTTGTTCTAATCCTACTTCTTTTTAGGATTTCGTACCCGAACGATGCCAAACAGAATGCTATGTCTAGGCCTTTGCTGTCCGTTCGTCTGTCTATCAGCGGGCTGTATCTCATGAATCATAATAGGTAGACAGTTAAATTTTCGCTATAACAAAAAAAAAAAGTTAAAAATTAACTTAAACGTATGGCGTTTTTCACTAAATATTGTACGGTGATACGTAACCCTTCATTGCGAGACTTGGTCGGTTTTTTAATTTGTCATCCATCAGGCGTGCTTTTGACTTAGTCTAGGCAGTAAGGCAAAACCATTACTTCTGGTACGCTGTGCCTGAGCCCACGTTAGATTCTTAATAAGCTCAACAATGAACTTTCATGCATTTTCCTGTTAATATAGTTATTAATCGCTAATCGCTTTCAGTAAGCACAGCGCCTCACCGCAGCCACCCGCAATTATGCCGCGATAATGGTCGACGACGCGTTTAATGCTGTTTAGTAAGGGCTGTCGCGAAAGCTTATCGATTAAACACTAGCTCTTGCCCGCGACTTCGTCTGCCATCCAGAATAAAAAGTAGCCTATGGCCTTTTCTAGATCATGGTCTACCCATGTGCCAAATTTCATTTAAATCTGTTCAGCGGTTTCAGCGTGAAAGCGTAACAAACAAACGAACCAATGAGCAAACAAACTCACTTCCGCATTTATAATATTAGTTAGGATGACATTAACATAACATTACGCCTTGTTTCTCTAAAGGGTTAGGCAGAGATCGCTTCGTTGGTCTAGTGGTCGCAAGCGCTACTGCTGAGCATGGTCCTGTGTTCAATTCCCAGATTAGCAATTTTATTGGGTTTTTCCATTAGGAATACTCAGTAGTAGCTCGGAGTCTCAGGATTTTTGTCCGGTTGATGGCAACTATTACATAGGACTTAAATATATACAAATACAATTATAAATACTAACTATACTTATTAACTACACTACACTACTATACTACTACTACTATACTTACTACTATACTCACTACTATACTTTTTTTACCTTTACTTATTAACTATACTTATTTTATTTTTTTTATAATTATATAACTAGCGAAATGTGGGCATACCTACTATGGATACACCTCTGCTAACAAATGTATTAATTTATTTATTTATTTAAGGATTACCAACGAGATACATTACAATCATCTTTTACAATAACAAAAATTAAATAAGAAAAAAATTATTAAAAAAAAGAAAAAATTATTAAACGCTAACGCTACTATTATTATCATTTTTTTATTATGTATATTTTTTAAATTTAAGTAAATATCAAAATATACATAACAAAACGTAATATGTGTATGCCTGGTCTTCCTGAAGGGCTCAGCACGAAGACTTTAAAAAAATAACGAAAATAGGTAAAATACGATATAATTTACTGGTTGAAGTTACAATTTATGATACTCTCACGAAAAATTTTGGTAAGTAATAAGCTGAAGTATTGAGTTGAGAAAGTAAGTAACAACAAAGTAAGTAAGAATAAAATAAAAACAATAAAGTAAGTAATTAACAATAAATTAATTATAATGGTGTTTGTTACCATCCGCTGGTTCGACTCTATGTTTAGCATATTATCAGTATCATAATTCTCGCTTTTGGCCATGAATTTGTGGTTAAAGCTCACCTAGAGACTCAAACAGTAGTCTAAGGTTTCGAAAGCCTAGTGCTTCCTCGATAACTGACTGCAATACTTGTGAATGTTATAATACCTATTAATCTTATTAAAGATTCATCACCAATAAATTGAGCAATTCTATTAAATGACCGTATTTTACCTAATACTCGTAAATCACAGCGACCAATCGTGGAATGGCTACCGTTTCGTCTATAATGTGCCGACTACATTCATAACTCCTCCTTAAATCGTCATCAATTATCTTAATGTTCCTTCATAAATATTATTGTCATACATACAGGCGACACGATGTATCACCTATGTTTAAAGTTACTATAATATGAAAACGGCCCAACTGAGATTAAACTCTACTGCAGCAATAATAGCGTCCAAATTACAAATAATCAAACCCCTATCACGCAAAACGTTTACAAAATTAAACTTACATTCCCTAAAATCAAAATTCGAACACACCCCTCATTATAGCAAAGGATTAAGGCCTGATGTCATAAACAATTGCATTTCGAAGTCGCAACATTAAGTTTGTCTAAAATAATGTTTTGCGCAAACGCAGCCCGCCGACAGAAGTCGGACGTATTCGGATAAAGTCGCCACTTATACAATGTCCACTGAGTGTTGCGAAAATAGGAAACCTATGTAGGTCTAATTTCGTAACGAAAACACTCGATGAATCATTGATTTGTGAATAAATTAAAAGGGCATGCAAGTCGTGTGTATTTATCAACGTTGCGAAAATAAACTTGATGTGAGATATAATAGAGGTGTCGAGACTCTTTACGCGGGCCATCGGTTTACTTGAGTGTTGCCAGTTTTGCCGCTTGACTCGAGTTCCTTATAAGGAGTATGGCAACATTGTATCTTTTGTTGACAATGGTGTGTAATGTTGTCGATTTGTTCTCGAGTCTTGTAATGAGGTTTTCGTACAAAATCTCGTGGGCTTTCTTGTACAACTGTGCTGACGAAATGGAATGGTTATGTATTTTATTGCCACTATTATTTCAATTTATTGAAGATAGTAGGTAGACCAGGCTTCTGACAAGGAAATAGTAATGGTAACGTTTCTATACTGTTTTTTTAAGGCTCGTTACAATTTTTTTTACACGAAGCGAATATAAATATTGATGAAGAAGAGACTCTGCCCTGCAATTAAGTTCTTCATTAATACAAATTTTGTTATCAAATAGAGGTTCAATTTATATCTGCCACGTAACTAAACGATTAATAAAAATGGGTGCTTTGAGCAAATAAGAAACTCACCCCGTATTTTTAGCCCGGATGAGAAAGACAGGAAGTACCTAAGAACCCTATGTATTGATAACTAAGGTAGGTAGTAGGATAGTAATAGAAATGGCGCCCTAAGCCAGAAATTAGAGAAAATCTTGTATAAACCAATATGTATCTACCTCTTAACACTTTTCCTAATTATTCAAAAACTTCTTTTTTTTATTGTTTTTCGCTAGTTTATGTCAATGTGTATTTTATGTTTTTTTTTTTATATGCGCGATTGGTTTGTGCGGAATACAAACAAACAAACTATTTTTCTTTCTTTTTTATTCCTAGGTAATGTAAACTTCCATACGACAATAAAATATTATTTAACTGCAAACCTCTGTTTTCAAGAAAAAATGTTTTTCTGACTTTAACAAAAAAATCATGGCACAAAAAACTGTTTGCCAATGCTTTATTGTTTACACGAATGTACATAAGAAAATTATTAAGTACCCCTTTTTATCCAACAAAGTCGATTACATTTTAACAACCATTGCCGTAGTTGCCGTATTTCTAAGTACATCAAATAAACCGAGCAATGCAAATGCACTGCCAATAAAAATACCATAAAAAGCCAACAGTTTAATTAGAAGCAGACTGTAAAGTAAGATAAAAAACTATCAGCTTTTATCATTTCGCAAAGTTGTAAACATAATCAGAGGATTCGCGGCGTCGCATCGCGCATATCTACTGTGTTTTAATTAGACCTTCAGCTATCATTAACGAGACACAATAGAATTTTAATTGTTATGCCCACCTGATGTCCACTGTAACGGTCAAGCGGCTAGTCGGAATAGACATTTGATGATTTTTTTATATATTTTTATTGCCTATTTTAATTTGACTATTTGAATTTTATTCGATTTTGTTAATAAAATTTAACTTCAAAAAAAAAAATTCAAAATATTTTATTTCACATAAACCTACATGGGCACTTATGAAACGTCAGAAGCTACGCACGGTTCCAATTGGTCGTTTCCTATGGAGAAGAGCCGGCAAGAAACTCCACGGTTAGGCCGCTTGCCCATTGGTCGGTATTTTACCGCGCAGTACTGTACAGTACTGCGCGGTACAGCTTATGTTTCCTCACTGGTCGGTAAGCACTCTGTACCGAATCGGTACTGCACACAGATATAGATATACCTAGATAGCGCAAGAGCATCTACTTCGCGTGCCCGAACGTGGCTCAGTGTGTCTCATTTTATATAATATAGTCTATGGTCTGCGCCTGTCCGCCGCGCTAGTCGGACATAAATAATAAAATAGAAAATGCCTATATTCGTAATACTTTACAGCTTTTTACTAGGAACGGTTGATGTGACGTTGAGTGTTAACAGGTTATGACTATCGAAACAAGTGATACTATCGTATTTTGCTTCAGTTTCATGGTATAGGCGCTCGGATCATTTTTTTAAAATGCCACGCATGGTTTTCATACAGATTGTGATACTTGCCTTATCTAGGTATTATTATATATCTATATCTGTGTACTGCACTGCTTTCATCTAGAATTCCAAATTCAAATTAATTCAATTAGTACGAGAGCGCATGACCAAAATTTTTGCCTTATCGTTTTACGAACAAAATCGTATAAAAACGATAGATTTGGTTATTCTTAAATTCAAAAATCCTATTTTCAGAAATTTTCCGCGTCACATCTTCTGACCTGACCGCATTTTTAAATATGTCGATAATTCTTTTTTATCATGTTTAAAAATGATAGATTTTACATAAGTACCGAAAACACCATTTTCAGAAACCAGTAGCTTCGAGTACGTACCCAAGAGACCATTTGAGAAAATTAAATATGAGGCAAACAATAAAACCCGTATTCAATCCATCTGAAAATGTTTTCTGGTGAACATGGGTCAGTTGATTCGAATACATCATTTTTGGAAATGTGCTCAGGCCACATTTGACACGCAAAGTGACGCAAATGAAATATCTGAAAACAAACTTTTTAGTAATCAAATTACGAAATCTTTGTATATTTTTATTATCAGACATATTGTGATGAAACCGTCTGCCAATTTTTTTTGACCTAGCAGAAATAGGCTCCCATAAAACTGTAACGTTTCTGACCGGTACTGTACTGCCCACCGAGTCGGGTTCAGAATCATCAAAACGTAAAGATTTTTTTACAATTATTCCAGTAAAACGATGTGACATGGTTTTGGTCATGGGCTCTCGTACTATATAATTCACTTGTTTTTTGTTTTTCCCCAGTTTGAATGAATTATCTCTAAATTTCCCTAAAAAATTTCAAATTTCCTTGGTTTAAGCATGATTATAAATAATAAGGTAATGGCACAATTAACATGGTAAATTTGATGAATTGCATTCATTATGAGTTTGTGTTGAGGGAATAAATCGGTGGTGGAATAAATCGAATGCTTTAATAAATCGGTGGTGCCATAGAGTCAAGTAATATATTGGGTGCTGCCTACTATAAACAATAAGGTTACCAACTTAAATTCATATTAACCCTAAAATTCCCCAAATCCCTGTCAAAATAAAATATCCCTAAACCAAACTTAATATTGGTATTTTTTCCCTAAAACAGGGAGAAATCTCTAAAAGTGGAAACACTGCGCGGTAAGCTTCCAGTACCGATGCAGTAAAATGCGTGACGTCACGCAGTACCGAAACGATATCGCCCCGCACACTTACCGACCAGTGGGCAAGGGGCCTTACTCTTTTAAAAATAATTGGGTTTTACAATATTTTCAAAAACAAAAGAAAAACAGTGGTATTAGGTATGCGAGGACAGTGTAGGTCTTTCAACAAGTACCAAGTACTTAACAAAATAGAAGATGGTCAACAAGTCTACAGTCCACTAAGCCTACAGCGTTCTCACATTCACAAAATAGAAAAGAATCTATATAAAAGATAAATAAATTAATAAAAAATAAAAACCTATTTTAAACGAAATGACATGATTGCTATTACAACTTCAACAAATCTGAATAATTAACATGTCCACAGAAGCCACTAATAAAGAGTTGAAAATTAAATAGTAGGTATATAATGTCAAATAAAATTATGATTAAGTATGTCAAGGAAGAATGTAAATAAAACAAAAATATAAACATGGTAATTTGGGAGCAGTTAATAGAGCCGTTAATGAGGTACCAGGGAAGCCACATGTGCAGAGGGAATTATTGCCAAACTTCTTTGTCTTCAACATAGTCTTTAATTTTATAATATGCTTTCTTGATAAGGACACGTTTGATGTGGGTTTTGAACTTCCCATCGCTAAGTTCTGTAACCGACTTTGGCAACTTGTTATAAAAGCGGATACTGTTTATAAGAAATGACTTGCTTGTTTTAGTTAATCTAAATTTGGGTATCACAATTTCATGTCTACTACGTGTATTTATATTATGGAAATCGCTTCTTATTTTGAAAAGTCCTAAGTTTTTCCGAACATACAAAATACTTTCTAAGATATGAAGAGAAGGCAGAGTCAGTATATCAATTTCTTTGAATTTGCATTCATCATTTGAAATTTTCTTCAATGTTTGCATGCCTAGTTCGTAGTCTATAGTACAGGGATCTCAACATTTTGTCAACACCTTTATTTATGTACCTACTTTCAAAGCAAATAAATGAAATTATGATTATGACAAAGTGACCACCGAGTATTTATTTACATAAACCTACAGTATGGAAGAAAAGGCAATGTTGCACCGACCCTAAGCTGAACTCTGAACCAATGCCTCGTTGTTCTAGTAGTCGCAAGCGCTACTGCTGAACATGAGGTCCTGGGTTCGATTCCCAGGTCGGGCACAGCGTCATTGGGTTTCGCTATCTGAATTTTCTCAGTAGCAGCGTGGAGTAGGGATTTGTGCCCGGTTGATGGCAATAGGCTCGCCCCCTATTACATGGGACTTAAACATAACTGGCGAATTGTGGGTGTACTATAAGTACACCTCTGCCCAACCCTTTGGGGAAACAAAGCGTGATGTTATGTGTACTTACGGGTGAGAGTACTCGTTATTATGAACAACTGACTATGATACCAACTCTGAAATAGTGAAAATAAGCATCTGCTTCATGCATTATTTTGATGAAGTAAACATTGCATTTTTGTATAAAACAGCAGACGTTTTTCGATGTTTCAGAATAAAAGTCCGAAGTCAAAATCAAATTATATATTTCAATAAGGCACATAAAAGGCACTTTTGAACGTCAAAAATTTAAGTACAAAAAAAATAGAATTGATTCTGGTCGCTCCTTCCAAAAGTTTTTGTATGGAGGAGAAAGGGTAAGAAACATAAGTTTATATTATAGTCGAGAATCTTTTACACTGATACAGCGTGAATATATAAGGTCCCATTAAAATAGATGGACAAACTTTTAGTAATCATTCAGACCACCAAAATAAGGACAATGGGAAAAAAAAATATAAGAAAAACGCATTAGACACTTACAAGAAAACTATTTCAGCTAACGAAAATACACTAAAAATGTTGGTTACACAATGCCATTTATTATTTTTGATCAAATTAAAATCACTTTTTTTTTGCTTGGATATATCTTTGGTTAAACGTACTGAACACTGTGTTAAAATTGGTCTATCTATTTTAATGGGATATTGTATTATAGTCATCAGATACAATATTGCTCATACGCACACAGCTGATCAGACTCTACCACTACCTATGGCAAACAGAGCCAGTTAAAAAAACAATCAATTAAATGCACATTCAGTTCATTCAGTTTATCAAACGGAAATAATGACTATGAACGGTAACCGTTTAATTATTTAACCAATCAGTTAATAAAACCGTAATATAAATTGAACCCGGTTTTAAGAACTTACGTTGAAAACTAACGACACAATATCGTTAAACTCAAGTACCCCACCATCGCTCGGTGACACTTATTAAGACCTTATTTTAGTACCTTACACCATAAAAAGATTGTCAACTACTCAACTCGTCTAATAAACTTTCTTGGAGACCAAAGAGATCTCTATCTATGTTCTATTAAAAAAACATAAAATTAATATCTGAGAAAGGAAGTCTTAGAAAATTATGACCAGTTTTCTTGACATGTCAAGTGGTTTGAAGTAATTATCAGATAAAGACCGGTTTGGTTACCATAAACACATATTAGCAGATTAGTAGTGTTCGCACATCGTGGTAGAATAACTAGCAAAAATAACATACATTTTCTGAAAGCTAATTCAGTTTAATCAGTGGTTAAAACTTATGTTTGATTGGTTAGCTAAGATAATCATAGACGTTAACATTTCAGTAATCATAGACGTTGACATAAGTAATCATAGACGCTTACGTAAGTTTCAACAACGGATTAGGGGTCGATTTCACCAAACTCTGTTACACATAAAATGTCCCATTAAGTCACTTGACATCCAGGACCCATTGCACCAATTGTGTTTTTTTTTTTTGGGTGTGATATTATCAAATAACTCCTCCCGCTCTAGGCGAAGCGGGAGGGCGTGTCAGTCTCTTACTGATTAAAACCCACCCGTGTCCCTTCAGTTGCCTGTACGTTGCCAGAGGCCACGGTAACCCTTTAGAACTTTCCCGCAACCCCTTGTGCAGCACACCTTCTTTCACAATCCGAAAGATTTTGAAACAAATCCCTACTCCATTGCTTCATATTTTTGAAAAAATTGTTTGCTTGACATCGTAAATATGTATGTGATGTGTTTGAATAAACCAATCTGATTTCGTTATTTCCACATCTCTTCACCGCTTAGCTTGGGTGGAAATCAAGTGGAGAAGAGAGATGTGTCATTTTTCTATAGAATTTTGTGCGGCGAGCGAGCAAGCGCGGCAGAGCGGAGAAGTGTCTCGTCGGGTGGCCGGGCGGCACGCGCTCACGCACCCCGCACCCCGGTGCCTTCCCCCCACGCCTCGCACACTCTCTGCTACACAAAGCTCACATCTCCTCTCCGCTTTGGTGGAAATAACCTGCCAGCTTCGTAGCACATCTCCTCTCGTCTCCTCTCCTCTCCGCTTTGGGGCTTAGTCTGTTACGAAATTACCTCGCTTATTCACTATGAAAAACAGTCTATCAAGTTAATGTCTGACAGACACAAGTGAAATTGGGCTTAGATTGAAATAAACAGAAGACAGGCGCCAATGAGCTTTCATATACCGGAAATTGTATTTGAAACTATCGTTTTTCTCGCTAGTATCACCATCATCATTTCAGTCGAAACACGTCCACCGCTGGATCAAGCACTTCGACCGGTTCTGTACTTCCCGCTTCCAGCGGTAGTGTCGAGCGACATAATCCTTTAATGTCTGTTCTGGTTGAGGAAACGACTTGATGGCGCTTAGAATTTATTTGAAAATTTTCGCCCTGAGGTGGAGAATGCAAATACGAATAAAACAGATACTTATAACAGACTAGCTTTTTCCCGCAAATAGCCTCGCGTGGAAGTCGGAAATTATCCCATGGAACCGGACTACCGGGATAAAAGTATCCTATGTGTTAATCCAGGTTATAAAATACCTGTCTGCCTCATCCAAATGCTATTAGTAGCATAAGGGTCGGGCCACACCTGCCGAACGTTACGCGGCGGAACGGTTGACTACGCTCCTAATGTTTTTCAAGTTACCTATGACACATCAGCCGAACGTTACGTCCATAGAAAAATGACGCGACGGAACGTTCCGCCGCGGAACGTTCGGCAGGTGTGGCGCTAGGCTAACTCAAACTCAAACTCAAAGCATTTATTTCAAATAAACCAATTACAGGCACTTTTGAATTGTCAAGGGGTCGGTCAGTCAGAAAAGATGAAGCTAGATGATTAAACAAACATAATGATTAAATACTATCATGAATTCATGCAAGCCTAGTACTTTTTGTTCCAAGTTTATTAACTCAAGGAATAGGTAAGATTTTTCATACACACGAAATCTCTTTTTTCCGCCCCCTTTTTGTTTGTGGTTGGGATATCATCAAATAACTCCTCCCGCTCTAGGCGGAGCGGGAGGGCGTGTCAGACTCTTAATGACTAAAACCCACCCGTGATCCTTCAGTTGCTTGTACGTTGCCGGGGGCCACGGTAACCCTTTAGGACTTTCCCGCAACCCCGGCAGACATCGGCCCTAGCGGACCCCGTCAGTTGTGCTGACATCTCATTGAGGCGCGCGTGGAACACAACGCGTCGCTGTTTACACTTTTTCCGCCCCCTTAAAGGTGGAATTTTCAAAAACCCCTTCTTAGTGCTGCCCCTACATTATAAAAGGAAGCTGTGCAAAATTTCACGTTCGTAGACCTAGTAGTTTCGGCTGTATGTTGTTATGTCAGTCAGTCAGTATCTCCTTTTATAAATATAGATAACAGACACCAACATTGTTTTAAGTTTTATAATGTAAGATCCTAATCCTAACTACCCTAACTGTTAGTTTACACTTTCATATTATGAATATGAAAGTGAGTTTGTTTAATTTGTTTGTTTATTACGGTTTCACGCTAAGACGTCTGAATAGATTTGGATGAAATTTGGCATGTGCCAAATTTACTTGGGTAGGGTAGACCATGACCTAAGTTAGGTTATAGGATACTTTTATACCGATATTCTCACGGAATCGAGACTTAAGCTTCGTCGCGCTGTCGCATCTCGCCGGTCTGCACGAGCCTTTATGCGGGTGAAACCTCGGGGCGCAGCTAATAGGTATATAAAAGCTCGTTCTGTAATTTACTTTAAACCCTTTCATTAACGTTCTGATATAACATCTAAAGAAAAAAAAAAAACGATTACCCATTTCGCCTTACCAAGACATTCACTGGTCGCAAGCGCTACTGCTGTACATGAGGTCCTGGGTTCGATGCCTGGATCTGGCTAAGTATTATTATGTTTTCCCATTAGGAATTTCTCACTAGCAGCACGAAGTCTGGATTTGTGCCCGGTTGATGGCAATAGACTTGCCCCCTATTACATGGAACTTAAACATAACTGGCGAAATGTGGGTGTACTACAGCTACACCTCTGCATGACCCCTCGAGGAATACGGGCGTGATGTTATGTTAAGAGCATAGCACAAACTATTTTATGCCTAAGCATTAAAGCTGACTTCAATCAGGTACAGATAGATACAGCAATATGAACCAAGTCTGCCAATAAGCGAATCATTTTAGAAATCAAAGGTACGTGTAAATTATGTTCTCCGTATAATTGAGGTCGCGCAGTTATTAACGAAACTGGATTAATGTAATGGGTATTGGTATTAATAAACATTGGTATTAAGCTAAGGACGACTTCGTTTGGCGTGTCGATTTCGCAATCATTGTCTTTGGAGACTAGCAATTATCGAATCTCGAAATTAAACTACAGAGATATTATGTACATAACTGATTAGCAATGGATTTTAGCAGTGATAGCCCAGTGGTGTGACCGACGGACTGCCAAGTCAGTCTCGAGTTTGAACCCAAGTCACGCACCTCTGACTTTTCGGATTCATGTGCGTATTGTTAATTATCACTTGCTTCAAAAATGGTGAAGGAAAACATCGTGAGAAAACCGGCATGAAAGATATTTCTCGACGGCATGTGAGGCCAAGTCAGAGGCCAATGGGTGGCATAAAAGCACACGAAAAAGAAAGAAAGAAAGAAAGACAATAATGAATTGTAAGATATTAAAGGATCTTTGCAAGTGTTGATACTTTGTAATATAACATATCTACCTATGGCGCAATTACTCTGAAGGCCATTTTCTCCTTAAGTATTTCAAAGCGTTCAAAATAATTGTCGTAATCTTATCTTAGCGATGAACAATTTCAAAACTGTAAAGAAGAGGTATTTTTGACAGGATATGAGACGTGAGCTTAGAATCCGAACGTTCTAAAAAATTCGGGAAGTGCCCCTCTGGGCAGTGATACCTGCTTCCTATTAATTTAAGTGTATAATAATTTACCACAATTTCCTTATGTCATTCTCGTACTGCTCCCCTGACACGAAAGAAGAAGAAGTGAGCATCGAGTAAAAAATTTTGGTAGTCAGAGCTGCAAAGATTTTCGGGAGTTTCAGGTGAAACGTTTACAACATGTCACTTTGCCGCTAGTAACTTTTTGGTGATCGCAGTACGTTATCACTAGGGCAAGGCTGCAATAAAATCCTTTTCCTGTAATCGATTTATGAATTCACCAATTGCTAAATCGATATCTTAGAACATGTTCGAATCGATTGATTCCAAATTCTGTATCAACTACATTTATAATTCGTTAGCATATAAATCAAATCTGAAATTATTGAATGTTTTAATAGTGAACGCCCTTAAGGTGTGGAACTTGTACAAATTGTTCTAAAATTACAATAAATGGTGGTAAACATTAATAATAGTATTGATCGAACATTTTTCAATTATGAATTAATTAACTGGTCACATTTATAAATCGTTATGATCGGTTCCATTACATTTGAAATCTGATTTGAATAGAGAACATTTATTTAAAATAAATTCTTATTCCGGAACTCAAGAGCAATCCAGACACGCAAGGTACAATGAGTTTATGATTAAAGAGTCCTGTCAACCTAGTCAGGGTCTCCTGAAAAGAGCAGTTCTTAGGGAATGAACTATACATAAATGGTTCATGTCCAGCATCACAACAAAAAGTATAATAGACGTTTATTTTTTAAATTACTGGAGGCCATAACCATGGTCGTTAATTGATAAAATGTAAAATTCCAGAAGCTTGCTTTCTACGAGGTAAAATCGAGGCTAACAGCGGGCCATTTGTCCCTGGATAAAGACGAATGGATCCTTCTTCCCGCAAACTCATCTGACCCCATCTCTACAACATTATCACAACCACGGGAAGAATAGAGATGGTGAGGTATTAAATAACTACTAGCCAAATCCAAATAGGCCGAATCTTACGGTTATCTCTTGTCTTACCTTATAAGCACCTATTTTGATACCAAAAAAGATGTGAAATTTACAAAAATTGCATCAAAAATTTTACCTCTCCGTGCAAACCCTATTTAAATTATGCCGGTTATGGAGTACCTTCGTGATTACATACATCCTCTGGGAGTCGGCCCATGAATATTACATGAGCTTGTCTTGTTAAAAATGCGTCAATCTCACATACCATTATTGTTTATTTTATCGACGCCAAATGATAGCGTCATGATGCTATCTTCTAGTGTCAACACGTTTGCTTGAATAATTAAGTAAGTGCATTTTTCCTTGTATTTGGTATAGTATGGCAAAATGAGAGACATGTATCGAATTTTGTATGAGAGGGTCGATAAACTCTGTGACATTTGCTGAACAGCCCTTGTATCTTTCACTGTAATGAGTCCCGTTGCAACAGAGCTGCTCTGTTTATTAATTAATAGTAGTTACTAACTAATTCCTTGGAATTAGAAGAAGAAAATTATCAAGAGTACTGGCCGATTTAGTCAAAACAAATAAAACAAAGCCTTTTTCTCTAGAAAAGAAACAAAAAATTAAAAAAAAATTGACTTTTCCATTTTTTTTCGACCTCTTGTAACCATTGTGTTGTTTGTTGCATGTCTTTAGAAGATCACATGAAGGTTTTATTGCAATAAAATCTTTCTATTTTTTTTGTGGCTTCGTGCATAGAATTTCTGCTTTATGCTATAATTGGTTGATCTTTTCAGCTTTTTGGCTAGCTTTGGAAAGCCATGCTAAACTGGTCAGTTGCCCAGCGATTACGTCTAATACAGCAGTTTTTTAACCTAGGTAACATTATGTAAGTAAAAACGAGTAATATCTACGTTTCCTTCCGAAATTCAAGTTACCTTGGCTAAACATCAACATTTTTATACGTTTCACAACAATCAAAACCTTTTTGCAGCCTGCAAGTCCTGCTTGAAAGTGTCTTGTGTCCAGCAGCACACGTAGCAAGACAACCATAGAAACGGGTTTTCTACGGGTTTTGTCGACGGAAGAATAGACAAAAATGACAGATTGTCATTCTTTATCTGTCATTTGATCTATTCTTCCGTCGACAAAACCCATTTTTAATTTGGTCAGGTTAAGCGTGCAGTTAGCTTCCTAAGTATTATTCGAACACTAAAAACTTAAAGCAAATAGCAATTCTGTGCAAGCTGAGCAACCTCTACAATTATCAATGATTCAATAAATATTATTACATTTATTACCCACTAAGCACTTAAAAATATACGCAGCCATTTCAAATGCCCTACACCTTCAAGAGCATTCAATTTCCTATAAAATATTAATATTATTGTAATATTTCATTCAAGTAAACTGGCCATTTCTAAGCTTTGCGTGTCCACCATTTTAATACCGTATTGTAATAGGCTGGTCAATACATATAAGTGTGAATAAGTGTCCGGGTAGACGGTTCTGTAGACTTCAACGTTTAGAGTAGAGGCAATGAACTTTAGACAAGTTGTCTATGAAATTTCAGGTTTTTTTTTAAATTGTTTTACAAACACAAACTCACGCCTTTTTCCATGGGGTAGGCAGAAGCTACAGAACACCAGCTGCTACGATGCCTAAAACGGTTTTATTGACACAAAATAAAATCAAGTTAAGCTAACTTTATTTTATTTTGTGTCAATAAACCCAGGGCTTTTTCAATGTTATTTTACTGTAGTAAAACATGGACCAATAGCTGAACACCAAACTGAAGACCATTGTAGACCTGAATTATTACGATAAAGATATAAAAAATATAGTTAAAGCTGTTTGCCTGTTTGTTTACGTATGTGTGTAATGGTCACAAACAACGACATCATGTCTGTAAAAACTTCAAAAGTCAATTAATTACTTTAAATAATGTTTAACTTACTTATTTATTTAAATACATGTAAACATTAGTGATAATTTACTTATTGTAATTTTCAGTTAAATTATGTGTGAAGGTTAACCAATTCACAGCATGATTTTCTTTTAATTTTAAATTAGCATGAACAGAAATTAATGCTCCGAATGCTTATGAAAATGTCACAGCATGGAATGACGTGACAACTATATTTTACGCACACTTTACGAGTATGCGTTTAAAATTAATAGAAAATATTTTATATTATATCATAACTTACTTCAGAACTTCATTAATTTAAACTTTAGCATCCAAATAATTATCGAATTATTAATTAATCATGACGATCTTGATTCCGGTTTTTGCGGCATAGACTTTCGATCATCTTTTACGACTCTCACGGAAAGTAAGATGCACGCCTGTTTTTCTGAAAAACCTAACACGAATCTCAAAAACAGACAATTCGACTTTGCCTCTAAGTTTGACAACACACTAAAAAACTCTGAAAACATTGGCAGACTTTGGGGACTGCCGACAAAAGTGAAAACTTAAAAATATGAAATAACAGTGACTTTTTTTATTTTAAAGTTAAAAATTAATTATAATAGCTTTCACTGCTAGCCAAGCGCAAAACGCCGTACTCATAGCTACAGATACCTATACTGTTAACATTAGCAAGTCGGTAACGTGAACCCATAAGCTTTCCCCTTACTAAAAATCGCTCAACGCGCTTAAAGAAATTTTCATTAAAAAAAAAGTTAAAAGTCGCAAACTGCGACTTCAAAAGTGAACCGTGTACCCCAACACTAACACATTTCCGTAGAAAGTAGAAACTTGGAGATTTATATAGTTTAGTGCTAAACACTTGAGTGACCCACTGGCTTAGTGCTTTGTTTGGCACTGGCCACTAGGCGAGTTCAATAATACTCATGTCCACTTTACTGCTCTATTATGATCTTGATTTACAAACAGTGACGTCACAGAGACAGTTTCTAACTATTGAATAGAGAGTTAAAGTTTCTCTGGACACTGTTGTTTAGTTTTTAGCGGCTATAATTTGTTAACGGCTAATTTTATGAGTCTTTCATGCGGATTTTATATTTTAAGCATGTGACAATGATGGTGTTGGTAAACATAATTTATAACACCACGCCTGGGCTTTATGTGGAAGAATATTAATATTATACAAGGTGTAAAAAGAACTATGACTTAGCCGTTATCTACGCATTCTGTACATCAAACTAAGTAACATTGAGCAATCCAACAAAAAAGTTTTTGCTGGTAAACTACGACGACTATTAAATAAGGTGTGAAAACTCACTGTTTACGGCAGCGCGTAATAACGCTCGCATACTTTAACTTAAGTTATAACATTTCTTAAGTACTATCGCAGTGTCTCAAGACGAAAGTCTTTGACCAGTGCGTGTTGCCAGTGAACACCTATGGCACTGAAACGTGGTCGCTTACAATGAGCCTTATCAGAAGGCTAAAAGTTACCCAATGGGCAATGGTGAGGGCTATGTTTGGAGTTTTCCTACGTGATCGAATCAGAAATAAAGAGATCCGCAGGAGAACCAAGGTAACCGACATAGCCCGAAGAATTGTCAAACTTAAGTGGCAATGGACAGGGCACATTACTCGCAGAACAGATGGCCGATAAGGCCGAAAAGTTCTAGAGTGGCGACCGCGTACCGGAAGACGTAGCTTTGGAAGGCCTCCCACAAGATGGACCGCTGACCTTGTGAAGGCAGCAGGAAACCGCTGGATGCGGGAGACACAGAATAAGTCGAAGTGGCGGTGCTTGGGAGAGGCCTATAATGTCTAGCAGTAGACGTCTTTCGGCTGAAATGATGATGATGAGGATGATGATTGCGGAAACGTATCTTACAGAGATACCGTAATGGCTGCTGGCGCACAAAGCTGCAGAAACAAACGCATACAAAATGAAGGAGCAAAAGCCGGAGGCACGCGCCGCGCGGCAAAAGCCCTGCGTGTAGGAGCCATAAGGACTATTCCTGCGTACAGTGCTCGGCCGCTATAGTAACGCATAACTACAAAAAAAGGGGGTCATAAACCTGTGGTCATCGTCTACACGGGGTTTTCTTTTCAAAGTGGTTAGATATGCGTGACCGCGATGTTACATTCTGACTTTATCTGATGTTACATTCATTGTGACATCGATGAAGGAAAAATTTATAGTTATATATAAGTGTGAAATCGCCAACCCTGTTGTCCTTCTGAGCTCCCTCTATCCGGTAGGCTTTGAAGGAGCGTGCAAAAAGGAGGAGATTTTGTTTTGATCTGATTACGTTTATTGATATTTTCGTCAATATTGTGGACCGATTTTCATTTTATTTTTTTTATTTGATAGCTGGCGCGGTAGTTCCATAAAAAAATTATCAACTTGGCTTGGGTAGTTTTTGAGTTAGCTTCCAATAAATACGTATTTTTCGCACTTAGTCTATATGGATGATGTTATAATAACTTCCTGTCACTGTTATTTACATACCAGGTAGTGGTTCCTATTCGAATTTGTGTGGGGTAGGTAGCACAACTAAATAGTGAAATTAATAACTTTGATCAAGAATTTTAATTTTTTGCCACCGACTTCCGAAATTCAAATTATTTTTCACTTTGTATTGCTTTTTTTGTTACCTACTTACAAAAAAAGCAATACAAAGTGAAAAATAATTTTGTAAGTAGGTAACAAAAAAAGCAATACAAAGTGAAAAATAATTTTAATTTCGGAAGTCGGTGGCAAAAAATGAAAATTCTTGACCAAATACCTACCACAGACTTAGTCATTTTTCACTTTGTAGTGATTTTTATGAAAGTCGGTTGTTTTTCTTTTCTTTTTTTTTTTTAACTTTGTCTTCCGATATGCTTCCAAACATGTCTACTGCTAGTTCACTTTGATAAAATGTGGTTCATTAGATTTTCTCTCTTGGCCTTAGACCACACAATTTGAATCACAAATCACAATAGATTTAATGTGACTTTAATATTACATTAAATACTAGACGTAAACGTTAAATAATTTACTATTATGTACTTAATAATATATTGTCAATGTAAACCAAGCCTATACTATATTACTGTTTTAATATATAGGGCTGAAAATAGAATATAATTAATATTATTATCCTACTATTACCTACTTAATATACCTAATATCATTGCCTACTTTAATTTGATTAAAAGAAACTAAAAATATTGATTTTTTTTAAAAAGTTTGATAATCGTAAAAACATGTTTTTTTATGAATAAACGATTATCTACTTTATTTATTACCTATATAGTTGTATTTGAACGTATTTTACTGAACTTAAAAGTTTTGCTATTTCGCTAGGCTAGGACTTGATCAAAGTTATCAGTTTATCACCCTATGCTGTCATATTTTGCCATTTTCAACACTCTGTATTTACCGTATGTCATGTGCCTAAACACAACATTATATTTAATAAGATGTTTAATTACAAACAATAATATATACGACGGTGTGCTGCCCATACAACCACGTAAAAGGAACCATACCATATTTTTTCGATTTAATGTGCAAAAAAAATATTGAGATGAATAAAAAAAAGACACCTAAACAAGAAAGCACGTTTTTTCTATAATACTAAAAAACTTTATAGCAACGAATATACTTCAAACTCAATTACACTATTCCATCAGAACATAGCAGGCCTATTAAACAAGCAAGAAAACCTAGAATTATGCATAGACGACTTCGATAAAAATAATAATTACATTGATGTGATTTGCCTGTCGGAAACTTTCATAAAAAGAGGCAATGAAAACAACGTTATTTTAAAAGATTTTAAGCTAATTGCGTCATACTCTAGAATCAAAGAAAAAAGAGGTGGTGTTTGTATTTTTGCTCGAAATTCCTTAGATTATAAAGATCTGGCGATTTGTATACACCATGTCAATAGACAAAGTTTTTGAATGTTGCGGCGTTGAATTTCCTTCGCTCAACATCATTATGATTTGCTTATATAGAACACCAGATAGTAACATAAACTCATTTTTTGACAAACTTGAATTACTACTACATAAGGTTTGTAATAAACCTAATAAAAAAATCATTCTCACAGGTGATCTAAATATAGATACACTCAAAAGCAATAAAATAGCGTCACGTCTAAAAGACACTTTAGTCAATTTTGGTCTCTCCTTACATATAGACCAACCAACTAGACAAAAAGCCTGCATTGATCACTTTATAAGTAACATTAAAGACGCGAATGGTAAAGTTCACGAATTATTTCTCTCCGACCACAATACAGGACAAACTTTAAATTTTCCCATTAATAATAAACCAGTAAGACTAAAAAGTTGGTATGTTTACAAAAGGGACTACAGTAAAGACAACCTAGACAAATTTATAAATTGTTTATCAGCACTAAGTTGGTCAGAAGTATATAACCAAGAAAATTTAAATTCAGCCTTTGATATATTTCATGATACATTTTGTTTATTTTACAACCTTTGCTTTCCAATCAATAAAGTTAGAATTAATTCAAACTGTAAGTCACCAAGATGGATAACAATGGGAATCAGAAAGTCAAGTAAACAAAAAAGAAAACTAAGATATCGCCAATATATGTCCAAATCTGAAGACGATACATCAAACTATACCAAATACAGTTCTATCTTCAAAAAATGCGTTAGCCGTTCAAAACACCTCATAAATTCAAAAATAATGTCATCGGCAAATAATAAAGGTAAAGCTGCATGGCAGATTATCAAAAATAAAACTGATCAAGTAAACACTAAAACGAATATTAATACTATTAAAATCAACAATAATCATATCAACAATCCTAAAGAAATTGCTGAAAGTTTCAATGATTTTTTTATAAATATTACCAAAGGATTCTATAACAAAAATAAAACGTCATCAGAGAAAAAACATTTCGATTTACCGAATATGACGCAAACAATGTTTTTACACCCATGTGATGAAAATGAAGTAAAAAATACCATCATGTCCCTTAACAACACAAAATCGGTTGGATTTGACGGTATATCAACTCACATTCTCAAATCCTGTGCCACCATGATATCCCCAATCATCGAACACTTGATAAATCTCTCGTTCTGGCAAGGTATTTTTCCAGATAAACTCAAACTATCCATCGTTAAACCTTTATTTAAAAAAGGTGACACAAAAGACATATCTAATTACCGTCCGATAACACTAATATCTAACTTATCAAAAATCTTTGAGAAAGTCATGCATCGTAGACTCACAAATTATTTAGAAAAATTTCATATTATAAAAGAGGAACAAAACGGCTTTCAAAGGGGAAAATCGACTACTTTAGCAGCATTTAAACTGATTAAAAATGTAATTGAAAATTTAGATAAACGTATTCCAGTATCTGTCATCTTCTTTGACATGAGCAAAGCTTTCGACTTTGTTAACCACGATTTACTCATACAAAAATGCAATAACTACGGAATTAGAGGAATAGTTATTGATTGGATTAGTAGCTATTTAATTAACCGCCAACAAAAAGTAGAAATAAGCACAATAAACGAAAATAATGAGTCCACATCATATAGTTCTGAATATAGTCAAACTATATCAGGAGTACCCCAAGGAAGCATACTTGGCCCATTGCTTTTCCTCATTTACATCAACGATTTACCTACAGCTTTGAAACAACAATGCATACTTTTTGCTGATGACATATCGGTAATCGTAACTAATGAGAGTAAATCAGAAACAAATCATGAAAAAAACCTTAATGAAACAGTAAATCAAGTTTTAAAATGGCTCGAAAAGAATTATCTCTGTGTAAATCTGGATAAAACCAAATACATCAATTTTCAAAACTATAATTCTAAACAAAAAACATTTCAAGTTAATTGTCAAGGACAACAAATTAACGAAGTAAGTGAATACAAATTTCTTGGACTTATTCTAGACCAGCATTGTAACTGGAAATTACACATAGAGCACGTCTGCAAGAAACTAAACCAATTTATATTTGCTCTTAAACGTTTAAGACGTACCGCGAGTGAAGCTGTAGCACTTACTGCTTACCACGGGTATGTTTCCTCTTTACTCAGGTATGGGCTCCTACTCTGGGGGAACTCGACGAATATAAATGATGCCTTCCTAGTGCAGAAAAAATGCCTTAGAGCAATCTGTGGTATCAGTCCTGTAACATCCTGCAGACCTCTCTATAAAAAATTAAACCTTTTAACCTTAACAGGTCTTCTCATAATGCAAGCTGGTGTATTTGTGAAAGAACACTCTAAATTTTTTATAACGTGTGACTTGCATTCAAAATATACCTGTCGAGACCCAACACGGCTAAGAATTCCTTCACATCAAAGCACATTATGTCATAAAAATAGCTTTATCACAACAATTAAAATCTACAATAATATCCCAAAAGAAATAAGGGAACTCCCTCTAAAACACTTTAAATCCAAACTACACAAATGGCTAATTAGAAATTGTTTTTATAGTGTAAAAGAATTTTTTGACAAAAAAGTAACAGATAAATATATGATAAGATAATGATTTATTAAATTACCTACTTTATGTACCTACCTATTTATTATTTATTAAATGTTCAAATAGATACGAAACCTTAACAAATGAAATATGTAAAGAAAAACTGTGTGGTTTAAAGTTTCTTATAACATGTTTAAATATTTGTATGCCAGTCCATGGCAAAACATGTAAGATCATTGCTATATTATAAGACCTTAATGTACCATGTTTTAAAGCAAATAAATATATTCTATTCTATTCTATTCTATTCATAGCTCAGAATTGAGGTGAAGACACTAATACTATAAAATATGAGTGTCCTTTTACATACATAAACTAATGAACTAGTACATAAATTATAGATGTCGCAACTCGCAACTTGAGAGGATTATCGTTAATAGTGAAGGATAAATGTCTATGGTCTGATTAAATTGAATTTATTTTGAAGATACTACGGTCTCGCACAATTTTAGTTGGCAATGACCCGTGCTACAAACTCAAATCGCCAATAAGAATAATTATTTAAATATAATTATTATTAAATTTATATTTATAAAAATTATATATCATATTATAGGTATGTCAGATCTTTCATGACTCATGAGTATGCAATCCAACACAAGCGCCTTTGTTAACGTTGTCCGGGGTCTAGGATTGAGTACGAGTATGATGTCCAATACGGATCATTGGATTTGAGCGACAGTGATCGTTCAGACGTTGGTTGGTCGTGACACTTACTAGCCTAGGCACTGCACAGTATTTCCTTTTAAGTTCAGAGTATTAATTAGTGCACAAGTGTTAGTAATTGACTCCGTAACCAAAAACTGTGTAAAAGTTAAAGGAGCTATGATCTCGTTTATCCGTATCCCAATTATGCGCCCACGACTGTAAATCTGACACTATGTATGTGACTAAGAGTATGTCTGATCATGATCCTATGTACCTGGATCCGACTTATGTATAATTTGACAGCACTAGTATTTCAATTGAAAATGCCCCGGGCTACAAACTCAAATCACCAATGAGTATAATTATTTATATAATATAATTAGTATTATATTTGACAGCACTAGTATCTCAATGGCGTTCCGTACACGAGGCGACTAGTGAATGCGTTATTAGAAGCCGTGAAGGGCGGGCGTTATCGGGGACTGTCTTATGTAATTTTGACATTCGAAAAGTGCTGACTCTCAGCCTAATTTGAAGAAATTACTATTAATTTTGATTTTGTAATGTGATTGCGTCGCTGACGATGGGTTTTAAAGCTCCCAAAATGCATTACATAATGGTATTAAACGTCACTGCCTATTCAGAGTTCTTACCTTTACCCTTAACCAAACTAATTGAACCACAATTCATGCCATATCTGCCCTAACGATGTTAATGATGATTTAAACCGCCAAAAACGGTAATAAAACCAGATCCTGTAAAGCAGTTATTCAAGTCCATGTCCATATTAAGTCAATGTCAAGAGAATTTAGTTAGGATGAAATCCAGATACGGCAAGTGCAGAAGGAGGCTTTCCAGACTTTTGCAATCAAGCTAAATTACAGTTATATCAGATAAGGTAGGCTTCTTGGAAATCTCTGTGTTTCTGAATCAGCACCACGGTAGACGGTAGGCCAACTTCATAGAAACGGACGAAGCGCGAGCTATACCTACGCGCCTCGATCGAGGTATGCGCGAGGTACGCAGACAGTCGCGTCTGTGCCGCAGTGACGAACGAACGGTGTGTTGTTTTTTTAACAATAACCGCGCGATTTTTACACTAAAAATAAATTCAAGTACATATTTAATATGACGAGTAGGATATATTGTTGCTGTTTTTGGTTGCATGAATTTGGCAATAACGCATCCAGAGATAACTTTTTTTAGATTACCTGGAAACTTTGAAAGGTATTATTATTAACAAACAACAACAACAAAATTATTTTATAGTCTTACTATAAAATAATTTTACTTACTGGTAGGTAGGTACATATTGTGTGTATTTTTAATGGATAAGTATTTCCTTTTATCTCCCGAAAAAAAGATGTCTGGATTAATAAATAAAGTGAATAGAGTAAAGGAAAGTGATAACACGAGTGAAATTGGTAGTTATAGGAGGTTCATGAATTAATACGGTAGGTACGCTTGTTTTAAAACCTCGGGCATTTGTGTTTTGTTTTGTTATTCAATTCACAAAGTATTTTATTTATTTGTGTAGATAAAAAAAGTATATTTACAATCACAAAACTAAATGGAAACACAAAGTAGGCAAATGTAATTAAAATACTGGAGGCGGGCAGCCCTATCGCATGTTTACGTACCGCGCGGCTGTAGGCATTTATTTCTAAGATATGGCTTAGTTATTCTACCGTCTACCGTGTCAGCACGAACGACACAAAGGCAAAGGTACCTACTAAGTTTTAAACTACCACGCTTTTGTACGCCAACTAACATGGCACAAGGGCAGGAAACGATACATGACAAATGATGATAAATTATTTTATTTCTGTATAAGTGTCGTAGGATGATTTGATAATTTCAATATTCGCGAAAACCCTAGGGATATTGCAAAAACACAAATAATTTGATAGTGGTGAAAACATTTCTGCGAGCAACTTGGAAGTAGTGCTCGCTCGGCTCGCGCGCGGTTGGACACAGTTCTGACCTAACCTATTTCACCCAGTTCAAAATTACAACTCTGTCGCAGAAATGTTTTCACCATTGTCTAATTATCTAGTTGCAGGCAGATTGTATGATTCACATATTGCACTGGGTGAAATACGTTAGGTTAGAACTGTGACCAACCTACTTTCAAGTTGCTCGCAGAAATATTTTCACCATTAGTCAATGGTGAAAATATTTCTTTCTTTATTATATATATATAATATATATAATATAATTATCCGTGTTTGCGCAATATTCCTAGGGTTTTCGCGAAAATTCGAATGATCAAATCATCCTACGACATAAGTAGGTACCTAAGTTGTACAAATGATGATGATGCTGAAGATGATGATGATGATGTTTTGTAGTACCTATTGCAACTATCATTGCTCGAATGTTGAGTCTCTTGTATTTTCTCTCTTTCGGCTAACCTACTCTCCGGTCGCACCTCGTCATGTGATTGTCATTGAAAAGTTATGTTAAGATTTTTGCCATTGCGTAGAGTTGTTAATCTATAATCTTGTAACTATGGTAATACTAAGCAAGTACTTCCATAGTTGTTACATCTCTATATTAGATCTCATATGTTCGTATTTCCGAAGATAGACGGTGATGGGCGAAACGAATACTTTTCCTTAGAGATATATCTCTAAGGAAAAGGTGTATACACCTATATAGCGCCACTACTGATTCAACGGCAAGTGTCGCCAAGCAGAGTCACGGTAACAAAGGACAACTTAAATGAGCTAACCCATTTGTAAAACTTAGCCAGTAGCTAATTCTAGAGTGTTTCAATTCTCAAGTGTATGGAAATAGAAATGAATCGGCTTTCCACGCAGCAATAGATCTACCACCAGTCAGTCTGTGAACAAATAGTCGGCGCTAACATAGTGTTTGTATTGTACAAGTTAATTAAAATAAAGTACTATTGTGTTCGTCTACCGGAACGACTTTTGCGTAGCGCATGGCAGCAGCTAAGCTAAGACCGTCTTAGCAATAGCAGCATAAGTCCAAAGTTGTCTTTTACAGTTTTATTCACAAGCATGCTCGGAGATTACCATTTTTTTTTAATTGAATTGATTAAATTTGTATTTTGTGTTTCACGAACTGTGTACAAAATAAACTTTATTCTATACTACCTGTCATTGCTGCCTGTCCATTGACGCAGAGCGAGGTAGCGGATGCGGCTAATTTTTTCCGCTTTCCTGCTCCGCTTCCCGGTTTTGTATGATTTTTTAAACTAGTTTGCAAATGCCTGTCCACTAAAGCGGAGCGGAGGCTTTATGCAATTCCATTGGTTAATATTTACACAGCTCCACTCCGTTCCTCTCCTCTCCGCGCCAGTGGACAGTCAGGCTAAATCTTGAAATTAAATGAACCCTCTTAAACTTAATACGCAACCTCACAATAGCGTCATTAGAGGCTCTATTGTTTTTTTAAGCAATCTTGAATTATTCACAGAAAACAGACTTTTCGTGGTCACCAGAAACTTTTTCAGTTGTTAATGGACTTTCGGATAGGATATTCTGTTGAACTGTGGCAGTGGCTATCCACATAATTTCGTAACCCATGAATTAGATTGCGATGAATGGAATCACGCCAAATAAACTGCATGTAATTATGCTTCTTAAATAGGTGAGAAAATAAAGATATTTCATAACCCTTTTAGAAGACAATAACTTATACTCATAACCCGGCCCAGTTATTAACTGATAAACGTTAACTTTCTCCCTAAAACTGAGAAAATAACCATAACAGACGAAATAAAAAGTAATTTATTCTTAATTACCTTCTCATCTTTTTGAAACAATTATAGAAATGTCAATGGCCTAGTAAAATAATTGTTCTATTTCTACAAGATATTTTAAACTCACTCTAATTTTGTTAACATAAGATTCAAATTAGATTGAAGAATCTTAAAACGACCCCCACAAGGTAATCCCCTGGGATTAAGCTTTTGTTTTTCAGCACTAAATAGCTTCCTCATGTTCGTGGAGACATAGAAATATCTTCAATATGTGTGTGATCTGTCTAGAACGGTGAGAAATTAGTTTTTTATGGAATAAATACGTCATAAGAGCAAATGGGAATTTGTCTAACTTTATTCTACTGTCTATAAATTCAATGTTAATCTCTCAGGAGCTGAAAATAATCATAACTATGAACATTTTTTTTTTTGACCAACACAAAAACACAAACTGGAATTTTTTAATCAAACAATAATAAAATACTATACGGTGGTGGGGTTATTTTTTTTATTGTAGTTAGTATTAATAGTTTCTTCTTATAAGTAATAAAACTTTATTGCAGGTAGTGCTATATATGAACAGAGATCTCTGTCAACAGTGCTTCCTATGGACCGAGATATTTACGAACAATGTTTTCTATCAACAAAGTTTTCGGCGAAACTTGCTGTCTAGGAATAGAGATTTCTATTAACTTTGCTTCTGTATGTAGTCGTATCGTAACGAGCTAAACATATTTTGGTCATGATTGTTGAAAAGGCATGACAATGGAAACATACCTTAGGCCTATATAGTCGGGGTCACATGACAGTAAATCGCTACACACAGTCGCCAATACGTCATCACCATCTTACAAGTACCTATTTCTGTCACCAAGCTTAGGTGTGAAATTTCAAGCACATGAAACTTTCAACAGTGTCACCGGGTTACAAATATTACCAGCTTAATGCCACTTTTGGCATGCCAAAGACTCGGCCATCTGTCTAAGTTACAGTTACTAAATATCTCATCCTAATTTAATATTATAAATGTGAAAATGAGTTCGTTTGTTTGTAATGCTTTCAAGCTAAAGTGACTGAACGGATTTGGATTAAATTTGACACATGGGTAGACCATACCTGGGTTATGACATAGGATGCTTTTTCCGCAAGATAATTTCCGATCTCCATCCATAATTTATACTGTGACGCGGGCGAAGCCGCGGGCAGAAGCTAGCAAAGAGATATATCGAGATTCGTGCCCTCGAATACAAAAGCCTATCATTCATGCCACACTGGTGCCTTGTTCATCTTCTTCTTTGCTTCGCTCTTGACAGAGCGGTCGTGGGGTCACGAAAAATTGTACCCAATGAGTAAAATCGCAGGTGTTTAGTACTCGCAAGTTGCCTCACGATCTCTGTCCATCTGCTTCTGTTAGATGCCTGGCGCATTAAGCCACGGATTTTATTTGGTCGGTCCACCTCATCGGTGACCTCCCGCGTAGCCTATTACCTTCTACTCTGCCCTGCACCACTAGACGCTCTATGGAATCAACATTCCGCCTCGAGAACTGGTACTTTATAAGTGCACAATCCAAGTCGGCACTTCAACAAACAAAACCACGACTTCTACAACAAAGATACGTAAAAACAATAACAGGAAACATTCCTGTTTCAATCATTTTGTGTTATTTAGTATTCAGTGTGTCCCGCCCTTAGCTTTGATGTGCCGGCTGATATGTAGAGCGCGCTATGTGAAGCTATGCGCCGCGATGCATCGTAAATACAGCCGCTATTTCAATAAGTACACCGTTATTGGTGTTTATGTTTTGTGTTGGTGACCAATAAACTGGGTTTTAAGAATGTCATTACTGATGTCCTTGATTGAGTTTTGTCTATGGAAATCGTTGAATATTGGTTTCACAATTTCAGCCTAATGTTCCCGCTGAAAGGGTGCTACAATTAAACCGTCTTATCGCAGCCAATCTCAACGTAGACTAGCCTTCGGCGCGGGAGATATTATAGTGCACAAGTGTATGCGCAGACAAAGATGCACTCTCTCTTCCCTCACTTTCATAGTATGATGGGACGGCAATCCGACACGACCGGAGAGAGATCAGGCGCAGGACCAACGGCTTAACATGCTTTCCGAGGCACGGGGTTATCACACCGCCAACTTCCAAACTCTGAGCTGTTACTGAGAAATTCCTAATTGAAAAATCCAATAACACCTTGCCCGACCCGGGAATCAAACCCAGGACCATGCTCAGCAGTCGCGCTGGCGACCACGAGACCAACGGGGAGGTCGAAACCCTCTAATACATAACCGCACTCCTACGTTTATATTCCCCTAGAGGAAGACAGAGGTTTCTAGTACCTGCACCTACATTTCGCCAGTTACGACATACGGTCAAATAAGCAATGCAATGAACAACACAACCACTACACATCCTTTTGGGGGTGATTCCTTGGTGCCCGATTACGCCGGGTAAGTGAATGACCCCACATTACGTTCAACCACCAACCACCGTTCTATCTTTGCCAAAACATAAGGAATTCAAATTTTCTTTAGGACCAGTGATTGTGAATCCTTAATTTTACAATGAATGGCCAAAAGCCATAACGTGCCAGTGTGCAGTGCAACAAACTTAAAGAGACTCAACTTAAGTCTTGACAATCAAGTAAGAAAACCAATTAAAAGCCCCACAAAATAAATCAACTATTTTAATACTATCATAGATTAGAAAAACTCATTGGAACTTGCATAATTTCTACAAATACATAGTTTCGAAACAGTCGGCCGGTAAGCAATTAAAGTGGTCTGAGTTAACTTGAACTTTATTTGCGTAAACCCGTTCCCGTGGACGCGGTATATGCGTTTATAGCCTAATTATAATTTAAATAACTACAGCAAGCTGTGGGATACAGTTGCTGGGTATTCAGGGATATTGAATGTGTATTTGTTGTATTTAGTTGAGCTCAGAGTACGGAGACAGACCCAGCGTTAGCTCGCACTACGACACAATGACGTACAGAAACTGACGGCTTTATGTATGAATGGTTCACAGACCGACTTTGAACCATTCAACCGGGTACCCAACTGAATTTGTGAACCCAATTGAATTTGTGTGAAAACAAAATCAATTTCTGTAAAAATTTGTTATTTTTATTGGTTATAATGATTGCGTATAATTTTTTCAATTCGGTAAAAAAATTCCGATAAGGAGTGGCACAGGGGTGTCTCCCCCAACCCTTCCCACCCAATATCAGGTAGATAACAATTTAAGATTAATTTAATATGATTTTCGAAATTCGAAAAAAAAATAACGGCATATCTCCGGCAAGAAGGAGTGGCACAGAAATCTCTCCCTCATACCCCACAAAATCAGGGATGTGGTTCAAAAAGATTTAACTGTTGTTAACGCTCAGTGGTCGGCGGAACACCGAGAGTTAAAAATCCAGTGCGCCACAAAAAATCGCCCGTGCGTACCTGGGCTAAGACTGTACCGCAGAATTTAGATTCGCAACCAGCCAACCAACATGTGATGTGACATATCCACAATGTACTTAGTGGGTATTTTTATTGAAACCGCTTGACAACCAATAACTGCCATCGGTAACTCGGTAAGCTACACGATCCGTTATTAGTCTTAAGAGTCGGGTAGTATCGACACTGCTTGTATTGTACAAATTATTTCTTGAACGTGTTGGTACGGAAGTTTTTCAAGTGTTCTGAGAATTTCATAAAATACAACAAAAAGTTTCTTGCCCATTCTTTTACCACTGAAAATACTTTGGTACAAAAATCTGCTCCTAGACAAATTAAGCTTTTAAAACAAAAGCTCTTTTCCTACTCTTTTTAGGATTCCGTACCAAAAGGGTAAAGGAACCCTTATGGTGTGACTCAGTCTGTCTGTCCGTCTGTCTGTCACACAGCTATAGATCTCAAGAATTACTAATGCTATCAACTTGAAATTTGGAATAGTGTTAGATGACGTTTGCCCAACAGGTACTGAACGGAGGTCTTAAAAATCCGACGTAGGGCTACTAGGGCATGTGGGATATCATATGAAAGAACGCTATTTGCACATTTTCAAACATTTTTCTTTTATTTTTTAGGCTGCATTTTTTTCGACTTTTGAGGAAAAAGGTAAAAAAAATACCGTTCCTTTAAGTTCGTTTATTTCAAGTTTTTTAGTTTTATTAATATATCTTAATTTGGCTCATTACCAGCTTTTATTTGATACCAATATTGTTGAAATTTATTTTAAAAAAAACCTTCCCCTCCCTTTTTTTTGTACTTGCAGATGCAATACATAAATATTATATAGCCTATGTCACTTCTACGATTAAGACGAATCTAACGACACCTCCTATATTAAAATCCATCAAGCCGTTTAGGCTACAGAGCGTGCCAAAGAAATAGACATACATACATACATACTCTCGAAAAACATTACCCTCCTTCTGGGGCAGTCGGGTAAAAAAAATACCGTTCCCTTCTTATCTCCGAAGTTTGCATAGAGAAAAATCAAAAATTATTCTATGTGATAGAAGTTTATGTAAATTACGAACGCAAAGACTCTAGAGAGAGAGGAGAGGTTCTTTGCGTTCGACTCTTGTAATGGCAACACGTCGTGTCCGGATTCGCAACAAGTCAATCGTCATCCTGAAGATGCCTCGTTGAGAGGTGAAACACGTGTCGATTTCTTACAGGGTTCTTTATATAACAGTTAAGCGGATTAAGTTACTAGATATACATCGTCTATTGTCACTTAATGTCATTAATTTTACACCTATAAACTTTCCGTGAGAACAGAGCCTAACTTTTCTTATTTGTTTATTTAAGTAGGTACTATATTTAATAGTCTTCGTAAGAACTTTGTTTCTCAAGATGAAAGATCATACCGACACAAAAGGCGACCTACATGAATGTAGAACAGAGAAGAGGACAAACGGTAGGTACAACTTCAAAAGCGAGGCCAGACTAACAAGGCTCTTAATAATCTAATGAAATGCTCAAGCCACTTAATAAAGTCTTAGAGAAAGGACTGAATGTAAAATTAATTGTTTACACATTTCTCTCAAAGCAAACGTTTACCTCTACTATCTAGTACTAGATAAGATGTATCTTCTACACTGGCGGGCTGAATAATTACACATATTGTTTGTTTGCACAGCTTACTAAACAGTTTAATTAAATATTTGGTTCGGTAAATAAAAGGTGACCTATTTTCATTGCAAGACTTGTAATATCCGTGTTATTTTCAAGTAAAATTTTATAATTAAAAGAGAACATAGCAGTGTTATCATTTCCCAAAGAAAATAGACACTAAGTAAGGTAATATTTGCAGTGTCTTGAACATTGAGTGAAAATGTCTAAGAGTTTATGCTTTGTAGTCGCCGACCAGACTTAATGAGATTAGTGGAAGTAAAGATAATTAGATGCACTAGTTGAAATACTAAGATAAGTAGGTTTATCTTATTTATTTTATTTTTATTTATTTAAAGAAAAACAAACAGTAGCACAATAAGATAGTCATAATTATCTTTTTAAAGTTAAAGTTATTTTTGACTATATAAGGTCTTTTTTGGAAGCCGGTTGTCTTTTTTTTGGAATTTCTTTCTTTATCTGCCCACAAGTGTAACTGACTCTAAACAAATATATTGGGCACAGTTTGTTTGCCCCTAATTGTACTCCTAAGAAAGTTTTTATTTGCCGTGTACACTGTACAAATGAATTTTGCATACGGTAGTGGTTACTTTAAATTTGAATGCGCAATTTACATAATATTGTATATTTAAATGAAATTATATAAACATTTAGCGGCGCTTAGTCTTTTGAGCGAATTAGAATTTCATAAGTTTACAGAAAACCTATTTTGGTCATTTAATTAGTACCTATTTCTAGCTCAAAATCTCGTGGCTAAATAATAACAGCCGCACGGGTCGAGCGAAGGCTAAGCTACGCTGGCCGCGGTCGGTTCGTGGATGGGTGACCATCCAATATATCGAGACCCCTCTGTGCCTCGGAAAGCATGTTAAGCCTGGCTGTCCAGGCTGTCAAAATTGCCGTTAAGAAAGTTCAGCTCACTAGTAACTGAGATTTTTGGAGCCCCCTAAAAATCTCATTTATTACACCCAAATCGCTTTAGCGTGGCATCAGCGGTCACTGACCTACCGACATTTAGCATTATTTATTTCAATAACTGAAACAAAGTCCGTTAACGTCCTGAATCAATATCTATCGTAATTTTCAACATTTTCCAATAACGAAAAACCATACATAGTTTTTAGTTGGAGTTCCTACGGAGAGGTATTTAGGAAAGGGCAATGACCGATAATGCCACGCTAAAGCGATTCGGGCATAGCAAGCTGTAACCGTAAGGCTTAGGTGTACTTAAGAGCAGTGTCGTCACAAAAAGGCCCCAATGATGATGCTTTAGGTACATGGCTTACATAAGTGCACATATAAGTATTTTACGCATGGCCTAAACATAGAACCATCCGTACAATACAACTAGAAAAAAAACAATACTTAAATATAATAGTCCTGCCATCCCAATGTTCCTGTTTCTTGAAATTCGATGTCTATAAGAATCGCTGTCGCTTCTGCCTTGACAGTGTTACAGCACAGTCACGCGACTTTACGAGTTCTAAGTTCTAACATTTAACATTCATTCGCTGAACAGTTTCATGTAAGACGTGTCAGTATCGGCGCTAACTTAGAGAGCTCGTTTTAACAAACATCTCACACCATACGTACTTAGTGCGGATTTGACCAATGAAATTGAACGCGTTCAACTAGAGCTGTCAGTGTCAAAATTTTGTACACTGACAGCTCTTGAACGCGTTCATTTTCATTGGTGTTATCTGCACTTAGTCTTTACCCCACTGCGCTCCAGCAAGCAGTATTGGTGACCCAGTGGTAACAACCATGTCTTACGAGTTGTAGATGGTAGGTTCGGACCCAGGTCAACAGTTTCATCATCATCAGCCTATTAATGTTCCCACTGCTGGGACACAGGCCTCCTCTCTGTGAGAGGGAGTGGGCTGTAATCTACCCCGCGGGCCCAGTGCGGGTTGGTAGATGTCACATGTCTTCGAATCTTTGGTTCTAAGACATGCCGATTTCCTCACGATATTTTCCTTCACCGTTTTGAGAGCAGTGGTGATGAAATTATTTACACAAAGTAAAGCGCCTGCTTGGGTTCGAACCCACGCCCTGCAACTCGTAAGTCGGGGCCGTTACCACTGGGCCACCACTGCACGGTAAACAGTTTATGGGCAATTAATTCATTGGCTTTTTAATTATTTATCTTTATTCACACGGGTAAGGGAAGTAGAAACAAAGATGATGGATTACAAAACGTTGAAATGACAACAATTGTATAAGTCTGGATGATGTAATGGAATGGCCATGAGGCTAAGCTCCCTAGAAGAAAATGAAGCTGTAAGTTTGACGAAGTGAGGTATCTATAGGTACCTAACCTACCACGCCTCCAGACTGAATAGCCATCGCTCCGATTTCGGCGAAGTTGCAAGAACTATTAACCGTTTAACGTCATAGGAATCGGTCATAAGGTCGTTGATTTTAGTCGAAATGCGAATTTCTAAACAATAGTGATGGAGATACCGTATTTTTTTATGTCATACTAAATTAAACTAATTAACACACATTTATTTTAGAAGAAGACATTGATTTTATTAAATATACATTTCCAGCCAAACTTTCTAAAGCAGATGAATTTAAAACTTATCGCCGTTGGCATACCCACTACCTACATCACGAGCTTTCATTATTTCAGCCGATCGACTGTATCAGCAGAATGGATGCGTTCTATTCATAGATTATGTCGCCTGCGAACCGTAATCACACTGTTTTGTGATTCATATAATTAAAAATGAACAGATAAAAATGTAGAACAATAGGTAATTAAGGATAAACTTGATACTTACCAAAACTATCGCGCATTCTCGGGTAATAATCAGCGAACCACAAATAGTACAGGAACAGATAAAATACTTCTTAATTAAACGAAAAAAAAGTAAAACTAGTCACCTTTGCATTTCATAAAAAGAACACTACACAACACTGGTAGTCACACACGCACTGAAATACCGAATTGCAAATCAATATCGATCAATAATCGTCTAAAGTTCTATTGTTTTTTTTTCTAATGGGACTCGTGTCACGGTGGTGGTAAATGGGAAATGGCGCGATGACGGGAGCGCGCGCGCGCGGTGCGTTCGGATCTCACACTGAGCTACCAATACAGACACGAGACAGCAATAATAACCCACCTCGTTATTTTTTTTATTTTCTTTTTTTTACTGAAAATCTGCAAGATTGACGCCTCGGTCTGCGGTTTTCTTTGATATTTTTGCGCGTTTTTTTCTTCGACCACCGCGTTCGGCCAATTTAATTCGGATGCTCGCATGTCACTTTTTTGACGGGATAATCCGTTCGAAATTTGAATTTCTCCTTTTTTTTCGAAGAACTTAAGAGGTGTGCCAAAAAAAGATTGCTTATTTAGTTGTGTTGGCTTGTTTTGCATGTTTCGCGAGTGCGGACAAACATTTTCATTCTCTGCGATACTCAGTACGTCTACTTTGAAGTCGTTGCTTATTTGCTTTCAAAATAAACCGATATGATCTGGGAGCGAATACTAAATTAAGAGCCAATCATGTGATTACCATCTCACATTAAATTGAGATAGTTAAATGAGGAAAACGAGTTACCTACGTTAAAGTGGTCATAAGTTCGGATAGCAACAGTATTCTACGCGCGTACAATCTTTAAACTCTGGGTGATAACACTTTTATTTGCAGTGTACACTTACTTTTGGGTGAGCTGTTTGTTAAAGCTTACGTGTGACACTGTTATGAACACTATCACCCAGTTGCACAAAGACAAATATTAATGTAGCATTACGTAATGGATCATTAACGCTAATAATTTAATTAATCTCATCAAAGAACCATTAAATCGAGTCTAATGTTGCTTTCTGCAACAACCTAAAACAAGTTAAGAGCGTGCATTCTAAAAGTTGGCAACGTCGCGATAGCTGTCAAATATTTACCTGTTTTGATTAATTTGGAAATAATACTGTATGTAAATAAGAAATGTGGCTAACTAACTAACTAGAATATTAATAATAAATTGCAATTATAACATTGAATTTGATGTTGTACCCGTTTTAGGTATAAAAAAGGCATTTGGAAAGTTTCCAAATACTTTTTTTTACATCTAAAACTAAATATTCGGTGTTATTAATCATTGCAATTCATTATTAATATTCTAGTTAGTTAGTTAGCCACATTTCTTATATCCATACAGTATTATTACAATCTTCCAAATTAATCAAAACAGGTGCATATTTGACAGGTATTTACGACGTTGCCAACTTTTAGGATGCACCCTCTTAATGGAAGATTTGTATTTAATGACAGCTTTTTTTTTTTTTTTTTAAAGTTAATGTTCGTTTCTGTAATTGGCTGTATGTCTATATAATGTAATGTCTATGAGGACTTTGTTGCAATGATAGCATAGTGATGTGACCGGCGGACTGCCAAGTCATAGGTCTCGAGTTCAAAACTTCAAAGGGGCGTGCCTTGGGTTTGAACTTCAAACCCAAGGCACGCACCTCTGAGTTTTCGGATTCATGTGCGTATTGCATAATTATCACTTGTTTCAAAAACGGTGAAGGAAAACATTGTGAGGAAACCGACGTGCTGAGATATTTATTTATTTATTTTAACTTTTCGCACTAAAAAAAAATACAACCGAATTGATAACCTCCTCCTTATTGGGAAGTCGGTTAAAAAAGTACAAATTAATGCCTTAGGCATTCTCTACCAGTCAACCAAAGGTGGTGTAGATGTTTGATGGCAGGTGCTCTGTTTGAGAGGAACAAAGAAATATAAGATATTTCTCGAAGGCATGTCAGAGGCCCATGGGCGGCATAAAAATCTGACACCAGGTTAGTCACTATCCACACGAAAATGGAAGAAAGATTAGGAACACAAATTGTTGGGTGTTAGTAGGTACTTCAGTAGTAGTTTAGAAGATCAACCATTCAGTTTGAAGGGTCTGAATGCCCGTGTAATCGTGTAATTACAGGACAAATTCAAATTAAAAATATTTTATTTCACATACATGGGCACTTACTAGGTGCACGGTTCCAAATGGTCGTTTCCTATCGAGAAGAGCAAGAAACTCCACGGTCAAAAATTTCCGGATTTTCACAATGTTTTCAAATTACAGTGTTATTAGATATGAGAGGGCAGTGTAGGCCCTTTAGCACACTTCAGCGCAGACACACTTCAGCTTTGTGTCTGGCATGACACACATCTGCGTTGTATCTAGTATTATAGATATCGTGTTTTCCATATTTTCTCCCTTGCACATTATACCATAGGACTTCGGACCAAGTCGCACGCGCACCTCAACAGCTGCATTCCTTTAGACAAGCGACAAGACGCGCTGTATCTCACGCCATAGGCGCCAACCAATAATTACCTCGGTGGTGGATCACCTAGGTGAGATCAGAAAAACCAGTCGTAACAAACAGCTATACGTGTTTATTTTACCGAGCGCTTTTATTTCAAAGCGGTACTGCACAGATTATACAGAAAACGTAAATGAAATGAATGAAAATTAAAGCAGCGCGGTATTGTTACAGTATACAGAGCGTATTATACCGCGCTGCTGCTTATCAACCAATGAGGAAAAATTTAAGCAGTGCGGTATCGTTTCGGTATAATACAGAGCGTATTGTCGTGAAGAAAGTTTTGAGTATGAATGTCGATGGCTATAAGAGTAGGGGAAGACCAAAGAAACGATGGATGGACTGTGTGAAAGATGATATGGCTAGAAAGGGGGTAACTACTGAAATGACGACTAATAGAGAAGTATGGAAAAAAGGGACATGTTGCGCCGACCCCAAATAAAATTGGGATAAGGGCAGGAGAATGATGATGATGCTGACAGAGCGTATTATACCGCACTGCTGCTTACGAACCAATTATGAAAAATGAAAGCAGCGCGGCATTGTTTCAGTATACAGAGCGTATTATACCGCACTACCTACCAATACTACTTACCTACCAACGAGGAAACGGCCTAACAGTATCATTTTTGAGTACCTCTCACAACAGCTAGCCTTTTCTTGTTTACTGTTGCTCATAATGCTCTCTTTTTGGTCTTAATTTTATCAATTCTTTCAAGCAAGTAGTCGCTAGCAACCTAAATTGTCCTTCAGTGGCCATGAGCATAGAGTCCATTCAAATTCAAATTCAAAATATTTTATTTCACATAAACCAACAAGGGCACTTATGAAACGTCAGAAGCTAGGTGCACGGTTCCAAATGGTCGTTTCCTATGGAGAAGAGCCGGCAAGAAACTCCACGGTTACTCTTTTAAAAATAAATTGGTTTTTACATGGGATTTTTTTAAATTACAGTGATAATAGGTATGAGAGGACAGTATAGGCCTATCAAAAATTACCAGATACTTAGCAAAATAGAAAATGGACGACAGATATACAGTCTCATTAATGATTTCAGCATCTTTTTGGCTCCTGTTTCTTTTCAGGTTCTGATCATTTTTGACCAGCGTTCTTCTGTTCAATTTTATTAATAAATAAAATAGTATGGATCAAACAAAATTAAGTTGTTTCAATTAAATACATAGTTACATTGCATGTCAATACTCGTATAAATGAGATTATGCGTTCCGATTGTCAATTCCAATACAGATGTTTCTTGCCCGTTCTTCTCCTACTACGCTTAATACTGACCGACTCCTTGACAATTCTTAAATGACTGTAATATAGATGTTGATTGGGTAAAAAAATAAATGTTTAGTTCGTCAGTCAGATAATAAAAAAATATTAGACACGTATTACCTATTTGCTTTATCATATTAATAAAAATTATTCAGTTAAAACGCAATAAAGTGGGGGAGTGGGAGCTCGCTACGTCACAATTCAGTATAAAATCTACCGGAGACTGACGTCATGCCACATTTAACTCAATGTATTGACATATTTTGATTACGTAAAAAAAGAAAAATACCTACGTGACCATATTTTTTAATAATCTATCAGACACAAAATTGGTTTAATTGAAATAAATGCTTTGAGGTTGATTTTCCTAAGAAGTAGGTACTACTGTACCACTACAGACTCTCAACGATACCCACATAGCAAGAGGAACTTCTGCTTGTCTCGTGTTTAGTGGTGATACCCCCTTAATGAGCCAGTCAAATCTATAGGGTAATGAGATGTTTAATACAAGTTCTGCTAAATTGACGATTAAGATGCTCGATTGAATGTGAAAGATATTTTACGAGACATTGATTTTGTGTTGATTTTTGAACAAAATATAAGTAATTAAACTATTATATTGGTGCGTGTGCCGTGTGATGTAAGGTTCATGAAGAAATTGAGCTTTAAAACATATGCAGACTGACCACATAATTATTTAACACCTGTACTTGTTGTTTTTGGGCGTAGTTGAAACTGATTAGGTAGTTCAGATTTAAAAACAGGAAATAGTCACAAAAGAACAACCGTACAGAGAAATGATTGAATAAAAACATCACACCCGACTCTATGCCGTGTTAGGCAGAGGTGTGCCAATACCTTTAGTGTCCATAATTTTTTTAGGCAATTTTTTGATGACGAGTTAATTTTATATTTTAAAGCTGCGGCTGCGTCCAGAAATGGTTTTTGTCCGTACCGTACCTCCCACTTACACACACACACACACACACACTACACACACACTTACACACACACACACATACTACACACACACTTACACACACACACACACTTTGCCCGACCAGGGAATGGAACCAAGGACCTCATGCTCAACAGCTTGTGATTGTGACAACTAGACCAACGAGGCAGTTGGAAACGAGTGAAAAATAAATGGCATAGAAATCAGTGAATACATAAATAAACAAAAACTTATATACTTAATTAGCCTATAATATTCCCACTGCTGGGACACAGGCCTTCTCTTCGTATCGTGTCTCTTCTCGATACGCACCACGCGGGCCCAGTGCGGGTTGGTAGCTGTCACGTCTTCTAATTTTTGGCTCTAGGACATGCCGGTTTCCTCACGAGGTTTTCCTTCACCGTTTGGAGAGCCGTGATGATGAAATAATTTACCCAGAGTAAAGTGCCTGACTGGGTTCAAACCTACGACTTACAAACTTGTAAGTAGCGGCTGTTCTCACTGGGCCACCACTGCACTTAAAACTTAAAATTTATATCCTACTAAATGTAAAAGTTTGTATGTTTGAATGTTTGTTACTCAATCACGCAATAACGGCTGAACGGATTTGGATGAAATTTGGCACACAGATAGTTTATAACCTGGATTAACATATAGTATACTTTTTATCCCGGTAGTACGTACCCGTGGGATAATTTCCAAAATTCACGCGGGCGAAGCCACTAGCGAAAACTAGTGCTACCATAAAAACCATGTTTTTCCTATAAACCCTGAGAAACACAGTGTCTTACAGATCAGGGTGGCATTCACAGCCATAAAACGTAGAATGTCGGTGAGTAGGTAAACCACAACGGAGACAAAGTTGTTCACACACTAGGGGCAACAATGGCGGGGTCGGAGATCACGAGGAGTAAGCAATGACAAGGTGACGTCAACACCATTCTTAGGAAGGCTTATGCACTCTACAGAATTTATGGATACTTTTCTAAGTCTTTTCTAATTGTTTGTTAGGTTAGTACTTTGCCAACACTAATGGTACCTTATAGATATCTAAATACTATCTACGTAGGTCTGATATCAAATAGATGATACCTACAATTCCAAAACTCTACCCAAAACATAGAAGTATCAAATACTACGGCCACATTGCCGCGATAGAGCGAACTACTCTTCACGCGCTCTCTGTTACTTGTGTTAATAAAAATCATATTATTTAAAAAAATATATAAATTACAAGTTTCCGCCCGCCGCTTCGCTCGCGTTATATCTATATAAATTACAGCCGTGATAATATAGCATACTACTGGTGAAAGAATTTTTAAAAGCAGTCCTGTAGTGTTTGAGTCTATTCATTACAAACAAACATACAAAAAAACAAATCTTTTCTCTTTATAATATTTATGATATACAAAATGCAATATATTGATAGTTCAAAATCAAAATGCTATGCCATTACATAATTTACTTAGTACGATTTACAGTCACCTTTTTTTCATTTATTTTTTTATATTTTTAGTCCCTTAAATTCTTTTATCGCTCTCCTCTTATAATTTACGCCATATTTCAAAACAAAAGAAGTCAAAAGTCACTTGTCACCCGGAGGCAAAAACGCATAGCGAGACACGCGATTATAACCTACAAACTTAATATTCGTATGTCTAATACACATTTTCAACTCTATTATTACTGAAGAAGGTTGTTTATAAGTGAAAAGATAAGGTGGTTTTTCTTGCCGACAAAAGATTTATATGCAAAAATTACTAAAATGTTCACCTTTAGCGTTTATTTGTAGTATTTAAATTGCATTATTCAATTTCGGTGTATTGTAAGAACACCAAAATAAATTGTATGCAGTTCTTTTCAGACAGTATTTTTTCTTGCCGAATATTTTTTTTTGGATATCGTCTCGTCTGGAAGGTTAAAATAACATAAACAACATTGTTTTGTTGTCAGTAATTTCGCAGTGAACTCTTTTGGTAAAAATGCTTATAATTTCAACGAATCATGTCATACTCGCCGAATCTATAATGATCATTCAACCATGAATTAAATTATAATACAGAACCATTAAGGTACTCGTTTGAGCTTTCTTACGCCATGAACAGGCATAGATATGAAATGGCCCATTCCTTACTGGGACCACACAAAATTTACTTAAAAACATCTTTAAAATATAGATATCTTCAGAAAAAGTTACATAATGTATGCAAACGATCTAAACGACCAACTGAATCGGCAAAATTTATTAAAACCCTAAAAATCGTTACAACTTTATTGCCAACAATAAAATTTTTACTTATCAATGCTACCAACCTAACAAAACTGGCCGTCAAATGGTAAGTAACTATCACCCAATCTCCATGTGAACGATTATCGATATATCGATTTACATTATTATCGATACCATTCGATACGCGGTGCATTCGAATTTTATGCATTCCATATTCGATTCGATTGTAACTCGATTCGGTCTATTCCAATTAATGGGTTATTAAAACGATTTTTATTATTCGTTGAACGTTTATTCTTGAGTCAGACAGGATGGTGATTAGAACATGACTTATTTTATTGTGTAGAGATAGGAATACGTCGTGTTACATAGTAATATCAGTTTGAAGAATTTATGCGGCCTACCCAAATGTCCTTTCTTTGGTATTGTTCGTCGAATCGTTGAGCTCCTTAAATTTTGAGTTGACACACCGATTGCGTGAACTTGTCCGTTCAGTCACGGATTTGTCAGTAATCGTGCAGACGATTACTGACAAATGCGTGACTGAACGGACAAGTTCACTCAATCTGTGTGGTTCTTTCCCTAAAAGACCATTTCAGACACCAATCTACATGATCTGACTAAGATTATGTCTGGACTTTAAATGAGACCTCTGAGTTTGTTTCGGCCTTTTTCCTCAGAGTAGTCAGATATGAAACGCCGACCTCATCTAGTTTAAAAAATATGATTGAAGTGTAAATGTGTTTGTCCTAAACCCAAACATAAATAAAATAATTTGTTTTAAGAAATATAGTTACTAACATTTATTTTGAGTACTTGTTGATTGAAAAAAAACTATCATTCATCAATGACAAAGTTTCTGTAATTTACTCATTAAAAATGTAATGGTCATCATTTTTTTTTTATCTAGTGCATCTTGCAGGTGACCACTAAGGGGTCGTAACTGCTTCAAGGAACTTTCCTGTGGCTGCCTTAAGAGGGTTTATTCTGAAAGTTGGCAACGTCGCAAATAGATGTCAAATATTTCGCTGTTTTGATTAATTTGATAATATTTCTGTATGGAAATAAAAAATGTGGCTAACTACCGAACTAGAATATTGACTATGAAATGCAACAATAAATATCGTTACACCGAATAGTTAGTTTTAGATGTAAAAAAAGTATTTGGAAACTTTCCAAATGCCTTTTTTACACCTAAAACGGGTACAACATCAAATTCAATGTTATAATTGCAATTTATTTTTAATATGCTAGTTAGTTAGTTAGCCACATTTCTTATTTCCATATAGTATTATTTCCAAATTAATCAAAACAGGTAACTTTTTGACAGCTATTTACTACGTTGCCAACTTTTAGGATGCACCCTCTTAAGCTACTACACTTAAAGCCTGCAGCCAGGGGCGTAAACTATTCTAATTAAAACTAGGCGAGTGCTCGCTAAGGGCACTCCCTGCGGGGTACACCCCGGCTTAGGGCGTCGCTGAGGGGAGGACAGCAAGAGGGACAGGCTGGATCTGAGATGACTGGCCATCAAGCTCAGCAGTCCATTTAATACTAAATCTACCTCGATATTTTGGATGGGCAAAATATCATTATTGTTAAAACCTTTTCAGACAGCACAGATGGAACTTTTAGCAGTACAACATCAGGGTTCTTTTTTATTTAAATCTGCACATAACACTTACAAGACTCCATATTAGATCGTGTCTTTCTGACCTTCCCTATTGTAATGAACCAGTCAATCTGAGACTGAGGAGAAAATTGTTGTCAATGTCCGTATAATTACAACTGATCCAGCCTTCTAGCCAAAACTCAGCATTGTTGCTTGGCGGCAGGAACAAGTAAAGTAACTCACAACCACCTACGAACATTTCTCCCCCTACTCTAGTTTCACCAATTGATGGTATGTATGATATCAATGTCATCTGCACCTTATATCACAAAAAACTGTTCGTTTTCGAATTTTCTAAAGTATCCTATAATAAATTTGTACAGCGGCATCTCTTGTCAAGATGTTATTATATCTCTAATAGAGAGAAAGTGTTTTATAGTTCAGTTAACTCGGCTATCAGGATAAGAAGTTAAAGTTATCGGTATCGAATGGTACACAAGATATACGACAATATCGTAAAACGTTTGACATTCTGACAGTTTATACAAGTATTAGGTTCCGACATTATTAGAAATTTAACTGTACCTTGGAACTTCGATGTGAGAATACCTCCTACAAAGGTCCTTGATGCGCTCGTGAGAATATCAGTCTTGTGTTTGGCTCTTAATGATTGGGCCACCGGCGACCAGCTTACATGGATGTCATTGCTGTAATCTCTTCGGACATCTAATGGATTCTTCATTATGCTGGTTAGCCCAGGTTAATTATTGTGAATGTGAGTTTTTTTTCTTCTTTCATTATTTTATTCTTTCTCAGTTAGTTTTAATGATGGTGTGGCAGTTTGAGTAGTGTTAATTATGCGGCCTACCTTTCTTTGTTATTGTTCGTCGCGTTGAGCTCCTTAAGTTATGAGTTGAGCTCCACGATTACTGACAAATGCTTGTACTGACTGAACAGGTCTACTCAAATCAGTGTGGTTCTTTCCTCAAAAGACCATTTCAGACACTTAATATCTACATGTAGGTACCTCATGTGGCCTGACCAAGATTATATCAGGGGGCCAAGTCTACTAATTAACAAACGTCATAATGGTGTCACGATGGTGAGATTTTGACAGATTTTGTATGGCAAATCTGTCAAAAACTCACCATCGTGACACCATTATGACGTTTGTAAATTAGTAGACTTGGCCCCCTGGACTCTACAAGAGACTGCGACCTCTGAGTTGGTTTCGACTTTTCTTCTCAGAGTAGTTAGATAGGAAACGCCGAACTCATCTAGCCTATTTTTAATTTTTTTTTTAATATGACGTTTAAAAGTGGTTCCGATATCCTAATTACAGAATAAACAATTTCATTTATTTCTGATTTAATTTCAGATTCATCTTGTAAATAGTACCTAACAAACTTTTGTAACTACATTATATAGGGTGACTGGTAATTAATGACCGATCCTTAAACACGTGACTATACTCATCATTATGAACTACTTTTACTATGGGGCCAAACGTGAAATCGTGAAAAAAAAAATCTGTTGTTCCATACGTTTCGACGAATTTTGCGAACATAAAGGGAGCAGCAGATTTATTTTCGCGATTGGTCTCTTTTCAGTTTTAATATCCTTACTGCTCTATCACATGATGCCAAACAACAACCTGGGCCATTATTATCATGGGAGAAACCTACGAGAACTGAATCTTCGGAAAATGTCTAACTGGTAATCTTCAGCTAATTATTACAAACTTTTCCCCGTTCTTCACACCATAATGAATGAAATATCAACTATCTTTTTATAACCATGCATCCATTTTGGAGGTTGTTCCAAGGACTTCTGCCAAACCCTTCTAGAATAACAGGTGTAAACAAGAACTACTTGATACACATTCTAATATCTACTAACGGAACTCTGACCAATAAATAAAATAACATTTAATTTAGTAGTAACCTAATAACTACAGGGCCGGACTAGGTAAGTAGCCTCGATACATTTAATGTGGCGTAAACAATCGTAAATTATTAGTAGGGCGAGCGCGGCGTAAAATGACGTAGGATAGTAGTAGGCAATTGTAATTAGTTTAACTGTTTAATAGTAATGTTGAAGGATTAGTCTTTAATTAGGACGAATAGAGTGAAATGCAGTGGCGGCCTAGTGGTAACGGCCCTGACTTACGAGTTGTAGGTCGTGGGTTCCCACGCAGGCGCTTTACTTTGTGTAAATAATTTCATCATCACTGCTCTCAAAACGGTGAAGAAAAACATCGTGAGGAAACCGGCATGTCTTGGAACCATAAATTCGCAGAAATTTGACATTTACCAACCCGCACTGGGCCTGAGTGGTGAATTACAGCCCACTCCCTCTCACAGAGAGGAGGCCTATATCCCAGCAGTGGGAATATTAATAGGCTGATTATGAGAGTGAAATGTAAATAAAATTAAAATGTCAATTTAGTGTTCATGCTAACATGCCAATTCTGAATGGCATGTGTTTGCGGATGAATGGAGTAAAATTATGCGTATATTTCTGGTGTTCTGTGAGAAAAGTTTGCTAGAGAGTCCACTGTTCCATGTTAGTTTTAAATTAAATTATTGTTAAGGTTATATTAGCTTATATGTTAATTAATGTAATTGGTGTTGTACCACTTTAATTAACTATAAATAAATAACTGCTACTTAATCAATAAGTATTTTCTGTTCGTGGAAAATTAAAATAGAAAGAAAGAAGAAGAAAGAAAATACGTTTATTTGCGGCAAATATGACACATAGAAAGAACACAAAATAAAAAGAAAAATATAGAAATAAAATGATGATTGGGTGTGGGGATACCAATAAAAACACCATATAAGTAAATAAAAAGAAAACCTAAAGAACTAGGAAAATAATAAGAAACTAAAAAGAAAACCTAAAGAACTATTAAGAAAAATATTCTTATTCTTATTCACCATCATGAGCAGTAGGTGCCTACCAACTATTCATACTAAAAATAATCTACAACATAAACCCTGTTATACAACTCAGATTGATCTTAATCCTCCTCTCATCCCTGAAGATAAATATCTACAGAACATCATAACCCCACTTCAATAACATCGTAACTACAACAATGGAAGTTCATAAAATCATAACAATGACGTTTTCAAACATGCCATTAAAATATTATCAAAACAAACCTCCTTGATCTTCCTCGCTGATGTCATGGGAAATAAGAAGTTATTTTAAGAAGAACAAAACATTAGCACAGTTTTAATAACAAGGCTGTTAAAAAGTATGTCGAGGAAAGTGACTATAAAAAGATATGAAGAGATATACCAATCGTTTGAAACAATCAGGGGAGCTACCTACTCTCGAAAATAACTGAGAACATTAGCGCCATAAAACAGAATTGTAGAGCGGCAACTAAATGAAAGAATACTAGCGTTGACATTAATATGAATCCATTGTCAGTAGATTGAACTAGCCCTAGTCAAAATAACACAAATGATGTGTAAAGTAGCGTATCTACTGAAGTAATTAAGTCGGCAGCATTCAAATCTCCCAGCGTCACATTTCTATATAATTTCCTGGGTCAAAGATCAAAACATTGCATTAGAAATTATGAGTTTGCTAACCCATAGCCAGGCTCAACCATAATACATTTCATTATCTTTAATCAGAATGGACCCAGACAAATTAGAGCTAGACAAGATAAAGAAGACCGCAGTATTAGGTTTCTTGCAATCATCTTTTAGGACTTCGCAGAACTTTCATCATAATCATTATGATCCACGGTGGTCTTGGACCATTGAAGAATATTATCCTGTTTATGAACTACCAACAGCGGACTATATATCGGGAAGTTTACAAGTGGTGCCAGTGACAGGAAAGTTGAAAGGAAATCGTTTGGCCTGGTATGGGCATGTGATGAGGAGAAAGGAAACGCATGTGACTAAAAGAGTGATGAATATAAATGTTGATGGATGGAGCGGGAGAGGAAGGCCAAAGAAAATATGGATGGATTGTGTGAGGAATGATATGAAAGAAAAGGAAGTGAAGTGCATGACGGTTGTCAGGGGAGAGTGGCAGAAAAAAACGTGTTGCGCCGACCCCAAGTAACATGAGACAATGGCAGGAAGATGACGATGAACTACCAACAGCAAGCAATGCAGAAATGTTATAATCAACTGATTTAGAAAATCGAATTGAATTAGTTGGAGCCTGACTCTTAGTCTCCTCTTAAAATTCCCTATCCCAATCGAAACGCAATAGCAGGATATTTAACATTAACCAATGTATTTTACACAATATTATACCACGACCCAAATACGTCCACCTCTTTACAGCCGTGAATAATGTCCTAACGTCCATTGCACCATTCAATCAACATCTTGTAACCTTCCTGCCTCATTACATTAAGCATTGTTGCCTACCAGGGTAACAGAACACCGTATTAGGTCATTACGAACTATATTACCAACTAGAAAGTACGCATTCGCGGTAGAAACGGTCACACTTGAATCACTAAACGCATATTGTAAGCTTCCTAGTACATTATGCTCGCCTAGTAATTGGAGTAATCACAAAGGTTAGGAGGAAGCGGAACTCTCAACGAGATGGGCACTTAAAGGTTCTGTACGTTCCTATTTATTATTTATGGATAATTTAACGATCAATATATACCTTTAATTTACTGATAAATAAATGTCCCTTGGCAAAATGAGAGGCAACGACCATGTCCATTTAGGTTCAGAATGAAGACAGGTTATCGGTGAAGAGTAAAAGTTGGCAACGTCGCATATAGCTGTCAAATATTTACCTGTTTTGATTAATTTCGCAATAATGTATGGAAATATGAAATGTGAACTAAACTATTGAAATGCAATAATCAATATCGTGACACCGAATATTTAGTTTTAGATGTAAAAACAAGTATTTGGAAAGGGGTTTGAAGATTTTTGTATGGAGGGTGGCCCTAACATGATGCCGCCATTTTGTTTTTGTTTCAGAATCGCGGAAAAAATTGAAAGTTAAATATTTAGATAGAGGACACTTATACAAACAAAAAATGTCATATGACATAATATCCTAAAGCGTCAGGTTTCGGAGTTATTCACCGAAATATAAGTCAAAAAGTGAACGCTAAAACAAGGTTTTTTTTTTGTTTTTTTTCCCCTTCAGGTAAGTAAATTGAACTATTAAAACATAATTGCATCATGTATAGGTAATATTTTAGTTAGGAGCGAAAGAGACAAAAATATATTATGTATACCCTCTGCCGAATGAGGACGCGTGTTATATGGTATATGTATTATATGGTGCATGACATGGGCGCGGCATCAAGAAAATCCTATTCAGCCTCCCGCTGTCTTCTTGGATATTATTTATACCAAATATGATTAAAAAATCTTATGTTTTATCCACTAGGTGAAGTCAATTAATTCATGTGTAAATAACTTAATCAACATGAAGTAACTACAACATAAATAAATTAATTCGTTATAACAATTGTTATTTTTATCTTTGAATATCTCAGAAACGTGACACTTTATGATGTTATGTTATATGAAGTTTTATGTCTGTATAAATGTCCCCTATCCAAATATATGACATTTATTGTGCACCTCGATTTTGAAAAAAAAATCAAAATGGTGGCTGATTTTAGGGCCAAAATATTCAAACCCCTTTCCAAATGCCTTTTTTACACCAAAAACTACATCCAATTCAGTGTTATAATTGCAATTCATTATTAAAATATTCTAGTTCGCTAGTTACACACCACCACATTTCATATTTCCAATTTTCCATACAGTAATATTGCCAAATTTATCAAAACAGCGAAATATTTCACATCTATTTGCAACGTTACCCACTTTCAGAATAAAGGTTCATAAGAGTCACGATTCGGGTAATAGGGATTAAAGGTAAGAAATGTCTCCTGATTCAAACTTGAAACAAGAAAGTACCCAGTCTATCTTTAATTTTTTTATAAAACAATTATCAATCCCTAATTTGCTTCTACCTTTTCATTGTGTATGGCACTGTAAAAGAGTTAATGTAGAAAAAAGGTACGTTTTGCGAAAGGTACGTTTTTCGAAAGGTGCATTTTGAGAAAGGTGCATTTTTAAGAAAGGTGCATTTTGCGAAAGGTGCATTTTAAGAAAGGTGCATTTTGAGAAAGGTGCATATTGAGAAAGGTACATTTAGAGAATTGTACGTTTTGCGAAATGGGACATTCTGCGTCTGAGCCCATTTGAATAGTGAAAACTGTAAATCACAGCAAAACCAATCCATCCATCTTCATAATTTTATTGTAAAGATATTTTCAAGAAAGAGTAATAATGATATAAAGGCCTAGACAGAAGAGAGAGTAGACTGATAAAATCTACCAAATAGGTAATCTTATTTTAACTTAACATTTTGACAATTCAATTTTCAGAGCATTATGAGATTTTTGTTCTAAGCCGCCTAGTTGCTGGACTAAGCTTTCTAGAATATTATAATAATTTTGGATCAAAGCCTACTTTTGCACGAAGGTAAGCTTTCCGAAGCTAGCGCACTCGTGAGTTTCGTAATTCGTTAAAAGTTTCGTGACCATACCTACGCTTTAGATAACCAGATTTAGGATTACCGTCAAAGAAAATTTACTGGTCCGTCATGATAATGATATTCATGATACATGGATTATTACTAAACCTATGGCAGTTTTTTATAACCTTAACCCAGGCCGGCTGGGTGGTTGTAACACCACTGTCCACTGCTAACTGGAAGCGATGAAGAAATCGTTTATTGATGTTTTTTTTTATGGTTAAATATCCGTGCCCATTTATTTACCCACCCCCTCATAAGAAAATTTAAATTCAAAATCTGTTAATTTTTATTATTTTTATTCATCTAGGTATGTTTTAATAGTTTTTTCATCAATCAATCAATCTTACATTTGAATAAGTTATCTAAACTATGTATTTACAACTAACTATATTATGGAAAAAAATAATAATAATAGTACATTAAGCTGTTTTCAGACCAGCGCGATTTGTCGCGCGACGCGACACGAACAATACAAAACTTCACGGTATAACAATAACCGGTGTCGCGTCGCGTGACAAATCGCGCTGGTCTGAAAACAGCTTTACTGTCGAGGCCAGCAAGTAGGGATTGATGGACGATCGTAAAAATGTGGGCCGAGGCGAAGCCGAGGCACACATACGTGAGTCTATCAATGCCTAGTTGCGGCCAAGGCTTGTATAGTACTTTTCTCAAACAATGCACGGAAATTCAAACTAAGTAAATAAATTATAAATTCCAGAATCAATGACGAACAAAGAAAATTATTCACGCGCCTATATGGTCATTTGTTTCTTCACAGCTCTATTTACTAAGCCAGTTCGAAATTTAAATAAAATCTTTGATAAGTTACCTAACTTTTTACTTCTACATGGCAACCAAGGAGGTTGCCATGTGGAAGTAAAAAGTTAGCTCCATTTTTAAATAACAGGACAGATATGTGGACAGAAATATGAGTTTTCATAGTAATTTATTTGGCCGCTTAACACGACAGAAATATGGATTTTCATACTAAGATTGCCGGCCTGATGCTCGCTTGTTTTTGACCAGTTTCAATTTATCTCGAAGAAGGTTGTCAAAATAATGTTCGAATTTCCAAGCATGTTTGAGAAACGGGAATTTTTTGCCGCGATAATTCGTCCGCATCGCTGCGCTGTCAACGGGAAAAGTGCTCAAAAGGCTGGCAGCGTTGTCATGTTAGATGGCAATGCTGATTCTTTGGCCCAAATCATTAATTTGCAAATATTGGTATTGTTGACCAATATTTGTGTAAATATTTTACATTCATGTAATAATAGTATATCACAGTCTTGGTACTGTCTGAATGACCATAGTTTACCTTTCGGCATGTACTTAAAGAGAAAACAAAAAAATACTAAACAGAATGAAAATAAGAAAGAATGATGAAAATTAAATTAAGAACGAGATCAAGCACGCAAGCAATTTTTTTGCAATAATGATTTTATGGCAAAGAAAACATGTGAAATAAATAAATAAAATATTTATATTTTATATTAATAAAGGCTCGTGCAGACCAGTGCGACGCGAACAATACAATTTCTAAGAAAACGGTATAACAATAACCGGTGTCGCGTCGCGCCAGTCTGCATGAAGCTTAAGCGTGGTCATCAATGCTCGTGCCTTCTCAATACGATAAGAGGCCTGTTCCCCTTAGTGGGACAATAATAGGCTAGTATTATTTCCTTTATTCAGTATTAAACATATTAATTACATTTTTAAATATTAAAATAAAAATTATAAAAACATTTAAAAATATAAAAAATAGTAGCCCACCGGTATCGGGAACAGGGTCCAAGCTACCGGCGGTCAGGGCTCCAGAGAGAGGAACCTTCTGACAATGCGAGCCGTGTCCAGGAGTACTGCTTTTTGAATCAAGCCCTTAATCCAGCTGCCCAACGAGAGCCTCCTTAGGTGTTGGTCGAGGCTCTTGGCAATTAAGCCATTGGCTGATACGACTATCGGCACAATGATCGCTGAGTTCACATCCCACATGTCGACAACCTCGTGAGCCAAGTCAAGATACTTGATTTGTTTATCTTTCTCTGCTTTCACGAGGTTCCCGTCATGCGGGACCGTTATGTCAATAATCATTGCGCGCCGTTCTCCTCGATCCACCACCACTATATCAGGCTTATTGGCAACAATAGTCCTGTCAGTGATGATGGATCGATCCCAGTACAATGTGATATGTCCATTTTCGAGAACTGGGTCGGGCACATACCTGTAGTACGGCACTTCCGATTCTACAAGGTTGTATTTCAGAGCAAGTTGCTGATGGATAATCCTGGCTACAAGGTTATGTCTATGCTAGTATTATTATTATTATTTTATCCATGCTTCCAACAATGTTCTAAAAATATTTTTTTTTGCCTTTTGCTTAAGCTAGAGGAAACACATAATTTTTATCTTCATTCTTAATTATTTCCTTCTGCTCTCTGTTGGTTCCATGGAAAAGAATTTGTAAAAATTACCAACCAGATAATTTAAAGGGAACGTATGCGGAGATGAAAACATGGCTGGAGGCTTTGAGTTCTTTTAGGAGCTTAAGGCAGCCACAGGAAAGTCCGGTTAAGCAGCGAATACCTTAGTGGTACCTAACCTGCGAGATGCCCTAGTCAAAAAAAAAAAAAAAAAAGATGAAAACATCTTCACCTCGATGATCAATAAACAATTTTCTACAAAAACATAGTGTTACAGCAACAATAATGTCACTGACCACACACAACACTATAATGCGATTGTGGTCACGTCCTACCGTCTAGACGCCGTACCTCACTTGTGGTTGTAAAAATGTCCCGTCTGACACCACCTCACTGTCACAGGGTTAACTTTTAATATTCAATCGGGTTTAAAATAGGTTACAAACTTAATAGTTTAGAGATTTTATGTAAATGGTAATTTTGCTTGGCGCTTCTTTATTCTGGTCAGGGAATTGGATTATGGTATTCCTGGTACGTATCTGGTGACTGTGACAGTATTTTTTTTAAATACCTTGCATACCTAGATGAGGTCATCGCACACAACAGCTCGGCATCTATTTAGACGTAAGAGTCTCAGCTCCTCCAAGTCATCGCAGCGCTGCACTTGCGGCTGCACAACTGCAAAGTTTAAAAAGAAAATTTCTTATTCTGTGCACTATCAAACTTCTGATCACGATTCTCATGTCATTGCCAATTTTAATCACAAAATCGTTACTGCAATTTACTAATTAATGCATTACAATTTTGGGCAGCAGACTGAACACGGCTGTCGTGAGTCCACCCCGGATCTATGGCAATGTTGTTTTAAGACTTAGCATAAAGTTTGGTCTAGTTCGAAGTCATTAACATTAACAATAGCAAAACGGTAAAAAGTAATGAATAATGCTTAGCCATCGTACGGGAGAGGAATATTAAGTTCACTTCCTTTCTGTATTTTTATTTCCTCTTTGTCTCATTTCTCAATTGCTTGATGGTTTTGATTTATTCCCAGTAGCATGCAGCTCATTGAGTAAGCAAACTTTTGTTGCTTCTGGAATCGTATATTTTTTTTTAAAAGCGAGGCAGCCGATTATTATATCGCCATATACCTCGCTTTTGCTATCCATTGTCTTCGCATCTTTTGACATGCCTTCTTTTTTCCAGGCTTTTTATGTGTCATTGGATGGAAACAAGCCAACGGTCCACCCGCCTGCCGGCAGGCCCTTCGCTCTTGCTGTAATTCTGCTAGAAGTTTTACTAGAACTACGAGTTTCATCCAAATCCGTTCAGCCGTTTTTGCGTGATTGAGTCAAAAACATACAAAATTTCACATTTATAATATTAGTTAGTAGGATAGTAGGATACAAAGGGGACCGCACCCGCCGCCCCCCTTATTCCGCTATGGACAATATAGGATGCGAAATTCTTAACATGACATTCCACTCGAATAAGTTAGGTATTCTTTGTCTTTGTAAGAAAAAGTAAGGTTATCGACTTAAGCAGAAAAGTTTGAGAATTAAGAGAATATAGTATGCAAGAGCGAGCGAAGCAAGCTCGAAAATTGTAGCCGGATCTCTTCCGGGGATTCTTAGCACCCCTGGCCTCACCGTGACCTTGACCGCTACCGTAGCCAAGGGTAGGTAGGCCGCCCGGGCACTAGGGACCGTTTGTTTGTGGTGCTTGTCATTTTTGGGGGGGTTTGCGCAGTATGGTGTTAAAAGTGCATAGATAACGCTGCTGCTCATTCTCTAGTAATCCCTTAGTCGCCTTTTACAACACCCATGGGAAGAAATAGGGTAGGTATCTAGGTAGTGCGACACACGGACATATACTTGCACTTTATATCCTTACATATTATAAAACAAAGTCCCCCGCCGCGTCTGTCTGTCTGAACGCGATAAACTCACCAATAGACGGAGTGATTCATGCGGAAGGTTTTAGTGTATAATTCATTAAAAGTACTGTAAATTGGCTGAAATATGACATTTATCGACGAAGATGTCGGAAAAAATCATGCCGACTGGGAGCTTTACTGGCGTGCGCTGCCGCTGCGTAAGCCGTAAGATGTCAAAGTACTACGTACTCGTAACATGTCAAAGTGTTCTAAAGCTAGATCACCAAAGTCCACTATCACCATCAGCAGCCTACAGAAATAGTCTGCTGAGCATAGGATTCTCAGCAACCTTCATCTAGCTGTTACCCTGCGCCACCCTGCGAGAGTTCACTAGTCAAGTTTTATTTATTGTTTTGAATGCAGTTATCTAAAGGAGCTCGTGGCTAACTAATAACAGCCGCGCGGATCGATCCATCAGGTTAAGCTACGCTTGCCGGGGTTGGTCCGTAGATGGGTGACCATCTTTACATATTGAGACTCCTCTGTACCTAAAAAATCACGTTAAACCGTTGGTCCCGGCTGTCATTCGTGGATCTTTGACAGTCCTTACGTCAGAAGCCCAAAAGTCTGACAGCCAGTCTTACCAAAGGATTCCGTATTACCCAGTTACTGGGTTGTGGAGGTCAGATGGGCAGTCGCTCCATGTAAAATACTGGTATTCAGCTGCATCCGGGTAGACTGGAAGCCGACCCCAACATAGTTGGGAAAGGTTAGGGTTGATTGAATGCAGTTCTCTAAACAAGAGCAAACTATGCAACATAACATTTTATAGTAAAACACGGCCGTAAACGCACTATACTTAGCTAGTAAAATCATTAAGAGGGTTTACGTCGTACGGCTTTTAATACAATCTTTCAAGCCCTTATTTTTCGAAATGACTGATCCGATTTTAATGGAACTTCATACGCATGTGTGTTCTTAACTAAGTTTTAAGACCTTTGTATCCTGCATATGCGTATGAAGTTCATCAGTCATTTCGAAAAATAAGGACTTCTAAATTTGTATGAAATGCCGTACGACGTAAACCCTCTTCTTCTATATCTTCTATCTATCTATCTATCTATACATATAATAAAATTGTAGAAAAGTGGTGTCTGTACAATGGAAATATATAAAAAAAAAGTAGCAGGGGTTGTTATTATATCGATGCCGAACCCGAGATTGTAATTAATTTTTTTTTTGTCTGTTTGTCTGTTTATCTGTTTGTCTGTTTGTCGGTTTGTCTGTTTGTCTGTGTGTTTGTGCACGCTAATATCAGAAACGGATTATTCGATTTAGATGCGGTTTTCTCTAATATATTGTAGTAAGCTTCACTTAACATTTAGTGTTTATTTCATGTCAATCGGTTCATAAATAAAAAAGTTATGTCAATTTAAAGAATCACGGCGAACATTTGTTATACGTTAGGCATTTCTTTCCTTGATTTTCGGTATACTTAACTTAATTTTTATTTAGGGTTTGTATATAAATATTATAAGTATTTGGTATAGGTTAGGCATTTCTTTTCTTGATTTTCTTTATTAAGTATAAGTTTATTAGCTCAGGTTAGTAATTAATTTTTCTAGCAATTCTTTTGTTTTATAAAGTTAGTGCGTTTGGTTTACACGTCTTAACACTTATTTCTTAAACTGTCATAATTTTAGACTGTATAATAATCTGTAAGTGTTTACTAGCTAAACTGACTAGTCGATCTGCTGACCTAATGAGATACACTAGAAGGGTTGAAGATAAAATAAAACCACGTCTGTGTTCTGATCTAATCTGGTTGTTTATTAAAAAAATCGAGGTTACCTATACAATGGCTGGTAACGAAACCATAGCGAGATCTAAATCGACGCCAACGCCATCTATCGAGCTTCGGGTCAGTTTTTTGTACAATCATCCCTATTGAATTTGTGTTGATCTTGAACATACCGCCCACCAAGGGCATTTAGTGGCAGAATGTCCTTTACAATTTGATCTTATTGCGAATAAAACATCATATCTAATCATAAGTTACAAAAATCTTAATAACCGTTATTTAAAACTAGTGAAAAATGTGTACTTATATCAAACTAACAACTAACATGTAGTATACAAAAAATATGTGAGAAATAAAAATAAAAAACACGCTTAAAGAGATTAAAAATGAACAACATAAACATTTAGTTTATTGGTCTCCTATTGGTAAAATACATAGCTTGTTAGTAGGCCTCTTAAGAGTGGCTGTCTTTGTACGTAACGTTACAACGCGAGTGACTTTATCATCCCCTGGATGTTTTTCTAAAATGCGCCCTAACATCCATCTACTTGGGGGCAAGTCGTCTTCCTTGATGAGAACGATGTCTCCAATTTTAGGCTCAGGCACCTTGGAAGACCATTTATACCTATTCATTAAAGTAGCCAAATATTCAGTAGACCATCGCTTCCAAAACGATTGCAACATTCTTTGAACGAATTGCCACCTTGTCAGAGAACTTACTGATGAATTGTCGTAATTGTAATCAGGCACATTGATTAAAGCTTCTCCGATTAAAAAATGTCCTGGGGTCAACGGCATTGGCTCGCTTGGATCGTCTAAATTAATAACACTTATAGGCCGTGAGTTCAAGCAAGCCTCAATCTGACTAAGTAGGGTACTGAGTTCTTCATACGTGAGTGTCGACTCACCTATCACGCGTTTGAGGTGAAATTTTGTGGATTTAACTCCCGCTTCCCATAGACCGCCAAAATTGGGGGCGTGGGGGGGAATGAAATGCCATTCCGTGCCGTTTGCTTCTAAATATTTCGCAATAGAGGGTTGTAAAGCTAGAATTTGCTGCAGTTCTTTGGAGGCTCCTACAAATGTGGTGCCATTATCACTCCACAACTTTGTACAGCAACCTCGCCGAGAGACAAACCGTCTGAACGCGGCTAAAAATGCCTGAGTTGTCATGTCGCTAACCACCTCCAGGTGAATTGCACGTGTGGACATACACACGAATAGACACACGTAACCCTTGTAGGCACGGTGACCACGACCCTTTGTTGTCCTTATATTGATTGGGCCAGCGTAGTCAACGCCACTGTGCATGAATGGTCTAGCTGGGGTGCAGCGAACAGATGGAAGTGAACCCATAAATTGGTTTTTAATTGTAGCTCTTTGTCTAACACATGTTACACACTTCCGAACGTACTGCTTCACTAGGTTTCTAACACCAATGATCCAATAAGCTGTCCTCAAATAATTTATCATTAATCGTGGGCCTCCGTGAAGAGTCCTATTGTGAGCGTCTGCTACTAATAAGTATGTAAAATGACACTTATTTGGTAGAATTATTGGGTGCTTCATTTGCTCATCTACTGCAGCCTTCTCGAGTCTACCCTGAACTCTCATAATGCCTTTATTATCCAGATAAGGACATAATGATTTAAGGTGTGTACTTTTAAGCGGTAAGTGTTCTTTACTTTGCAATTGTGTGTACTCTATTTTAAAATTTTCCTTTTGTGCTATCTTTATACAACATTCTAATGCTTCTTCTATTTCTTTTCTTTGCAGATAAGATTGGCCTGTGGTGTTCCTATTTAAAACACGACGACAATATGCAATTACCCTTAGCAATTTTTGTAAGGAAGAAAACCTATTTAATATGTCATTACTATCTGAGGTAATAGCTACATGAGTCTTAACTGACTGTTCTAGATCTACTCGTAAATCCTTTGGTCTTTCGTATGTAATATCTTTTTCTTCCAGGAACTGTGGTCCAGAAAACCATGGTGTAGTCTGAATAAATAAACTTGGTAATAACCCTCGTGAGGCGCAATCAGCTGGGTTCTCGTTGGTCGAAACATGAAACCACTGCGAAGAATTCATTGTAGTCAATATTTCCGCTGTTCTGTTAGCCACGAACGTCTTCCATCTACTGGGGTGGCTGTTAATCCAGGCCAACACCACAGTAGAGTCTGTCCATGCTTTGATCTTTTCCTTTGGGATATCTAACACTCCAGCTGTTTCTGTCAAAAGTTGTGACAGTAAAACTGCACCACACAACTCTAAACGAGGGATACTTACTTGCTTTATAGGTGCCACTCTGGTCTTTGCAACCAGTAATGAAACCTTGACCTTACCTGCGACATCGATTGATCGCAAGTATACTACAGCGGAGTAGGCTACCTTCGAGGCATCACAGAAACCATGGAGCTCCATATCACTATCTGAAGTTGTGCCGAGCCAACGAGGTATGTGAACTTTGGTAAGTAGATATAATTCTTCGCGGTAAGTACTCCACTCTTTTATCAATTCAGTAGTGAGCTGTTCATCCCAACCAAGACCTGCAAGCCACAATTTTTGTATAAAGATTTTGGCTAGTACTATGGTAGGGGCCAGCCATCCTAATGGGTCAAATAATCTTGCTATATCTGAAATTACAGTTCTTTTTGTTACAGGTTTACTCGACAATGGCGGGAGGTTCACCGTGTACTGGAGGGAGTCTTCGTTGCGGTCCCAGGTAAGTCCTAGTATTTTCATAGTATTGTCTAACTTAATTTCTACGTCCTTTTTGTCCTGATTGGTTGTACTATTTTTCTTGTTGTCCTTTTCCTGACTTTCTATTGTACTAATTATATCCAATATTTCTTTATTGTTGCTGTTCCACTTTTGAAGTAGAAATCCCCCTTTGCTTAATAACTCCTTCGTTTGTTTATATATTTCTATCCCACTAGTTACGTCATCGCATCCAGTCATTAAGTCATCCATATAGAAGCACTTCAAGACTTTATTAGAAGCAAGCGGATATTTGTCCCCTTCATCATATACGATCTGATGGAGTGTCCTAACAGCTTGATAGGGAGCTGAAGCCGTCCCAAAGGTAACTGTAACTAGTTCATAATCTTTGATCTCCTCTTTAGGGTTGTCACGCCAGAGTATTCTTTGAAACATGGTATCTTCATCGGCTACTCTTATCTGGCGGTACATTTTAACAATGTCTGCTACCATTCCAATAGAGTATATTCTCCAACTCAAAACGGTGTGCCTCAAATCTGCCTGCAACGTCGGTCCGACCATCAATGTATCATTTAGAGATACTCCCCTATTGTTTTTTTCAGATGCATTGAATACCACCCGCACCTTTGTGGTGGTTTTGTCGTCTCTTACAACGGCGTGATGTGGTAGGTACACAGCTATTTCCTTTTTGTGGTCATCTTCTTTTACAGGCCTCATGTGTCCTAACTGTAAGTATTCATTTATTACTTCAGTATATTTTTCTTTTAAATCTGTATTCTTTGCTAACCTCTTCTCTAACGATTTCAATCTACTTTCAGCTATAGCGCGAGAATCACCTGAAGTGCATGGAGGATCTTCGACTCGGAATGGCAACCGGACTTCATACCTACCATCTTCTTTCCTTTTTGTACTTAGTTTATAAAATTCCTCACATTGTTGTTCTTCCGGTGTAAGTATTTTTTTTGTACTTGTTTGGTCTTCAATTTCCCAAAATTGTTTAAGTATTTGATCTAAGTTGAACTGGGCATGCATTACACTAACTCTTGTTTGTGCGCAGTTTGAACTATTGTTGGTATTTGAACTATTTACTACTCCGGATAAAATCCATCCTAAGGTGGTGCTCTGCGCGATTAAAGTAGAAGATGGACTCTTTGCTATGCCAGCTTTCAATATGCAGCCATAGACGTCTGCACCCAATAAAATATCAATCTTATTCGGTTGATTGAATTGTGGATCTGCCAAATCGATATTTGTGATGTCGATCCAATCAAAAGCATTTGTATCTATGGTATGATCTGGTAAGTATGAAGTAATTTTACTCATAACGTAGGCGTTAATATTTAATTTAAAATTTGAATCCACTCGGGATTGGATCGTTATATTCACCATATATTTTGCACTGGTAGACTTGTTGCCCAATCCTGATACGACTCCCTGAATCGGAATTTTTGTCAGTCTAAGCAATTGCACTGTGGCCTCGGTAACAAAACAAGCCTGTGAGCCTTGATCCAGCAAAGCTCGTACCATCTGATAATAACCTGTCTTGGACTTAGCTTTTACTAGCGCCGTGGCTAGTAAAACTTGACCAGGCATGTGCACTTTGTTGGTGGACAAACAAGAAACTACTGGAGTGGAACTAGTCGAAGGACTAGATTCAACAATAGTTGGGTTTGCTAACGGGTCACTTTTATTGACTTCTCCATTGGGATGAAGTAAAGAGTGATGACGTTTATGACAAAGCTTGCAAGTGGTTTGTTTTTTGCAATTTACTACCATATGATTGCCGCCTAGACAGTTAAAACAAATTTTATGTTTTACAACGAATTCGCGTCGGTCACTAAGTGATTGGTTTGCAAATCCTTTACAGAAGCAAAGTTTATGAGTCTCAGTACAAAACTCACACCGTAAATTGCTTGAACTCACAACCATAGCCTTTGCGTTGTGTGAATTGTTGGATTGTTGTCTTTTTGGTTCTATAAATTCTAGGGCACGAAAACGGTTCTCTAAAAAGGAAGCAAATTCTACAAAGGTTGGCAAGTAATTTGAATCATGATTACTAATACTAAATTCCCACTGCTTTCTTGTTTCGGAATCAAGCTTAAAAGTAATTATGTGAATGATGATGACATCCCAAGTAGTCACATCTACCTCTAAATTTTTTAATGCATTTAGACAATCGTTTGTTGTGTCAAGTAACTCTTTTAGCGAAGTTGCTGACTCAACCTGCATGCGTTTCTGGACAAAAAGTCGTTGCAAGGTACAGTTAACTAAGTATTTTTTATTACTATATCTTTTCTCTAATTGAGTCCAGCACTGAATGTAATTTGCTTCAGTAACCGGTGTTTGTCTCACTAATTGTTCAGCTTCACCGCTAAGGTGGCTTTTTAGATAGTGCATTTTTTGCACGTTATCTAAGCTATCATTGTTGTGTACAAGTGAAACAAATAAGTCCCGAAATGTTACCCATTCTGCATATTTACCACTAAAAGTCGGAATGGCGATCTTAGGCAATTTAACCATCGCACTTGTACTTGATTTAGCTGCACTACTGGACGTACTCAGTTCCTTACTAGGCTCTTTTGTAACATATTGATTTAGCATTGTTTTTATTAAACATTTATATGTAATATAAGTATCTTCCGTACTATCATATAATTCCGCTAGATCTGGTTTCCCTTGTGTTGTATGTCGCTCGCAAAGTTTGGTGTAATTATTTGTGAATAAACCCCAATCTCTTTCTAACAAGTCTTGTTTCGTTTGAATATACTCCACTGAAAGTCTATCCTTAGGACTCTTTTTAAAATTAGTTAAGCCACGTTGAATAACATTTTGAAGTTCTTTTAAAAGATTAATTAATCCTTCCATTTTGTTACAACTAATATTTTACCAATACATAAACACTCAATAAAATAATAGTCTGTATCTTGATTAGAGATAATAATCTTATCAATCAACTAAAACCAAACAAAGTATTGTATCACAATAAAACGTAAAACAAATTCCATAAAACAGTTGGTGTCAGAGTTTGTAGTTAACACCCAAAACAAATTATAAGTCTACAATCTACTAAATATTCTAAGTCTTGTGACTAAAGACACAAAAAAGTTTACAAGTTTAAATGTACTGTGGGGGAAATCGGGCATAGGTTCCCCGTTCCGTCGTTTTTTACCAAATTTTTCTAAGTCTAACATGCACACTATTAATCTAAGTTAAAGTCTTTTCTTCAGATATCACAACTCCGATAAATTTACTAAGTCCTTAATTTCTTCGTAAATTGTCAAAGTTAAATTCTTGATAGACATAAAGTTCAATTTTGCTTGAAATATTATCAAACCGCACTTTTTATAAGTATAAAACAGTACTCACAGTTGCACTTCACACTCACGTGTACGATGGTAGTTGCTGGTTGAACTGATGATGTCACTGAACCAAGTGACTGGTGGCGCCCTCTGCGACGTCACGTTGAACTTCACCAGCCGTCCAACTCCGCTGGACGTAGCTGTCTTCACCTCCGTCTCTGCTGGTGACACTGCTAAAGATACCGCGTACCTTTGCCGCAGCGATCCACTGCGAGTACGGGGGAAGTGGTCCAAGTTGGGCCACAAACAAAAATCCGGGTCGTAGGACCAATGTTTACTAGCTAAACTGACTGACTAGTCGATCTGCTGACCTAATGAGATACACTAGAAGGGTTGAAGATAAAATAAAACCACGTCTGTGTTCTGATCTAATCTGGTTGTTTATTAAAAAAATCGAGGTTACCTATACAATGGCTGGTAACGAAACCATAGCGAGATCTAAATCGACGCCAACGCCATCTATCGAGCTTCGGGTCAGTTTTTTGTACAATCATCCCTATTGAATTTGTGTTGATCTTGAACAGTAAGTATTTATAATTTAATTGTGTACGATAGTACGTGTTTACTAAATAACTGTGTGTTAAGTAGTAAGTACTATTTTATTGTAAGAATGCCTCGAAGAAGATCCAACCTCTCCCAATGTAGCAGAAATGCTAAAAAGATGAGATTAGTTCCATCACAGGAATCTGAGGAAGGTCGTGAGGCAAGGCTCTCTGCAACTCGGGAACATCAGGCTAGGTTTCGTGCTGCAGAAACTTCGACTCAGCGTGAATTTCGACTGAGTTCAAATCGTTCTCGAATGGTCGAGGCCGCGAAATTTTTTTTCATACTAAGGGGAGTCATGAAAAATGTTGAAAAACACTGCCCTACATTAATCCTACTAATATTATAAATGCGAAAGTTTGTGAGGATGGATGGATGGATGGACGGATGTTTGTTACTCTTTCACACAAAAACTACTGAACGGATTTTGATGAAACTTTACAATAATATAATAAGCCCACCGCCGTATCTCTACGTTGCCGTCGTGGTGGGGCTTGCGCGCTCCAAACTCTAGGTCTGTGCCGGTAGAGTTTACTTTGCCGGAACAGCTCTAGAATGAGGAGCCAGACCAAGAGAGATGCAGAAAACCGCAGGGCAGCATGTGGCGAGCTGTTGGGCAGTAGCGACCCCACGGACCCTATCTCCCGGGAGAAATCTTGTTCCTCATCTCTGGCTTGCCTTTATTGGCCGGCTGGAGTGAACACTGACGAGGAACAGAGCTCCCACCTCATTCTTGCCTTAATTGGCCGGCTTGAGTGGAGATTCGCAAGAGCAAATGTGCTCGGAGGAAGGAAGTATTCCAGTAAGATGCTGGTAGGGATCTTGACCGTACTTCCGGGATTGTCCTGATAGCCGTGGAATACCGCTCCACTCCTCATAAGCACCTCAGGACATGTTGCCCCCTTGTCGCTACGACACTTTGTGCAAGCGACCGTTTTCGGGGGCCCATTATTGAGTGTGCAAGTCACCCCCTGCCATTTTATCCGTGTATATATAAAACATTGATCAGGCAGGGGCCATAGTCCTTCCATAGGTCCAGGTCACCAGTCAACTTTAGCCACCCAAACCCATAGTCCATTAAATTTGTTTCCATTTCCTGCAATAGTCCTACACCAACCGGGGGTTGTCCTTGGGTGCACTTGCATAGTGCATACAGGGATAATCGCCGGTTGGTGCCTCATTTCATTAAGCACGTCTAACGGGCCTCTGCGAGTTGGCTTTGGCCCCTCGTACGCCTTCCAAAGGTCCGGGACCCCAGGGTCCCGAGATATGTAGACATATATAAATAAATAATAATAATAATATATTTATTTCAGATCTAATTAGGTACAGGATCCATAAGTTGTTAGTAAAGGTCTTAACCTAATGTTAGTAAAAAGCCACACCCTATGTACAAAATTAAAACGACTGACACCTACGTGTGTGCCAGTGAGCCAGCATGGGGCTGTCCCACTTATCACACAATACACTCAGGATGCTGTGGGAGCTAGCACGTATTCTACCAAGAATAGAAGCGCACCGTTTCCGTATAATGGCATGAAAACCATCAACCCTGGCCTCGGTGAACATCCCGGAAGCGCTACAAAAGCGTGGTAGTCCCAACAGCATCCTGAATACATTGTTATACCTGACCCACAGACTGCACGTGTAAAAAGACTGGCAGTATGCTCTGAAAAGGGTTATTTTGACTTGCGTCGTACAACGTGCAAATCTGCGGATCAGCATATTACCTCGGACAGCCATCGCCCTGCGTTCCCTTTCTATGTCTAGGTCATCATTCAGGTCATGAGTGACCCAGTGACCCAGGTACTTAAATTGTGTTACTCTAGATAACGGAGTATTATTTATTGTCACCTCTGGCACGTTAGCGTAACATTTGGTGCCCGCCTTGAATACCAATAATTCACATTTTTTTGCATTGTACCTGAGTCCCTGAGTGACCGCGTAGTCTTCACACATCTTAACAAGACGCCTGAGTGCGCTTATGATGGACTCAGCAGCACCATGTCGTCAGCGTAACTTATATTGTTAACGCAAACTCCGTCAATGTGACAGCCTATACGGGTGCTGCTGAGTTCAACAATCAGCTGATTAATGTAAAGGTTAAAGAGCCGAGGTGAGGTAATACCTCCCTGTCTCACCCCGCACTTCAACCCATACACATCAGACAGAGTTCCACCTTTGCCACTCCTTCGCGCGCTCCGCCTCCTCCTTCGCGAGCATTACTGCTTCGTAGAAGGAGGTGACTGCTTGCCATGCCCTCTCGCTCCGCACCATGGCCTGAACCAGGGCCGGACGCGAGAGGTCACCGCCGCCGATCGCCTCCACGAGGACACGGCGGTGGTCCACCTAAGCCGGGCAGACCTCAACCGTATGCTGCGTGCGCTGCCTAAACCGTTAGAGTTACATGAAGAAAATGTATTGTGGGATTGTTTGTCTTAAAGAGTTCTAAATAAAAGTCCGCGACAGCATATATCTACCTTTTATGTGGAAGCCTTTATAACCAAAATAGTGAGCAATAAATACATTTAAATTGAATACTTTTTTTAAATTGCATATTTTAGAGTAGGTATTTAGTTAATTCTTATCAAAATAAATACCTTCATCGCTTTTGGTGTACATAAAGTTTGTCTTTTACACTAAGTAATTTGGACAAATATTTTAAAAGTTAGAACGATAAGAATGACCTGCGATATTGAGTCGACGGCGCGCAGAACGAGGGTGGAGGGGCGGGCCAGCCAGGGGATGACGCGCCAGAGCGCCGAGTGGAAGCTATTGCTTAATAATTATGTTCGAGAAATAACGTAATTAACGCAATTAATGTTGTTGAACTGTCAAAATGAAAGCCATTGCTATTGTAAGTGCTACACAATTACCCCACTGATTTAGGACATGTTACACGTTCCTGTGGGATAATTTCCGACATCCACGCGGGCGAAGCCGCGGGCAGAAGCTATAATTAATAAAAAGCAAATATACTTAACGTTCTTTCATAACGAGGTATTTATACTTGGAGTCTGCGACCTTCGGCATCGCAGATATGATAGAGTTATTCAACATGAGGTGTCGATGTCTCCATATTGTCACAGTACAAAATCTTTCAGAAAGTCCACATTTTATGAAAGTTAGGTCCTATCTATACTAATATTATAAAGCGATAAGAACAATAAAAAGAGACAATATTATTTGTTTTGTATATATTTTGTACGTTTCTTTGTAATAGATAAACTCAAAAACCACTGGACCGATTTATAAAATTGTTTCACCATAGAATGCTATATTATTACTGAGTTACATAGGCTATAAATTTATAAAGATATCACGCGGCGGACCCACTGGCGGAAGCTAGTAAATTATAAACACGATCAAGTAAAGCAATTGATTTTCTATCGCATGCGAATCCACCAGTTGTTGTCAATTTCTTTCCAATAACTTCTAAAGTACTCTTTCTATAATATAGCAAAGTAGATATTGCACGACTCATAATGCGAAGCATTAGAGAGTACTCGGCGATCGAAAAATTTGTTTTGCCCCATTTCTGCAACTGTTTTTATTGTTACACTTCTGCACAGATAATACAATATTAACACTACGTAACTCCTGCTAGTACACAGAACCTACTTAATTTATATACCATTGTATAGATGATTAAAGGAGATTAATATTGTACTTTTGAACAATTGACTGAATGCAGCAGAAACGAAAAAAACATCAATAAGTAAATGTGTGTGAATGAAAACATTGTAGCTTGCGAGAAAATCAATCAATTGAGGTGACTTTTTTTCTTCTATATCTTCTAGGCTATCCTTCCTCTGTAAGGTCTCGTGATTTTTATTAGATTGAACGGCTTTCATAGAGCAGATTTTAAATATGAAGCAACAAGATCACATGAGCTACTTTTTTTATAATAAGAGATCTAGACTCCTGACTGACTGATTGGCAGGAGAAGATAAAACACAAAGAAAATTGATATGTATGACACGAAAATGATACCCTGCCTGATTCTATTTTCGTGGGGTCCACTCGGAGCGAACCTTCTTAAGCACATAAACTTAATGATACTTTCCTGTTGAATATCTGCGGTACGCCGGCGCAAACTAAATGCTAATGCGCAATCTTGCGAGATAATATCTTCATGTACGACATGGGTTTGGTTTTAACTTGTCACCTAATTATAAATTAATAAGTGTAATGCATTGAACTTGTGTATAAATGATATTCAGAGATGGACATAGTATTTTATCGAAAGTTTTTTTTTAAGAACAACTATAGCTAAAAAGTTAATTAATACAAATAAAAACCTTTTGCCTCAATATGCCAGGCATGCAAAATATAGAACTATGGAAAGTAGCACTAGACTTAGACTTTTATTTATTACAAAAAGCAATAATTAAAAAAGTTTCATCCCATATTTAAGGAATGAGGATTTTTAGGAGATGAATTGTTGCGCAAATTCTTGTGCATATGCTTCTAGGCCCAGCGGTCTAGCGCGATAGCGTTCTCTGTCAATGAATAATTTTTTTATTTTTATTAAGAAAATATTACAATTTTTAATGGAGCTTGTGGCTAAGTAATAACAGCCGCACGGGTCGATCCATCATGTTAAGCTCTCATGTCATCTTTAACCGACACTCCTCCATGTCTCGGAAGCTGTCATTCGTTGATCTTTGACAGTCGTTATGGGTCGTCTGAAGCCCGAAAGTCTGACAACCAGTCTTACCAAGGGGTATCGTATTTGTTTGTAACTGGCTTGTGGGGGTCAGATAGGCAGTCGCACTATGTAAAATACTGGTAATCAGCTGCATCCGGTTAGACTGAAGCCGACCCCAACATAGTTGGGGAAAGGCTAGGCAGATTGATTGAATACAATTTTTATTAACTACCGTGCCCTTGACATCAACCAATGAACAACATTGTCAGTTTTATTGGTTGAATACGAGGCTTTTGGCTACTTTTGTATTTTATGTATTTTTTCCTTAAATGTGCGTTTTGTTTGTGCAGAATAAACAATTTTTTTTTTTTTTGACTTAGTTACAATAGACACTGATAATGAGATTGTAATGAGTTTAATATTGGCCAATATTAAACTCATTACAATCTCATTATCAGTACCTGTAGGAAGTTCTTTGGGTATATTAGTGACTAGCTTCTGCCCGCGGCTTCGCCCGCGTGGATGTCGGAAATTATCCCACAGGAACGTGTAACATGTTCTAAATCAGAGGGGTAATTGCGTAGCACTTACAATAGCAATGGGTTTCATTTTGACAGTTCAACAATTAATTGCGTTATTTCTCGAACATAATTATTAAGCAATAGCTTCTACTTGGCGCTCTGGCGCGTCATCCCCTGGCTGGCCCGCCCCTCCACCCTCGTTCTGTGCGCCGTCGACTCAATATCGCAGGTCATTCTTATCGTTCTAACTTTTAAACTATTTGTCCAAATTACTTAGTGTAAAAGACAAACTTTATCTACATTAAATACCAAAAGCGATGAAGGTATTTATTTTGATAAGAATTAACTAAATACTCTAAAATATGCAATGTAAAAAAAGTATTCAATTTAACTGTATTTATTGCTCACTATTTTGGTTATAAAGGCTTCCACATAAAAGGTAGATATATGCTGTCGCGGACTTTTATTTAGAACTCTTTAAGACAAACAATCCCACAATACATTTTCTTCATATAACTCTAACGGTTTAGGCAGCGCACGCAGCATACGGTGGAGGTCTGCCCGGCTTGGGTGGACCACCGCCGTGTCCTCGTGGAGGCGATCGGCGGCGGTGACCTCTCGCGTACGGCCCTGGTTCAGGCCATGGTGCGGAGCGAGAGGGCATGGCAAGCCGTCACCTCCTTCTGCAAAGCAGTAATGCTCGCGAAGGAGAAGGTGGAGCGCGCGAGGGAGTGGCAAAGGCCGCGCCCTACCAGCCCTAGCCGCCGCCGCCGTAGGAAACGTCCCGGGCGTCGGGAATTGATAGCCGATTTCCGGCCACCGTAGGCGCGGGCCTGCGGACGGAGAGCAACGGGCAGCTCGCCGTTCGATAAGGACCAGGCCCGGGTCGACGGCGCATCGTGTTCCACGCGCGCCTCAAAGAGATATCAAGGATCGAAGGAACACGTGTGGGTTTTAGTCAGTAAGAGTCTGACACGCCCTTCCGCTCCGCCCAGAGCGGGAGAAGTCATTGGATGATTAACCGCCCAAAAAAAAAAAGGCAGCGCACGCAAAGATAGATCTCAGAGGGCAGGAATTTTTCCGACTTACTTGATACTTATCGTTATATTATTGCCAAATCACATAAAATCTTTATAAATTGTAGCCTATGTGTTATTCTAATGTATAAGCTACATTATTGTAAAGTTTCATCAAAATCCGTTCAGTAGTTTTTGTGTGAAAGAGTAACAAACATCCATCCATCCTCACAAACTTTCGCATTAATGTAGGATTAATGTAGGGCAGTGTTTTTCAACCTTTTTCATGACTTGACCCCATTAGTATGAAAAAAAATTTTCGCGACCTCGACCATTCGAGAACGATTTGAACTCAGTCGAGATTCCCGCTGAGTCGAAGTTTCTGCAGCACGAAACCTAGCCTGATGTTCCCGAGTTGCAGAGACCCTTGCCTCACGACCTTCCTCAGATTCCTGTGATCGAACTTATCTCATCCTTTTAGCATTTCTGCTACATTGGGAGAGGTTGGATCTTCTTCGAGGCATTCTTACAATAAAATAGTACTTACTACTTAACACACAGTTATTTAGTAAACACGTACTATCGTAAACAATTAAATTATAAATACTTACAGATTATTATACAGTCTAAAATTGTCACAGTTTAAGTAATAAGTGTTAAGACGTGTAAACCAAACGTACTAACTTTATAAAACAAAAGAATTGCTAGAAAAATTAATTACTAACCTGAGCTAATAAACTTATACTTAATAAAGAAAATCAAGAAAAGAAATGCCTAACCTATACCAAATACTTATAATATTTATATACAAACCCTAAATAAAAATTAAGATAAGTATACCGAAAATCAAGGAAAGAAATGCCTAACCTATAACAAATGTTCGATGTGATTCTTTAAATTGACATAACTTTTTTATTTATGAACCGATTGACATGAAATAAACACTAAATGTTAAGTGAAGCTTACTACAATATATTAGTGAAAACCGCATCTAAATCGAATAAACCGTTTCTGATATTAGCGTGCACAAACACACAGACAAACAGACAAACAGACAAACCGACAAACAGACAAACAGACAAACAGACAAACAGACAAAAAAAAAAATAATTACAATCTCGGGTTCAGCATCGATATAATAACAACCCCTGCTATTTTTTTTTCATATATTTCCATTGTACAGACACCACTTTTCTACAATTTTATTATATGTATAGATAGATATAGAAGATTTAGAAGTTAGCGGATAGTTGTTGGCACCACAGAACAGATACACACACACCACACACGACACACCACACACCGGTGATGTGGTGATCTGGTGTGGTGTGCGGTGGTGTGGTTGTTGGCACATAAACCTACGGACAGTATCGTATCGGCACATCAAAGAATGAGGCTAAGTAAAATGTTCATTTTATTGTCAGATTTCACGCTGACTGGCTGCAGTTATCTACTGTTGGTCGGGCCGCAAAATGACTGGTTTAGAGGCTGACAGTGCTTAATAAACTTGTTGTTTTATATGTTGGGATCTGGGTAAGCGGGTTGTGACTACTTGTGACTGTGTGAGCTTAGATAATATTATGAAATTGACTGCAAATATATATATAAAGTAGGGAGCAGTGGTGGCCCAGTGGTAACGGCCCCGACTTACGAGTTGAAGGTCGTGGGTTCGAACCCAAGCAGGCGCTTTACTTTGTGTAAATAATTTCATCACCACTGCTCTCAAAACGGTGAAGGAAAACATCGTGAGGAAACCGGCATGTCTTAGAACCAAAAAATTCGAAGGCATGTGACATCTACCAACCCGCACTGGGCCCGCGTGGTAGATTACAGCCCACTCCCTCTCCCAGAGGGGAGGCCTGTGTCCCAGCAGTGGGAACATTAATAGGCTGATTATGATATATAAAGTTATAACGTGTGATCACGGGACAGGGAAAGGTATGAATTGTGTTTTTACTCATGGCGATTGTTTCTGCTTAGTGTAACTATAGTCTTCTTTATCGATTTCGATAACGGCGACCCTTCGAAATCACTTCCGCATGCCTTAAATGGCTTGCTAGACCGAATTTTGTTTTGGACACCCGGTCACAATTTGAGCAATACAGTTGACCCGCAGTGTTGCAGTGTCTGCTGTAGATAGTGACCAAATATGATCTATTTATATAATATATGTCGTAGGATGATTTGATAATTTGAATTACTTATACCCTAGGGATATTGCGCAAAAATGTTTTCACCGTTGTCTTATTTTATCTAGTCGCAGGCAGATTGTATGATTTGTCATATTGAATAGCGTGAAATAGGTAAGGTTAGGTTAGAACTGTGAGTCAGTGACTAATCGAGCTAGTGAAACGAGCAATGCCGCGGCAGCGGCCAGCGAGCGCTACTTCCAAGTTGCTCGCAGAAATGTTTTCACCATTGTCTAATTATCCGTGGTTTTGCAATATCCCTAGGGTTTTCGCGAAACTTCGAATTATAAAATCATCCTACGACAGATATCCAACGTCAAATATAATTAGCTAGCGAAACTCCACCTGACGTGACACTCTATCGATTAATATCTAAACATCACAATGTTTAGATGTCAAAACCTGTATAAAAACTTGCCAACTAAATACTTACACAGCATTAACACACATCATCATCATCAGCCTATTAATGTTCCCACTGCTGGGACACAGGCCTCCTCTCTGTGAGAGGGAGTGGGCTGTAATCTACCGCGGGCCCAGTGCGGGTTGGTAGATGTCACATCACACACATTAATTTGATTAATCTTTGTATTATTTATAATCTCGTCATCATCATCATCTGCCGAGCCTATTCCCAACTATGTTAGGGTCGGCTTCCAGTCTAACCGGATACAGCTGAATGTACCAGTATTTTACATAGAGCGTCTGCCTATCTGATCGCCACAGCCCAGTTAGCACGATACCCCTTTATAAGACTGGTTGAACGAAAGTCTGAACTTATGGACTTCTGACGACCCGTAACAACTGTCAAAGATCTACAAATGACAGCCGGGACCAACGGCTTATAAGTGCTTTCCAAGGCACGAAGTGATCTTGGTATGTTAAGATGGTCACCCATCCACGAACCAACCGCGGAAAAGATCGAGCCTTGCGGTTGTTATTATTACCTACCCACAAGCCCCTCCTAATTATAATCTCGTATGTATCTAAATTGCATTAATAACTATCGATTCAAGGCATTGTTACCTAATTGATTATTTAAGTAGGAAACAATAATTGCAGGTATGATTTATAATATTGATTTGCACATTTGGTTAATAACTAACTGAATTGCTTATTTGCACATTTGATTGATAAAGTAACTGAATTGCTTTCGATTCCCGAAAACGAATACACTCAAGCAATCCCTCAAATCCCTCGCCCACTCACACTGCCAACATTGAACACCTAGAAACTGTTCAAACCGAGAAAGTGAAAACCAAAAAGATATCGCCACCTCCGCCAGTAGTAGTAGATGGCGTTGAGAACTACCAAGCCTTGTTTGACTTATTGTCGAAGTCTGAGTCTGATGATAAATTCACTACTAAAATGTTGAATGGGAAATGCGTTAAAATAAATGCAGTGAACGAAGACACATATAAGTCCATAACAAAGTTATTAACTGAAAATAACTTTCTCTGGCACTCTTACGAAAACAAGCAGGAAAGGCCAATTAGAGTCATGGTAAAAAATCTTCATTTCACATGCAAGCCTGACAGAATAATTGCGGACCTACAAAGTAAAGGTTTCCAGATTGAAGATGCAGCAAATAAATTGAGGTGGAAAAATAAGGAGCCTCTGAACATGTTTATGCTGACTTTCAGAAATGGGGAAGACATAAATAAAATCTATACCATTAAGTCAATCTTAGGATGTAAAGTAGAAGTACATCCTCTCCATACTTCGAGGCTAGTACCTCAATGCAAGAGATGCCAGGCGTACGGACATACACACAAATATTGTTCTAAGGAACCTAGATGTGTCAAATGTACAGGCAAACATCTGACTGCTGACTGTAAAAAACCGGCAGACGAGAAGCCAAAATGCGTCCACTGTGGGGAACAGCATCCGGCTAATTATAGAGGATGTATAGTAGCCCGGGAAATGCAAGGCATAAAAAACAAAACCATGAAAAAGCCGGCAATTAAAAGCCAGCGCAAAATCAACGAAATAGTGCAAACTAGCTCACAAACGCAAAATCATTACGTGACACAAAACGCTCACAAGAAAACATACGCGCATATTGCAGCCAAAACTGTCAACCTTGCGAATATTCGTGAGAATGTTATTGCTGATAAAGGTATGGAAGGAAAGTTGGACGAAATTATTAAATTGATGTCCTCATTTAATGCTCGTTTGGATAGACTCGAAAATAGCGCTACGACTGCTATTCCCAGACCGAAAAAATGAATCCATTAAAAATAAAGGCATGGAACTCAAATGGACTACTTAAACATCAACAAGAATTAGAAGTAGTCCTGATCACTGAAAACATCGATGTATGTCTTATATCTGAAACTCACTTTACTAAGCAATCATACATAGGGTTCCGAGGATATAAAGTGTACCATGCACTGCACCCTAACAATTCTGCCCGAGGTGGTAGCGCGGTTGTAGTCAAAGAGAATCTCTGTCACCATGAAGAAGTTAAGTATGAATGTCATGAAATTCAAGCTGTGGCGATTTGTATTCAATCTCAACTGTATCCAGTCACCGTAGCGGCAATCTACTCGCCCCCGAGATACAATATAAAAAAAGACCATTATGTGAGGTTCTTACAGCAACTCGGAAAAAGATTCATCTTAGGCGGCGACTTCAACGCTAAAAATACGCATTGGGGGTCGAGACTAACCACCACTAAAGGAAAGGAACTTATGAGTGCCATGAAAGAGCTAAAGTGTGAAGCTATTTCTACCGGAAAACCAACTTATTGGCCAAGCGATCCACACAAAGTCCCTGACCTGATAGACTTTTTTATAACAAAAAATATATCCACTATTATTTAAGCATTGATGAATGCTTTGACATGAATTCGGACCATTCACCAATAATTTTATCAGTATGGCATCGGATTCTACGCATAGAGAGCAATCCTACACTTGTAAATACTTATACAGACTGGGAAAGTTTCAGAATAGACTTGGATAATACAATAGAATTAAAAGTCCTATTAAAAACTCCGGAACAACTAGATTTGGAAGTAAGTAAATTTACAACTAGTATACAGCAAGCAGCCTGGAAAAACACACCGGAAAAAATACACCGGGTCAAAGCAACCGCCTACCCTGCAGGAATAAGGTGTCTCATAACTGAAAAGCGGAAACAAAGAAACAGATGGCATCAGACCAGATGTCCACAAGATAAAAGACTGCTGAACAACCTTACTAAGCGTCTTACGAAAGAAATTCAGAACTACAATGACTCCTTAACAAACAGCTACCTTAGCCAATTAACGACTCATACTAAAACCGGCAACTCGCTTTGGAAGGCTACAAAGCACATGAAACGACCGATCATGCAAATTCCTCCTATCAAGGAAGAAAATGGTAAATGGGCAGTTACGGACGAACAAAAAGCCTTAAGGTTCGCTGATCATTTAGAACGAATATTCGAACCAAATGAATCCCAGACTCATAATTCGAGGATATTAATTCAAGGTGTTCAAAATAGTTCAGATATTAAGTTGGTTACCCCAAAAGAAGTATCTAGAGAAATTAAATGTAATTTTAATCGGAGAAAATCCCCTGGTTACGACTTAATTATAGGAGAAGTTCTACAAAATCTCCCACGTAAAGCTATAGTTGAGCTTACCACGCTGATTAATGCTGCATTTCGGTTAAAACACGTTCCTGACATGTGGAAAGTAGCTGAAGTCATCATGATAGTCAAACCTGGGAAACCACCTCATGAAACAACATCTTACAGACCAATCTCACTGTTACCTGTGTTGTCAAAACTATTCGAGAAATTATTTTTAAAGAGATTGAAGCCTCTTATTGAAGCTGAAAATTTAATCCCCGATTACCAGTTCGGATTTAGAGAACAACACTCTACACTCGACCAAGTACACAGAATTACTAATATTATTGAAAGGGCACTAGAGGAGAAGAAGGTGTGCTCCACGGTTTTCCTTGATGTAGCCCAGGCTTTTGATAAAGTATGGCATGAAGGCCTTATATATAAACTAAGAACGATGCTGCCTCAACAATTTTCAGACATCTTAGAGTCATATATAACAAACAGATTGTTTAGGATAAGACAAAGGAACGCCTATTCAGACCTTAGGCAGATAAATGCTGGAGTACCACAAGGAAGTGTACTTGGTCCGGTCCTGTACCTACTATACACCTGCGATATTCCTGAGCTAGAAAATAATTTCATTGCAACCTTTGCTGACGACACAGCTATCATGGCTGTTGGCAATAGTCACGAGGAAGCTGTAGAAAAGGTTCAAGATTCCATCAATCGTATCTTTGAATGGACTACAACATGGCGTATCAAACTCAATGAAAGCAAGTCTATCCACATTGACTTCACGAATAAAAAGCCAATATACTTCCCGGTATTCATCAATAACCAACAAATACCATACGCGAATACTGCTAAGTATCTTGGCATGACCCTGGATGCAAAACTGCGCTGGAAAGAGCATGTCAAAAAGAAAAGAGCAGAATTAGATATTCGGTACAAAAAAATGTATTGGCTACTTGGTAGACAGTCGTCATTGTCAATACCTAACAAATTGTTATTATATAAACAAGTTTTAAAGCCTGTATGGACCTACGGTATTCAGCTGTGGGGCTGCACCAGCCAAAGCAATCGTCAAATCATACAACGTTTTCAAAACAAAGTACTAAGGGATATAGTCAACGCGCCCTGGTACATTAGAAATAGTGACCTCCACCGGGACCTGAAGATTGATGTCGTAAACTTATACAAAAATATGCAGAAGCTCATGAACACAGACTTCATCATCATGTGAATGTTGAGGCGATCCAACTCCTTGACAACACTGAATTAGTGCGAAGGCTAAAAAGGGTAAAACCTTTTGAGTTAATTTAGTGCAGTGTAAGTGACCTTAAACTGTAGTGCAAGTGCTGACTTTTATAAAGAACACGTGAATCAAGTGTCTTCCCCTTAACTTTAGTGAATAAGAAAGACGTTAATGGACGACTTCTTAATTTTATAGTTACTTAGCAGTTTATGTTATATTAAAATTACTTATTAGCTAATAGGCTAGATTGTAATGTGAATAAAGTATCACCAATTGTGAAACTTTATGAGGAAAAAAAAAAAAAAAAAAAAAAAAAGCAATCCCTCTGAAATGCACGTGACTGAAACCGCAAATAGGTATCTACCACGGAATAGTTTAGCTGTTCCGTGGTATCTACGTGCTCCTAAACACTCTTCATTCATTGGGCTACATGTAGGTATTTATCTTATAATCTATTTCACTAACAATATGATAAAGTTGATACAGAACCCCTCGAACGCTGTTGATCATCGTGTAACGTCATGCTCCTGTCGCGGCGGCGTCGCGCATGATATACTGACGATACATAGACGTTAGATCAGTAACTCATTCCACCGGCAGGTGGCGCTGTCTGTTTTCAGGACATTACATTTATGATTTATACGTCTATGTCTCTGTTCAAATGGTTTCTTTGATGGTTAAATACTTGTTAGAACTTGCCATTTATTCTAAAGTTGACAAAAAGTTGATAAAGTTCAGGGTTCTCAAAACTCAAACCATTTATTTCAATTAAACTATTGGCAGTGTATAGAGTACCGCTAGCGGCATAATAGTAGCGGTTTCTCGGCCCAGTTAAAGTGCCGTTAGCATTGCACTTCCTAAACTATTTAGTCACTTTTGATTTTTTCAAAGGAGTCGGTCATTCAGAAAGATGAAGCTTGTTGCCCATTCCAAAGCGTTCTATTTAGTAAAAGCAGAAAAATAACACAACAGTTTTTAGTCTTGACAGCCTACCTACTTACCCATGATTTAGATGAAGCTTACAGTTTGTAGAAAATTATTGTAGAACAGTTGAAATCAACAGTATCTAGTAGATACTATGACTTATGCTTAGAAATGGGCGTAAAAGGGGTTACAGAAGGAAACAGGTAAAGACTTGTAACCCCTTTTACGCTCGTTTAAAAACCTTGGACGATTTTTTCAAGACTGATAGCGGTTCAGTAGCTAATGCGAGAATAAATCGTGAACTCCATTTGAAAATACACCAAACACCACATCTCCATAACGCCGACATAATAATATACATACATAAATAAAGCCTATTAATGTTCCCACTGCTGGGACACAGGCCTCCCCTCTATGAGATGGACTGGGCCGTAATCCACCACGTGGGCCCAGTGCGGGAGGTAGATGTCACATGTCTTCGAATTTTTGGTTCTAAGACATGCCGGTTTTGAGAGCAGTGGTGATGAAATTATTTACACAAAGTAAAGCGCCTGCTTGGGTTCGAACCCACGACCTACAACTCGTAAGTTGGGGCCGATACCACTGGGCCACCACTGCTCTATCACTTACCATGACGCCGAATATCCTCAAAATAAAGTGTGAAAGTAACAAAAAGCAAAAAGTTACCACCACCAGCGCCGCTCTCCTTATAAATCAGAAACACATAATCACGATGCTCCTCGTGACGGTTTCTCCATGTCACCTCATTTATCACTAAGAACACAAACGTGCACTTTTTTGCATGCACATAATAAACCCACAAGTTTGGCGCTTGGCGGACATGTCCTAGAACGTTGGGTCTGAAGAAGTGTCTCATTAAAAACATCTGTTTTTCGCAAAGGAATTTCGGGAAAGTCTATGTATTTGTTTGTTTCATTATTGGAAGTCGCTACATTTTTATCATTTTATATTTTTGGTGCTTACCTATAGGTAGGTACTAATAATGTCAGAAGCACTAGACTCAGATTATGGGATTTGCTATGGGTTTAAAATGTAAATGAATAGCTCTTTCTTTCTCTGGAGTTCAGACTGACCCCTGTCAGTGGCGCCATGTAAGCAATAGTACAGGATTTTACGTTTAGATGTTAAAGATATCAATTCTTTAGTGGGTGTCGATAAAAGCTACTATTAAACGACAATTTTGACACGTTTCGCTGTAATCGACGTACGAAGTTCAAAGATGAAGTCCGTGAGGTGTAAGTTACTAGTGAAAAGCTGTGAAGAACTGTTCACAAATACCTTGTATTTATTCAACCCGCGGAACGGTGCTTTTACTTGCCCAGTAAAGAAAAATCGTTAATAGCCGCATAGTTGACCAGGACCATGACCAATTAAACTTGTTAGGTACTGGGTGCAATCTTGGGCAGGAGAAAATTTATCAACTTGTCTTTTTACATGCATGATTTTCACAAAACAAAAACTTAATTTTCTGGATTTATGTTCATCAGGGATGCAAAATGAAGTGTAGAAGAAAGAAGAAACGATATTTATGAAAGCACGTTAGAAAGGTGAACTAATAACCCATTATGACTTTGTAACCCTGGCTACTGCATTAGCACAGTCTGCCTAAATCAATCAAAACTTTTATTATGTCTTACCAGCGGTTAAAGAAAAAAAAACGTTTAAGTCCCAGAAATGGTAAAATATTGTCGATTCATAATTTATTTATATTTGTTTACTAGCTTCTGCCCGCGGCTTCGCCCGCGTGGATGTCGGAAATTATCCCACAGGAACGTGTAACATGTCCTAAATCAGCGGGGTAATTGCGTAGCACTTACAATAGCAATGGGTTTCATTTTGACAGTTCAACAATTAATTGCGTTATTTACGTTATTTCTCGAACATAATTATTAAGCAATAGCTTCCACTTGGCGCTCTGGCGCGTCATCCCCTGGCTGGCCCGCCCCTCCACCCTCGTTCTGTGCGCCGTCGACTCAATATCGCAGGTCATTCTTATCGTTCTAAGTTTTAAAACTATTTGTCCAAATTACTTAGTGTAAAAGACAAACTTTATCTACATTAAATACCAAGAGCGATGAAGGTATTTATTTTGATAAGAATTAACTAAATACTCTAAAATATGCAATGTAAAAAAAGTATTCAATTTAACTGTATTTATTGCTCACTATTTTGGTTATAAAGGCTTCCACATAAAAGGTAGATAGATGCTGTCGCGGACTTTTATTTAGAACTCTTTAATACAAACATTCCCACAATACATTTTCTTCATGTAACTTTAACGGTTTAGGCAGCGCACGCAGCATACGGTGGAGGTCTGCCCGGCTTGGGTGGACCACCGCCGTGTCCTCGTGGAGGCGATCGGCGGCGGTGGCCTCTCGCGTACGGCCCTGGTTCAGGCCATGGTGCGGAGCGAGAGGGCATGGCAAGCCGTCACCTCCTTCTGCAAAGCAGTAATGCTCGCGAAGGAGAAGGTGGAGCGCGCGAGGGGAGGGAGTGGCAAAGGCCGCGCCCTACCAGCACCCTAATTACGTAACGCAAACTCAATTTTAAATTGAAACCAATTGAAAAAGATTGACAAAAAAAATTGAGCAGATTTTTTTGTCGAACTTATGAAGCAATGGACTGGCAATCTTTTTCAATTGGTTTCAATTTAAAATTGAGTTTGCGTTACGTAATTAGGGTGCAGCCCTAGCCGCCGCCGCCGTAGGAGACGTCCCGGGCGTCGGGAATTGATAGCCGATTTCCGGCCACCGTAGGCGCGGGCCTGCGGACGGAGAGCAACGGGCAGCTCGCCGTCCGATAAGGACCAGGCCCGGGTCGACGGTGCATCGTGTTCCACGCGCGCCTCAAAGAGATATCAAGGGTCGAAGGAACACGTGTGGGGTTTAGTTAGTAAGAGTCTGACACGCCCTTCCGCTCCGCCCAGAGCGGGAGAAGTCATTGGATGATTAAACACCCAAAAAAAAAAAGGCAGCGCACGCAAAGATAGATCTCAGAGGGCAGGAATTTTTCCGACTTACTTGATACTTATCGTTATATTATGGCCAAATCACATAAAATCTTTATAAATTGTAGCCTATGTGTTATTCTAATGTATAAGCTACATTATTGTAAAGTTTCATCAAAATCCGTTCAGTAGTTTTTGTGTGAAAGAGTAACAAACATCCATCCATCCATCCTCACAAACTTTCGCATTTATAATATTAGTAGGATTAATGTAGGGCAGTGTTTTTCAACCTTTTTCATGACTTGACCCCATTAGTATGAAAAAAAAATTTCGCGACCTAGACCATTCGAGAACGATTTGAACTCAGTCGAGATTCCCGCTGAGTCGAAGTTTCTGCAGCACGAAACCTAGCCTGATGTTCCCGAGTTGCAGAGAGAGTCTTGCCTCACGACCTTCCTCAGATTCCTGTGATCGAACTAATCTCATTCTTTTAGCATTTCTGCTACATTGGGAGAGGTTGGATCTTCTTCGAGGCATTCTTACAATAAAATAGTACTTACTACTTAACACACAGTTATTTAGTAAACACGTACTATCGTAAATAATTAAATTATAAATACTTACAGAGTTAAGACGTGTAAACCAAACGTACTAACTTTATAAAACAAAAGAATTGCTAGAAAAATTAATTACTAACCTGAGCTAATAAACTTATACTTAATAAAGAAAATCAAGAAAAGAAATGCCTAACCTATACCAAATACTTATAATATTTATATACAAACCCTAAATAAAAATTAAGATAAGTATACCGAAAATCAAGGAAAGAAATGCCTAACCTATAACAAATGTTCGATGTGATTCTTTAAATTGACATAACTTTTTTATTTATGAACCGATTGACATGAAATAAACACTAAATGTTAAGTGAAGCTTACTACAATATATTAGTGAAAACCGCATCTAAATCGAATAAGCCGTTTCTGATATTAGCGTGCACAAACACACAGACAAACAGACAAACCGACAAACAGACAAACAGACAAACAGACAAACAGACAAAAAAATAATTAATTACAATCTCGGGTTCAGCATCGATATAATAACAACCCCTGCTACTTTTTTTTCATATATTTCCATTGTACAGACACCACTTTTCTACAATTTTATTATATGTATAGATAGAAGAAGATATAGAATAGATATAGATATAGAATAGATATTGTAAACAGAGTATCGATTATTGTTGTTCAATATCATTATTAAAAATATAATTTTTATAACAATATGTTCCATAACCCAAATGATATATTAAGACAGTTCCTTCCTAAATCATGGCGTCCCTAACGCGCGTCCGACACGAACACTGTTGGTGAAAAAAATCGCACGTCCACAGTGTTTGCATGCGATGTGCACCGAATTGTAATGAAGCTGTAACTTTTAGCTGCACTTGTGGGAATTGGATGAATGGCCGCCACGCATTCCATGGCTTTGAAAAATGTCCAACTGCTCGCGTTTGCCTTCAGGGAGTGTCGATGAAAGACTCCTTTTAGAGTATGTTGAGTAATTGCTTACTACACCTTTTTCTTTTTGCTGTCACAAAAGTTCTTTAAAACATACACAAGTGCAAATTGGTTTGAGTTTGGTTGCCCTTTATAAATTTTCTACCGCCGCAGGAAAATGGGTCTTAGAAGGTAGAGCAATCTACTTTCTACAACACACCTACCTATTCATTATTAAATTAAAGTGATTTAAATCACGTCTTGTTGAAATAAGACCGAATCTTCCACTTAGTCCTACATGCTCAGGCCCATGATAGGTATTGTTACCAACAAGACTTAAATATCTCCTAACGTAAAGAATTTCATCACATAAAACCTCTAAAATATGTATGTACCTAATCATTCGCAAAAAATACAAGATTCCAACTGACGTACTACCACCCAGAATATCCTTCTTCAATGACTTTAAAACACATCAGACACAGTTCACGTAACCAATAAAAAGTAAATTAAATACCCATAAAACATAATGACGCTTCACACGTTAGAATTTAACAAAACTATTTCGTGATTCGTCTAATTCGCGCGATAAAAATTCTGAACGTGTGCATAATGTGAATGATGATTTGGTAATGATGTCCGCGTGAGGTAATGAGCCGATGGTGAATCTTCGCACGACGCTCATCTCATTAGCAGACGTGGCCAGCATGAATGGACCACCGGCGGCCCACATTACCATCACAATCTGTTTTAATAAAGTCTGAATTGTATGTTGTATGGCAGGTCATACATGATACAGTCAGGGTATTGTTTCTTGTGTGGATGAGTCACGGTTAGTGTTATTCTATCTATCCATCGATGGCACTTTATACGACTTTTATTTGGCGCTATAAATAGTTTACGAAGTGTATAGAGTGCCGCGAGTTTCTTGTGGGACTCTAGTGTCACTGCCTCGGCCCGGCTAGGGTGCCGTGAGCGTTGCATTGTCACTGTCACTTGTTATTTAGGTTAGGTTAGGTTAGAACTGTGACCACACAACGCACGAGCCGAGCGAGCGTAGCGAGCGGTGCCGCGGTAGCGGCCGGCGAAGTGCCAGGGTCCGTTTAGGCACAAGAGAATGTAATGTTTTGGGAATGTGGTGTTTTACAGCGATTTAACCTCGACAATCAAACAAAATACCAAGTGACGTGACTTAGTGACAGTGACAATGACAATCCAATGCTTGCGGCACTTTGGCCGGGCCGAGGCGGTGTTACTAGGGTGCCTGTAGTGGCACTTTATCCGAAAGGGATAGAGTGCCCTGTATACACTGCCAATAGTTTATGTCCCTAATGATACTGGCCATGGATCTAGAAGAAATACCTAGGTACTTCTACATACTTTAAAGGCTTGTTCAGACCAGCGCGACTTGTCCCGCGACGCGACACCTGTTATTGTTATACCGTGAAGTTTTCTTAGAAATTGTATTGTCCGTGTCGCGCTGGTCTGCAAAAGCCTTTATACTATTAACAATATTTTGATTTAAAAAAGTGTCCATGGAGTTTATTGTCTGTTCTTCTCCATCGGAACCAGCTACGCTTCCGAATGAGCAAATAGCTTCATCTTTATGACTAAGCGAGTCCTTGACAAAGTGCCTGTAATTCGTTTAAGTAATTGAAATAAATGCTTTGAGTTCTAATTTGTCCACTTATAAAAACCTAAGTCCTAATTAGTCTGCAGTTCAAACTCTTCAAATAAAATAACAATGTGCTTGTGATGAAACTGACTCAGAATTTAGTGTTTCAAAGTTTCCCACTTGTCGGGGTATCGAGCCCGGCAAAATATCGGTTGCTCTGGTGGCAAAACATTTAAGAAGCTGTTCACATCAATCCGACATCCTTTTTTTCATTAGATCCGACAAATAGTACATATCGGGTGTTCTGCCAGCGCCGCGCGCCGTTCTGCCCTGCCCAATCGAAAATCGTGTCGAATCACGCTCATAACTACGAGTTTGTACGACGCTGTTCACATTTGCCGTGTGTCGGGCTGAAACTCGTATCAGTAGATCGTTGAATCCTATAATATTAATCGAGCAATATTTGTAATACAGGGTGGCAGGGACATCGAAGCCTGCTACCATGTACCAATAACCGACGTAACATTTCAACGCAGGGGGGTTCAGAATCATGTACTGAATCCGTGGTAACAGGCTTCGCGTCGATGTTCCTGCCACCCTGTATTATATTTATAATCACGTTCTCGAAAACGGCTCTAACGATTTCGGTGAAAGTTGCAATATAGGGGTTTACGGGAAACATCGATCTTGTTAGGTCTCCTATCTGGGAAAATTTGTTTTCTCTATTTTCACAGCTTCGGGAATGTGATACAACGTTGGTAAAGACAGACATAAAAAATGCTAAATCTAATTCAATATTTAAGAAACACTTAAATTACATATATTAAATCAAAATAAAGCGAGCGTACCTTAGTACATTAGATTTACCACATCTGGTTGCGCGCGTTCCGTGTGTTTAGGTACATCATTTAGCTGTGTTTTATTAGCGATTACCCTACACTTTTGGAATAAGTAATTTTGTGTGTTGTAATCTTTTTGCCAGAACTGTACGTTAATCAATTATTATTTGTAAACTAGTTAAATATTTCTCATGTAGGTAAGTGAAATTTCTTTCTTATGGGAAATAAAGATACTTATCTCAAACCTCGTACCTATAGGTACCTGGACGATATGTTTATCTATTTTCACAAATTTTCTTTCATTCGTTTATCTACTAAAATAAGGTAGGTATAAGTAGGTATCACAAAAAAAAAGGTTCGTCGACGTTCATCGTGTACCTACCTACAGTTGCCTCAGTCAGACATCCAACTAGTGAGAATAGAGGCAGCGACAAGTGTGAACAGACTTACTCGTTAAACATAGGTACCTAACTCAATGTCTCTTACTTAACAAAGTTCTAGGTTTATAGCCCGTAATAACGTCTAAGAAACAATAATATTACCTAATAATAACCCATTTCTCTAGCAACATAGGTATTAAATTAGGTAATGACTTAGGTACCAAATAATTAGCATAAAAGAAGAAATTAATAACTTTACGTCTTTTCGAAATACTAAAAAATTAATACGGCCTACGCTAAACTTTTTAAATCGTGCTTTAGACACTACAAGCTACAACTGAACCAAATCCAATGTACAAGAAAAAAAAAAATGATAGGTACTGAATAATTAAAAGCCATAAATAACGAAGTAATTCTATCTGTGCTCGCTTAGCTGAGGAAATGCATTCATAATCATCTGTCTACATTGAACGATTAGGTAATTTGGAAGCTTACCATTCATGCGTGCGTGTAAACACGACGGTATATTTTAGGAAGACTATAAATGAGCAGGGTGATTGAAAAGTAACCACTTTAGGTAATTTTAACTTGAACACCAACTTGCAATGAATTTGGTTTACAATGTGCCTTGTAGTGACATCTAGCGGTGAGTAGTGACCAAATAATTAAGCAGTTGTAGCGACATCTATTGCGGAGTAGCAGAAGTATAATGAGTTAGTTCTAATGTACAATTCTAGATGTCACAAAAAATCACGTGTTATTTGTAATTAATCATTTAGAAAATTTATTTTTATGATCCACGTAATTATTTTATCTTTGCTGTGTTCTCATTTATTATAGGTAATTTTTTATTATTGTGAAAATACGATATTTCTACAGCAAGATTATTAATACTGACAACACTCAACTACGAAACGTCAGCAGTCAATTCGGCCATATTGTTCCTTTTTGACGTGCTACCAAACAAAACAGCACGTGTAAAAAATGCGTATAGAAACTTGTTATTTCTGTTCGTCCAGGGTATATCCTGGACACGGGATCCAATTCGTCAGAAATGACTGCAAGGTAACTATACAACTCATTTATCTTCGAACAAACATTCAAAGTGTTCCACAATATTACGCCACTAACCTATTCGTCATCAGATTTTCAGATTTTGCCGATCAAAATGCCATGCAGCGTTCAAAAAGAAGAAGAACCCGCGTAAAACTAAATGGACCAAAGCGTACCGTAAGACAGCTGGTAAAGACTTGGCTATTGACCCTTCATTCGAGTTCGAAAAGCGTCGCAATGCCCCAGTCAAATACAGCAGAGAATTATGGACTAAGACCATTGAAGCCATGAAGAAGGTTGAAGAAATAAGGCAGCGAAGGAGTAATAATCACATTATGCAGAGATTGAGGAAGGGCAGAGAAGTAGAGTGGCAGAGAGATGTCAGGGAAGTACAGCGGGATATCTCATTGATCAAGTAAGTTGTTGAATTTATTTCCATTGTTTTAAAATTTCTTCATGTGTGTTATTATGATATTTGAAACCTTTTGATCAAATAGGAAATGAAAACACAATTGTTTGTTAAATTTCCCACTTCAGTTTGTTGCATTGCTCTTGACGGAGTAAGGCAATAAGTTTTCCTAGTCAGTGTTTTTAAAAGTCAGTATAAAAATAATATTCTAAATCTAAATGCTTACATCTAAACATTCTATCCTACAGGTCTATTTGACAACAGTGTTTGGATATTTTCCAAATCTTTATTATTGTTGTGTAATAATAAGTTTAGTCATCCATCAGCTAATCACAACAACTAAAGATAGGGTTGTTTGCAGTTTTATAAACATGTTTATAATTTTAAATATAGTATTATGTGTCATGAAAGTTATACCAATATTATCCGCCTAGCCTTTTCCCAACTATGTTTAGGTCGGCTTTCAGTCAAACCAGATGCAGCACAAAAAAAATATGATGATGTTTTTGTAATTCTTTATCCTCTTATTTTCAGATCACCAGCCGCAGGTCTCAAACAAAGGCAGTTGGAAGAAGAAACAGAAATGGACATTGAACCTGAAACTATTGAGGTTGTTGACGCTAAGGGACGCAAGAAAGTCATTGAGGCACCCGTTATGGTGCCGGCTACTGGCGAGATGATTGAAGATGGAGGCGACATTGAATTATAAACAGTGGATTAACTTTAAGTGTTGATTTATTTTGTTTAACTGTGATTAGGAGTTTTCGTTGGAACTTAATTAACTGAGCCTTCAGCATCATAATATTTGTAAACTAAGGATTGTCCAAAAATTATTGCATTTTTCAGACAATAACCATAATGAGCGATATGTTAGTTTTATATTTTGGTCTCTTAAATCATGTATGATTATGTCTTATCACAGATGCATTCGAAGTTCCAAATGTATGTAAGAGACCCATCATAAACACAAGAAAGAGAAGCAAGTTTCGTATGCAATTATAACAAATTATTCTGTAAAAATCTTGTCATTTTTGTAAATCAGGTTATTACAGTATAATTAAACTTATTTATAGTAAACTCAATCTTTTATTTTCTTAGAAGCCTGTTGAATTAAATTAACGAAAAAGATTATTTAGTCGAATTAAGTATCACAGTGTTTGTACTTCGAGGTTCCGATTTGATGATCCTTTTGTTATTGAGCATAGATTTTGTTATCGCTTTTTACAGTAGGCTTTTTCTGATAGAACCAGTTGTGAATGTTTCTTTGAGACCTATGAATGATTGTTATGGTAATTGGACTATGGAAGTGTGTACCTATGTGGTGGAATGATTATTTACGTACTGTTGGTTTGAAAAGAAAACAGTTATATCTTTATGGTCCTTCTAATGTTGGTAAATCAAGTTATATTGAAAGTTTAATTGGTCGTGTTAATATGAAGTATGTTTTTTATCGGTGTCGGTAATTTTTATATGCAAGGTTATCGTGAAGGCTATCATAAAGTAATTTTATTTGAAGAGTTTTCTTATAAGTTTTCTGTTCCTAATATGTTAAAAAGATTATTAGAAGGTCGTAAGTATGCCTATCCAGTGAAGTGTGAGAGTGATATGTTGATTGCTTTTAGAGGTCCAATTATTTTTGTTTCTAATGAGTTGGATGATAATAATAGTATGGATGATGCTTTACAGAATCGTTTGTTGTTTATTAGTGCGTCGGAACCGTTTTGAGAGGCGATTCGGGCGTCTGTCCCGAAAGTGGAGGAAGATACGCCCCCGTGGTCTCAAGAAACCATAATATGCTTATCGTCGGAAGACGAGGCGTCCTCGTCGTCAGTATAGGCGTCAGTGTGGTCCTCCTCTTAGAAGTTTTATGTCGGTTCCTGGGAGAGTTATGAAGTATGTTTATTCTGGAAGTGCTATTCAGCAGGCAGCATGGAAGTTTGGTGTTAAAAATTACGACATAGAATAGAATATTCTTTATTATGTACACCATAAAAAGTACAGGTACAGGACATAGATTATTCCTCTATTCCTTTTTTCACTTTGTTTGCTATGGGTAATAAGAATGTTGGCTTATATTTGCAGAATCAATATGGGATGATGATTTTGAATAAAACTGAGTATGTAATATCTAATATTGAATTGAATAGGTTCTTTGATATTGGTAAGATTGAAGTTGTAGTTAAGCATATGTCTGATTTGCGAATTGATCCACTGTTTTCTCAAGATTCTTTTGATATTTGTACTTATTTTGTAGCTAATCATGGATCATTTGGAACGCCTCAGTTGTCTGGTTCCTTAGAATAATATGCGTTATTATTCTAAGTCTGGTTCTTATGAAAATTTAAAACGTACCCCTTTAAAGAGGGTGCTATAATTCGGACTTCGGTGGACTTATTATCCTAGATGTAAAAAGCGTGTAGAAACTAGTTATTTGAATGCTAAGACTCGTATAAATGAGTTGTGTGTGTTAATGGGCTCTCCAGATATTGTAAATAGTGCTCATGCTGCGAGAGCCTATATTGGTTTTGATGCTTTGGGTTTGCCTGCTGCGAAGGATGAACATTATTATTATGAATATTCTTTACGTTATTACTATTACATATAAATGTAATTTTACTACTTTGAATAGAGATAACTTAAAATATTAATTGTAGTTTTTTTGCCCCGCATAGGTGACACTTACCGCAACGCATGGGTAACGTGCGTGACAGACAATTTAAATTTTTTTTTTTAAGTCCGACTTTCGGACACCCGAGCTTAGGCCGAAGGCCGGCGGAGCGAGGGCGACATTTTTGACGGAAGATAGGGCGGCAGCTTTTTTTTTATTGCGAGCGTAGCGAGTGCTGTAAAAGTGCCCATATGTGTAGGTATTTCTATTTATAGAACATGACGTCATCCGCATCGCGCGCCGGTCTAGAACACCCTGCCGGCGCGTCCGCTGAGAACGCAGCAGGACGTGCATTCTCCCTATCCTTACATACGGCGCTCAAACCTGGTCTTGCCAACCGAGGTTTGCCAATGAGCGATGGAGCGCAGTATCCTTAGAGTTCGACTTACCGACCGGATACGGAACACGATACTACGCTCTAAGACACAAATCGCTGACGTCACCCAAAAAGCACCCAAGCTCAAGTGGGACTGGGCCGGACACGTTTGCCGCATGTCGGAAACAATGTGGGCTAAGACCACTACTACGTGGGTTCCTGAAAACGCCCAGCGGCATCGTGGAAGACCCAAGCGTAGATGGCGGGACGAATTTGACGCTTATAGGTGGGATTGGTCCATATTGGCTCAGGATCGAGTCGAGTGGAAAAAGGAAAGGGAGGCCTTTGCCCTGCAGTGGGACAATATGGGCTAATTATTATAAGATAGTTCTTAGAATCAATCAATAGGATGCAAGTTCTTTATTAGAATTGCATCCTGAAACTGAAAGACACAGCCTAAATATTCATGTTCTAAGGCCAACTCGCGCAACTGATGGCATAAATAATGAAGACACCATACACAGTGTAACCTAATAGCCACAAACATGACATATTGCATGTCGTAATATAAAAGAAGTATTGATTTTCGCCGTATTGTAGTATCGCAGACTAATCCTCTTAGCAGGCATGTGGTACAAACATTTTGTAAGAAATTGAAAACTGGTAAAAAAGACCTGCTGTCTTTTAGGGTTCAGAATGTTGGGCCACAAAAGGGATGAATGAAAGGCAATTGTATGCAGCTGAGATGAGAATGTTAAAACGGATGTGTGATCTGTGGTACATAAAAGAAAGTCTGAAACTGGCACCAGTAACTGAAAAGTTGTGTGGACATCGGTTGTCATGGTATGGGCATGTGATGCGCAGGAAAAATGAAAATTTCGAGTATGAATGTGGATGGCTACAGGAATAGGGGAAGACCAGAGAAACGATGGGTGGACTGTGTGAAAGATGTTATGGCTAGAAAGGGAGTGACTACCGAAATGACGACTAATAGAGAAGTATGGAAGAAGAAAAAGGCATTGTGTCGTACCCAAATAAATTGGCATAAGCGCAGGAGAATCATGACCGATAGAAAAAAAAAAGTCGTTTGATACGTGCGACTCCATGTGACCATTTATTGTCATTGTACAGTTGCATCAACATACCTACCTACTATTGTGGGCAGTACTTATAACTTACCGTTGAACACGGTGCCTACTCACATTATAATAATTATGTTGTGATAGAGCATTTTAACACACAGTAAGTTTTGATAAATCGTATACCTACCTACATACTAAGCTAAATGTTGTACACCCCTAGGTAGGTACCTAATTCAATTAGTGGTAACGTAAGAATCAAATAACAATACAGAAATCAAACTACGTGGTTATCAGACTTTCCGCTTCACAATCTATTCCTTCGTAGTGTAGTCCTTCAAGTGTTTGCCATTCGCGTATCAGCAGCTATTAATGCCTGTTAAAACACTCATTGATTAAAATGTCTTCTTGACAATTGATTGCTATTAAACTTTTACAAGGCGTTTGGTGGATAATAATGGCATTATTTTCGTACTTATTCGGGCTTTTTATGGCATGTGTTTCTTATGTGGTGTATCAAAGATATGTGAATGTTTATACGAGTATAATTATTAAGCCCCAGAAGCGATACGATTACATTATTGGTGAGTGGATTTTTTATTGTTTAAGCGCCTACAAGAAATGTAGTTGCAACCTTGCAACTGACCAGATTTTGTAAGACGTTTTCGGTTTTCGGTCGGCTAGCTTACCGTTACGACGAAGTGCGCGATTCGTATCGGTTTCTATAGTTAACCTGGTTGGTGCGACCACTGGTCGTGGTCGTAGACGTCTAGTGCGCGAGGGTCCATATTGGCTCACCTAAAGTTACCCGAAATTGTTCTTCCTAACGATTTGTAATCCGAAGGATCACTCTCCCTAAAATTTTTCATCCTAAAGTTTTCATTCATACTATTTGTAATGCTACCGGCGATGTTCATAACACTCATGTTTCCGAAAATTGTAATTAATAATATCATTAATGTAAATATATTTAAACTCCTACTGTTTTTTTATCATAAAACGCTTTTATGCTACTGAGAGAACATAATCATGAACCAGATGCTTTGAAGGAAAAGGTTTGTTTTTAAACTATTTCTTGTGATTACAAAACAACTGTTCACATTTTTACATTTAGCCATTTTATTTTTGGTTATTGTTGTTACATATTTATTACTATAACTATACCTGAGATAATTATGTCTAAAAACCAACTGTTTAGAATGATTAAAGGTCGTTTCACTGATTTTTGTCTTAAATGAATGAAATTCAGGTCAAAGTGTCGTCTTGGGGGCACTATGAAAAAAATACTTAGAAAAATTTCGCGACCAATTTCGAGGTAGCGCTCGCCGGCCGCTGCCGCGGCTCCGCTCGCTCCGCTCGCTCGGCTCGCGCGTAGTTGGTCACAGTTCTAACCTAACCTAACCTAATCCTAATCTAAACAAAAAAGATATGACTTTGAATAATAGTGTAAATAAAAGATGGTTATGTTGAGAAAATATAGGAAAACAAATAAAAGTATAATAGATGTTTATTGCTATATCAGTGACATTATGAAGTTGAATGGTTCGGAATTATGAACATTAGAGACAGAGTAGTTGGAATTGTGATTGTTAGGATGAAAAATGTTAGGAAGAACATTTTCGGATTTCCAATTATCGGAGTTGAAAATTTAGGTGAATTTTGGCGCACCCGCGCGAGCGGCGAGATCCCTAACATATATGATAATATTTCTCAGTCACCATACCACATAAATTCATACCTACTCCAAGTAGATGTCTTTTTTTTACGAGTAGGGACCAATTATTGTGCAAGGGACTTGCGAATACTGAGCCAACGTTAAAATTATTTTCATAAATAAAGTATTTCCTGCTTATCACTGCCTGCCGTATTATGCGGGGTGAGTCTGATTGTCAGGAACTGGTGGAGCAGTTGGTAAGGCTTTTTGTCCTTGTTGTGCCCAAACTACAACTCAGGCCGCGAAGTCACCGGCTACGGCTACTAGCCGTACCGTCAGCACGCAGTGCGAGCTAACTCGCCCCTCGTTCGGGCCCTTACTATGCTCAATGCTCTTCTGACATCAACACCGGAATGCGAGTTGTTTTCTGGGAGATGGATAGATGTGTGTCGCGAATTCTCAACTTTTTGTGAGAAGATGGATGAAAGATAATTAGGTAATTTTTATTTTATTTTTTCTCTTAATTACAGTTTGTATTATACAAGTGTTATTTTGTTTGTTAATACATTTAGGTTGTGTGTGCACTTTTAAGTTTCTATATTATTCTGTCCAACACCTTGGGATAATATTCTGTAATGTTGTGCATGAAAACATAAATAAAAATATTACACTTTCCATAGTCGGCGCCGGCACAGCAGGATGCGTCCTCGCATCTCGTCTCACCGAAGACGAAAAGACCAAGGTGCTGCTGGTAGAAGCCGGAGACCACATGGGCTACTTCACCAAGATACCGCTGACTCCTACAGCAGCCCAGCAAGGACCTAATGATTGGGCTGTGAGGACTAAGCCGCAGAAGTATTCGTCGTTTGGGCTATGGGGCCAGGTAGGTAACCTAGGTTAATTAACTCTCTATATGCATCGCTATCTACTACCTAATAATTTAATTATTGTCCTATAACTATAAACAGTAACTATTATACAGCCATCGAATCAGGGATGTAGTCTACTTAAGTATTTCTTATTATTTTTGTACTAGTCCGTACTGTGCCATTATTGTCATAATTTCAGCCGAAAGATGTTTTTTTTTTCTCTTTTTCCACTGCTTGGCAAACGCCTCCCTACTACTGTACTCATTTTATACAGAAAAGGGGCAACGTCGCAAATAGCTGTTAAATATTTCGCTGTTTTTATTAATTTGGCAATATTACTGTATGGAAATAAGAAATAAGGCTAACTAGTGAACTAAAATATTGATTATGAAATGCAATAAGTACGGTACCTACCTAATAATATCGTAACATTCATAACACCAAATTACCGAGACCGACCGTTGTTTTACCGAGTTTTACCTAGATGTAAAAAAGTATTTGGAAACTTTTTAGATGCCTTTTTTACACCTAAAACGGTTACAACATCAAATTCAGTGTTAAAATTGCAATCCAAGTAGTTCACTAGTTAGCCCTTAAAGTACCTAATAATGCCAAATTAATGAAAACAGGGGGCCAAGTCTACTAATTTACAAAGGTCACAATAGTCTCTCCATTGTTTGTTTTTGACAGATTAGGTATGGCAAATCTGTCAAAAACTAACAATGGAGAGACTATTCTGACGTTTGTAAATTAGGTAGGTAGACTTGGCCCCCTGGTAATATTTGACAGCTATTTGCGACGCCGGTGAGAGCGTTTATGAACGGTGCGATGAACGCTCTTAAGCTTAGGTAAAGGACCATGCGTCATTTTGGTACCAACGCTCAACAGTGATGAAACTCATGCCATTTGAAAGCTTTTGGGGTATTATTTAATTCATTCTATGGCAGCTAAGTCAAAATCGAGCGCGAACATGGTGTTTTTGAACATTAAAAAAGGTTAGGTTATGTTTGGTTAGGATAGGTTAGGTTAGGTTGATCTCATGATTCCCGGTCTAAGTGTGGGAAGGGAACAATGGGGTATTTTTAGTCAGTAGGATTCTGACAGATCCCTTCGCCCGCCCCAGGGCGGAGGACTTCCATGAGGATTTTCCAACCCGGAAAAAAAAAACTTAGCTTAGGTTAGGGTATGTAGGTAGATAGGGTAGGTAGGTATGTAGGTAGGTATGTAGGTAGGTAGGGTAGGTAGGTATGTAGGTAGGTATGTAGGTAGGTAGGGTAGGTAGGTAGGTAGGGTAGGTAGGTATGTAGGTAGGTAAGGTAGGAAGGTACCCTTTTTGGTTAGGTTAGGTTAGGTTAGGTTCACCGTGCCGTGAGGAGGAAGCGGAATCCCGGGGCAGGGTGATGTCGGCGGTGTCGTTGGACATCTCCAATGCATTCAATACCCATGCGTCATTTGGACGCGACTTTTAACAGTGATGATACTTATGCCAAGTGAACACTTTTGGTCATGTCTTTGATGAGTAGTTAGTATGTGGCGGTGTAACCACTACAATTTACTTAATTATAACTGTTACGCAAGTAGCTATCTACCTTATCGCCTTTCCCCTCCGGCTTCTAACATTACCATTAAAAACAAATATACTTTTGTTACCTAAAATGTTATTAAAAAATAATTAATTCTTACTTAATTAAGCATTCAGAGATGTTATTATTATTTTCATAATTATACAATGCTTACTGTTTTATTTGTCCTTTATTTTATACTTTTTTTAAATGTTCTAAAACACCATGTTCGCACTCGATTTCGACTAAGCTGGCATAGTATAAATTAATTGATACCCCAAAAGCTTTCACATGGCATGAGTTTCATCCCTTGATATGGTTTTTTGTTGCCACATTGAAAATACTCATGGATATCCTCCACCCACCCGTGGATGTCCTCCGCCCTCTTATGAATGCGCTCCGCCCTCTCATCCCACCTAACCTAACTTAACCTTTTTTGAATGTTTAAAAACACTCAGCTGCCGTAGTATAAATTAAATGATACCCCAAAAGCTTTCACATGGCATGAGTTTCATCCCTAACCTAACCTTTTTTGAATGTTCAAAAACACTCAGTTGCTATAGTATAAATTAAATGATACCCCAAAAGCTTTCACATTGCATGAGTTTCATCCCTAACATAACCTAACTTTTTTTGAATGTTCAAAATCACCATGTTCGCGCTCGAATAAGACTTAGCTGCCAGAGTATAAATTAAATGATACCCCAAAAGCTTTCACATGGCATGAGTTTTATCCCTAACCTAACCTAACCTAACTTTTTTTGAATGTTCAAAAATACCATGTTCGCGCTCGATTTCGACTTAGCTGCCAGAGTATAAATTAAATGATACCATAAAAGCTTTCACATGGCATGAGTTTCATCCCTAACCTAACCTAACTTTTTTTGAATGTTCAAAATCACCATGTTCGCGCTCGATTTCAACTTACCTGCCATAGTATAAATTAAATGATACCCCAAAAGCTTTCACATGGCATGAGTTTCATCCCTAACCTAACCTAACTTTTTTTGAATGTTCAAAATCACCATGTTCGCGCTCGATTTCAACTTACCTGCCATAGTATAAATTAAATGATACCCCAAAAGCTTTCACATGGCATGAGTTTTATACCTAACCTTACCTAACCTAACTTTTTTTGAATGTTCAAAATCACCATGTTCGCGCTCGATTTCGACTTAGCTGCCATAGTATAAATTAAAGGATACCCCAAAAGCTTTCACATGGCATGAGTTTCATCCCTAACCTAACTTTTTTTGAATGTTCAAAAACACCATGTTCGCGCTCGATTTCGACTTAGCTGCCATAGAATGAATTAAATAAAATCCCAAAAGCTTTCACATGGCATGAGTTTCATCCCTAACCTAACCTAACTTTTTTTGAATGTTCAAAATCACCATGTTCGCGCTCGATTTCAACTTAGCTGCCACAGTATAAATTAAATGATACCCCAAAAGCTTTCACATGGCATGAGTTTTATACCTAACCTTACCTAACCTAACTTTTTTTGAATGTTCAAAATCACCATGTTCGCGCTCGATTTCGACTTAGCTGCCATAGTATAAATTAAAGGATACCCCAAAAGCTTTCACATGGCATGAGTTTCATCCCTAACCTAACCTAACCTAACTTTTTTTGAATGTTCAATAACACCATGTTCGCGCTCGATTTCGACTTAGCTGCCATAGAATGAATTAAATAAAATCCCAAAAGCTTTCACATGGCATGAGTCTCATCACTGTTGAGCGTTGGTACCAGACTCCATACAAAGTTGCCCATGGTCCTTTGATTTATCTGAATCTGTGATTATCCGACTTAATTAAATAATGTAGTGACCATTAATGTAGTGACAGAGTCGTAGTGCTAGTGTAGGTACACTGGGTGTCTAGGTTTTAGGTATTTAAAACACACATATTTTGTGACTCCGTATCAAAGTTGCGACAAACAAAGGTGCGACAAATGCAAGGGCGACAGTACGATAGGTCGACCATCAGCGGTGCGACAGAACATCAGCTCGACGAACGTTAGTGCGACAGATTGTTTTCGCGACAAACGATGGCACGACGAAACTTTTGATCGACGAACGTTAGTGCGACTGATTGTTGTCACGACCATCGATGGGGCGACGAAACTTTTGATCGACAAACGATAGCGCGACACAATGTTCGCTCGACAAACTAAAGCACGACAAACATTTCTATAATATTTTGTTGTAATAGCAGATAAGATTTTTTTTTTTATAAATGTTTTTATTGGCAATATTCTTTATTGTCAATGTCAAATGACTATTGTGTCAAATCTTTCCTCTCTGCTTTACCTTTAATCTCTGCAATGTTTGTCGTGCTTTAGTTTGTCGAGCGAACATTGTGTCGCGCTATCGTTTGTCGATCAAAAGTTTCGTCGCCCCATCGATGGTCGTGACAACAATCAGTCGCACTAACGTTCGTCGATCAAAAGTTTCGTCGTGCCATCGTTTGTCGCGAAAACAATCTGTCGCACTAACGTTCGTCGAGCTGATGTTCTGTCGCACCGCTGATGGTCGACCTATCGTACTGTCGCCCTTGCATTTGTCGCACCTTTGTTTGTCGCAACTTTGATACGGAGTCATATTTTGTCTTGTTTGTCCTTCCAGTCTCAATTCATACCAAGAGGCAAAGGTCTCGGTGGTTCAGGTCACATAAACTTTCTACTTCACGGCTTTGGCCTTCCCGAAGACTACAAAAGATGGACTCAAGTCGGCTTTGATGGGTGGACCACTGAGGACTTGAAGCCGTTTTTGATAAAGGCCTTCGGGACTGTGAGGAGTGAGTTCGATTCAGGACATTGCGCTGATGATGGGGACTGCCCTGGTGCCAAGGTAAGAAAGGACTTTTAATAATTTTTGGTGATAGCTTGCTACCTAACTAATTATCAGAGTATTCTGCAGCTAGGTTTGTTAAACAGTGGTAGCTGGCACATGCAATTCAATTAAATGTCCATTGTAACTTTGTAAGCTATCTCATTCAAGATATAAATTGATAATATTGCGAATAAGACCCTGTTATTCCGATCAATTTGCATTTGAAAGAGGGGAAGCTTAATTTTATTAGGTACCTACAGGCTGATTTCGGATTTCCCCTAAAAATAATTATCCTGTCATCAATCCGCAGGTCCCAATGAAATTAAGACTAATAGACGATGGAAACGAACTAATGAATACATTCAGAGAAGCTTCTCTAACCCTGATGAAGAAACACACGATCTTCAGAAGACCAACAGCGACCATTAAAGATGGCGGCCGACATTCCACTTTAGACGCGTATTTGAGACCAGCCTTGAGGAGGAAGAATCTCCATGTGTTGTTAAGGACACAGGCAATTTCGGTATGTACGGCTGTTAATATTCTCGTAACCTCTACAAACTGTAAAGAAAAACCGGCCAAGTGCGTGTCGGACCATTCCGTAGTTGGAATGAGTTTATCCCAAAAACAAACTTAACATTGTAGTTCAAAAACTTGTTCTCCGGAAGGTACCTACACATCCATATACGTCACGGTCAATAGGTAGGTACTCCAAAAAAAACTTTTTTGTTTTAAAACTTCATAATTATTATCAATTTTCGGACTTTTTCCTTTACTTGTGCTGTGAGACCTTGCTTTTTGTCTTTCATGATTCTAGGTCAACGGGAAGTACCCTACAGGTTTTAATTTATTTGCGAGTATCAAAATATGTCGCATAATTGGCCATATATGTTTGTTGCTTTGACTTAGTGGAAACTCAGCTCCAATTTAAGGACCGTAGACTTACGTATTTCATATTAATTTCAACTTCACACCTCCACGCGTTCCTGAGAAAAAGGGTCTTGACCATAGAAATATAATTATTTGTTATAAGTATCTATGGTCTTGACAGACTGACAGACAGACGGACAACGAAGTGATCCATATATGGGTTTGGAAATAAGAATAGCTATAAGTACAGTGAGTATGAAGGCTCACAGACAGCCGCGACGAGACGGTGCGACGCGTTCACGCGACTCTGGTGGAACAATTTCTATGAAACTTCACGGAAATTGTTCCACCGATTTTGCATAGCGCCTGTCTGCTGGGAGCCTTGAAACGTGATCAGTAGGGTCAGCAGCACGTATGAGTTCTATATGTAATGCCTAATTGGTTAACAAAGAGATGACAATGAGGCAATAAGCTGTTGCCATTCCAATGCCCTGAAACCTGTTTTACAATTTCCTTCCAGATTCGTTTTGAGAACCGCACAGCGTCTTCGCTGTACATTCTACAGAATCACCGCGAGCTGGACAATATATTCGCGAACAAAGAGATCATAGTGTCAGCTGGGACGGTCAAAACTCCTCAGTTGTTGATGCTATCAGGGATAGGACCACCGGAGTTATTGCAAAGGTAGGGTAATTAAAGTACCTACAGTAGGTCGTAAACTTATAGCAGTACCTACCTCCTATCTCGTTTAGTGAATAACCTTGATGTAAAATACTCATTACTAGCGGGTAAAGAGCGCGGTAAGTTGAACCAAAATGGCAGTCGTCCACGCAGGTATAACTATGGATAACCTTAGTTATACCTGCTAGAAAGCTGCCTAGAAAAACATTTTTGGGTCTCAAAAACGAAGTAGGTTTATACCTACTTTGTTTTTGAGATCCGAATCCATCTTCCGTGCCGCGATCTGTAACACAATTTCGGGTCTCAATCGACATAAAATCATAATTTTATTAACGCGGATGGCCGCCACTTTGGTTCAACTTACGAGCCGCGATCAGTAGTAGGTACCTTTTACGACCAGTATTTTTGATTACGGACAATCAAAATCATTTCAATTATTTTCAATACAGTTGATACATTCACAATAATAACAGTAATAGCCTAGTGGTGTAACCGTCGGCCTGCCAAGTCATAAGTCTCAAGTTCAAACCCAAGGCACCTCTGACTTTTCGGATTCATGTGCGTATTGTATAATTATGACTTGCTTCAAAATCGGTGAAGGAAAACATCGTGGGGAAACCGGCATGCCTGAGAGATATTTCTCATGGGTGGCATAAAAACTCTGGCACCAGGTTAGTCATTTATTTACTTATTACAATATTTTCCAGGTTTAAAATAAAACAGATATCCGCCAACTCCGAAGTAGGGAGAAACTTCCACGATCACATGAACATGCCGATCTATGTCAGCATCCAGGAACCAATCAGCGTCACGTTGTCCAAGGTCTTCACGCTCACCACTATCTTGGAGTATTTTTGGAGAAATACCGGTAAGTTGAAGCCAGTTGAAGCCAATGAAACCATTGACTTATCTCCTGAAAACGTATCCTTGTTGTATAACAAGGACAAGTTCCCCCTTACATAGGTAACTTACAATAGTGAAAAAGAAATTAAAATAGATTAATTAACACTTCACATTGGAATCAGTAGCTGCTTTGTCCCTCTTGATACTATAAGTGTAATAATGACCTGCTACACTGGGGAGCTCTGGAACACTATAGAAATATAAGTAACTATATCTATGGCTAACGCCAATACCTCAATATTTACACTTCAAGCGACAACGCCATAAAAATAGCAAAATTTTGGGCTAACATAGTTTAAAAGTTTGTCGATACGAAGAATACTTCATACTTTTTGAGTTAGTAGGTAGCGTAGAGTAGATCTTTAGTTACCCAGTTGGGCCCAGTACGTCTCAGTATTCTTATATATGTCGTGGCCAGATCTTAGAATTGATCATTTCATGAAGTGTTCGACCATTTCATGAAATGGTCGTGTTTTATGAAATGGCCAGCTAAACTTGGCCATATCGTTTAAACGTCAACGTTTAATGTTATGTCAGTCGACGTTTGTCCATATCATTAATGTAGGGTATCCATGGTTTAAGGTATAGTAAAAATTGCTAACTGCGACCAAATTGGAAGTAGCGCTCGCCAGCCGCTGCCGCGGCACCCCTCGCTTCACTCGCTCGGCTTGCGCGCGGTTGGTCACAGTTCTAACCTAACTTAACACGTTTCGTCGGGGACTCGGGGTGCCATAAGCGGCGTGAATTTTTAATTTTAAGTGCTATGTGGTTCACCACACCGGTTGTGGTACCCCGACATGGGTTAGGTTAGTAACTTCCAAGTTGGTCACTTTCCATAATATCACATTTGGAAATCCAATAAAAAAAAGTTCACCGAGTTTTCTTGCGTGGTCACCCTACTTTGTTTTATTTGTTGTATGCGGCCGCCATGATGCACAACAAAAACAAAGCGACATCAATGCCTCTACCGGTGGATAATCTAACTATTTTACGATATGATCAATAATTTTTGGCCACATCATGAAGTATTCGTGCATTTAACTGTTCATATCGTCAAACGTTGAGTTTTCAATGATCTGGCCAGACCACATCATGATGTGATCAGCGGTCGATGTTCTATTTCATGAAATGCAACCATTTCATGAAATGGCCGGACACTTCATGAAATGATCAATTTTAAGATCTGGCCACGACATATATACGACTCAATTTGAAATTGTTGCAGGTTTGTTATCATTTCCACCTCTATCAGGCGTGGAGTATCACAACACGTCTGCTGTGATGCTGTTCTCAATGGGGACAGCCAGTGAGAGACTGCTGAGAGATCTGTCCAACTACAAACCTCAGGTAAGTGTATACCTTAACTACTAGGTATTTAGAAATTATTACGGGCGCCGTCAGTTGGGACTGGTCATCTCTTAGCTGCCATGGCTTATTTTAATATTTGAATTGTTTTTGTTTTTATCTTTTTATTACGGACGCTTTTAACGTGCACGTCTTTTTACATTGTTCTCACATGTATAATTTCAACATGAATGATGTAACCAATTTTATGTAACAATTTTTTATTTAAGAGTGTCCGTGGAGTTTCTTGCCCGTTCTTCTCCATAGGTACCTACTACGTCGACTGGCTGACTCCTTGACAATTCAAAAGTGCCTGTATATGGTTTAATTAAAATAAATGCTTTGAGTTAGTTTATTGACGAAAATTTCAGCACTCTACCTGAGATAAGTTAGATTTTCTCTTGCTTTAGGAGTTACGCTGCAAGAGCGAGCGAAGCGAGCTCGAAATTTTAGGCATATAAACATATGAATGAAAATCGATCGAAAATACGCCAATCTAACGACTCCGTATCAAAGTTGCGACAAACAAATGCGCGACAAATGCTAGGGCGACAGTACGATAGGTCGACCATCAGTGGTGCGACAGCACATCAGCTCGACGAACGTTAGTGCGACAGATTGTTTTCACGACAAACGATGGCACGCCGAAACTTTTGATCGACGAACGATAGCGCGACACAATGTTCGCTCGACAAACTAAAGCACGACAAACATTACTATAATATTTTGTTGCTAATAGCAGATAAGAAAAAAATGTAAAGTAGAAGTACTTTCGTTTACAATGTTTAAAGTTTCGTTTAAAAATGTCAAATGTTTTTTGTCAATGTCAAATGACTGCAGTGTGCGAGTGCAGTTACGAGCAAGGTAGGCAAAACCATGTACTACAGAACCTAAAACATAAAATTTTTTTCTTATCTGGTATTAGCAACAAAATATTATAGAAATGTTTTGTCTTTAGTTTGTCGAGCGAAAATTGTGTCGTGCTATCGTTCGTCGATCAAAAGTTTCGTCGTGCCATCGTTTGTCGTGAAAACAATCTGTCGCGCTAACGTTCGTCGAGCTGATGTGCTGTCGCACCACTGATGGTCGTCCTATCGTACTGTCGCCCTAGCATTTGTCGCGCATTTGTTTGTCGCAACTTTGATACGGAGTCCAATCTAACAGGGGCGCCAAAACTGTGGCAAAATTAAAAGAAATCGTGTCGCCTTTGCACATACAGGCGTCGACGCGGAACGCCTGTTACCCCACCTACGCATCGCAAAGTAAAACCTAGAAAATAGACCATAGAAGCGCTTATAGAGTTCCTGGTAGAATTCAAATGCGCCTACATGCGCCTACTTACAACCCACTCACACCGTTTGATTTCCTCAGTGCAACCGCAGAGAAAGGATTATAAGTGGTGCGCGTCTCATTTATTGCAAAGTTGAGGGGCACTGGGTGGTGCACTTGTCTGCCACGCTTGAATTTGGTGCCCTCAGACGTTGGCGCCTGGAGCACGTGCCCCTTTTTTCTCTTTTTTTTATTATTTGCTAGAGATTAATTGAGGCTTGGAATTGGAGAGGCTTGTGGCTAAGTAATAACAGCCGCACGGATCGATCAATCAGGTTAAGCTATGTTTGCCGCGGTTGGTCCGTGGATGGGTGATCATCTTTACATACCAAAACCCCTCCGTGCCTCGGAAAGAACGTTAAGCCGTTCGTCCCGGCTGTCATTTGTAGATCTTTGACAGTTGTTACGGGTCGTCAGAAGCCCGAAAGTCTGACAACCTGTCTTACCAAGGGGTATCGTGTTATTACCCAGTTACTGGGTTGTGGAGGTCAGATAGGCAGTCGCTCCATGTAACTGATGCATCCGGTACCCAACATAGTTGGGAAAAGGCTAAGCAGATGATGCTTCAGTTTGATATTTTCTGGTTCATCTTTTGGCGTCGTACTCGCAACTGGCGCAGATGTATGAACGTAAACGAGGCAAAAAAAAGTATGTAAGGATCGTAGCAAGTGGCGCTCTGTAATTGCTGCCTACCTACATGGGAAAAAAGCATGAGTTTATTTATGTATTTATGTGTTCTCTAGAAAATAATTGGACTGGTTTTGATACCTTCCACAATCTCCGTAGCAACAACATACTCGAAATTGTCATAACCACCACATTTTGGTTGTCTTCCCCAAGGTATTCCGCGACACGTTCCCCTTTTACAACAACACCAACAAGGAAGGCTTCATGTTCCTGTGCACCTGCGTGCAGCCCAAGAGTAGAGGAACCGTCACGCTAGCTGACTCCACCACCTCCATGCCGCCTGTCGTGGATCCTAACTATTTGGAGCAATATTATGATGTGCGATGTATGGTAAAAGGTAGGTGCGGTAATTTCTACAGCGCGCAGCGTGCCGCTTTACTTGCGACAATAATTTAACACACGTAACTTATGTTTTAATATTCAACATTAAGATTAGGACCATAGTAGGTATATAATCTAATACCTTTAATCGAGCAATTCTTGAATATATAATCTGAATCTCGGAAACGGCTCCAACGATTTTCATGAAATTATATAATAAATCAAGCTTACATTTTTGAAAAAAGTACCAAAAAAAAAGCAGGTAAACCGGTAATATTGTTATTTTAATGTTGACCATGACACTTTAGCATAGATAATAACAGAGGCCAATATAAATTCAACTTAACATGGCCTTGTATTCTATATATACCCACCCTATTTACCTATTTACGTACAGTATCAGTATTTATGAATAAACATTCAATGTTAGGTACTCGTACTTACCTATATAATTTATGTCAATTTCGCAGCAATCAGAAGAGCCGAGCAGTTGGTATCATCGAAGCCGTTCCGAGACATCGGAGCCAGGATACACTGGCCCCGACCTGAGCGATGTCTCTCTTTGTGGAGGTACAGCCAGGACGAGCAGAAGGGGCCAGTGATAAGGAAGAGGAAATTGTAAGGTTTATGATTTTTAGAGATTGGTTTCAGATACAAACTACAGTTTCTGATGCCTACTCAGGCTTTCAGCATTTAGCATTATCAGAAATGATAGGTACAGTTTCCTGTAACATTATTTTGCCTTTTGGATTTGTTGATTTGTAAAACCTGACTCTTGATGAATTACTACTACAAGTACTTTTTGGGTGAACAAACATCATGGAACTCGCGTCATCGTCACCGAAGGTGCGTTGAGCACTTTTCTGTTAACAGCGCACTCTGTTTTTTATTTTTTCAATGGAGCTACAGCTTTCGTTCTTGTACTGACAGAAAACCACATAAATTCCTGACATTTTCGTTAGATGGCGTTACGTTGTATCAAAAAGTTACATAGTTTTCACTTCAATCGGCAGTCCCCAAAGACTGCCCGATGATTTTTTGTTATTATGTCACCTACTTTATAAAATAGGCCAGAACTCAAATCATGAATTCAAAATCAGACAGATCATTGGAAATGCAGATCATCAATAACTTAATACTGATGTTATTTCAGTGGCAGGAAACAATCAAAGTCCAAAGAGCCCAAGGCTTCAAAGCCGAAGCCTCCTCTAAGTCCTCCAGATGCCTACCTGGAGTGCATCATCAGAGAAGTGGCGGTGACAGGTCACCACGCGGGAGGCACCTGTGCTGGCGGGAAGGTCGTGGATCAGGAGTTACGGTGAGTCTACAGCTTATTATAAAGAGTCTTCAACTCCTCCGGACGCAGACCTGGAGAGCATCATCAGAGAAGTGGCGGTGACAGGACACCATGCGGGAGGCAACTGTGCTGGCGGGAAGGTGGTAGACCCTGGTCTACTAAATCCTGGTTATGTTCTTATTCTAAATAGGCTTCTAATCTTTTCGCAGCCATGATGACCATCGGCTTCTTACTTTTATGATATGAAATGCTAAATAGTGTTGAAATGAGTGGTGCTTCTATTGCTGGAACTAAATACACAGGCAAGCGGCAACCCACATTACCAACCTTGCTGGCTAGCATCTTTAAAACCATCCAATCCAACCAACCAACCACCTTCCCCGTGCTGCGCATGCCAAGAGGAGAGTCGAGATTTAAAATGACCTTCCGCTTCTTAATTCGTATAACCTAATGATTACGATTATTATTATTTACGATGATGTTGCAATCTTGAATCAGCCTCATTGCCTCCCAAGGGCAATATTATATCCACATTTCGTTACCAAAGATTAAACATCTTTATTTTCGCTTCCCTCATTATTATCTTACTCATCTTTATTTTCGCTTCCTTTAATAAAAGTATGAAATCGATAAGCAGGACTATATACTGGGTGGCAGGGATATGTTGAGAACTACAGGCCAATATCTAAGCTTTGCTTATTTGCAAAGGTTTTGGAAAAAGTTGTTTACTCTTCGGTTTATAGTGCTATTAAACAATCACTTAATAACCATCAACATGGCTTCTTAAAAAACAGGTCTATTGTGTCAAATTTGCTTATCTGTTCCGATTATTTGTCCTCCACCATGTCTGAACCCTCCCAAGTGGATGTGGTCTACACTGATTACAGCAAAGCATTTGACCGTATAGACCACGGTGTCCTTTTACGTAAGCTGCTTGCAGTGGGTATCAGAGGCGATTTATTCAGATGGTTTACTTCTTATATTGAGAATCGCTGTCAAACTGTTGTACTGAATGGATACAGTTCTGTAACTGTTAAGATACCCTCTGGAATACCACAAGGATCCCTTTTGGGTCCTTTACTTTTTATTATTTTTATAAATGACATTGGTTCGTGCTTTACCCATTCCAAAATAATTCTTTACGCCGACGACATGAAAATTTTATGCCCTATATCGGAACTTTCCGACTGTTTTGGTTTACAGCAGGATTTAGATGGACTTCAAAATTATTGTCTCCTAAATAAACTTGATCTTAATGTTTCTAAATGTTTTGTTAGTACCTACACACGCAAACCACATGCAATCACGTTTCGGTATAAGTTACATAGTACTATTATAAACAGGATAAGCGTTATCAGGGACTTGGGCGTAACGTTTGACTCTAAGCTGCTCTTTGATGCACACATCGAAAACGTTGTTAATAAAGCTTCCAAAGCACTTGGATTCATACTTAGATTATCAGCTGATTTTAAAAACATAAAAACGTTTAAGATCCTCTATTGTGCTTTTGTCCGCAGCCACTTGGAGTACGCCTCGCAAGTGTGGAACCCCAATTATAATATTTATATAGATAGAATTGAGGGAATTCAAAAGCGGTTCCTGCGTTTCTTGCAGTACAAAACTAGGAAATATACTCCAAATTATATAGCGCGATGTAAAAGGTTTCACATCTTGCCTCTGCATGAGCGCAGACGCATTGCAGATATGACGTACTTATTTAAAATCGCAAATGGTACTATAGATTGCCCTGAACTGTTAGGTAGATTAGGATTAGTTACGCACTGCAAAACATTTCGCAAACCTAGCTTGTTACATGTCCCTCATTCCAAGACCGCGTACAGGCAGAATTCATTTCTAATCCGTGCGAGCAGAAGTTTTAATAAACTGTCTAGTGAACATGATTTGGATATATTCACTACCAGTGTTTCTCGGCTTAAGCATTTGTTGGTGAAAAGCTTCTTTACGGAAAAGTAATTGTTAGAATAATATGTATCTTAGTTTGTAATTTATCGTGTACTATTTGTTTCCAAATTTATATTATATAATTATATTAATAGGCAGGTAGTTAGTACCGACCTTGTTCTTTCTTCATTTTTATTATTAGTGTTTATCTGTGGAAACTTGTAAATGGCCTTCAGTTTTGTATTGTTTAAGACCACTGTGTAAGTTAGCTGTAAGTTTCCCGAATAGAATAAAATAAAATAAAATAAAAATAAAAATATTAACACGAAAACTGTTACCATGAATTCAGTACCTAAGTACAATCATGATTCTGAACCCTCCTGCGTCGAAATTAATAACGGTTATTTTAAAAAAAATCTGCTGTTTCATAGAAAAGTGCAATAAGTACGCGGTCCAAACGTATGGAACAGCAGATTAAAAAAAAAATCCGTCAATCATTTCAACGCAGGCGGGTTTAGAATCATGAAAACTGAATGCATGGTAGCAGTTTCGCGTTGACGTCCCTGCCACCCTGTATTATTTATGAACTGCAATTAACATCTCTTTTCAGAGTTAAATCAGTATCAGGACTACGGGTCGTGGACGCCAGCGTTCTGCCCTCACCCGTCTCTCTGTTCCCCAACTCGGTCATCATTGCGATGGCGGAGCGAGCGGCCAATCTTATACAATATGGCGGTAATAAATAACTTTGTAAACGTGTGCCAAGCGAGTATTATTTAATTTTCATAATCATAATCAGACTATAATGTTCCCACTGCTGGGACACAGGCCTCCTTTCTGAGAGAGGGATTGGACTGGAATCTATACTCAGTGCGGGTTGGTAGATGTCACATGTCTTCGAATTTTTGTTTCTAGGACTAGGACATGCCGGTTTCCTCACGATGTTTTGAAGTTGTGTGCTTTGAAACGTGATAGGATTAAATCTAAAATGGTCACCTAGACCCGGAAAAACCTTACGAATTTTAATTCCAGAAATCAAGCGAATATCATTAGCGCTTTAGTACATTTAATAAGCGTGTCTATGGCTGGATCCCTTATTTAAAAAGATGATTTATTTAAATTCAAGAGTTAGTGAGATTTGCGCTTGTAAAGTCGCAAAAAACTGTGTTTTTACATGTACGGGGAAAATTCTGAAAAATGAAGCTGGCAGAAATTAAAAAAACACAATGAAATCAAGATGGTACCGCAGAACTAACCGCGTTTTTCACAATTTCTTTGAGAAATACCTGCTACGACATACAAACTTGTTTTTGCTGTCGATCAAATCCATAATTACGCATGCACACCACTCACTGTGCCGGTTTTTAATCAGAAAATCATAATCACTCAAAAAGTCTGTTTAATGGGCAAACCCTTGGCTTCATGGCAAACAGTTCATCGACAGAAACCATAAAATTAAATACAAAAGTCCAATTTTACAAGCAATCTGTTTTAGGTACTAAACTAAACTACTTATAGAACATTAGAGAATTTTCCACTATTATCTCTTCCGTTTTGGTCACTTGAAACATAAACTTGGCGTGAATCTTCCCCTTAGTTAAATTCATGATTGTCTGTGGCAAATTCTTGGGTGGAAATACCATGTTATAAAATCCGTATAACCCCTGAGAACAAAATTTTAGATACAGTATTTGGGCGTGAATGTTAGTAGGGCGTTGTCCTATGGCTAAATCCTATTGGCTATGATCGTACGAGCAAATGATGCGATTTAGTCGCACTACGAGATTAAACACACACATTTCTTTAGTGTCCTAATTGAAGTTTGCAAGTCACCGCGCGAGCACAGGAAATGCATAATAACGATCGTACGATGGCCGGGTATGATCGTGCGATCGTGCAATCAAAGGTACCTGCAAATCTGTTTTGAGTGTCCTAACTGGTCACGCGTCATCGCGCGAGCACGGCAACGCGGCGGCATCGCATGATGCCCATCGCGCGAGCTGTTAGGACACCTGTTGAACCATCGCACGATCAATTTCATCGTGCGACGAAATCGCATCGTTTGATCGACGATGGTTAGCCAACTAGGACGACGCCTCACACGCATAACCCCGTGTCATATTCAAAAGCGATCGTAGCATGCATAATTATAACAGTTTTTGTTCGGTGAGTCGGAAAGTGCCCTCTGTCGATGCGACCACGCGTTCCGGTTTACCGTCGTTCGGTGACCACTTGCCTGTCAATGTCGTACTTATTGTCATTGTTTAAATATCTAAAAAGGGGACACCTTTTACCTTTCACCCCATAAGTACGGGTACTTGCTCGCACGTCTTGATAGACGTGCGAGCAAGTACCCGTACTTATGGCTCGGCGACCTTACTCGCCCGTGTGACATACGAAGCACGCGCACTTTAAAACCGCCGAGTAAGTTCGTCGGCGATCCAAGAGGTTTGAAATTTTTCTCGTAGCCCGCTTTGGTTCGTAGTTTCGTACGTCTGTCATCGCCGCGAGTCGCAAGCCGCCATTTTATTTCGCCATGTGTAATGTATGTTTAGTTTGGTTCAGAAAATTCGACAACATCGCGATACAGGGTGAGCAAGCTTCAGGTGTGACGGCGAGCCGAGTAAGTTGGGCAAACTTAAAAACCGCGGACTTTAAGTTCGCAAGTCTATCACCCACATAAGAGGTACCTAGAGTACGCACCACCAGTGGAGTCCGGCGGAAAAATGAGAAAGTTCTACATTTTTTTTAATGCAATTTGATGCAATGAAATAGACACTAGCGCCGCGTCAAAAGGACTTCAGTGGTGGCACTGACTCTATTTAAAACAGTCTTACCGGCTTATAAGGACAGTCACCGTCGATACTTGAATAAGTTTGAAGATAATCCCATACCCATTTTATCTTTGACACTTCACACAGTTTTGTATTCACCACTTCAACCGGTATTCCGCTATACATTACAACTCTCAGCTAAAAAAAAACCACACATAAAATGAATTATTTTGGCCGACTAAAACTAGTAATGAATTCAATTGTTGGATACATACCGTGACATTGTTTCCCCAAGAGTATTTAGTGACAGCAGTAAGGTTACTCTTGTAAGGCTCCCCTCTTTTGAGGCGCCGGGTCATAGCATAGCATTCCGTCACATATTTATAATTGCAAATGGTTACCTTTGCACCCTCCTGCCTTACCTCTGACTAAAATAAAAAGGGTTTTTTTTTTAATGCTGTGTTTCTGTTATTTTAATTTAATGACGTTCTGTTTTTTTTGGGTTCCGTACCCGAAATATGCCAAACGGAACCCTATTACTAAGCCTCCGCTGTCCGTCTCTCCGTCTGTCAGCGGGCTGTATCGCATGAACCGTAATAGGCAGACAGACAGTTGAAATTTTCACAGATTGTGTATTTCTATTACTGCTATAGCAACAAATAATAAAAATTGAATAAAGTAAAAAATTCGAAGACATGTGACATCTACCAACCCGCACTGGGCCCGCGTGGTAGATTACGGCCCACTCTCTCTCTCAGAGAGGAGGCCTGTGTCCCAGCAGTGGGAACATTAATAGGCTGATGATGATGATGATGAAAGTAAAAAAAAATCCTTTAAGTACAAGTACTTATAAATCATAAAAAATGAAGAAATAGAGGGCCGTATAAGTTATCAGTTTTAAACCATTTTTGTACGAGCTCTATCGCAACAACTAAACAAGTCAGGAATTTTGAACTTCTGTATAATTATATCATGAATATTCATGAACCGTTATATTGTATTTAATCAAAAAATATTATAAACGCCGATTCATGAGGTATTTTATTTAAATGGGCGATTTTCTGCAACTGCAAAAAATAAGTTTGTAATTCATAGTGTCATTATGAAATACAAAATTATTTTAGCGATTTTTAAAATTTAAGTTGAAAAATATTCTTCGTTTAGTATTTTCATTTATTTGCTAAATATTTTACGGTGGTACGGAACCCTTTGTGTGCAAGTCCGATTCGCACTTGGCCGGTTTTTTTTTACTCTTACTCTCTGGTTCAATATGTAAGTTCCTTTCCCTCCCCTGCATGCATAGCATACGGTAGGCTGTGATTTGGGTCATCTATTTGTTTTAAACTGGAAAATTTTCTTTTTTTGATTTAATTTTGTGAACAGCGATTAGACTCTTTCGATAACATTGATAGATGTTCGATTCGGCACGGAAGCGTATCAAAATTAAATTTAAAAAAAAATACTTACGGCAAAACATTTATCTACTATTAGCAAAACAACGAAGAAACAGAAGAACCGCATGCTTGTGCCGAGACTGACGAAATAGTATTGAAACCCTCAATTATTTTGAATACGCAGTCTATATTTAATATTTCCTGTAAATAATTGCTTAAATTAAGTAGATTAACATCTAATTTTTATAAAATACTTCGGTTAAACGTCCCATTATTAGAAAAAAAAAAAGTTTTGAACTAGGCATCAAGGTCGCATCAAGGTCGACTAGGTCAATCACATTTAGGCCCTTTTCTCACTGGTCGGTACATCAGCGGTGCGGAATCAGCATGCTCGGGATACTCGGTACCGAAAGCTTACCGAGCGCTTATATTGCTCGTTTAGAATCGTTTCGGTTTACCGTGTAAAAAAAATCGGAAAACTAATAACCGGATATAGGGTGTAAGTTTTTTTTGTCCCCCGCCTGCGATACCAAAATTCTATAGATTATAATGCTTGTTTTTCTCTTTTCAGTTGTGTTTTTGCAGTCAGGTTTTTTGTTTTTTGAATAATTTTCTTTATTTCAAGCTTTTTAGTCTTATTAATAAAAATCTAAATTTGGCATTGACTCGTTACTAGCTTTTATTTGATACCAATATAGTTATAATTTTTTTTTTTTTAAGCCTTCCCCTCCCTTTTTTTTGGTATTTGCAGATGCAATATATAAATGTTATATAGCCTATGACACTCCTACAATTAAGACGAATCTAAACGACACCTCATAATATATGTTAAAATCCATCAAGCCGTTTAGGCTACAGAGCGTGCCAAAGAAATAGACATACATACAAACATGTATACATACATACATACTCTCGAAAAACATTACCCTCCTTCTGGGGCAGTCGGGTAATGAAACCAGTGCGGTATCGTTTAGGTATACCGAGCATACTTTACCGAAACGATACCGCACCGACCAATGGCGAAGCGGCCTTAGTCAAATATATTCGAGCCTATACATATACAGGGTGACAGGGAAATTCGACCTATTCCTTGAAAGGGGTTATACTAGAGGTCATTAGCAACAAATTAAGTCCAATGAACTAGGGGTCAAACCTGGATGGTTCTCGAGCTGTGACGGTTCTTCGATATTGTAGAAATTTTCTGACTTGTTACCAAAAACAATTAATTATGAAAAAAATACTCCACTCTAAACATTTAATTGATACTTTTCTGAAAGCTGAGAAAGGCGTGATCATTGTAAAAAAAAAAATCTCGCCCAAAACTTACATAATCTCAGAAATAGAAGGTCTTTAGTAGCTATAATTTTTAATGATTGTTTTATTCCCAAACATTGAAGTAAGCTATTGGAAAAAAATTGTATGACAGTTGGCGTACAAATGTGTAAAATGACTAACTGGTTTCATAAGCTTTCCAAAAAGGTATAATTGTCATTAACTTTCCCAGCGGTTTTTAAAAAATCTGCAAAAGCGCGCTATAGACCAAATTTTTAATTTTGATTTGTTAAATTAATTCAGCTCGAAAAGTCAACGTGTAGAGTAGTGAATAAAAAATTAATGTAATTTGATACAGTTTAATACAAAAAAAAAGCAGTTAACAAAAATTACACGTCCTTTTCGAATTGCCTGCCATTGATGCGTATGCAGCCTACGACATACTTCACTCACTGGCACTCGCGTTGAAAGTGAGCATGTGACCGCAAAGATAAAAGTCGCATAGCGTTAAATATGGACTTCTTGCCGGCCATGACGTTGGGCAACCTCGACCGATCCATCTCAGCGGATAATTGTCATCCAGCCATTGTCGCACACCTCGGTAAAAGTGAGCTGGGCTTCCATTGTGCTGGTACACCATATCTCTTCTCGTAGCTAGAGGCACATCTTCCAAAACCGTGTTCATTTCTTCTCTTAAAAAGTTTTCGTAGTTACGTTATGCCACTCAAATTTCAGGGCAAGAAGAATGGCCTGAACTTATCATGGCCAATCCCCATCCAAACATTTAACGAAAATCTTCTCTGGTGGGCCCTTTAAAATCTTTGAAAGTCCAGATTTAACGCCATGCGACTTTTATCTTTAGGGTCACATGAAGGACTTAGTGTACCCTACACCAGTGACATACATTAAAGAGTTGAGGGAGAGGATTTTGGCAGCTGCCGAACACATGAAAACCTCACTTTCAACGCGAGTGCTAGTGAGTGAAGTATGTCGTAGGCTGCATACGCATCAATGGCAGGCAATTCGAAAAGGATGTGTAATTTTTGTTAACTGCTTTTTTTTGTATTAAACTGTATCAAATTACATTAATTTTTTATTCACTACTCTACACGTTGACTTTTCGAGCTGAATTAATTTAACAAATCAAAATTAAAAATTTGGTCTATAGCGCGCTTTTGCAGATTTTTGAAAAACCGCTGGGAAAGTTAATGACAATTATACCTTTTTGGAAAGCTTATGAAACCAGTTAGTCATTTTACACATTTGTACGCCAACTGTCATACAATTTTTTTCCAATAGCTTACTTCAATGTTTGGGAATAAAACAATCATTAAAAATTATAGCACCTAAAGACCTTCTATTTCTGAGATTATGTAAGTTTTGGGCGAGATTTTTTTTTTACAATGATCACGCCTTTCTCAGCTTTCAGAAAAGTATCAATTAAATGTTTAGAGTGGAGTATTTTTTTCATAATTAATTGTTTTTGGTAACAAGTCAGAAAATTTCTACAATATCGAAGAACCGTCACAGCTCGAGAACCATCCAGGTTTGACCCCTAGTTCATTGGACTTAATTTGTTGCTAATGACCTCTAGTATAACCCCTTTCAAGGAATAGGTCGAATTTCCCTGTCATCCTGTATAGTCTGTTCCAAGAGTATTTGATGACAGTGTAAATAAACGTCGTCCAAGTTAAATTCTTACGCAATTACTCACTAAAGAGACTAATGACAGTAATGACACATTCATCTGTATTGAGAAGGGTTCAACCTTATTATAACTAACTTTTTCAAAAATTATTGTTTGAATTCCATTGACAAATCACCGACGACAATTGATGCTATAAAATTAGCCTTAAGAGCGTTTACGTCATCTTCTTAAAAACTTGCAATTTTAACTAAATGAGTCCTATTATTTTTCTAGAAATATTTTAAAACTACTTACTATAAAACTCCACGCTCAAATTTTCAAATAAAATACATGATTATACATATACATACCTATATAAACTCAAGCCTTCTTCCCATAGGGGTAGGCAGAAACAAAAGAACGCCACCTGCTACGATCCTACAAAATACAAAAACATGATTACAAAGTATTATTTCGAGTGAGGGTATTCAAGCAATAAGTGCAATTTGCAAGTGCTACTTACCAATTGGCGCCAATCCAATATTGCGCCGCCGAATGAGGAGGTACTGCCAAAACGCATTTTCTTGGTGTGTGTGATTATACTTTTTTACTAGAACAGAAGAGCTCTGTGTCGTATCAGGATCACAGCAAGCATTATGCCGAACGATGACCTTTTGCGTGGAAGTGACGTATATTCCAGCAACTTTATATTTTTTTTGTTTGTGGTTTTTCTTTATGTTATATCTTAGCGCAAATAAACGGATTCTCTTTTGTTTATTATTTTCTTTTAAACGTTAAAATGGTACCTATACAAAAATACGGTTCTTCAAACAATCTATTTCAAGTAGATATGGAAAATGACAGTACTTTCTATGATCATCTCCTCTGTTTTGGTAAACCCTTGCTTGGCGGTTGTCGTGTCCGGGTTCGCAACAAGTCAATCATCATCCTGAGGATGCCTCGTTGTGAGATGAAACACGTGTCGATTTCTTACAGGGTTCTTTATGACTACAGTTAAGCGGATAAGATTACTCAATATACGTCATCTATTATAAATATAATGGATTTCTGTAGAGTCACGCCTGAGTCTATTAACTACATTCGGTTAAATCTTATGCACGTATCATCAGCAAATAAGATTATTTCGTGGCACGTTGCATTGGAAAGGTCATTAAATATAGCAGAAATAAAATCGACCCCACCACGCTGCCTTGGGGTACTCCTACAGCGTTAGTTTTAAAATAAGACTTCAATACTTTTGATATATTTTGCACACATTGACACCTATCACTTAGGTACAATTTACTTACTTCCTCCTCTTACTTTGGAGAAGATAATTATGTACGGATCTGACTCAGAATGTCCTATTCGCAATCGTCGCGCGTCGTGCAGTTTTTGAGATATGGGATATTTTCAAGATGGTACCGCAAAACTAACCGCGTTTTTCACAATTTCTTTGAGAAATACCTACTACGACATACAAAAGTTGTTTTTGCTGTCGATATTAGATATAATTAGTATATTTACGCATGCTCACCTAACTGTGCCAGTTTTTAATCAGAAAATCATAATCAACTCAAGAACTCTTAACTTTTCTCGATCTAAGTTGATGTTGATGTAGGTAGTTAGTCTGTTAATGGGCAAACCCTTTAGGCTTCATGGCAAATAGTTCAACGACAGAAACCATAAAATTAAATACAAAACTTCGATTTTACAAGCAATTTGTTTTAATTAGCTAAAACATATAATATTATTGAATATTCTATTATTATCTCTTCCGTTGTGGTCACTAGATACATTATCTTGACGTGAATCTTCCCTTTTACTAGATTTAGAATTGTCTGTGGCAAGTTCTTGGGTGGAAGCACCATATTATAAAATCCGTATAACCCCTGAGAACAAAATGTTAGATACAATATTCAGGCGTGAATATCTAGGTATGAAAGAAACAGTCTCACGCATAAATCTGCGTCTTATTCAAAAGCGATACGCGATCATCGCGATCATGTCACTTTTTGTTCGGAACACGCCTTCCGGTTCACCGATCAAAAGTGACATAATATGCATGCGATGTTCGCACATTCGAGCGAACATGACGCGGCCTATGAGTGAGAGAGTCGACGCTCTACAAATTAAAACTTTTTTCATAACTCGATGCGCCATTCGTTCGTTCTTTTCCATCTTCCATGTAAATGAGAAACACGATATTTTGTTAGCTTTATCTCAAGGAAGGCAGCGGCCTCTGATATTGGCCCGATAGTGACCAGTGGCCACCAGGTGGGCCGTCATATTGTTTGCTATCTAAATAACATAAAACGTATTTAAAACAGTCTTACTGGCTTATATGGACAGTCACCGCTGACACTTGAATAAGTTCTAAGATAGTCCCATGCCCATTTTATCTTCGACAATTCACAGAGTTTTAAATTCAGCACTTCAAATGGTATCCCGCTTTGTATTACCACCCTCCCCTAAAAATAAACCACACATAAAATACAGTCTTCTTCTTTACCTACCAGCATAGCAATTCACAAACATTCAATACGCTTTCGTAGCGAATCGAACATGAATCAATGTTATCGAAGGAGTGCTCTAAACGCTGTTCACAAATCCATAACCTGAAATTTTTACAGTCGACGACCTACGAGATGTCTACGTATTTGGTTTCAGTTGAGAGGCTAAGACCCAATTTCACCAAACACAAAAATTAGCTAACAGGTCATTAGACTCAGGTTACTGCTTTGATTGGCTCACTGACATGACAACAGCCAATCACAGCAGTTGACATGTGTGTTAACAGTCTGTTATATCTAACAGAGTATGGTGAAATTGAGTCTTAGGGTTGTTCCAAACAATCGTGGTAGATGTAGTGTCGTCAGTTTTTGGCCGACTAAAACTAGTAATGAATTCAATTGTTGGATACATACCGTGACATTGTTTCCCCAAGGGTATCTAGTGATAGCAGTAAGGTTAGTCTTGTAAGGTTCTCCTCTTTTGAGGCGCCGGGTCATAGCATAGCATTCCGTCACATATTTATAATTGCAAATGGTTACCTTTGCACCCTCCTGCCTTACCTCTGACTAAAATAAAAAGGGATTTTTTTTAATGCTGTGTCTCTCTATCTAAAACGAAAAGTGGTTCTTTTTTCAAACTCAAACTCAAAGCATTTATTTCTATTAAACCATGTACAGGCACTTTTGAATTGTCAAGGAGTCAGTCAGTCAGAAATATGAAGCTAGTTGCCCATTCCAAAACGTACTAGGTAGGTACCTATGAAGAAGAACGGGCAAGAAACTCCACGGACACTGTTTTAAACAAAAAATTGTTACATAAAATTGGTTACATTATTCATGTTGAAATTATACATGTGAGAACAATGTAAAAAGACGTGCACGTTAAAAGCGTCCGTAATAAAAAGATAAAATAAAGAACAATTCAAAAATTTAAATTAATTAAAATAAGCCATGGCAGCTAAGAGATGACCAGTCCCAACTGACAGCGCCCGTTCATGAACATGACACATGGATTAGCACAATTCAGCTCAACCATTTTGAATTATGTTAAGAGATGTTTATTTTAATTTAATGTCACTCCATTTTTTTTATAACTCTCTGGTTCTACATTTAAGTTCATTTCCCTCCCCAGCATAGCTATTCACAACCATTAGACAGGCTGTGATTTGGGGCGTCTATTTATTTTAAACTGTCAACATTTTTTGGATCTCTGAACAGCATTTAGACTCCGTCGACAACATTGATAGATATTCGATTCGGCATGGAAGCATCTCGAATCGTTGTGAATAGCTATGTTAGCCGTCCTGTTTTTCACCTTGTTTGAGTACCTAATCGTAATCAAATTCAGTATTCATAGGTTATATTAATAAAAAAATTGTTACTTACGGCAAAACATTTAAATAAGATTAGCAAAACAGCGAGTAAACAGAAGAACCGCATGCTTGTGCCGAGACTGACGAAATTAAAACCGTTTTGAAACCGTCCATAATTTTGAATACTCAGTCTAATACCCCACAGTCTACATTTAATGTTTTCCTGTAAATAATTGCTTTTATGTAGATTACAGCTAATTTGTATAAACTACCTCGTTTACGTGTCGTTACTTCAGCTCAGTTTTTACATACAGGGAGGCAGGGACATCCACGCGAATACTTTTACCATAGATAGGGTTCAGAATCCACCTGCGTTGAATTGAAAGAATTTTTGATTTGATTAGAAGACTTGATTAGAAAAAATATTCGTCGGTTATTGAAAAAAAATCTGCTGTTTCCATCGATCACTAATAAAGAACTAGATACACAATCAGCGGCAAAAAATGTCCTCACCGAATGAGCACCCACTTGAACATTTGGGTGCGCTTTTCATTTAGTAGCATTCGAACGCTCCGACGGTAAACATGCCACATAGTATCGGTCGTAAAAATGTATTGCTTTTTAAACATAGCTTTGTGAAATAAACTTTAAGCATTGCGTATATTTATTTCAACTATTATGACTTAAACACAATTTGGTGACAGAGAACTTTTGTTTGGGATTGTGTATCTAGTTCTTTATTAGTGATCAATGGCTGTTTCATACAAATGTCCAATAACTACGAGGTCAAAATTTATGGAATAGCATTTTTTTTATTTTTTTATTAACTAGTTAATCTGTATGACGGCGTCTGCGATGGCTGAGCGCCGTCATCATCTCGATTCGGTGGTACGGAATCTATAGTGCAGGCTTACAATAAAACACGATGTTACAGCAAATCAGTTTAGTATTTCACTTTCAGAATAATTAACACAGTAACTAGGTACAACACTTATAACGTTCACACACTATTTTCCAAGTTCGGGCAAACTGACAGTTTTGCGTAGAAGTGTAGGTCTGTCTCCGTTCGAGCACTTCAAAGTCAAAGTCAAATCATTTATTTCAAATAGGCCCTTGGAGGCACTTTTGAACGTCAAAATTTACAAAATATAGTATTGATTCTACCGCCCCTTCCAAAAGATAGTTTTCGTATGGAGAAGAATGGGCAAGAAACTCCACCGTTACTCTTTTTAAATGTTTTACAATATTTTGTATAGGTACATTATTTATATAATTATATGTGAAGACGACTTCACAAGCCTGACTCGTCTTGCCGTCACTTCCCTCACCACGACTCTGCCCACGTGCCGCCCCCGCTAGCGAGCGCGTCACGTGGTTTACCCTCACCTTAGTACTACAATAATCAATTGAGAAACTATTATCGCTCAAATTTTATAATCTACGACATACAATGGGTGTCCAGACATTTCACCAAAAAATATTTCATTTGAAAAGAGTAATGATTGGCATAAACAGGATTTGTTATTTCATCAATGTAACTCACTGACCGACCAGTGAGGAAAGGGCCTTCTTTGCGTCATATATAAACGTATAAAAATAAACGAATTTTCTTTCTTTCTTTTTGGCGATTAAATGAAATACGAAAATTCGGTTCTTGAAGCAATCTATTTCACTACAAAATACGGAAAATTACAGTAACTTCTATTATTATCTCCTCTGTTTTGGTAAGTACAATGTAGAACTTGCACCTTACTACCCTGGAGTTAAGATTCGCCTTTGCTAAGTTAATGATTCTAGGTGGCATGTTCTTGGGTGGAAATTCCATGTTATAAAATCCAAATTGGCCCTGGGAACAAAATGACATGCCAGGATTATTTAGCTTAGGATTATTGAGATCAGGGAAAAGGAATGTCGGGAATCAAAGGTTTAGTGAACAAATTAACAGGCAAGAGCCAAGAGTTTCCAATAGTTACAGAACATCTTAAAAACTTTACAGATTGGACAAAACGGTTTGCCTGTTTTGTCTCTATGGCCATATAACTTTTAAAACTTACCGGCTTATAAGGGCAATGACCGTCCATATGCGCATATGTTTTAAAATAGTCGAACACCCAATCAATGTTTCGCATATCACACAGCTTTATCTTCAGAATTTCAATCGATATCCCGCCAACCAACACAACCTTAATCTGAAAGTTAACAACACAAAAAGATCAGTAAACTCAAACTCTCAGTATTTATTTCAAAACCTTTTACAGGTACTTTTGATTTGTCAAAGGAGTCGGTCATTCAGAAAGATGAAGCTACATAGTAGTCTATTCCAAATTGTAGTAGGTTCTTAAAAGGAGAAGAACGGGCAATAAAATCCATGGACACTCTTTTAAATTAAAATGTTACGAAATATTAGTAACATCATTCATGTAGAATTTATAATTATATGTCAGAACGATGCAGCTGATCAGTCCCAACTGACAGCTCCCGTACACGAACATGAGGCACTAAATGATCCAACACACGCGCCACCATCGCGAGACATAATGAGTGAACATGATATACTCACAGCAGCCATGACACTTTCAACTCAATGAAAGACATATAACCCAGTAAATGGTAACTTTATGGTACATAGTGCTCACACCTGTGCTATGCATCTATATAATACAAAAGAGAGTTCATACGATGCAAATATAGTCTTACAATCTTCAGCAGCTCCAACAGTATTTTCAAATGAGAAACAATTAGTTGTGGTTGTGGAGCAGGACCAGCATTACCTAAGTCAAGCATTTTTAACAGCGATGTAATCCCCCAACGTACAATATACCTGCCTGCGTAGTGTGCGTTTTATACAAGATTTAAATTTCGCCTGACTCACTTGAACTAAGTACCTATTTTATTGTAACATTTTAAACAGTACTTCATGAAAGATGGGTCTACTTCAGTCAGTCCGAAACCTGGTTGACCTATAATAGCTCTCCCTAATTTTAGTAAGTAATATACCTAATTATGTCCGTCACCTTTTTTCTTAACTATCTTCAATTTTTGATTACGTACATGATGTTTTTTATTGAGCCCTGCGGAACTCCCACAGTTAACCTCCACTCTTTGAAATAAATAAGAAATAATAATATGAAGATCCAAGGCAGTATTTCAAATACCATTTGGCTGAATCAATGATAGCCTATTTCTGGGCCTTGTAAATACTTACAATTTGTATTTTGTGACATTCAAATATTTACTAACCTACTTTGTTCTAATGTCAATGACTGCTTAATGTCATGTTAACTACGAATAATAAAAGGTAATTTAACATTTTATTATTTAGTTTGTGCCTAAAATTATTTTCTTTCTGTGGCAAACTGTGTTAATATAAGGACATGTAAACATAACAATTTGTCTTAAGTGTAGCCTTAAACTGTTTGTTGTTGTAATGAAGCAGACTGTTCTCCTTCACATTTCCTCTGTTACTAATTAATATTATCAGAGTTGTGAGTGAGTAGATCATTTACCCTTCGATCCACTCGAGACACCTGCTTTTTAATTGTTTCTGTCATTACGACATTGAACCGGTTAATAAATATATACTAAAAGAGGACACGGGAAAGGACCCAAAATTGAGCCTTGTGGAACCCCCATTTTTACTTTTATATCCTGTGAATTGACACTATTTATTTGAACTAAACAGTAAGCAGGTAGAGTCTGAGTCTGTATGGATAAGGCCCGTCGTTCACGATGTGCACGTGTAAATCCTGGCTACTCATTGGTGATAGAGTTTGTAGCATCTTACGTTAGAGTAGCGTCTTGGACGCTGGGCCTAAGTCTGAATATTTAAAAAAAAAACAAATTAAATTGACTGGTGAAACTTCCGCTTGGCGGCTATCGATACCATATCATAATTTGTTCGCAGAAGCCCGTGTTGACAATTTCCATGCCATAATGAGAAAGCGGGCAGCGTCGATGCTCCAACAGCATCTTAAAAACATTAGCCGATAAGGTGGACAGCCCCTTTATTAGCCACTGGATGCGGAGGCACGTCACGGCACGTGCCAACATGTGTTGAGCCACGTAGGTATTAATTGTAGTTAGGTTAGTTTGTAAGTTTTACTAACATACTCGTAGTTTCTAAGTCATAGTTTGTTACAAATACTGTATGGATTGTATTTGATTTTTATGTGTGATCCGAAATAAATGAAATAATAATAATAAAACAACCCTGCAAGATATGCTTTTACAAATCTGAGAGATTTAGCAAAAGTCCACAATTTGTTCGTCAGATTTACCTTAAAATATGATAATGAAAATCAATAGCACTAATCATCGCATTTTTTTTGTCCTTTTTTAGGATTCCGTAGTCAAGAAGGAACCCTCATAGTTTCGCCATGTCAGAGACTATAGACTCGTACTAGAAAGCTGTAAGCATGAGTATACATAACACCTTTAGAAAGGAATACAAAATAACGATTAGCTCGTGTAAAATGTTCTAATACTTACCGTAACATTATTGCCCCAGGTGTATGGAGTGCTCAGCGTCATGTTAGTCTTATAAGGCTCCCCTCTTCTGGTGCGTCGAGTTATAGCATAACATTCCGTTACATATTTAGTGTTGCAATAGTTTACCGTTGCACCCTCCTGCTTTATCTGTGACTAAAACAAAAATAACCTATTGCAGTTCATTGCTGGACAAAGGCCTCTCCCAGGCTGCACCACAGCAGCCTGTCCTCCGCCTTCCACATCCAGTCTGTCCCAGTTACCGTTTTCGGTCCATCTAGCTGGAGTATCTCTCACTACGGTTGCCAATACGCGGTCTCCTGCTCCACCGGCAATCTGTCCTTCGACAAACATGGCCAGCCCATTGCCACTTCGGTTTGCTTACTCTGCAAGCGCTGTCGGTAACTCCTGTTCTTTTCCGGATAACTTCATTTCTGATTTTATACTTTAAAGAATTTCTTCCCTTTCAAGTAAGTAATCTGATTAGTCTGATGCAGATTATTTGAGTTCTAAATGCTATGATAAGTAATAATAATATTTATTTTTAATATATTTTTGTTTTTGTCTTTCCAATTAATGAGGTCCATTGTGAGCGACCACGTTTCTGTGCCATCATGGTCATCACTGGCAACACGCACTGGTCAAAAAACTATCATGTTGAGACATTGTGGTATATGAGACAAGAACATAGTACGCAGCTTCGACGATTGACTCTTTCTCATTAATAGGCTGATGATGATGATGATGATCTTTGGTGGTAATTATTGGTTGGTGGATTTACCTAGTAGAGTATGACGGAAACCTAACAATGTATGTTATATAATTTGTCAACTTATGAACTCTGTACTCACTCAAATTATTATTGGATCAATCTGCCTAGTCTTTTCCCAACAATCTGGTTCCAGTCTAACCGGACTTAGTTAAAGATACGACTGGCCTATCTGACCTCCACAATGGTTGTCAAAATTATGGGCTTCTGACTAAGGCTTCTGACTATCCGTAACGACTGTCAAAGATCTACGAATGACAGCCGGGACCAGTGGCTTATTATGCTTTTCATATAAGCCTCATATATGCATTAGATTATTTCTTGTGAATAAATGGTTCTTATTTTTAGGCTTGGGCAGAATAGGATAGCAAATAAAAACAAATCTCCTCTTCTCTCCCAACGCCTCCTTTATACTACGTAATCTGTTCATTCTCGGATGTTTATAATCTAATGTTATATTATTTTAGTGATAGCCATTCGTCTGAACTTACCTGTAAGAACTAAGAACGCATCAGTCAGTGTTGTGCCGTTAGGTAACATATGCTGGAACGCAAGATTTCATTAATTCTGTAAAAAGGAAATTGCCACTGAAAGCTGCGGGTGTGGACCTCAGGACAAGCTGCTTCTCACACGGACAACTGTATGTACGTTGTTTGCTCCCGCGTCACTAGTCCTGACTCTATATATTTTGGCTGCTGAGACCAAAACAACAAATGTAGTTTTTAGGGATGTTTTATAAAATGTAGCTGCTATTTTAGCATATAGTGGTGTCTTACGATTTCCACGCGAACGAAGTCGCGGTCAGAAGCTAGTTACCAATAAAGTCACTCATGTCCTTCTAGGGCGTCCCCTTCCTGCGTTTCCACGCACATCTGCGTTGTCGCTAACCCTATTGCCATCAAACGAGCACAAATCCATACTCCTGGCTGCTACTGGGAAATTCCTGATAGAAAAACCCAGTAACGTTTTGCCCAATTTGGGCATCGAACCCAGGAGCTCACACTCAGCAGTAGCACTTCCAACCACTAGACCTATGAGGCCTAGGTAGTTTTATAAAATAGATATTGTATATAATCAGCTTATTAATGTTCCCACTGCTGGGATTTAGGCCTCCTCTCTGGGAGAGCGAGTGGGCCGTAATTCACCACGCGGGCCCAGTGCAGGTTGATGGATGTCACAATATGTCTTCGAATTTTTGGTTCTAAGACATGCCAGTTTCCTTCACCGTTTTGTGAGCAGTGGATGAAATTATTTTACACAAAGCAAAGCGCCTGCCTGGGTTCGAACCCACGACTTCAACTTGTAAGTCGGGACCGTTACCACTGGGCCACCACTACTCATCATAAAATAGATATGTAGATAAAATAGAATTTATAAAACAAGTACACCGAAACGACGCATATTGCTACAACCAATCATAGCACATCATAATCGAATCCCTTATTTACCGAGCGACGTCTGGCCATAACACGTAAATGTACTATTAATAATTCTATTGGTTGTAACGGTTGTAACTGTACACCAAAACATGAGCATAGTGCCGCGGTAGTGTTGTTCATTGTCAACGACACTACGGTAGCGCGCACGGGTAGCGCGGCTGGTAGTGTAGTTTATAATAAACGAAGTGTATAGAGTGCCGCGAGTTTCTTGTGGCACTCTAGTGTCACTGCCTCGGCCCGGCTAGGGTGCCGTGAGCGTTGCATTGTCACTGTCACTTGTTATTTAGGTAAGGTTAGGTTAGAACTGTACACAACGCACGAGCCGAGCGAGCGTAGCCGCGGTAGCGGCCGGCGAAGTGCCAGGGTCCGTTTAGGCACAAGAGAATGTAATGTTTTGGGAATGTGGTGTTTTACAGCGATCTAACCTCGACAATCAAACAAAATACCAAGTGACGTGACTTAGTGACAGTGACAATGACAATCCAATGCTTGCGGCACTTTGGCCGGGCCGAGGCGGTGTTACTAGGGTGCCTGTAGTGGCACTTTATCCGATAGGGATAGAGTGCCACTGGTGGCACTCTATACACTGCCTATAATAAATGAAAATGAATATTTCCCGGGACACTTTAAAGATTCTTGAGCCGATATATACCTAAGTCAGAGACCTGTTACGGAATTTCGCAACTCCAATCCTTACAGGGTGGAAAGTTGAAGAGGGCACTAGAGGGGTCGATTTTTTTTCAAAAGTGAAACTCAAAAATTTTTTTTAATGTATTTTGCCTGAATTTTTAAACGCAATTATACAATGGTACTTTTGACAAAAAAAAACCGGTTGTTTCCTTTGAGTCAAAATTTAATAAAAGCTTTAATATTAAAAGTACTTCCCCTCCGGGGCCCGCTTCAACTTTCCAACCTGTGTACAAAGGGGTTTGAAGATTTTGGCCCTAAAATCAGCCACCATTTTGATTTTTTTTCGTCGAAATGCACAATCGAGGTGCACAATAAATGTCATATATTTGGATAGGGGACACTTTTACAAACAGAAAACTTAAAATAACATAGCATATAAAGCGTCACGTTTCTGAGATATTCAAAGATAAAAGTAAGATTTGTTATAACGTATTTATTTATGTATGTTGTAGTTACTTCATGTTGATTAAGTTATTTACACATGAATACTACTACTATACTACTGACTACACCTAGTGGATAAAATATAAGATTTTTTAATCATATTCGGTATAAATAATATCATCCAAGAAGCAGGGGCAGAGGCAGCGGGAGGCTGAATAGGATTTTCTTGATGTCGCGCCCATGCCATGCACCATATAATACATATACCGTGTAACACATGTCCTAATTCGGCGGGGGGTATACATATATTTTTGTCTCTTTCGCTCTTAACTAAAATATTACCTATACATGATACAATTATGTTTTCATAGTTCAATATACTTACCTGAAGGGAAAAAAAACAAAAAAATCCTTGTTTCAGGGTTCAATTTTCGACTTATATTTTAGTGAATAACTCCGAAACGTGACGCTTTAGGATATTATGTTTCATGACATTTTTTGTTTGTATAAGTGTCCTCTATCTAAATATATAACTTTCGATTATCACCGCTATTCTGAAAAAAAATCAAAATGGCGGTCTCACCTTAGGGCCACCCTCCATACACAAATCTTCAAACCCCTTTATATATGGGATGGGATACATTCCCCTGTCTCTCTGAGTATTTTAGTCAAAATATACAAGGGATAAACTCCTTCGATGCTTTGACGAAGAGTTCGAATATTTGGAATCGGGATGATCTTTGGTGGTAGGTACCTTGGTTGGTGGATTTACCTGGTATCGTATGACGGAAACCTAACAATGTAGAATGTTAATTGTCAACTTATGAACTCTGTAGTCATTCATATTCTTGTGAATAAAATGGTTGTTATTGATTTATACTTTAAGGCATTTTCTACCAACCAACCTTTGAGTGATTCAGAGTCAAACAGTTGTAGGCGCAATAGCGAAGATGCGAAGATTCTTAGCCTTGGACAATGGACTGATTAAGGAAGTAAATAAAAACAAAATAAACTTCATTTATATATTTTTCTTCAAATTCACATCTAAAATTTAAGCTCGATATGACATCAGAGGGGATGAATGATATGCAAAAGTACGGTTGAACAAGCAAACAAGTATGTATTTTACTATGAATCATGAAACATTATAGTAGTTTCGACTAGTGTCTCTTCCGTTATGGTGCCTTGAAAGTAGAACTTGGCGTGAAACTTGCCTTTTAGTAGGTTCTGGATTTTCTGTGGCATATTCTTGGGTGGAAATTCCATGTTGAACATTCTATAAGTACCCTGGGAACAAAGTGTCAAAATGTTTTAGGGTACCTAACAATTGAGGTCGGGAACAATGCTTCTTGCATTGCGGACGGAGTCAGTTCCTAAAGCTACGGTTAACTAGAAGAGCGATTGCCAGATTTACATAATAATAGGTAATAGGTAATACGGGCTGGTATCCGCAACTCCACGTTAAAGAGCGTATTTTGCGTAATAATAATCTTATCTAATAATCATTTCATAACTGAACGTTATATCAATGAATTCAATGATAAGAATTTTATTGCTAGATTCTAAACTAATTACTTGATTATATATGAAGGAAACACAATAAGCGATCATTCGATTTAGATACTAAATAAATGTTTATTTAAATATGTTAATCGGTAAGTAATCAAAACACTTAAGTTATGTCTGATTTAATACTGGAATAATTTAGAGGACACTCTGTACGCAGAACGCCTTAATGACGTATTATTTGACATTTATTCACTTCTATTAGGTACTGACATTACAAACTAGTAACTAAAGGAAAATCGGTTATTCGATCCACCCCAACTCCTCAAAGAAGACCAGCAACGCCTTGGTGTGACAATCTCACTTAGGGTACCTGGGTTACCAAAGTACTTGGCCCTGTATGTGGGACCACCAGGCAGTTCAGCAGCACATGAGCTGCTGTCTCATCGTCCTCCATGCAGGCCCTGCACAGCAGACTGTCTGTGACTCCTATGACAAAGAGGTATTTATTAAAAGACCCATGGCCAGTTATAGCTGCTGTAACAGAACGCAGCTGTTGTTTAGTTAGTCGGAGAACCTGTCTCATGAGGCGAGACATAACAGCCGCAGTGACAGGTTTTCATGAAAATGACCGGTTTGACTCAACGGTGTCAAAACATTATCTAGGAAAACTATGGAATATATTGTAGAACCTATATGGTTCTACATTATATATAAGAGGAAAACACACCAACTTACTTTCATGTACAACGTTTCATAGTGACATCATTCGCCGGAAAATTGCTCTTCAGGAAACCGTAGATTACTTATTATTAGGGAACGTCCTAATACTTAACGATTTGAGAATACAAACTTACAAGGCCAATAATTATTACAGCAGCTGTAACTAGCCATGGGTCATTAATAAACACCTCTTTGTCATAGGAGTCACAGACAGTCCGCTGTGCAGAGCCTGCATGGAGGACGACGAGACATCAGCTCATGTGCTGTTAAACTGCCCGGTGGTCGTCACATACAAGGCAAAGTACTTCGGTAACCCAGGTACCCTTCGTAAGATTGTCAGCTAGCTATCGTGGATAGAATAACCGATTATCCTACCCGTACGCAAAATACGCGCTTTGACGTGGAGTTGCTAATACCAGCCCGTATTACATATAATCTAATAAGCCCAATAATTATAAGGCCTTCTAACTTTTAAACGGAATCAGAAACTTCTACTTACCGGCTGATAAGGACATCCACTGCGAACATTTGAATAAGTTTTGATATAGTCATACAGCCAATCAATTTGTGTAACTTCGCACAGTTTTATCTTCAACAGTTCTACTGTCCACCCGCCAACCATTACTACCCTTATCTGAAAAATCAATCAGATGATCAATCCGCAAAAATATGATTTGACGGATTAACGACCGTTTGTGTAGTTAGTTGAAAAATCTGTTAAAAAAATCAGTCGGTACCTTTAGAATGAGGCCTCATTAGTGCGTTCCGTTGCGTTGCGTCGTCGTAGCGTCAACGCTGCGTCATTTACTTTTTTTTGTGACATGCGACATTATGCGTTGCGTCGTCGCACGCGACGTTTTAACAGATCGACGAATGAGAGACGACGCGGGGGGAAGGTGATGCGCTGCGCTGTCGGAGCTCCGGTGTGACGAAGGATAGTGTTCCACTCGTCGAAATATAAATAGCAGCTTCCTTCTTATATCTATGGTTCCACTGCTAGAGGGGCAAACTAGAAGTTCACTTTGCGATGTTGTGCGTCGTCGACGTAGTGCGTCGTCGCAACGCAGGTGTGGGATACAATGCGTTGATTCGACGACGCAGCGCAACGCACTGCCTCACTCTTACGTATAACGTGGATACGTAACGCAACTAGCTTCATCTTTCTGACTGACCGACCCCTTGACAATTCAAAAGTGCCTGTAATTGGTTTATTTGAAATAAATGCTTTGAGTTTGAGTTTGAGTTTGATAACTTAGTACATACCGTAACATTGTTGCCACTCGTGTATCTAGAGGTCAGCGTAAAGTTACTCTTATAAGGCTCCCCTCTTCTGCTGCGCCGGGTTATGCCATAACATTCCGACACATATTTAGGATTGCAATAGTTCATTGTGGCTCTCTCCTGCTTCAACTGTGACTAAAACAAAAAATGGTCAGCTTAAAAATGCTGTCCCTTTTATTCTGATTTATTTGTCATATTTCATTATTTAAGCTTTATCATAACGATAATTAACCGAGCGAGCGAAGCGAGCCAAGCATCTCTGCTTCAGGTCTGGCAAAATTTGCTTTCGTGTGTCACTTTGTACGTACTCCTGTACAGGTCGTATTTTACAACCGATCTGGACGAAACTTGGTAAGTACAGGTATTATGACCTTATAAAAAAAAATTGACGTCGTCGGGGATTTTTGATTGGTTACTTCCTCAAAAAAGGGGCAAAAAGGGAGATACTGGATATCTCCACCGTATAAAATATGTATAAGTATTATATTAATCGCATTATCACTAAAGAAAAATTACCGATTTACCATTTAATTGGAATTCAAATTCAAATTCAAAAGTCATTTATTCAAACTAGGCTGAGAATCAGCACTTTTCGAAGATCAAAAATTACATAACACAGTCCCCCCAAAACGCCCGCCCTAAACTACTTCCTAGTGCTTTAGTGGAGATTTAGATACAAGAATTTTTACATTCTATGTGAATCTGCACAACAAACGCAATACTTACTGTGCTTGTTGACTCTGCAGAAAAGAATATTTTATTGCAATGGATTCTAGCGCACCGCGCACCAAAGAGAACAATAATAATATTATAATTTCTAACACAAATCTGCTATTTTTTTTCCAGTGCATGAACAGTGCACTATTTTACTAAATAATGTATAATACCGATGAGGCCAACCTACTCACTAAACAATAATTCTTTTAGTGATTTTCAGGATATGATCGTATTTCTCAGTATTACATTTAGACGAAGTATAATTATTACTACCACTGTAATCTAGAGATCATAACGAACAAATCAACATGAGTTTCATGAACCTTAATAGACGCCACAATTTTTGGTGGGATTAATCGTCGAACAAAAAAGCTTCTCCTTTCCTCTCGTTTAACCTCTGGAATCCATAATATAGGTGGTACTGCTGTTACCCTGCCAACCGACCGACGTCCGCCCGCCAGCTTTAAACTTTCTTAGACTTACTACTACTTACCTAAGCTTATATTATTATGCTTTTTTGTAACTTACAGTTGAATAAAAAAAAAAATTGGATAGGTACCTAGAAAAAAAAAATTGGATAGGTATATTAATTTTAGGATTTCAAACTGACATGGTTATTTTCGCTACTAAAGTTATTAAAACTGTATATTTACAATGTGTGTTTTAAAAACAAAATAACGTGATAAAATCTCGTTTTAAATACATAAGTTTAGTTGTAAGTATTAACTGTTGAAAAGTTGGTGCTCGCGAGGTCTACCTACTGTTCGCAGAACTACTAGGGTTTTTTTTTTTTAATACAATTACAATGCACTGCCTCGTTGGCCTAGTGATCGCAAGCGCTACTGCTGAGCATGAGGTCCTGGGTTCGATTCCCGGGTCGGGCAAAGTGTTATTTATTTTTCCATCTGGAATTTCTCAGTAGCAGCCCGGAGTCTGGATTTTGTGCTCGGTTTTGTGTTTTGTGAACGTTTTTTATATTTTCCCATAATAAAAAATGAGTACGTTGGGCTCGTGGATAAATAAAATCATGCTCATAGTTCGATCGATCACGGTTAAGCTACGCATGCCGCGGTCGGTCCGAGGATGGGTGACCATCCTTTTTATACTCAGACCCCTCCGTTCTTCGAAATGGTCCCGGCTATCATGTCCATCTATGACAATAGGTAGTTACGAACCGTCAGAAGCCTGAAAGTCTGACAACCAGTCAGAAGAAGGTAAGACAAGCATTTGTTTTGGTTAGACTGGAAGCCGAGCCGCCCCCAATGTAGTTGGGAAAATGTAGATGATGATTCTTTTGTGAGTGCCTAACTCGATATTCAACGAATTCATGTTATGGCGTAGTGTGATCTGTTCAAGTTGTGCAACTATTCACCATCTATTTCTTGTGTCCGCGTTTCCAACGTTTTCGCAGAATTGCAACCTCTGGACTGGCCATTGGGTCCTGGCGGTCCGACGTCAAAAACGTATTGACTGGCATGAGTGCGTTTTTAATTAAATAATCTCAAATAAGTTCTAAACTAGGTACAGAATTTAATCATACTGGCTAGAATACAAACATCTTTTATTGTAAAATATTATGTAGGTTTTACCATAAAATAATAAATTTGAAAAGTACTTACGGCAATACATTTAACGAATATTATCATAGCAATAAATAAACAGAGACACCTCATCATTACAGACATCAGAAGAACCAACACACCGACCGAAGTTGATAAGTTATTAAAGCTCAAGCAACAGAACACGGGCGGCGAGCTTCCCGGACGGTGAGCGACCCAGGGACCACCTATCCCAACACTGACGATTACCAGCATAATATCACTTTAAATACCAGTGTAATATTGCATAGTGCAAAAAATTTTTTTTCCCAAAATTGACTTAATTCAGCCCATTATTTAAATAATAAGTTAAATTAAGTATAGGTACAGATAAATTAAATTAAAGTATATTACATCTAATTTTAATAAAATGCCTCATTTAGATGACGCGTCGTTAGTATGAGATCTATCTATATAGCATACATTGTAAAAACAAGTAGATATTCTGATTATGATTCCCTTTTTTTACCCGACTGCCCCAGAAGGAGGGTAATGTTTTTCGAGAGTATGTATGTATGTATGTCTATTTCTTTGGCACGCTCTGTAGCCTAAACGGCTTCATTGATTTGAACATATGAGGTGTCGTTAGATTCGTCTTAATTGTAGGAGTGTCATAGGCTATATAATATTTATATATTGCATCTGCAAATACAACAAAAAGGGAAGGGAAGGTTCTTTTTAAAATAAATTATAAAAAACAATATTGGTATCAAATAAAAGCTAGTAATGAGTCAATTCCAAATTTAGATATATTAATAAAACTAAAAAGCTTGAATAAAGAAAATTATTCAAAAAACAAAAAACCCGACTGCAAAAACACATACTGAAAAGAGAAAAACAAGGATTATAATCTATAGAATGGTAAACTATAATAAATGCTAAACTATAATACGCTAAATAACCCAAACAGTATTTATTTTTGTCAAAGAAAATAGCTATTGACGCAATCCATTATAGTGGTTACTAACTGGTGGCTACTACTTACTTAGAGAGAAAGGGCGTGTGCGTTAGTGTTGCCACATGGCAACACTAACGCACATGCCCTTACTCTCTAAATAAAAACCCAGTTCATTCAAATTCTTTATTATTTAGTGTTTTCCTTTCTTTCCTCTGGTTTTCCTAGCATTCTGGTCGAAATGCAACAAAGTTTCGATCTCGAGGATCAACTCCTTCGATGCGGTGACGAAGAGCTCGTACGTGATGGAGTAGTCACCGTCAGCTATGGGGATCGGTATGTTCTTCGGAGGCAGCTCCATGTTGTTGTATGCGTACCTTGCCTGAGAGAATTAAAAGGGAAGTTTTGGTTCTATCGACTCAGAGCAAATTTTACCAATGAAACTGAACGCGGTCAACTCATCAAACCACGTTAAAGAACTGTCATCATTGCTGTGGAATATGGAAACTGACCGCTCTTGAAAGTGGTTTAGATATTGTGCTGTCGTCTGCTGATCGCGTTCAATTTCTTTGGTGAAATTCGCTCATATTATGTAGGAATAATGCATTTTTTAAAGAAACCCACCTGCCTTACTACCCTTATTCTCTAAAATAGTAGAAAAAGTGATATACAATACACTATACACATTTTTTTAATGTAACAATCATTTTGCTGATGAACAATACGGAAAGAAAAAACCACCATCTTATCTAAGTCTGTCGCCATAGCAACAATGTTAACAGCATTGTTGTGTTTCGGCAGTTAGAGATAAGATAGCCAGTTCCTCTGTGGTTGAGGATTCCGGGTGAAGCTCGCTTCCACCTTCGGCCTGATCATCACATCACACTCATCATCAGGTGAGATGCAGCTCAAAAGCTTCCCCGTTGAGGGTAAAAAAAAAAAAGAATATAACAATTTACAATCCCTTTGAAAAAAAAATATCGGGCGTTGATAACAGAAGATCGATAGCTGCTTTATTCATGGACATTAGCAAGTCATTTGATTTTGTGGATAGAACAGTGCTATTGAAGAAGTTGGAAAGGTATGGAGTTAGGGGCATTGCTTTGAACCTTCTGAAATCGTACTTGTCCGACAGAAAACAAGTTAGTAAAATGAATAAGGTCTGCATTACGTCAAAAACCGAGCGTACGTATGTATCGAGCCAGAGAGCTAATAACTACGGTGTACCCCAAGGAAGTATTGTAGGATCTTTATTATTTACATTAATGACATGCCCAGAGAAACACATCATCCGATGGTTTTGTTTGCTGATGATAGCACGGTCGATTTTAGTGGTAACAATTATATGAATTTTTCAGCTTAAAAATAATTCTACCAAATGAAACGTTGTCATACAAAAATTTGCTAATCGTTAGTTGTCAAAGTGAAACAACGGCGAAACGTTGGTTGGCAAGTGATAATCTGCCAAACAATATTCGGCGAAAAGGCAGGATACCCAAAAAAAGTTATATAGGAAAAGTTAAAAACAAAGGTATTATTACTTACAGGAGGAAAGGGACAATTAGAAAGGGTCAAGTTGGTGAAGGAGCTCATGAACTCCTTCATCCACTTCAACTTGACCGTGTCGCACACTTTGGCCACGAATCGGAAGTCTCCACCAGAAGTCAATTTCAAAGAGGTCGCGAACTGAAATAATTACACAGTTTTAGAAAAGAATAAAATTTTCTATTGTTTCCGCAGGTGGTTAACAAATAAAGTTGGTCAACTTTTTAAAAAGTATCTCTTCAAAGTACCTCTAGAGGGTTTACAATAATAAAAAAAAGGAATGTTCTATCATGAGCAGGGTAAACTGCTATTGTAAAAAATACAGGAATATAAGATAGAAATATAAGACATACATATATTTAGTAAAATATAAAGTACATTAAAGTCTAGAAAGTCTTCAGAATATTCATTAATTGAATAGTTCTGTAATAGTAAAAGTCGTAGTTAATATTTTAAGTATAAGACTACCATTTGTTATATTTTTTATTTTGCTGTCAGGGGGCATACCTATATAATGTGGTAGCTTGCAGAGTATGCTTTTGTGAATCAGCGTGGTTTCACAAGTTACCACACATAGTTTATTTTGTAACATCGCTTTTATCATCAGCATTAAGCCAAAAGGCGTTTACAGCTGGACGTAGGGCTCTCCCAAGTACTGCCACATCAACCATTCCACTGCTTAGCACATCGATTTCGATGTTGTTGGCACTACTGGATATAGGCTTCCTTCCGTATGTGCTATAGGTACTCTTCGAGGTGCAGCGTAAGGACCAATCAACCTTATTCTAAATATATCTCTACCTATCGTTACAAAAAATGACATCTTCATCTCAGACAAAACACTTGCACTACTGGACCTGTGTCCAGTAGTGCACGTCTTTTGTCTGAGATGAAAGAGGCCTATGCCTCTTTGTTAATTAATTTTGTATCTGCATTTCAATTACAGTGTCAGTCGCGTTCATATCATTATTGACATTAGTGTCATGTGATGCGGAACTGTGGAGGTCTGTCACGTCATGACCCATTGACTTCTAATTTGTCGAGGTAGTGCATCTACACAATAATTTGAGTATCATAACGCTAAATGGTCTAATTTAATAAATGACTTTTGTCTGGAAATGGTCTGGTGAATTAAATTAATAATACGTACTAGCCAACAACCATTTGGTAATTTTGAAGCTTATCTTGATAAGACAAATATAATATAGTGGTGATTATAAGCTAGAATACCCGTTCTAGGTTCTATGGAACAAGGCTCGCTATGGAGTCATCAACCTGCTTATCAAGTGTCTCTGTCGAGAGTTCGAGACTATTGTTAAGTCTGTACCGATTATAATGGCCTTCGTTTTTAATTTTATCTACTAATAAAAATAACTATTTTGTATCTGCACCATCCAATATCCATGGCATATTCTTCAAAGGCCTTTTCTCTCTTAGAATCGTAAACGGGTGTTGCAGGTCAGCCTTGCTTAGCAGACATGATATTTTTTCGAAGAAGCATGATTTTTCTTCTATATACAGGATATATAAAGACCCATCACATAGCCGTTAGCTACGAGTTCTGTCCAAGAAACTAACATTTAACAATATTATTGCTGGGAAACACCTTTTATTTTTGGTCTTAAAAATCACTACTTAGGTACAGCAACGCGCATCGTAATGCCCACAAATCATTGTTATGGGTGCATGTAACTGCACAGGAATTATGGGAGTATTTTAAAACTGATTTTCGTGAAAAAACGCTGATTCCTTGACCTTCAATATCTCCGTAATCCGCAGGTTCCCAAGTATGATCCAATAAGTACAATAAAATGATCACCATGACGGTTCATCAGTACAAGTGACTCGCAGTAGTTACTTTGCTGGCATAAACCTATCAATTATGATTAGAATATACTACAAAAGGGCATTGAAATCACTTACGCTAACATTATTGCCATAAGCCATGACTAAGGTGCCAGTCATGTTGGTCAAATAAGGGTCGTGTCGACTCTTCCTGCCAGTGAATACTACCACATCTCTGATGTACTTCGGGTTCGCAAACTTTACCTTAGCTCGTTCTTGGCGGAAAGCGTCCTGAAAACAAAAGTAGTTCTTAATGTTTAATAAATTGAATTCAGTCTTCGAAGAACCCTCCTAGAAACCTTTTAAGCAGTTTCCTGATACTAAGCGGCATTGGTATTTGACAGTATCTGATTGGGAGCAAAGAGTAACTATTTCGGGGTTCAGTATAAGTGTCGTTGAATTTCGTTGATTGTGTCTTTTCAACTTTGCCTGACGGAGAGGAGATAGTTCAATGCCAATAAAGACAATGACGTTTAAAGACACACTGGATGAAATCAATCTACAAGGTATTGCAATGCTACTAGGCCGAGGTCATGTAGGTAATACTACATCAGATAGGCCGTCTGAAAAACTGAAACTGGCTTCTAGATGGATATGGAACGAAGTTTTAAAAATATGATTGACGTTAAAGTGTTTGTAAGAACGAAAGAAAATACACTAAAGTAGTTAATCATTCTAAATAACAAATACTTACGGACGCCCAGTACCCAAAAACCAGCATCAAAATAATGTACGCAATCAAATAGATGCGGTACATTTCTTCCTGAACCAATAAAATATATTACAGCCTTTAAAATATAAGTGATTTCAAGTAAGTACACAGGTTGCTAAACTTTCATTTATATCATTAAAACTAATGTTATATTTTACAAATTGATGTTGGATATGATATGTGATGAAGTCAACCGTGAGAGTGATTTAGACATCAACGTCAGCCATTAACCGCTTGTTTGCTCTCGTTATGTCTTTATAATTGTAGTTCGAAATTATTTTTGGAACATCAATAATAATGATAAACCGAAATGTTTCAATGGATATTAGTCTGATTTTGGAAATTCTCGAAAGTTCATTCAATTTTAAACGATGAGCGTGAAGGTACTTACTAGAAAAATACTAGTATTCAGCTTCATCCAATTATACTGGAAGCCGACCTCATTAATATACAATGTGGAGACGACAATACAACAAAAAAATAAAATACTGGCACTACTAATGCTTAAGAGTATTTTGGAACTGTCAAATAAATCCTAGCTTCGAAATAAAAAAATGAGTTTTTCAAACAAATTAAATGTAAAGTAAGCCGGATTCACCCTGAGCCTATAAATTCCGTTTATCCAACTAGGCTTTGGGTGAATTCTCGGGCATACATTTCAGAATATCCACCTTAGGGTGGCTTTTTGGGGTGGATAAACGGAATAGCCCGAGCCGACTATGGATTGTACCGAGCTATAATGACTAAACTATTTAATATATTCAAATTAATTTTTGTATACAGAATGGGAACGTCACTATGGGCACGCCGTTTAATTTTTTGTTGTATTGTCGTCTCCACCTTGTATATTTTATTTAAGCTTTATGTATTTATTTAAGTATAGGTTTGGTTTGGTGTGTTTTGGTTTGGTTTGGTTTGGTTTGGTTTGGGTATATTTAGGTTAGTTATAGGTATTTGAATTTTAGGAGTTTAGTTTTTTTTTTGGGTTTTTTTTGGGTCAATTTTTTCCGTTATGCGTATAAGTAGGTATATTTAAAATTTTACTTTTAAGTCTTCACATATTCATATTTTTTCTTCTTGTTCTCACACACTATGGTCTACATTTCTCTTTGCGCAGGTCTCCTGGAAGAAATTTCTTAAGAAACAAGCAGTATCTTTGTACTCAAAATTATAATTATAATTATGTTGTATCTATAAGTATTTTACTGTGTACATAAATATTAAAAAAATATTTAAAAAAAAATCCATCTGTAGTCTATAGACTGCAGAACGAAGAATCATCTGTACGTCTAGGTCCTTTCATAATATCTACGAAGATCCTGTTGAACACAAGCTTAACTGATCTATAAAGATCTTAGTACTAAAAATAAGAACAGAAAATGCAAATAAATGAATCAGTATTAAAATCTTTATGCGTTCTATAAGTACTACATTTATATAAATGTGGTTTGTTACCTACAAACCACATTTATATAAATAAACCCACGCTCTCAACAAAACTACCGTTTTTTAATAAAAATGATACACTATAAATAACAATCAATAAAATTCCACTCTATATGAGGTCACTTTGCTTGGAAATGATCTGGTTTCTGAGGAACTAAAGGAACTCGCACCAAACTCCTTTCAAGTAAATATTTCGATGACAATATTTACGGATTTCCTACAGATTCAAATACATATATATATAAGCATCATATTCAGCCTATATTATTCCCACTGCTGGGACACAGGCATTCTTTCAGAGAGAGGGAGTGGGCCGTAAATCCGTAATCCGCCACACAGGCCCAGTGCGAGTTGATGGTAAATGTCACATATCTTCGAATTTTTGGTTCTAGGACATGCCAGTTTCCTCACGATGTTTTCCTTTACCGTTTTGAGAGCAGTGGTGATGAAATAATTTGCACAAAGTAAAGGGCCTGTCAGGGTTTAAACCTACGACCGACAACTCGTAAGTCATAGCCTTTACCACTGGTCCACCACTGCTCACTGCATTTGTGCATCATTCTTTGTGAATCTTGAATTTGCGTATTTACTGACTCAGTTTTTATACAAGACTAAAGTTTAAGCGTAGTTTAAAGATGCGGAAATCAAATGAGATCTCATTGTTACTCAGTAAGGTCCCTTATAGCCTTGAATTAAAAATAAATAATATAAAATGTATATAGGTACATATAGTCTGACGTACCTAAAGATTATATTTTTCCTCTTATACTTTAGTTTGATAACTGACTCCAGTGTGTGTTGTCCTGACCATGACGTGTGATACTAAGGCTAAGTTGAATGGCAAAGTGGTAGTAGTGACTGGTGGAAGTTCAGGAATGGGCTTCGAAGCTGCAAAGAATCTAGCCAATCAAGGAGCTAGAGTGATCATCGCGAGCAGAACCGAAACAAAACTGAAGGCAGCCCGAGACCAGATCATAGCAGCGACTGGCAACCAAAATATTGCTTACAAAACTGTTGATCTAGGATCCCTAAGTTCAGTAAGGAATTTAGCAAGTGAACTTAACATGGAAGATAAAATTAACGTGCTGGTTAACAATGCAGGAGCAATAGGCCTCCCAGATAGATTGACAGCAGACGACTTGAACCTTACAATGCAAGTGAATTACTTCGGCTCTTTCTTACTAACGTATCTATTGTTGCCTAAGTTAATAGCGTCGGCGCCGAGCAGAATTGTTAATGGTGTAGCAGCTTCAATGTATGTTGGAGAAATTAATTTTGATCATTGGAACGACCTTGGAAGATACAACCCAGTGACAGCATTAGGAAGTTCTAAGTTAGCAGTTGATTTGTTCAGCGCAGAATTGGAACAAAGATTGAAAAATACTAGAGTAACTGCTAACAGTTTTGATCCGTATGTAGTTAAAGATACTAACTTACTATCTAACCTACCTGACGTTTTTCAAAATGTGTCCCGATTCTTTATTAATATGGTTGGACAGAGGAAGGAAGATGTAGGAAAGCAGATAGCATATTTGGCAGCAGCTCCAGAGATGGAAGGTGTTAGTGGAAAACTTTACAAGTTTTGTAATGAGTTTATAAATCATTGGCTGGTTCATGATCGACTACTGACCAAACGACTGTGGGAAGAATCGAAGAAAGCTGTGAAAATAACTGAACAAGAAGACTGGGAAATTAATAATGTTGTTTAAGAAGATTTCCACTCAAATCTTAGTGAAATCAACAACATGTAGGTAACAACATGTCAGTTAGTTATAGACATTGTAGTCAGCATTTATTCACAATATTATTCACAATGAATTTTAGTAATTATTTAATATTAACGAATTACAACTTACAATAGACATAAACTTAGCTATGATAAAAAAAAAACATATAATCATGTTAGATGACGATAAGCCATTCCAGGGCCGTCTTTAACTTATTGGAGGCCCTGGGCACATAAGGATCACGGGGCGCCTGTGAAGATAAGCAAAATTCTGAAATTTTTCAACAACTAGCTTCTGCCCGCGACTTCGTCCGCAAGCCTTATAATCTTCCTCAAGAAATAGGCTATACAATCCAAAAAAAAATCATCAACTCCGACTGTTAGTTCCGTTAACCTCTTTACAAGAAGTTTTCAGGGTTGCAAACTTGGATATAAACTACTCTCAGAGGATAGGTCTCCTGAGCGTAGAACAACATATAAAACAATCGTAGTTACATGCGCGTTTGCGGTGTTTGATGTTGTTATTGACTGGGCTATTAGTATCCCATTAAATTGTATTTTTATATTTTTAAATTTAACTAAACATGCTGAAATCGTAAAGCCTGATTTTCAAGCGATAGTAGAGAGTAGCTTCGCGCATGCAAAAGCTTATATTCATATAGGTATTGTAGTCAGTCATTATCGTTTGATTTTTTCGAAATAAATATGTTTTTCGGTAATAGATATCGATTATGATTTGGTGACTAGGGGGCGCCATCAATCGCGGGGCCATGGGCACGTGCCCAGAGTGCCCAGTGGAAAAAAGGGGCCTGAGCCATTCTTAATAATCAATGATGTCATTACTAAGCAGATTTGTTTTATAGGTCGGTTTGACCAAGGAATTCCCTACCCACCTTGGCCCTTTGGAAAATACGGGTAATAATAAACCGGCTTTTGTATATAAAGTTTTATCGTCTCCATCTTTATTAGTGGCCTCGACATTGACATTGTTCGCTTAACTAGCTTTTGTTTTTGCTCTACCATTATATACCTTATACCTTTTGTTTATGAGCGATTACACTAGCAAGTGAATAAAGTTTTTCCATCAGTGTGGTGCCTTCATGCAAATGAGGTGACTAGTTTAATAATATGATATAAGTACAATTAATAATTACTTTCATGTGCTTCCCAAAGCAAATACTATTGTAAACCAATGTTGAACGTATATAAATGCTGTTCGTCATCTTTAATAAGTGAATAAAAGCAAAGAGTTAAATAATGTTAAATAAATTTGTTTTAATGAGCAGTGGTGTCCCAGTGGTATCGGCCCCGACTTACGAATCGGTCGTGGGTTCGAACCCAAGCAGGCACTTTACTTTGTGTAAATAATTTCATCACCACTGCTCTCAAAACGGTGAAGGAAAACATCGTGAGGAAACCGGCATGTCTTAGAACCAAAAATTTGAAGACATGTGACGTCTACCAACCCGCACTGGGCCCACGTAGTGGATTACGGCCCACTCCCTCTCACAGAGAGGAGGCCTGTGTCCCAGCAGTGGGAACATTAATAGGCTGATTATGTATGTATGTACTCGTATAAAGAGTTAATTTGGCTACTTGGTGTGTCATAAAATTTGACTAGCATAACAAATTAAGAGGATTTTCAGTGGCGTCAGCAGCCCGTAAGTCTGACAACCAGTCTTACAAAGGAGTATCGTGTTACCCAGTAGCTGGGCTGTGGAGATCAGCTAGGCAGTCGCTCCATACAAAATACTGGTATTCAGCTGCATCCGGTTAGACAGGGGAAAAGGCTAGGCCATCATCTGTTGAGCCTTTTCCCAACAATTAGCTGACGCGTCTTTGATCACCAAAGCGTCTGTCGGGCGCAAAGATTATGATCTCTCTTTTGATCGTCTAAATACAACATGTGAAAGGATTAATTTCGTTTTATATCATGACGAGTACGTACATAATCATTGAATTTACCGAAATAGCAGTCATTTCCGGTTTTGTATTTAATTGCTCATACGTATAATTTTACTAAGTACGCAGATTACTAAAAAACGAGCATTGTCAATGTTAATTCATATTGATATTTTGACTAATAATAATGTATTTCAATTAAATTTAATAAATTAGTTGTATACCAATTTAATGATGAAGCATGAGATCTACATAATTTTTAAATCAAATCAAATTAAATTACTTTGACTTTGAGTTTTTTTTTACTTCTGACGCAATAATATTAAGCTTTAAAACTGATGTGCGTGGTCACAGATAAAATCCGTTTACTTCAACTTAAAAAAGAAAATAGAAATATTCTCAATACAAATATTTATGATAGTGGTAACTTGAACGCAGCTAAAAATACATTCCATGTTCAATATTGTTCAGCCGTACATAAAGAACAATGATACCATATTGATAAGTCAACGACAACTGCATTATACATGTTGCTGTTCCAACAATGATTACTAAAAAGGTAATCATTCAATACCTACTCATCACGAAAGGAATCTCAATGATATTGCCATATTGATAAACTTACGGTGCGTAAGGTTATTTTAGGTACTTAATTGTTATTTTTTTATAAGAATCATTTTGTTTTTTAGATTCCTTATTACTTATAGATATCCGTATTTTTTCTTACGGACACAAATTATTCACCATGTAATAAGTATTAATATCGGTTGAAAATCGGTGAAAATATAAATGAAATGGAATGAAATGAAAAGAAATTGTTTATTCTGTATAGGATATTGGAATCTTTTTTACACGTCATATCGTCCAGGTACACTAACGTTGTATCACATTCCCGAGGCTGTGAAAATAGAAAAAACGACTTTTCCCAGGTATGAGACCAGATCGATTTTTCACCCCCGTAAACCCCTAAATTGCAGCGGTGCAGGCCAGTGCCAGGGCCAGGAGCAGTGGTGGCCCAGTGGTAAGAGCAGTGGTGGCCAAGTGGTAACGGCCCCGACTTACAAGTTGTAGGTCGTGGTTCCGAACCCAAGCAGGCGCTTTACTTTGTGTAAATAATTTCATCACCACTGCTCTCATAACGGTGAAGGAAAACATCGTGAGGAAACCGGCATGTCTTAGAACCAAAAATTCGAAGACATGTGACATCTACCAACTCGCACTGGGCCCGCGTGCATGGTAGATTACGGCCCACTCCCTCTCACAGAGAAGAGGCCTGTGTCCCAGCAGTGGGAACTTTAATAGGCTGATTATGTATGATGTATGATGTAAATCCCTAAATTGCAACCCTGTAAGAAACCAAAACGTGTTTCACCTCTCAACGAGGCATCCTCAGGATGACGATTGACTGATTGATTTCTTACAGGGTTCTTTATAACTCTTTAAGAACAGTTAAGCGGATTAGGTTACTAAATATACGTCGTCTATTGTACGTTACGTTGTATTTTAATGTTCGTCGAGTTGTTGAGTTCCACGATTACTAACAAATGCTTGCAATTACTGACTGGACCGACCCACTCATATCTGTGTAGTTCTTTCCTCAAAATACCATTTCTCAAATCTTTCACAATAGCTAAAACTATTATATTTATAAGCAGATCAGGCTTCCAGAATCTGAGGTCAGTGATCTGGCTGCATTTGAAATTCCAGTTCGAATAGCCAAAAAAATTTTGAATGGCAACGACCATCAACCAACAGGCAGCTGTTCTTGTTTTCAAGCAAACGCATAAAATACACTCAACTTCCTTTTCAAAATAATATTATTAAATACCAATACTACGCCACACAATAAAATGATGGACGAATAATTTAGCAACTGGTTTGGAAGTGTCTTCTGCGAAACAAAATAATAAATGAAGGTTCTGTATAAGAAAACGATAACTGAACACGGTTTTTGAAGCCGTCTCACTTAAAAGAGTTTACCTATGATAAGGTGGTAATTTAGGTACCCTCTGGCTCATCTGACGTTAAGCAATAATACAAGAATGGCGTTTCACAATCGCTTTCAAAGCGTTTCGTATTTCTACAACAACTTTCAACAGGGCTGACTTATGCTTTTTGGTAGCACATGTCAATATAATTACTATATTAATTATTTCCTTTATTTAGTTTTAAACACATCAATTTCATTTTTAAATATTAAAATAAAAATTTATAATTTTTATTTTAAAATTTAAAAATATAAAAAATAGTAGAAAAATGTATCGGGAACAGAGTACAAGCTACCGGGCGGTCAGGGCTCCAGAGAGAGGAACCTACTAACAATGCGAGCTGTGTCCAGGAGTACCGCTTTCTGAATCAAACCCTTAATTTAGCTGCCCAACGAGAGCCTCCTTAGGTGTTGGTCGAGGCTCTTGGCAATTAAGCCATTGGCTGATACGACTATCAGCACAATTTTCGCTGAGTTCACATCCCAAATGTCGACAACCTCGCGAGCCAAGTCAAGATACTTGATTTGTTTATCTTTCTCGGCTTCACGAGGTTCCCGTCATGCGGGACCGTTATGTCAATAATCATTGCACGCCGCTCTTCTCGATCCACCACCACTATATCAGGCTTATTGGCTACAATAGTCCTGTCAGTGATGATGGATCGATCCCAGTATAATGTGATATTTCCATTTTCGAGAACTGGGTCGGGCACATATTAAATTGTAGTACGGCACTTCCGATTCCACAAGGTTGTATTTCAGAGCAAGTTGCTGATGGATAATCCTGGCTACAAGGTTGTGTCTATGCAAGTACTCTTCGTTAGCTAGACGAGAACACCCGGAGATAATGTGTCGGATTGATTAATTCTCCCAGACGGCGGTATGCCCGATAGATGTCAACCGTCTCGTCGTTCACAATGAATCTCCGGTAATTGTTCGTCATCATAACTTCGTCCATAATTGCACAGACAAAACCTTCGGTTTCTCCAAAGAGGTCACCAAAACACAGCCAGGCTACGGACACTTGTAAATCTACATCGGGTCCATGTATGGCTCGGAAGTAGCGTCCGTGTAGCTCCTTACTCTGCCATACCTCCCTGCGCTAGTTAGTGTCAAGCACTACAGGCTTGCGCCAGTTTTCTTTAGACGACGAGAGCGGGGTGAGACCCTTGTCCACCGCGACCACATCTCGATGCATCCCCACGTCGGCTTCTAGGAAGTACAAGTCCCTAGGACTGCATATCTCGCGATTGTGGAGGGTCTTAACGTTTAAAAAGCCTCGACTTCCACACTTTCGCGGGATATACGAGTATATATATAAATGATTATTAATGTTATTATTGACTTTTCATCATTACTATGGCCAATAGAATGGCACTTTGTCTTGGTTTTCAGGGAGTTTTTCCTGAGTTGTGAATAGTGAATGCCTGAAGCCTTCGGGCATATTATATAGTTATTGTTTAGTCAGAAACTTAAGGTCAAAACCAACAATGTACTTGCAAAGATTGTTATTATATGCGCATAATTAACCTGCACTGCAACTCGAATACAATTGTGAAAATGCCTCTGACTACCTATATAAAATTTTAATATTTGTGCAAATCAATTAAGCGTCAACAGAACTACGGTACCCTAATAGCTTGAGCTCTTACGTAAACTAGTTACGCGCCGTGTGTTTGCCCGCACGCATCTCACGGCCTGCATCCATAGTGACCACGCTTTTGTTACCAGGACTTTGGTAAACATAGGACATAGCTACACTTAGTGGAATGCAAACAATGAGGTAACTAGCTGAGTGCTGCGTTGTGTAAAACTATAAATATGTCCAATTACTGTGATGATAGAAAACAGATAATGAAAGACGGTGATATATTAAGGCTGTTGCTAGTGGTCCGGTAAACGGACGACTAATTTATTTTTTTATTCATCCGTTTAGCGGACGACTAGACACTCCGTTAATTAATAAGGTAGCTGATAAACTTGAGACAAGCATATAAAAAATATAAAATTTGTCAGGTAAAACCCATAAATTACATGCAATAAACAATACATTAGGTTTGATTAGATTAAAATAAAATGTCAATGCAATTAAAACATGCATATGCAACAGACATCTAATGTGGAACAATTTTGAATGTATTTAGGATTTAAAATATTCATCCACTTTTTGACACCTCCATCTAATCAAATCTTGTTTTATAGCATTCGCCTAGGCTTCTATAGTCTGAATTGCTCAGTAGTAAAAAAACTTCGGAACTAAGTAGACACATAATGTCTATAAGGGACGATTTTACGGATTGCCAGACCAATGTCCGGCTCGATGGGAAGGTGGCTCTTGTCACCGGTGCGACATCCGGAACTGGTCTAGAAATAGCCAAAAATTTAGCCAGAAGAGGCGCCAAAATCATCATTGCAAGCCGAAGCCCGACCAAACTGGCTGACGCGAAGAAGACCATCATTGAGGCTTCTGGAAACCGAAAAGTTCTCGCCAGACAGATGGATTTTGAGTCCCTATCCTCAGTCAGAAGCTTTGCCGATACAACACTAAGAACAGAACCAAGACTGGACATCTTGATCAACAATATCGGAGCCATTGGATTAGACGACAAACTGACCCAGGATAATCTACAGTTGATGATGCAGGTTAACTACTTCGGGTCGTTTCTCCTCACATTTCTCTTGTTCCCGATACTAAGAGCCTCAGCTCCGAGCAGGGTCGTCAACGTTTCGTCATTAGGTTTGATCTTAGGGACGGTAGACCTGGACCACTGGAACGATGTTGGTACATACTCCAATTTCGGATACTACTGCAACTCGAAATTAGCAAAGGTACTCTCCACTGTGGAAATGGAGAAGAGGATCAGAGGAAGTGGTGTCAGTGTATACAGCATGGATCCTGGACTAGGAAAGTCGGAATTCTTCAGGAACTTCGACAATGCGTTCATTAAGAATGTGTTCAATGCTGCTTTGTTGAAGTTTGGCAGACCTCTACCCAGAGTAGCGACTATGGCAGTGTTTTTAGCGGTGGACCCGAAGTTTGAAAGTGAAAGTGGTAAACATTTTAGGGACTGTCATGAGTTTTACAGTTCTTGGTTCGCGAATGATACAGTGTTGACTAGAAATGTCTGGGAGGAGACGAAACGACTTGTGAAAATAACAAATGAAGAAGATTGGGAAGCTCTTTATTGAAGAAAGGTGTTGTTACTTATATTATTTCCAATGACATTTGCGTTTGTAATTTTATTCTCTTTTTATTTTATAGTCATATATCCCCAAGAACAAGGAGTTTCACCATTTTATTTAGTTAATTTATATGTTAGAGCCATTAATTTAAAACAGAATAAAACCTACCATAATGTTTTTAATATAGCCTTGTTAAATGTTCAATTGAGGAATGTCAGCAGGCTCTTCCAAGGTCGTCACTGTCGCAATTACTACGAAATACGGTGTGTAATAACCTAATAACCTTCTGATGTTAAATTGAAAAAGACAATGTGTATCTAACGCACTTACAAGTAAGCGAGTTACAGCTACAGTGATTATTAGATGGACGTCAACAACAGGTTTCGTGGATGGGTGACCATGCAATAAGAGACCCCTCGGTAAGCACATTAAACCGTTGGTCTCGGCTGTCATTTGTAGATCTTTGACAGTTGTTAAGGGTAGCCAAAGGCCGAAAGTCTGACAACTAGTCTTACTATGGCGTAACGTATTACCCAATACCTGTGTTGTCGAGGTCAGATAAGCAGTCGCTATATGTAAAATACTGCTATTCAGCTGCATCCGGTTAGACTGGAGGCCGACCCCAACACATTTCGGAAAACGCTACGCAGATATTTATGATGGCGTCAAAGACAAGGTAAAGGTAATATTATGTTCAAGACACATCTGCCGCTAAAAGCGGCATTCTAATATTTAAAATTTACATTAATATATAATACGCAACACGCAATGCCAATCTAATTCCTAGTTTGCATATAAATTTTCTAGATCAAGATCATCAAGAGCTGTTCGATGATTTGTTTAGTTCTTTAAATCGTTTTATGTGATTCACAAAATGCACTAGGTACCATGATCAGCCTATAATGTTCCCACTGCTGCGACACAAGCCTCCTCTCAGTGAGAGGGAGTGAGCCGTAGTCCACCACGCGGGCCCAGTGCGGGTTGGTAGATGCACTTGTCTTCGAGTTTTTGGTTCTAGGACATGCCGGTTTCCTCACAATGTTTTCCATCACCGTTTGTCCTGTGCCTGTCTAGGTTTGAGCCGCGTTGGCTCAAACCCGTACTGTACGTAAGTAAGTGTATAGTGTATATCGTAAGTCGCGGACGTTGCCACTACGCCATTACTTCTCGATAGTGATACGCACTAGGTACATTAGTTATAAATTTTACTTTAATTACTTTTTTTTTTACTTTAACACGTCAAAGATAACTTATGTTTTAAAACTAGGTGAGATTGGTGTTTCTTAGAAGGAAGACCGAAACAAACTCAGAGGTCACAGTCTCTTTTAAAGTTTAGATATAACCATAGGCCTTATGAGGACTACGCAGATTAATGTCTGACATGATCTTGTGAGGAAATAATCATACAGATGTGATTGGACCTGTCCAGTCAGTGCACGCATTTTTTAGTAATCGTTTAGCCCAACTCAGAACTTAATGGGCTCAATTTTGGAGTGTATTTTTTTTTTTTTTCAACTACCCTTGAGACAACTTCAGCCGTTTCGACTATTAATCAAGACAAGTACTTTTGCTTATTGTGTCCGGAAGGCCATTTTGTCTTTGCAATAAAATAACTTCTAAAATAGCTTCTCTCGGGTGCGATGATATAGATGATGTGTCTTTTGATCATCTAAATACAGCAGTGGTGAAAGGAATAATTTCGTTTTCTAACATGACGAGTACGTACACAATCATTGAATTTACCGAAATAGCAGTCTTTCCCGGTTTTGCACTAAATTATACAAACGTATATATTACGCGGATTACTAAAATAATTCGTATTTTAGTAATCTGCTCTCAATGTTAATTCCTATTGATATTTTGACGTATATAATGTATTCCAATTAATTTTACTATGATATAATTTGTATTCCTGTCAATGTCAAAACATATAGAGATCTAAATATTTTCAAACATCATTCGTATCTCCACTATTCCATTGCCTACTTACTCTAGGATGCATATAGAGTACATCTCGCAAATCGGTCATCGTCGGTAAATAAGGGCCCCCCGTACCCTAATTACGTAATACACAATCAATTCGTTTTGAAACAGATTACTAATCCATTGCTTGATAAGTTCGAAATTTAATTCTGCTCTGCAACGTAATTATCGCATTGAATGTTGTTGAACTGTCAAAATGAAACAAATGATCGCTATCGCATTGCTTCTGCAAGATAGGTAATAGCCCTGCGGGTCTACTCCTTGATATGCAATGGCCTCTGTAGCCCAAATGAAGCATGAGACTCCAGAGGCTAGTGCAAATCTTGGGGTTCATTAGAATTATCGAGTCTGGTTAAACCACTCGGGGGTCGGTGCATTTTTTTTTTAAATTTATTAATGAACAATAAACAACTACAACATATATAATAGGTACATAAGGTTAACAAAACTAAGTAGCAATGTTGCAGTCCACTGCATTATCCGCAGATAACATTATCAGTGGTTGCCACTACACGAGCATTACCAAAAATTAACAAATAATTTGAATTATACAATATAAGTAACTATAAAGCTGGCTATAGTTACAAAACCAAATCAGATCAGAACAATTTCACTTACTGAAATTATGCAATAAATGAATAATAATAATAAGATTACAATTAAGATATTTTTTTATAATATTACATTTAAATAAATTTTTTGAGCATGCAAATATATCAATATCAATGAAATTTTAATCATAGGATTCATTCATTCAAAATATTTATACAGGGGGTGACATAAACGCAGCAAAAAAAAAAATTGCATGATCAAAGTTCAGCATACAAAAGAACAATAACACCAACAACGAACCATTTTGATAGGACAACGATAATTGCATTTATTGTACATGTTGCCGTTCTATCAATGATTGCGAAAAAGGGCAGATTTAAATATTTATAACATACCTTCTCATGCCGAACGGAATTTCAATGATTTTGCCGGAAATTGGACAATAACTACTTACATACAGTGAGTAAGGTCAATTTAGGTACTCAATTTGTTTATTTTTAACCGACTTCCAAAAAGGAGGAGGTTCTATGTTCGACTTTATGTTTTTTTTTTTAATGTGTTTTTGTTGAATTATTGTACACTCCATATCTGGCAACATTTTTATTATCAAAAATGATGTTACATATTTTTAAGTACTGGTAACTTTTGTACCTTCTTCTGTCGTCGCTTCTAACCTAAGCATTGCCTCGTCTCAATTTTTCTTGTGAGTTATTTCAATATAATAATAAAAGGATATTCAGCCCAAGTGTCGTTTTAACTTTCATCCACTGGACCGCATACTCTCAAACAGGTTATGAGCACAGCGTTAAGAATTGAGATTGACTCGGTTTTTCTTTTTTGTTCTAACGACACGATACAAGAAAAATGGCGGGCGAGAATGGCCATGTGCCTCAGGCCATTCAATCCGCTAATACTTTTGAAAAGTTGGACGGAGTTAGCAATTATAACACTTGGAAGTTCCAAATGAAAATGTCACTCGTATTGGAAGGCTTATGGAAATGCGTGGAGGGCACCGATACCGATTCTACTAAAGATCAACGTGCTTTGGCCCGTATTTGTCTTGCTATAAAATCATGTTGCATCCAGCATGTAAGATTGGCTAAAACATCCAAGGAAGCGTGGGACGCCTTAAAATCTGTCTTCGAAGATAAAGGTCTGTACCGGCGTGTTCTTTTGTTACGTCAATTACATCGTGCTAACTACACTGATTACAACTCGATGAACGAGTACATAGAAGGAATAATGACCTTAGTGCAACAACTGGCGGACATTGGGCGCGTGATTGAAGACAAGGAAGTCGCTGAGATTCTATTAAGTGGACTACCACAGGAGTATGACGTCCTTGTATCCGGTCTGGAATCTTTGTCAACTTTAGAAGCACTAACTAGTGAGATGGTTCGGGGAAGGCTTTTGCAGGAACATTTTCGCCGCGTTAATAATGGAAACAACGAAACCAAAAATGATATGGCTTTTGTAAGTACGAAACGTAACATAGTGTGCAGTTACTGCAAGAAAACAGGCCATGTCAAAGCAAAATGCTTCAAATTGAAACGTGAGAAAGCTGCCTCTAAATCGCAACAAAAAACAGAGACAAGTACTCTGTTTGTGTCAGCCTCTGCTTTTGCTACATGTCTCAGCTCACATTGTTGGATCGTGGATAGTGGGTGTACATCACATATGTGCAAGGATAAAGAACTGTTTTTAAGTTTGGACACTGACTTTACAACTTTGGTTACTGTAGCTAATAATGACAAACTTAAATGTTTGGGTATAGGTAAAGTAAAACTTAGACTTAAGAATGATATCAAAACTATTGAGAATGTGATGTATGTACCTGGTCTGTCCGCCAACTTACTATCAGTGAGTTGTTTAACTCAAAATAATCGCAAAGTCGTGTTTGATAACTCAAAATGTTATATTTATGATGTAGCAGGCAATTTGATATTAAGTGCAAATTTTATCAATGGAATTTATTGGTTAGAGGGTGTTCCTAATGTCTTATGTTCCCAGGTCTCTTCCAATGTTCTGCAGACGAACAAGGAGCAATGTTCTCATGTTCATGGTAGCCAAATGGAATTATGGCACAAGCGACTCGGTCACTTAAGCTTACAAGGTATGTGTGCATTGCGTGATGGTCTTGCTGTAGGAATTGATTTCCAGTGTGACTATGGTCATTTGCAAGACTGTATCCCGTGCATTGAGGGGAAGCAAACAGTGAAGATTTTCCCCAAAGGCCAAGCTAAGCGTGCAGAGCAACTGTTGGAGTTGATACACTCTGATGTTTGTGGACCGATGTCACAGAGCAGCTGGGGAGGAGCACGTTATTTGGTGACATTCACCGATGATTTTTCAAGGAAGACTTTTGGCTATTTGTTGACACAGAAGAATGAGGTAATGAAATGTTTTATTAATTTTAAAAATTTAGTGGAGAAACAAACTGGTTTTATGATAAAATGTTTGAGGTCCGACAATGGGACAGAGTATGTTAATAAAAATTTTCAACATTATTTATCTCAACATGGTATTATACATCAAACCACTATACCCTATAGTCCGCAGCAGAATGGTGTTTCTGAGCGGCTTAATAGAACCCTAATTGAAAAAGCCAGGTGTATGCTAGCTGAAGCTGGCCTAGACAAGCGCTATTGGGGTGAGGCTGTAATGACGGCAATATATCTTAAAAATAGGTCCCCTACTGCTGCTTTGTCTGGCACAGTTCCTGAACAAGTATGGACAGGGTCCAAAGTTGACTTGAGTCACTTAAGGGTGTTTGGCTGTAAGGTTTTTTCTACCTGACTGTCATAGACAGAAATTGGATTCTAAATCAAAACAATATATTTTTGTTGGATATTGTCAGGATTCTAAGGGGTATAGGTTAGTTGATCCACTATTTCCTAGAAAGATAGTAAAATCTAGAAATGTGCATTTTATTGAAATGAATAGTAATAATATTTCTAAAATGAATGATACTAATATTTTAAATTTTAATAATGATAATAACATTTCTAAAATAAATATAAATAATAATGGTTTTTTAAAACTTTGCAATGACAATAATGTTTTATCTAATATGAACACTGACATTTTAAATTATAATAGTTTTAATAATAATATGTCAGAGAATAATTTTATAAATGTAACTGATAATATTTCTGTTACTTTAGATGATGCAGCCACTGTTGAGCCCTCTACTGGTTTTGAGGCACCCAGTCAGATTGAGGCATCCTGTGAGAAACCTGCATCAGAAAATGAACAAATGGTAAGTTCTGAGGAAACCTTGGGACAGGGGAACCCATGTCTGTCACCTCAAAGTCCTAACTTTGAGTACCAGTCATGCAGTGACATTGATAACAGCGAGTCTCCAGAGGAGCTAACAGCCCCACAGCGCTTGGTGAGGAGCACCAGAGGTATTCCACCTAAACGCTTTGGAGATTATGAGGTAGATTTTTCCTTATTATGTCAATCTTATGTCCTAAATGAACCTCAGTCCTATGAGGATGCAGTAGCTAGTCCACAGAAAGATGAATGGGTTGAAGCCATGAAATGTGAGTATAACTCACTGATAGAAAATGGTGTATGGACGTTAGTTGATAGGCCTTTAAGTAAAAATGTTATAAAAACTAAGTGGGTATTTAAGGTGAAACAGGATACATCAGGTAATTTTGATAAATACAAGGCACGTTTAGTTGCACGAGGATTTACCCAAAGGCCTGGTGTTGATTATAACCAAACTTTTTCCCCAGTTGTCAGGCATTCGACTATGCGTATTTTATTTCATCTTGCTAATGAGTTGGACATGGACATAGACCACATAGATGTTACGACTGCATTTCTAAATGGTAAATTAAATGAGGAAATCTATATGGAACAGCCACATGGTTTTAAACAAAATAATAATAAAGTTTGTTTGTTACAGAAAAGTATCTATGGCCTTAAGCAGGCCAGTAGAGTCTGGAATGAAACTGTTCATAATTTGTTGACTAAACATGGCTATATACAGGCCAAATGTGAGCCATGTGTTTATATTAAGAGAAATAATGACAAAAATTTGACAATTTTAGCTCTTTATGTTGATGATTTTTTTATTTTTAGTAATTGCTGTAAAGATAAAGCCCATATCATTGACATTTTAAACAATAACTTTAATATTAAGAATTTAGGGCCTATAAAGAATTGTTTGGGCATGAGTGTACACAGAGTTAGAATTAAAGGTATAATATTGTTGAGACAATCTGAGTACATCAAGAAATTGTTATCTACATTTGGAATGTTAGATGCTAATAGTGTTTCTACACCAATGCAAATTAATGAGAAGTTTGATAATTGTGATAATAATAACTCTGAATGTGATTTGAAATATCGAGAACTTGTTGGTAGTTTAATGTATTTAAATGTATGCACAAGACCTGATATTTCTTATTCTTGTAGTTTATTGAGTCAATTTAACAATAACTTCAATAAAAGTCATTGGCTAGCTGCCAAGAGGGTCCTTCGTTATCTTAAGGGTACAATTGATCATGGTTTGTTATTTTTGAAAAGAAATAAGAAATTTGATCTGGAAGCTTTTGCAGATGCAGATTGGGCGAATGACCCTATTGACCGAAAGTCATTTTCTGGTTTTGTAATTAAATTAGGAGATAATACAATTAACTGGGAAAGTAGAAAACAGCGTTGTGTTGCAATGTCAAGTACAGAGGCTGAATATTTATCCATGAGTAATGCATGTAAAGACATATTGTTTATAAGGAATTTTTTGTTTGAGTTGACTGGTAATTATTTTAAATGTGAATTAAGAAATGATAACCAGAGTGCTATTAAAATGTTAACAACTAAGAGTTGTCATAAACGAACAAAACACATAGACGTGCGATACCATTTCATTAAAGATTTAATAGGTAAACATTATATTAATGTGACTTATCTTCCCACAAGTGTGATGGTAGCGGACGTTTTAACTAAACCTTTATCGGGTACTAAACATAAGGATTTTATGAATCAGTTGAATGTAAAAATTGTGATGTAAAAATTTGAAGTTTAGTGTAATTTATCCCAATAATGTATAAGGTGAAAGAGCAATATGTTTATGTAGTGTAAGGGGAAGTGTTGAATTATTGTACACTCCATATCTGGCAACATTTTTATTATCAAAAATGATGTTACATATTTTTAAGTACTGGTAACTTTTGTACCTTCTTCTGTCGTCGCTTCTAACCTAAGCATTGCCTCGTCTCAATTTTTCTTGTGAGTTATTTCAATATAATAATAAAAGGATATTCAGCCCAAGTGTCGTTTTAACTTTCATCCACTGGACCGCATACTCTCAAACAGTTTTCATTGATTTCTCCGTCAATTGATTTGCATAGTAAAATTCAAAATTCAAAAGTCATTTATTCAAACTAGGTTGAGAATCAGCACTTTTCGAACGTCAAAATTACATAAGACAGTCCTAGATATGTAGTGGTATTCGAATATGTGTGGGTAATGTGCTGTCGCACCGCTGATGGTCGACCTATCGTACTGTCGCTCTAGCATTTGTCGCGCATTTGTTTGTCGCAACTTTGATACGGAGTCGTGGGGTAGGTACCAACCACAAATAAATAGTGAAAAATAAAACTTATTACAAAAAAAAAAAACAACCGACTTCCAAAAAAAAACACTACAAAGTGAAAAATAACTTTAATTTCGAAAGTCGGTGTCTTTGGTTTTGAATTTTGGTTTTATGCCACCGACTTCCGAAATTAAAGTTATTTTTCACTTTGTAGTGTTTTTTTTTCTGGAAGGCGGTTGCTTTATTTGTAAAATGTTTTTATGTATCTATGCGATTTCTTATATTTAGATTTCTTTTTACTGACCCCGAACTTTTACTTACGGATACTAATTCATCACCATGGCATGTACCTATTATTTAGTATTATATCTTTTTCACCGTCTTTCCACATTCGGTCGCTTTCATCTTTTATCACAATCATCTTTTTTACTTGCTTGGTCTTTGAAAAAGTTTGTTCACTAATATCATCACCGTGAATACTTAGGTGAAAAGTAAAGTGAGCTGTAAAGGTCACTGCAAACAGCGGGCGTGGCGTGGCGGGACGGGACGGCGACGCGACGTGACGCTGAGCAGCTGTAATGTACTAGATATTACGGACTACTCCACACACACCCGCCCCGCTCGGCGCGACGGTAACCGTCACGCCACGCCACCGCCGCGCCGGGAGTGAATACAAGTCAGAAGCGGCGGGGCGGGACGTGACGGTTACATTCAGAATTGAGAGATTGTATTTAAGCTGAAAACTTTAACTTATAACTGTAACTAATAAATTATAAGTTACTTTAACTAACTTATAACTGTTTGCTTTATTTATATTCTTTCTCTCTCAATTCGCGGCGGGACGGGACGTGATCGCACCCGCAGTGTGACCGCTCCCGTCACGCCAGCGCCCCGTCGCCGCCACGCCACGGCGCGCCCCGCCCCGCCACGCCCACTGTGTGCAGTACCTTTAATATTTTTAATCCCCTAGTGTCAGGTGGAAGACCAGCTCACATCAAGGTGATGATGAACTTTGTAAGGAGATATTTTGAAAGGCTGGTATTAAGGTAACCCCTGGCTCATCTGATGTGAAGAGGCCGTTTCGACGGTGATTTTTGCGTTAAATGGGCAACTTCGGCGTTCTTATTCTGAGAAACTGAAAGACTTCCACAACAATGACTTATTTAATGGTGGAGAATAGTAAAGTTATTAGTATAATTTATAGCGGCCTTGCTTCTCGCAATTTTTTCTTATCTATTTATATAAAGCCAAAATTCTGAAGCAAGTTATTCATAAAATGCGCGGCGGCACATTTTTCGAGGTCGTGGATTGAACTATTTGAACTACTGATTTTTTTTTGCTTTTCTCTATTCAGCACCACAATTTTTTTTTTTGTACTATTGGACGTAGAAAATGAAATGAAATGAAATAAAAAAATAAAAAAACTCCTTACTACATTAATACGTCTATGTAGGGCACTGACGCGGTCCGAGGGAACATGTTGGCCCGTAGATTCTCTCGTTGTACGGACCAAGTCGAAATCACCCTCAAAATCAAGGCGTTTTGTCAAGGTCTGCATCGGGGGGTCTATGGGTCAGCTACACCAAAAGATCGCTAGATGTCTTACGCATCCAATACAACAATGTTTTTAGGATGCGGTTGAAACTGCCCCGTTTCTGTAGCGCATCGGAGATGTTTGCTCAGAACCGAACTGACGGCTTTCATGCAGTGATTCGCAAAAAAGTCGCATCACTGATGCACTTTTTGTTAGCACATGTCAATCCAATATGACTATCCATGTCTACATATCTCGGGACCCTGGGGTCCCGGACCTTTGGAAGGCGTATGAGGGGCCAAAGCCAACTCGCAGAGGCCCGTTAGACGTGTTTAATTAAATGAGGCACCAACCGGCGATTATCCCTGTATGCACTATGCAAGTGCACCCAAGGACAACCCCCGGTTGGTGTAGGACTATTGCAGTAAATGGAAACAAATTTAATGGACTATGGGTTTGGGTGGCTAAAGTTGACTGGTGACCTGGAACTATGGAAGGACTATGGCCCCTGCCTGATCAATGTTTTATATATGTAGGATTTTATAATGTTAAATAAGTTTCTAAACGGAATGATTGTGATGAATTTATGAACGAAGGATTGAGTGAAAGGAGAGAGTGAGGGAATGAAGGGGGAATGAGATAGGAAGGGGGAATAGAAAAATGGTGGACACTGAATTGTACGGAAAAAATACTGAGAAAGTTAAATAAAAGAAGAAGCATTTTTACTGAAGTAACGGATTTTATTTTGAACCCTTTTCCTACAAAATCTCGTCCGGGATAAAGGGTTCAAGTGATAACGAAGCTTTCGTACGTTTTGTCAAAAAGGAGTCACCGCGTGGGCGCATGCACCGGTATACGTGCGTAACCTCAAACGGCCAACACCAATAAAATTACGATTATCATTCCAAAAACGAAGGTGAAAAACGATGTCTGACGATGGTAAGAAGAACGATGATGGCCTATTTAGGGCAATCGACTGTATTCCCAAGTTCACAGGAGATGATATGACGTATTCCTCCACGAAGTGGACTCAAGATTTAGACGACAACGCGGAGATATTCGGATGGAGTCCGCAACAAAAGCTAATAATCGCCCGACGTAGCTTAGCTGGCACGGCGGAACTATGGCTGAAAACTGAAAAGGCGTTCAAAACTTACGATGATCTCAAGGCGGCGTTGCTCAAAGAATTTCCTGAGACGGTAAATAGCAAACAAATGCACGAGATATTGAGCACGCGGAAGAAGCAAGGAAACGAGACATTTTACCAATACATGCTCGTCATGAAGGAGCTGGGTAAGCGCGCGAGGTTCCCAGACTACGTAGCGATTCAGTACATAATAGATGGAATAACGGATTATGAGTCAAATAAGTTGCTATTCTACGGGGTCACATCATATCCAGTGTTAAAGGAAAAACTCATTCTGTACGAAACCTTTAAACAGAAAACAAAAAAAGCTGAATCCTCCAGGCAGCGTGATAAACCGGCGAAAGCGAAGCCACAAGGGGAGCCCGAAGTTAAATCGGCAATAATTCATCGCTGTTACAAGTGTGGTGATAAAGGGCATGTGGCAAGTTCCTGTTCTAAAGGTGTTAAATGCTTTAGATGTAATGAGTTTGGGCATATTGGTCCGGAATGCAAGGCGACGGGCACGTCGAACGACAAGGAATCTAAAAAAACATCAAGCAATAATGGCGGCGCAACAAAGTCGGATCGGCGGTCGATGTTTGTTCAATATCAAACGTCAGGGAGCGCTGCGAACGCGGATAATGACGACGATGTTCCGGAAGTGCTAATGAGTGAGCCAATATCAAACGTCGGTACGGTCGTTCAGTTCGGATCGCAGTTCATTCACTCCGAAAGTGACAGTGACATCGGTCATCAACGTCAAAGCATCCTGAATGTAAACAAAGGAGATCCGATAATAAACAAAAGTGTAAAAAGTGTGAAAATACGTGACTATACGGTGAATTGTTTGATTGACACTGGTAGCGATTTAAATTTAATTACCTTTGAGTTGTTTACGAAGTTAGACAGTGTATACAAACCCGAGAAGATGGTACTGACTGGCTTGGGATCTTGTAAGGTGCTTTCTATTGGTAAGTTCGATACAGATTTAGTTATAGATAGTCACAATTACAATATTAGTTTCTATATAGTACCTGCTAACGTGATACCATACGAGATAATTTTAGGTCAGCCGTTTTTGGTAAACACTATAACAGTTATCAACAAGGGTTCAGTTGAGATAAGGCCTCAATTCTATGATAGTTCATATCAGAATGTTATTTGCATGTTTTCTAATTATGATGATCAGAACTCAACGGTGCAAGAAATAATAGATAACTACAAACCACTTAAGACTAAAGATGCACCCATCAAATTAAAAATTGTATTGAAGGATGATATACCAGTTACGCAACGACCCAGAAGATTAGCCTTATCAGAGGAAGAAGTAGTTAAACATCAAATTGATGAGTGGTTATCAAAGGGTATTATTCGTCCAAGTTATTCCGAGTATGCAAGTCCTCTGGTTTTAGTTAAAAAAAAAGATGGGAATACCCGAGTGTGTGTGGATTATAGGAAGATTAATCAAAAAATGGTAAAAGATGAATATCCACTACCCGTGATTGAGGATCATATAGACAAACTGAGTAAGGTGAAAATGTTCAGTACTCTTGATCTCAAAAATGGTTTTTTTCACTTGCCGGTAGAAGAAGACTCGGTAAAGTACACAGCATTTGTGACAAGTAACCCTGAAGGCCAATATGAATTTTTAAGAGCACCCTTTGGTCTTTCCATCTGTCCGAAATACTTTACACGGTACATTAACATTATATTCGCAGATTTAATTAGAAATGGAGTTGTTTTGATATTCATCGACGATTTAATAATCTTATCAGATGATGAAGAAGATGGAATTGTAAAACTTAAAAATGTGTTAAAAATGGCAGCAGAATATGGACTTGAAATAAATTGGAAAAAGTCACAGATACTTCAAAGATCTGTTGAGTACTTGGGGTATATTATTTCTAATGGAACAGTGAAACCTTCCACAGAAAAAACGAAGGCAGTTATGACATTTCCAACACCTAAAAGTTTAAAAGAAGTACACAGTTTTGTAGGGCTGACTTCATACTTCAGAAAGTTCATTCAGAATTATGCATTAATTGCAAAACCGTTGACAGACTTACTCAAGAAAAATGAGTTTTGTTTTGAAGGTGTACACATACAAGCTTTTGAAGAATTAAAATCCAAATTATGTTGTGAGCCGGTTCTCAAGATATTTGATGTACAAATGGTAACCGAATTACACACAGATGCTTCCAAACATGGCTATGCAGCGATTTTGATGCAGAAAGATCCTAAGGATGGTAATTTGCATCCAGTCCACTACATGAGTAGAAAAACCACAGATACACAACAAAAGTGTAGCAGTTACGAACTCGAAGCTTTAGCTGTTATTGAGGGAGTTAAGAAATTCCGAAGATATCTCATGGGAAAACATTTTAAGATAGTGACAGATTGTGAAGCATTACAGAAAACCTTTCACAAGAAAGACGTCCCTGCAAAAGTAGCCAGATGGATACTGTACCTGCAGGATTTTGATTATTCCATAGAGCATAGAACAGGTGATAAGATGCAACATGTAGATGCCCTCAGTAGGAATATATGTTTTGTTAATGTTGAACTACATGCCAGGATAAAGAAAGCACAAGAAGAGGATGATGGATTAAAGATTATGAGAGAAGTTCTTGAAGAAAGTGAATATGAAGATTATTTTTTAGAAAATGGCGTTATTTATAAAGGTGTACAGAAGAAGTTAGTAATACCTGAAATTATGGATTTGGAAATGATTAAGAGAGCTCATGGAATAGGACATTTTGGAATGAAGAAAACTAAGGATATTCTAGAAAAGGATTATTACATCAAAAAATTAGACAGTAAAATTGATAAGGTCATTTCAATGTGTGTACCATGTTTATTGGCCAGCAGGAAATCTGGAAAGAAAGAAGGCTTATTAAATCCAATAGACAAAGGAGAGCTACCTTTAGATACTCTACACTGTGACCACTTAGGACCTTTAGACGCTACAAAAAAAAATGTACAACTACATTCTAGCAGTAATTGACGGGTATACTAAGTTTGTCTGGATCTATCCTGTCAAGACGGTAACATCAAAAGAAACTGTTGAGAAATTGAAGTTGCATCAGAAAGACTATGGCAACCCACGAAGAATAATCACTGACCGAGGAACAGCCTTCACCTCAGGTGAGTTTCGAGAATATTGTCAAGAGGAAGAAATTGAACACATCACTATCACAACTGGAATACCTCGGGGAAATGGCCAAGTTGAAAGGATGAACCGTATTATCATTTCTACTTTAACAAAGATGTGCATAGAAGAGCCTGGTCACTGGTACAAGTATGTCAGTAAGCTGCAAAGAGTCATAAACAGTACATACCAACGATCAATTAACACAACACCAAGTGAATTGTTAACCGGAGTTAAACTAAGAATGAAAGAAGATATGAAAATATTAGAATTTTTAGAAGAAGAAAACAGGATTGAGTTCATGCATAAAAGAGATGAATCAAGACGAGAAGCTAAGGCACAAATATTAAGAATACAGGAAGAGAACCGAAGAACATTCAACAAGAAACGTAAAGAAGGAGAGAAGTACAAGAAAGGTGATCTAGTTGCGATACAAAGAACGCAATTCGGGAATGCCTTGAAATTAAAACCAAAATTCCACGGACCCTATAAAGTCACAAAAGAGCTAGGAAAGGACAGATATGAGGTAGAGAAAGTAGACAGAGGTAAGGAGGGGCCTATAAAAACAACATCAGGTGTGGATTACATGAAGAGGTGGCCTTAGCTCAATTGTACCTTTGTATTGATGTCTAAATGATAACTTTAAAAATTAAAATAAAATTGTATGGTGTGATTGTTTGCAGAGTAGGCATTACATAACAATGCAATGAATAACTAAACTGTTTCTAACTTACTGATGTGTACAACCTTTATTGTTTTGTTTTAAGTCAGACCACAGTAGGCTTAATGCTGTTTTATTTGATGGTATAAGATTTTTTCTGTATGTAGTAAATAGTTTTCTTAATAAGGATTTTGCTGACTGTATGTCTCAAATTGTTCAAGTATCATTAATTTGTAACAGTGCTACTATTTTAGTTTAGTAGAGCACTCTAAATTAAATATAAGAGTTTGTTTGTATAAAAAGAAAATATTGTTTCTAAATAATTTTCATTAGATCTCAGTCTGAGGCCAGACTGATTGGCAGGACGGCCGAGTTGTAGGATTTTATAATGTTAAATAAGTTTCTAAACGGAATGATTGTGATGAATTTATGAACGAAGGATTGAGTGAAAGGAGAGAGTGAGGGAATGAAGGGGGAATGAGATAGGAAGGGGGAATAGAAAAATGGTGGACACTGAATTGTACGGAAAAAATACTGAGAAAGTTAAATAAAAGAAGAAGCATTTTTACTGAAGTAACGGATTTTATTTTGAACCCTTTTCCTACATATATACACGTGACTATCCATCATTATTATGGCAAATAGAATGTCACTTTGTCTTGGCTCTCAGAAAGTTTTTCCTGACTACCAAAAGTGCAGGTATCCAGTAGAAACCTTGTAGATTTTTTCTATAACTAGGCAATGCAATGTCAATAAGTCATCTTGTATATTACACAATTAGGCAATTAAGCAATAACCGTTTAAATGCCTGTTGCCTTGATCTGAAACTGAAGGTCAAAACCAACAACTTACTTGGAAAGATTGTTACCATATGCGCATAATTAGCCTCCATAGAGAACATAAATCAACTCGAAATTATAATTGCGAAAAAGCCTATGAGTATATTAAAATCTAAGAACTGGGTATAATTCTTTAATCAAGACTCAAATACTTTTATTATGGCTTCTCAAAAAATATTTATGGAACCAAAACCTCACAATTCCACAAAATGCTATATTTTTAACAGAACTACGGTACCCTAATAACATGAGCTCTTACGTAAACTAGTTACGCGCCGTGTGTTTGCCCGCACGCATCTCACGGCCTGCTTCGCATCTATTGTGACCGCGCTTTTGTTACCAGGACATTGGGAAACATAGGACATGCTGCACTTAGTGGAATGCAAATAATGAGGTAACTGCTAGGTGCTACGTTGAGTAAAACTATAAATATGTCCAATTACAGTGATGATAGATAACAGATAATGAAAGACGGTGATATATTAATTAATAAGGTAGCTGATTAAGTTATTGTTGAACCAGAAGACTTGAAACAGACTTATAAAAATAGTAAATAAATAAATAATCTGGTAAAACCTATATTACTTGCAATAAAATTCAAATAAAATAATAATTCACAATATATTAGAATAAAGTAAAATAGCAATGCAATTAAAACATGCTAAAGCAACGGCCACCTCACGGTAGAGAAGTCCTGAATGTAGTTGGTATTTAAAATATTCATCCACTTTCGGACACCTCCATCAAATAAAATTTTCTACAGTATAACATTCGTTGACCTCACTTATTAAGACCTTGTTGAAGTTTCCTTCCTAGGCTTATAGAATCTGTATTGCTCAGTAGTTACAAAACTTCGGAACTAAGTAGACACGTAATGGCTGTAAGGGACGATTTTACGGATTGCCAGACCAATGTCCGGCTCGATGGGAAGGTGGCTCTTGTCACCGGCGCGACATCCGGAACCGGTCTTGAAATAGCCAAAAACTTAGCCAGAAGAGGCGCCAAAGTCATCATTGCAAGCCGAAGCCCGTCTAAACTAGCTGACGCGAAGAAAACCATCATTGAGGCTTCTGGAAACCAAAATGTTCTAGCCAGACAGATGGATTTTGAGTCCCTTTCCTCAGTCAGAAGCTTTGCCGATACAACACTAAGAACAGAACCAAGACTGGACATCTTGATCAACAATATCGGAGCCATTGGATTAGACGACAAACTGACCCAAGATAATCTACAGCTGATGATGCAGGTTAACTATTTCGGAACGTTTCTCCTCACATTCCTCCTGTTCCCGGTACTAAGAGCCTCAGCTCCGAGCAGGGTCGTCAACGTTTCATCATTGGGTTTGATCTTAGGGACGGTAGACCTGGACCACTGGAACGATGTTGGTACATACTCCAATTTCGGATACTACTGCAACTCGAAATTAGCAACCGTACTCTCCACAGTGGAAATGGAGAAGAGGATCAGAGGAAGTGGTGTCAGTGTATACAGCATGGATCCTGGACTAGGAAAGTCGGAATTCTTCAGGAACTTCGACAATGCGTTCATTAAGAATGTGTTCAATGCTGCTTTGTTGAAGTTTGGCAGACCACTACCCAGAGTAGCGACTATGGCAGTGTTTTTAGCGGTGGACCCAAAGTTTGAAAGTGAAAGTGGTAAACATTTTAGGGACTGTCATGAGTTTTACAGTTCTTGGTTCGCGAATGATACAGTGTTGACTAGAAATATCTGGGAGGAGACTAAACGACTTGTGAGAATAACAAATGAAGAAGATTGGGAAGCTCTATAATTTTGTTATATTATTTTTAACTAACTTTAACTCTTTCAATTTTTGTTTTTAGATTTTAATTTATATTGTTTATGGCACCTTTTTAGGTCATGAACTATCCGAATATCAAAAAATATTTGACCTAGGTCTTAAAGGGCAGGTGTGAAAATTGATTCGCTGTTGCAAATGTATAGAAAGATGACGTTTGCATTTCTAATTTTAGTCTCTTTTTATTTAATATCCGTGAGCTCGTGGCTAAGTAATAACAAGCCGTATAGGCCGATCCATCAGGTTAAGCTACGCTTTTCGGGGTTGGTCAGTGGATGTGTGACCATATTTACATTCCGATACTCCTCCGTGCCTCGGAATGCACGTTAAGCCGTTGGTCCCGGCTGTCATTCGTGGATTTTTGACAGTCGTTACGAGTCGTCAGAAGCCCGAAAGTCAGACATCAATTTTACCAGGGGGTATCGTTACCCAGTTATTGGGTTGTGGACGCCAGATAGGCAGTCGCTCCATGTTATTCAAATACTGGTATTCAGCTGCATCCGGTTAGACTGGAACCCGACCCCAAGATAGTTGTGAAAAGGCTAGGAAGATTGATTTCTCCAAGAAGGAGTCATTTCACCATTTTATTTAGTTATTTTTATATGTTTGAGCCATTAATTAAAGATAGAATAAAACCTTCCGTAATATTAATGTTGCCTTATTAAATGTTCAATTGAGGAATGTCAGTAGGCTCTGCCAAGGTGGTTACTGTCGCAATTACTACGAAATACGATAAGTAATAACCTTCTGATGTTATAGAAATAGGCAATTATGTATCTAACGCACTTTCGGTTAAGCGAGTTATAGCTATAGTAATTATAAGATGAATGTCAAGAACAGGGGGTCGTGGGGCTCATGGTTAAATAATAACAGCCGCACAGCCGGATCGACCGCAGGTTAAGCTACACTTGCCGAGGTCGTCGCCGGTCCGTGGATGGGTGACCATCCATTATATATTAATGTTTATTTTATATTTTTAATTTAATATTACCTAATGTTAATTGTTAATTTATTTATATTATTATTCTTTGTATTTTGAAATCTTATTGTCTTTCGACCTAATTTGTACACCATTGCAGCCATGGTCAAACATGTTGACTATGTTGAGCCAAAAAATACCTTTTAACACCTTTAATAAGCATCATACCATATTTATTATTATCTATAAATGTTTTTGCAAATAAATGAATCGGAATTATATCCTCGTCCCCTCCGAGCCTCGGGCAGAATATTGGTCCCGGCTGTCACTCGTAGATCCTTGACAGCCGTTACGGGTCGTCAGAAGCCCAAAAGTCTGACAACCAGTCTTACCAAGGTGTATTGTATTACCCAGTTACTGGATTGTGGATGTCAGACAGGCAATCGCTCCATGTAAAATACGGTATTCACCTGCATTCGGTTAGACTGGAAGCCGACCCCAACATAGTTGGGAAAAGGCTAGGCAGATTGTTTTTTTTTGGTTCTAAAAAACGCTTTTACACAACAAAAATATAAAACACGACAAACAACACAAACACAACAACAAAATATGTAAAAACAATATGAGTACAATACAATACAACACAATACAACAAACGTACAACATGTGTGTGTGCGTGTGTAGTACAATATGTTTTTTAAACAAGATGAGTTCTGTGTTTTTTAGAAGAGAAAGACAGTCACAGACTCTTTTAAAGTGCGGACATAACCTTATAAGGCCATATGAGGTCTACGCAGATTAATGTCTAAGATGATCTTGTGAGGTAAGAACCATACAGAGGTGATTGGACCTTTCCAGTCAGAGCACGCATTTGTCAGTAATCGTGTAGCTCAACTCAGAACTAATGAGTTCAATTTTGGTTGGTTTTATTACAAAGAATTTTTGTCAACTACCTTTCAGAAGTAAAATGGTGAAGGTTTCAGAAAAATACGCTCGATAGATTTTGCTTGATTCTCAGTTTTTTATCCGCGCGCAATAAGAAAGTGGTCTAATTTAACAAATCAATCAATTACAAATCTTTAACACTACTCGTTTAGACGTAATCTTCAGTATAAAATCATTAAAAGTCGGTTATCATTGCCTTAACAGGCGATCGGACACAGCCTTAATCATGACTTATCTTTAAGCAACGTTTATAAATAAAACCCTGAGTTTATAATAAATAAATACAAAAGCTGTGCAGTGAGATTGATTACAAAGAATCAAATATCAATGCAGTGCTTGTCAATGTAATGCGCTAATCATTATGTCAGTCACACTCTCCTAGCTTCCGTGTGAATTACGCAAATGTGGCGGTGGTGCAAGTGATAGACGGGCCATAAGGGTCGCGACACACCTGCCGAACGTACGGCGCTGAAGGTTCGGTTGAATACGCTCGTAGTGTTTTTCAAGTTACATCAGCCGAACGCGCTGAAGTAAACGCCGCCGACCGTTCGGCACGTTTGGTTTGTCATGCCAACCGAATACTACGACCGATAATTCCGTCGCTGAAGTGTCGGCGCTGAACGTTCCGCATGTGCCGCTACACTAAGAGCGTGTTAATAGATTTTGAAGATTTATTTTTTCGTTTCTCCACTACGTCCTTACGTCACAAGTAGCTAATAATCGCCTTTTATGGCTCCTTCTTCTTCCTCAGCAGTAGCGCTTGCGATCACTAAACCAACGCTGCAGTCTGGTATATTGATTTAAAATGCAGTCTTCAAAATGTCACCACGCCACATTTACTGTACCGGTTTCATGCTCAAAGGCACCAAGCTAGATAATGATTTGATGATTGCTGTTTACTGTTATAAGCAAACAAAAAAACACTCCAGCTAACCTCTCGCCTTTTAGTAACCTAGTATATAGACATGCAGACACGACAAGATTCCTATATACAAAGTTTCAAGATTTAGTTTTATATTTTCCTGTAACCATCTACTCCGTCACATGTGAACTACGCATCACACTGACGTCACGCAAAAATCCTGCATCGCGCAAGCAGAGTTCGCCGCACGACTAACATCAACAACCCGACATCAATCGTGAGCTACTGGCCGAGGCCGACTATAGCCGTCTTGTTGGAGGATCCTCCCTTTTCTATGGACTTCTGTTCCTCAGACCTCTATAACCAGATAAACCTGACTCGCAGCTGAGAACATTCGCTTGTAACTTGCACCGCTACCCCAGAAGGATTCTGCGGTGAGGAGGAAAGTGTTTTCCCAGTAAGAGTGTCGCGATGCATCACAAATATTTACTACAAACAGTACAAACAGTTTCTATCTTTCTATACACAAACAGTATTATGGCGGCTGTGCGTGCCCTGAGATTGTCAACTGTGGAATTAGCTTCTTTATTGTGCTCGGAAAACTGCTTATTTAAAACTTCACCACACTAACAAAATACTCACCACGCCAACATACTGAACATTTTTTTATTCTTCTATTTTTATTTTATAAATTTGTCTTTTCCAAAATTGTTATTTTTAGATTTAAGTTTTTTTGTAGTTGTATGTTTAATTACTTTAATTTCTCATTTTCATTTGTAGCTTGCAGTATTGATTACGATTTACAAATAATACTCATACTTATTCAACACGTGCTAATAAGTCAACGTGCTAATAAGTCAACCACTTACGACGGGGATCGGGGCTATTACCTATCTTGCAGAAGGAATGCGGAACTGTTCCTCCTAAGCACAGGTTATTTTGTAACCTACTAACTATTGTTCTGTATATATTACCATGCCATGTAATCTAGTCCTAGTCAAACAATAAATCTTTTTAATTTTTTTTTTTTTTTCAACTACTAGTCAGTAAGTCGTACTTCAGAAAGATGCTCAAACACAAATCTCTATTCAACTGAAAGATTGCATAAGTCCTTTATAAAGGATCTGTGATCCTGAAGATCCTTTCTAAAGATACATAAACTTACGCCTAAGCTGCTTCCCATGGGCGTAGGCAGAAACTACAGAACGCCACCTGCTTTATATTCCTTTTCTAAAGCAATGCTTCCTATAAAACCCTTTATTCCAATTTTTTGTGGCGGTGCAGGGGAGCAGTGGCGGCCCAGTGGTAACGGCCCCGACTTACAAGTTGTAGACCGTGGGTTCGAACCCAGGCAGGCACTTTACTTTGTGTAAATAATTTAATCACCACTGCTCTCAAAACGGTGAAAGAAAATTTCGGGAGGAAACCGGCATGTCCTAGAACCAAAAATTCGAAGACCGCGTGGCCCGCGTGGTAGATGTAATCTGTGTTCCCACTGCTGGGGCATACCCCAGCATTATAGGCTGATAATTATTAAGGTAAGAATTGGGAACTCGTTGATCATTAGCAGGCGGTAACAATGCGACTTGAAGCTTTAATAAATTTGTATACGTCATTGATATATAAAAACCCGTAATCTGTAGGTAGCGCCATATTCAGCGTTTTACCAGAAAGTGGCGAAGCCCAAAAGGATACCAAATTGAAGTGCCAATGACTAATTCACTAATCAACTACCTAGCTAAAAGTACAAAAGTGAGTTAACAGCAACTCCAATTATTTGACTGTATAAGTCAATTTATTTGAATTTTTATTTTCATTTATTGTTGACATAGTCTACTCATTACAATGTTTTTAATATACGAGTTGTATTGCTTTATGTGGTAATGTAAACTATTTTTTGTTTAGGTATGTACTAATTGTACTATTATATACCTAGAATCAAGTTTTTCCAACTGAACAGACAGCTGTGCTGCTGGGGAGTTTGTTGCACCACTTCATACCAGCTAAAGCACTAGTGATGAACAGCGGGCGTTTTTGGGAGACAGTCTTATGTAATTTTGACGTTCGAAAAGTACTGATTCTCAGCCTAGTTTGAACAAATAAGTTTTGAATATGAATTTGGATTTGAAATAACAAAGGAAGAGTCATCCGTGAATCAGCCGTTCTTTTATATTTTTAAATCTGCAACATGAGTAAACATCCTCATTGTCAAACTCGTGCATTACTTCAAAATGTCTGCGTTTATATTTGAGACGCGTATCTGCCATTATGGGCAGACTTCAGACCTCTTCAGACTGTTAAGAAATACTTTGTTTGCATACGTGCGTCCTCGGCATGTGACAGCAAGAAGTCTAAGTTATTGAGGAGATATGTTTTGCATATTAAGTAATTTGTCAATTTTTATTTTAGCTCAAAATTCGGTAGCTAGGTCACGTATTGCACTCAGTCTGACCTGTCGTTTTCCTACCTTCCTTTATTTTCAATTAGAAGACCTTGAAGTCGGTGATGTAATTCAAAATTCAAAAGTCATTTATTCAAACTAGGCTGAGAAGCAGCACTCTTCGAACGTCAAAATTACATAAGACAGTCCCCCAAAAACGCCCGCCCTTCACCACTTCCTAGTGCTTTAGCTGGGAAGAAAAAGTGGCTCCAACTCCCTAGCTGCATTGTCTGTTCAGATTGAAAAAACTTGATTCTATACAATAGTATGCCAATTATTAATAATCCATGTTCATAGGTAAATATCTACTATGCTTGTTACTTCATGCTATTTCTTGTCTTCCAGTGTTACGGTTAGACAGTGATACAATAATGGGCGCTGGTGAAGTTAGTTATTTTAACTCTGCCTCTAGGTCGGCGAATCTAGCAGGTCCATCCCTGCAGATGCATCAGCTGGTTCGTGAACCGCGAGATTACATACGAAATTACAAGCGAGTTAGGCAGAGTTGCACCTATAGTACACCCATATTTCGCCAAATATGTCTAAGTCCCACATAACAGGGGCCATTAACCGGGCACAAATTCAGACCACGGGCTGATGCATCTGCTGAATCGATACCAGGAACTCATGCCCAGTAGAAGCGCTTGCTACCACTAGACCAACGGTGCAGTCCGCGAGACTAATCATCTCCAATATTATACACGGCCAAATGCATTTTGTAGCTGTAAGCAAACCTTCACTAGTCTCACTGCTTTACTTTCAACCGCCACTTGAATCCAGTCTCTCGATTTGTAGCTATAATTTCATATAATTACACGACACTTCAGACGCGCAAATGGGGCCTTTTTAACGAATCTGGACCATCACTGAAGAGTGAATGGACTCGCTTGGCAGTCGCAAAAAACTAATGTGTTTCTTAAGAGGGCGTTGACCCGTGTGCTGTATGTGGATTTCTTCACGTATTATTGTTCGTTTGGATCTATTGTTGAGGACAATAGCCCTTCATAAATATTTATTTATTTATTTAATACTTCAAGCTCAGAAATGTACAGGGCGGACTTAATGCCATAAGCATTTTCTACCAGTCAACCTTTGGGTGATGCAGAGACAAACAGTGGCAGGTGATATTACGAAAAATTGAGGAATACAAATAATACCTATAAAATTTTATTCAAATATTAAGATACACATATACCTATTACAACCTATAAATATGATATATAAGCCTAATTAAATACGTATATGAAAATAAGCACAAATAAATATACAGGGTGACTTGTAATTTGACGTATTCCTTTAAGGACGTGATAGTGTTTGAACTTTGGCACCAGTTACCTTAAAATTGTACTGTGGCATTTAGCGTAAAAATTACGGGGCAGACATCTTCATTTCATCAGCTTCGTAGCTGATTAAATGAAGATCTGCCCCGTAATTTTATCATCGGCACAACTAAATATTTTTTTAAATTTTAGTAGCTCGTCAGATACAAACAATGGGAAAACATTAACGTTGTGACGTTACTGCCAGCTTCTTACGAATGTGCTCGCGAACTTTAACTTTAAAGGATAAAAATAAATAAAATGATAAATATCTAAAATATCTGTATTGCATTTTTATTTCCGTCACCCCGGAAGTGGAATTTTGCGTAGGACATGAAAGGCGATGAAGGACACTAAAGATTATTAATAATATTATTTTGCACATTTTAATGTGCGATAACATTATCCAATAAAAGTTAAGACAAAAGTACACAAGGTATTACTACTAAAAATGTTATTTCAATCCCAAATGTTGAAGATTTCGCTACCGAGCACACGCACAACTTCATTTGCACAAGACTTGTTGTGAACGGCCTGTTTATATCTCTATTCTTTTCTACATCGATGCCCTACATCCCATTTTACCTTATCATTCAATTACATCACTCTCTGTCCCAATAGGTCCAACTCCCAACACAGTATGCCCTTTCCCACACTGTAACCACCTGCGGTCGACCACGTCACAAGTAAAAATGAGGCCGTCACAAGTAAAAATGATGACGTCACAAGTAAAGATGATGACGTCACAAATAAAGATTTTCTATTGAATTGTATACTATGTCATAGACACTCATCTTTCTTGTCAGTTTAAACGCCTGTCGGTTTGTTAATGGCAGTTTAACCTAGACAGATTGATTGAGGAAAATGCTGCTTTAAGTGAGTTGTATTGTAAGTTTTTGTTAGCGGTTTCGCTGTTAACTGATACATCCTGTATGGAGTAGGTATATTTAGTTTTGAGCATAATTATGTCAAACTCAAACTCAAAGCATTTTTTTAAATTTTAAACCATTAAGCCGACGTTCGCACGGACGTAAAAATCGCCGCGATTTTATTACTTCCGTGCGCACGTCGCGTCGGCTTACAGGCACTTTATAATAATATGAAGGAGTCGGTCAGTCAGAAATATCAAGCTAGTTGCCCATTCAAAAGCGTAGTTGGTACCTCTTTATAAATTACCTATATTGTTACAAAATATTAGAAAAGTAACAATACAATGTGATATTATTCGGTGAGCACTAACTAAACGTCGATTGTATCTTGTGGCTCTGGAGTGCGAATTTTCCAAGGTTATAAAGGTTACATCATCGGTGGCCATTAATGTATAATTTATAATAATACCTAAGTAAGGACGATTAAAAAAACAAGTAGGTACACGTTAAAAGCGTCGTGAGTACAACAAATAACAACAATTAAAAAACAAAATAATTAAAATAAGCTAAGAGATGAGGATGACCATTCCCAACTGACGGCGCCCGTTCACCAACATGACGTACTTATATATAAATATAGATCAGCACCATTCAGCTCAACCATTTTGAAAGGAGCTAAATTATGCTAGTTACTTATTACCTGTTATAAATGGTATCTAGAAGGTTTTCAGATTTACCTAAAGTTAACAACGACTCATGGCTTCGGCTGGTTACTTCAAATGTAGGGGTATTCCTCGAAGCGCACCAACTTTGAAACGCACCAAATGAAGCGCACCAAAAGTATTCCTCGAAACGCACCAACGAAACATAGAGAAGAGCATGAAGGATTCGTAATAATAATAAACGATATCGATAAATTCAACTGTCCTAATTATTTATAAACTGCCATCATGCGGTTTCCAAAAACTTACGTAGGTAGGTCCACCTAATATCAGCACCCTGATTACGTAATGCATTTTCAATTTTAAATTGAAACCAATTGAAAAAGATTGCCAGTCCATTGCTTCATAAGTTCGCCAAAAATAATTGAGCAGATTTTTTTTGTCGAACTTATGAAGCAATGGACTGGCAATCTTTTTCAATTGGTTTCAATTTAAAATTGATCGTGCATTGCGTAATAGGGGGGCTGGTCGAATCTTCCTCTTGACGTAGGTAGGTAATCCTAACTAATATTATAAATGCAAAAGTGAGTTTGTTTCGTTGTTACGCTTTCAGCAGCGGCTGAAGGGATTTGGATTGGCACATGGATAGACCATGATCTGGATTAGGACATAGGATATTTTTTATCCCGATATTCCCACGGAATCTAAACTTACGCGGGGGAAACCGCGGGGCGCAGCTAGTCCCTTTTAAACGTACTCATGACTAAATTTTAAGGTTAGTCTGCAAACTATTCAAATTCAAATTCAAAATATTTAATTTCATATTAACCTACATGGGCACTTATGAAACGTCAGAAGCTACGCACGGTTCCAATTGGTCGTTTCCTATAGAGAAGAGCCGGCAAGAAACTACATGGTTACTCTTTTAAAAATAATTGGCTTTTACAAAAAGAACAGTATTATTAGGTATGCGAGGACAGTGTAGGTCTTTCAACAAGTACAAAATAGAAGATGGTCAACAAGTCTACAGTCCACTAAGCCTACAGCGTTCTCACATTCACAAAATAGAAAATAATCTATATAAAAGATAAATAAATTAATAAAAATAAAAACCTTTTTTAAACGAAATGACATGATTGCTATTACAACTGTAACAAATCTGAATAATTAACATGTCCACAAAAGCCACTAATAAAGAGTTGAAATTAAATAGTAGGTATATAATGTCAAATAATAATGTTGATTATGTCAAGGAAGAATGTAAATAAAACAAAAATATAAGAACATGGTAATTTGGGGACTCTTACTATCGTTTTGATAGTCCCTTAGTCAACTTACTTACACTCTACGCATCATCATTCTAATGACTCCATTACTTTTCTCCCTAAAGAAAATGAAGAAACTTAGTACGTACTATCTGGCTAGAATATTCAATTCAGTCACATGCATCGTTTGTACGTGCCAGTACTCAGGACAGTGAGACGAGACAGTGACATAATATGTAAAGAGAGTACGATCATTACCTACTGCTACTGTTGCACACACATTCTAAATGACTAGCTCCTGCACGACTCATTTCAGATGCACTAGTGATGCTGTTTATGGTGGCACTTCACATCGCTATTCGGTATTCGCGTATTTTATTCGGCCATATATTGTAGAAGTCCAAATTACTCGAACACACCTTCCACACATCGGCATGAACAGCGAATAAGCCGAACATTCGTGAATATTTTTATATTTTTCCTAACCTGAACGCAAAGATAGATGGACGTGTTGACGGCAGCAGCGACTTATTATTTGCTCTGTGTTAATTACCAATACATAATATGCGTACATAAAACATGCACTCTACTGAGCAAGCCATGTGTGGACGGTAAACGAACTCATTCGGTAAATTCGCAATCCTTTGATATGTGACCAAAAACCGACAACCGGCGGATACGAGTGTTCGTGTATTTGCGTATTCGTCTTAATCGTGAAAAATATCCAAATATAGGCGAAAAGAGTAACTTCACATCGTCGTATTTGGGCAAATAAGACCAATACCTGAACACGAATAGCGATGTGAAGTGCCACCATTAATTATCTCTGCATGGTGCGATGGTTTTGCTGTCGATAAATACACTGATATACTGTTTCAGTTTAATTTAGTACTATACTCCATTGGTTTAGGTAGTTAAATAAAGGTAAACCAATCGTAAAAAGGATTTTTATAGATGGCACTTTTTTGTTTAAAAATACAATAAACCAAACTTTTAAGCTATTGCATAGCTTCTATCGCGGGCTTTGAGCGTGGAGACCTAATCCAGAAATTTCGTAATGAAAATACTACCTAAGAAAAGAGTGTTTTGTATTGAAAATTATGTTTAACTGCTTGACAACAAAGTTCAAAACTTAAACGAATGATACGAGAGTGTTGTATTGAAAATTATGTTTAACTGTTTGACAACAAAGTTCAAATTTACTTAGACGAATGATACGAGAGTGTTGTATTGAAAATTATGTTTAACTGTTTGACAATAAAGTTCAAATTTACTTAGACGAATGATCCTTGACTATTAATAGTTAAATTAAAACCTTTTTATTAGTTTGATGTTCCCGGCCATTACGTTGTGTCAAGTTTTAAAAATTATAAATGTGAATAACAGTTCCTGTCAATGTCATCATTGCTATTTCTTGTATTCGGGTTAATATTTTACAATTGCGTAAGTTGATAAAAAATGCTATGCAATAGCTTCGCCGGGGCAGTCCCCGAGTGCCACACGTCTTTTTTATTACTCTTTTTATTCATAAACTATTCTTCGTACATGTAACTGCTTGAGCACAATTTTTTAGTTATAAGATTATTATAATAATATAATCTTTTTTAATCTGTCTATTGTAAAGAGCCCAAAACGAATTATAATACATTAGTAAATTGAAGAGTACAACTGTGACGTAGCATGACAACTGAAGTGTGACTGAAGTGACATGATGTATTACGTTTAGTTGGTTACTGGAAAGCTGTCTGTCTCGTCACGTGGTTTTTAGGGTTCCGTACCTCAAAAGGTAAAAAAAGGAACCTTTATAAGATCACTCTCTTGTCTGTCTGTCTGTCCGTGTGTCACCACCGATTTTCTCAGGAACGGGTGAACCTAGCAAGTTGAAATTTATACCAGATACTGAGGTCTATAGTTTATATTAGGTGTATAAAAGTCCTGAGTCAACACGATAAAAAGATATGGGCTAATTTAGATTTTCGCGAAAACTTGTAGGTAAGTACCAATATTTACCTTAAGTTTCAACTTTTTTAATTTTTCGGAATTTTCCCTTTACTTGTGCTGCAAGACCTTGCTTTTAAGTTTTAACCAAACTTGACAATTCTAGGTCAACCGGAAATACCCTATAGGTTTTGAGTCGAAATCCTATGTGGTAGTTCCCATTGACCTAGAATCACGAAATTTTGCAAAAAGCAAGGTCTTACAGCACAAATAAAAGAAAATCTGTCCGTCTGTTTTTTCACGCCTTAACCACTGAACCGATCAAAATTTGACGGATGGGTAGCCTTAGCCTGGTAGGTACCTGGTGAAGGACAAAGGCTACTTTTTATCCTGGCTATTTGTAAATAGGTACCCGCAGACAAAGTCACGGGCAAAAGCAGATTTGACTTCTTATCACAGTTAAATTAGATTTATTGTAGTAGCCTTTATATCTCATCAACAGCCATTTTTTCTGTGTTAGGTAGTCTATCTGTTTATTAAACTAATTTGTGAAGCTGTAGTTTTTTATAATTATCTATCATAAAAACGAAGCTGACAACAGAATAACTGAGAGAAGTAAAATAAATTAAGCTCCACATACAGCTTGGCAAAAAAAACGTTGCCGTGGTGACATTTGGAACTAAATATTTTACTTAATACCGACCTATAATGATGGCACTACATTGCCGACAAGTGCTAGTAGATTTTGATTTCAGTCACCCACAAGCAGCGTTTATTGTTGCACATTTATTTTAATTTATTTCCCATTCGAAGTGACCTAAGTGCGATAGTGGCGCCCTCAATTTTTTCCAACTGTTTTTTGCCAAGCTGTACTTTTTAGGGTTCCGTACCTGAAGGTTGCCAAACGAAATCTAAGCCTCTGCTATAAATAACTGAAATTTTCTCCGATTTTTATTACCGATATCTACGATCTATTACCAAAGGAGTCTCGGTTACTTTGTTCACATTGCCCGTCGGGAACCGGATAACCTTGAAAAGCTGGTGGTGATGGGCAAGGTAGATGGGAAATGGGCTGGCGGCCGGTCACCTAACCGCTGGTCAGACCAAATAGCCCTCACTGGCCTCTCTTTTGCGACCGCCCTGAGAGAAGCGGAGAACCGAACGAAGTGGAAAAACATCATCCATAGAGACTCGAAGGGCTTTCAGGGACACGACCTTCAGTAATGACGTACTCGACCAAGAAGATTACCGCTATAACAACAAATAATAAAAATTAAATAAAGTTAACCCTTCTACCCCAGGTATAAAAGAAATTGCAATAACATACATGGAACATTTAATTTAGTGCATCCGAAGTGGTAATAATTAAAAGGGACCATATTTCGGCGATTTTTGCTCGATCTTAGTACGGTACGGAATCCTTCGTGTGCAACCGACTCGCACTTGGCCGTTTTATTTTTTATTTTTTTGGCACTTTAATGTCAATAGTAACTGTTATTACGAATCATGATTTATTTATTAATCCACCATTGTTTCTCGTTTGATAACGTAGTGGTACGGTCAACGACAAAAGTCGATTAAAGGCTTGTGCAGACCAGCGCGACTTGTCGCGCAACATGACTCGAACAACGTACGACACGTAGTCTGCACGAAGCTTTATACTGCCATTGTTACAAATCAATATTGACACAAAAAAATTCTATACATATTATACTAGCTTTCGCCCGCGGCTTCGCCCACGAGGAGGACGGAAATTATCCCAACGAAACGTATTACCGGGATAAAAACTCATATGTGTTAATCCAGGCTATAAACTATCTGTTTGCCAAATTCCATCCAAATCCGTTCAGCCGTTTTTGTGTGATTGAGCAACAAACATCCAAACGTACAAACTTTCTTTAATGATAGCTAAGAGTTACATACATCCATACAATGACATAAACTCACACCTTCTTCCCCATGGGGGTAGGCAGAAACTACAGAACGCCACCTGCTGCGATCCTTACATACACCTTTTGCTTAGTACTCTTTTGATTTAACTTCTGTGCTGGTTTAAATCAAATATTTAGCTCAGTGATTAAGATTTTAAAAACTGAAGTATTAATCAACTTTTGTGGCTGACTGTATTAACACTAGCATGAATTACTTCACGCAGTATAAAAACTGGCCAAGTGCGAGTCGTAGTCTCGCACACGAAGGGTTCTGTACCATATTTAGCAAAAAACGCCGACTAAGAAAAAAAAGTTTCTTGTATGGGGAACTATTTAATTTTTTTATCTCTTTTAGTTTTTGTTTATTCTCGGGACCCTGGGGTCCCGGACCTTTGGAAGGCGTACGAGAGGCCGAAGCCAACTCGCAGAGGCCCGTAAGACGTTTGTAATGAAATGAGGCACCAACCGACGATTATCCCTGTATGCACTTTGCAAGTGCACCCAAGGACAACCCTCGGCTGGTGTAGGACTATTGCAAGATATGGAAACAAAGATATTGGACTATGGGTTTGGGTGGCTTAAGTTGACTGGTAACCTGAATCTATTGAAGGACTATGGCCCCTGCCTGATCAATGTTTTATATATACGAGTACACGGATAAAATTTTGATAGCGGAAATTATTGTTATTATAGCGGAAATAGAAATACACAATCTGTGAAAATTTCAACTGTCTGCCTATAACGGTTCATGAGATACAGCCCGGTGACAGACAGACGGACAGCGAAGGCAGCGGGTACGGAACTCTAAAAACGATTTCCTTGTGAAATAGTTGCACTCTTACAATCAAATTGATATTTTGTTTCTCAAATCGTGCAGTATATCTACCCACAGGGGATAGAGGTCAGCCGTAGTGCGTCCAATTATTTTATTTCTTTGCCATGCGTGTGGTGACATAATAACTATCATGGGTTAACTACTAGTGATGTAGTGCTGTCGATAAAAATAATTTACTCGAAAATATTATAGTTATTAACATTTACTCAGAATCTAGTCAGACAGCCATGTCAGTAAATATTGTAACATGAAATTATGTCTACAAATGAACGCCTTATAATAAAGTTTGCAGACATAAAGGGTTTCTGTTCGATGGGTTTGACTGAATCTCCCATTTGTTACAACAAACGTGTACTATTTTGATGTCGGTCCTACCAACAGTGCAAACTAATATTATAAATGCGAAAGTGAGTTTGTTTGTTGGTGTGTTTGTTAGATTTTTTGTTTGTTACGCTTTCACGCTAAAACGGCTGAACGGATTTGGATGAAATTTGGCTCATGGGTAGACCATGACCTGAAAAAGGACATAAAATACCTGTTATTCAGATATTCTCACGGGTTCGAGACTTACGCGGGTGAAATTGCGGGACGCAGCTAGTCTTCTATAAAACGACATGTTACTATCACACGCCAAATTAGATGAAATTAAACTACAGTATTTAAAGTTTTGGCTACATCGACAAATCACCAATTCCCCATCAAACCATCGACATCACAATCTTCGACGGCCATCCCTACCGATCTACGCAGGTCATTGGAAAGTAAGAGGCAAAGGTTATGGCATCAGTACTGCGCAGGCGCAACTTATCGACACCGCACAACATTACGGAATGTGAGGAGCTGAATATTCATCGCTACTAATGATATACTTGATTGTACTCAAATCGGAAATAAACTTTCTTTGGTTAGAAGTTTTGATAAAGATTCGCAATAATTTATTGAGAGATTTTAATTGACCTGTGTGATAAACAGTAGGATCCCAAACTCACAGTTTGCTATCTATAACTATGTACTATATAAAATATATACATGCAGTGATATCCTAGTGGTGTGAACGTTAGACTTCCAAGTCATAGGTCTCGAGTTCGAACCCAAAGAACGCACCTCTGACTTTTCTGATTCATGTGCGTATTGTAAAATTATCACTTGCTTCAAAAACGGTGGAGTAAACCGTGAGGAAACCGACATGCCTGAGAGATATTTCGCGACGGCATTGGAAGCCAAGTCAGAAGCCCATGGGCGGCTTTAAAACTCTGACACTAGTTAGTCACTAACCACGCGAAAATAAGAAGATCTATAACGATTAGTAGATAGCAGAATTTATATCAAATGTGTCAATTTCAAAATATATCTCTCATTTGACAGGCAGCACTAACATCGGCGCAACAAGAAATAGAATAACCCGCATGATTTGGACACTTAGACAGTCAAGACTCAAATGCTGGAAAAATGTTCCCCCAATAAATAAACGCAAGAGATGGTGTATTACGAAGTCCTATATTGAACAGCCTTAGCCGTAACCGACATAGCCCGAAGAATTGCCAAACTTAAGTGGCAATGGGCAGGGCACATTGCTCGCAGAACAGATGACCGATGGGACCGAAAGATTCTGGAGTGGCGACCGCGTACCGCAAGAGGTTGCGTTGGAAGACCTCCCACAAGATGGACCGATGACCTTGTGAAGACCGCAGGAATCTGCTGGATGCGGGAGACACAGAATCGGTCGAAGTGGCGATGCTTCGGGGAGGCCTATGTCCAGCAGTGGACGTCACAAACGTTGAACAGTGGGAAGAAGAATATAGTATGGGTTGAAGATTTATAGATAAACATTGAAACTGACATAAATTAGACATTACATACGCGTTTGGTTATAACGTAACAGTAACAAATGATGCTACTGACTTAGTTACAACACAAAATGTAAACTGTGTGACAATATCTAACAATAGTGGTCTAGTACTGTTACTGGTATTTGGCACAATTACAATTGGAGGAGGCATCCTATGTGCACATAATGACAATAAAGTAGAGCTCACATTCCCACACAACGTTTGTTTACTTGCAAAGCGTCTTATATAACCGCCTCTGTGGTTTACTGGTTAGACCATCTGTCTCAGACTCAGAAGTCCCGGGTTCAAATTTCTGCTCTGTTTGTTTGATGGTAGGGCTTGATCTGAATCCGCCTGGCTAGCTGCTACCATCTTATCTAAGTCTGTCACCATAATAACAAAGTTAACAGCATTGTTGTGTTTCGGCAGTTGGAGGTAAGATAGCCAGTTCCTCTGTGGTTGAGGATTCCGGGTGAAGCTCGCTTCCAACTTCGGCCTGATCATGACTTACCTTCAGGTGAGATGCAAGACAAGAGCGCGTGGATAAAAAAAGTAATAATTTATTTTAAAAAAGTCCACGATCTGAATATAATAAGTACGTAAAACGGTAACCTTACTACCTTAACTAATACTACAGTGTACATTATAAAGAACATTCTATCTATCTATATCAAGATATTTATTTCCAGTTTTGAACAATTTACAGGTTTTGAGTTGTCAAAGTGTCGGTCAGTTATTCCGAAACTTGAATCTAAAAACGTAGATCTTTATGTAGAAGAACGGGCAAGAAACTCTTTTAAATCAAGATAATTTTACAAAATCGTGAGTACATAGAAACAAGACTATCAAATTGTGACATACAACATACGAGTGACAATCCTGAGAAAGTGGACGATAACCCAAATTCCCAGGTTTTAACACTATCTAGATTACATCAGCACTAACAGTAGATGAATCTGCAAGATAATCTACAAGCTCTATCTTTTATCCATCTTAACAAAAGCCCTCAAAACTATTAGAAAACATGACTTTCAACAGATTCACATCTGGAAATTAATTACGTCAGTATACTTTTTCTGCGCAAGAATTATTCTAAATTTTGATCTATGGAAGTTATGCAAGCACTTCATAGCTCGGTTCAAAAGATTTGGTGGACCATTATCGAACAATATAGGAGACATTCAATGCTTGATGCCCCTCATCAAGCATTGAATGTGTCTTGTGGATAAGTAATAACAGCCGCACTGGTCGATCGATTAGGTTAAGCTACGCTTGCAGCGGTTAGTCCGTGAATGGATGACCATCTTTACATACTGATTTCTTATTCATATTCTTTGCTTAGGAAAGCACGTTAAGCCGTGGTCCCGGCTGTCATTCTTGGATCTTTGACAGTCGTTACGTCGTCCGATCGTCAAAACCCCCGAAAGCCTGACAACCAGTCTTACCAAGGAGGTAAAGTATTAACCAATAAGATAGGCAGTCGGTCTATGTAAAATACTGGTATTCAGCTGCATCCGGCTAGACTGGAAGCCGACCCCAACATAGCTACTTGCGGGTTTTATTTTGGTTTTAGTGTCCACAATTTTTGAGATATATATAGTTGTGGTCATTACATCCATAGTTCACTTCGACGACTTCATACTCGTATCGCTATATATTCACTTCGTGGGTGTAACGGTCAGCAATTGAACTTAGAGCATGCGTGAGGCGTGCTTCACTTGTCCGAGTCGGTATGATTCGGCACGATAACAGCCGGACGGCAAAATATTATAACGTGTGTGAATACACCCTTATTGAAGCCAAGAGTCATTAATTCTTCTAGTGTTATATGTACAACTTAACTTCAAAATACTCCCAAGATCGCCCTACGCAAACCCAGTATAATTGCATGCACCTGATGCACCCGTAAGCACAATGTTTTTTGTGCGTTTTGTGCGCTCTACCGTAAACAGCGTATTTTCACACCAAAAATAACAGTCGTCAAAAACAGTAGCCTAGCTTTTTTGCACAAAGCTACTTAGTTTGATGTCCAGAATGCGTCCGCCCGGTTCTGTGCCGAATCATGCCGACTCGGACAAGCGTGTAGCACCCCTTCGACTTCGTCAGAGTCATGAGCACAACTAATTGCGAATTTAGTTGTTTTCGTTCGAACAGTTCAATAAATAGACAGGTACAGTCAAGCGCAGATCAGTGATAACAATTTGGTGTTGACAGCGCCTTTATGCTGAAGCAGTAAGGTGATTATCATAGTGAAAATGTCACCACTGATGGTCGTTGACTGTACAGAAATAAATCGTGGTTGGAAAGTGGCCAACTGCACTGATAGTGAAGAGTAATTTTAGTTGCACTATCGCCAACGTCCATACCATGTTGAAAACACCGGTTCTCGTTCCGATCACCGAAGTTAAGCAACATCGGGCGCAGTTAGTACTTGGATGGGTGACCGCCTGGGAATACCGCGTGACGTTGGCTTTTTGAAAAAAGTTATTCTGCTTTTTGTTCATGTTGGAAGGCTTTATTTATTTGAAACTTTTGAGAAAAGCTAGTGTGAGAATGTTTTCTTTTGTGATTTAAATTTCTTCTAAAATTCTACATTGATAAAATTCACAATATGAACTAATTGGCCTCCCTGTCTACATTAGGATTATGACAGAACTGACTATATATAGCTACATTTAAACTACGTTTACTTTGCAATTTTCTTTCATCATCACCCACAGCCACTGGAGGACGAAGCAGGTCCCTAAAACTCTAGAAATACTTTATCATCAAATCCTACACAAGACCAAATTATGTCCAGTATGTAAAAGGCAGTTGGCAGGCAGCATAAACGTAGGGTGCTAAAATTCCTGATGTGCCAACCTTATCCAGGTTTTACCTCTGATAGCAACAATGTCGTATAATGCCAGGTAATAATTAATTCTTCTTCTAAGAATGAATGATAGAACTTATACGCATAATCAGCCTATAAAGGCTCGTGCAAACCAGCGCGACGCCACTGCACGACGTGACTCGAATCGATCTCTAAGAAAGCTTCACGGTATAACAATAACCGGTGTCGCGTCACGCTAGTCTGCACGAAGCTTAATGTTCCTACTGCTGGGACACAGGCCTCCTCTCAGTGAGAGGGTAAACCACCACGCGGGCCAGTACGGGTTGGTACATAGATATGATGTCACAAATGTCTTCGATTTTTGAAGTGAAAACTTCTTTAGCGGCGATGTGCACTTTTTTTAGGATGGGTAAAAAAATTTAAACTCGCGTGATCGTATGATCCGTTGCTTAGCAACCGACAATCAAAATAAATAGTCTTTGACATAACGTAAAGATTGCGAGGTAAGAAATTTTACCCATATTGATGGGTAAAAAAAGCAGTCAAAACATACTTCATGAAAAGTGTTTAAATAAATTGTTTATTTTTGTTAGACTATATTTTGAAAATAAATAAATATACTACTACTACACTACTAATGAATATTGTATTTAACCACATAAAAAACCACTACTTTTATACTGATAAATAAAGCAATTCGTGCGAAATTATTCCCTAACCATTCCAAAATATTCAAAAATGCAAATGCAAACGTAATGTTCAAGTTTCCACTTTTGCCGGCACTCCTGGAGTGCAACCTGTTGTTTTTTTTTTCGGTTCTAGGTCATGCCGGTTTCCTCACGATGGAGTTTCACCGTTTGGAGAGCAGTGGTGATGAAACAATTAACACAAACTGAACCGCCTGCCTGGGATCGAACCTACGAGTCGTGAGTCGCGGACGTTACCACTGGACCACCACTAGTCTAGACGAATTACTGCTAACCTCACAGAGGTATTTACAATTGTGTAGGTAACTGAGTTCTATATGGATCATTATGATAGTGTTCTTCACATTGAACTAACTATATATATAAAAAGTAAAAATGATTAACGATGCCGCACTTATTCATGCACAAAAAAAAACCATATTTCATTGTGTCAAAAAACATGATTTCGAACAATCACTGCAAGCAATTCAACAGATACGCTTTCAATGTTCAAAATTGCTGAGATTAGTTCGAACTAGTTTGACCCCCTTTCGACATAGCGTGATGGTTCTCAACAGTTCAAAAAATAACCTTTTGCACGTGAATTATTTAAATTGGTTAAGAGTTGGTTACCAGAACTTGAATATGAATGTGAAATATGAAAGAAGGAAAGATAGGGGGAGCTGGGTCTGGCTGTGGAACCTTGGGATTGTGCTGGACGAGTACCTATAGATATAAGGAAGCTGGGTCCTGCATTGCTTTCTTTTTCTGACTTTGTGATTGTATTTGCCGAATCAATAATGTTTGATAATAATAATTATGTAGATTTGTATAAGTTTGCGTTTAGCCGCAAAGCTGGAATTATTCCGATCTGTCACCCTGCTTGGGGACAGATCGAAAACAGATTATAAACCCAAACCACTAGTCTTTTATTCAATGTATTATTGCTTATATGCGGGACAAACAGGAATAAAAGTTTCATCTGAAGGGGACAAAACAGGGTGACAGATCGAAATAATTCCTGAGAACCGAATAGCCAGCTTTTTGCATTCTTTTTTAATCTTACATACTCCTTTGATATTCTCTTGAATACCTATTTACCGCTTTAAAATCTTCTGGCTACCCATTAACGTCCATTACTGAACAATATGTGTCTGCTTGGGCAATCAGTTTGGTGTTCACAGTACCTATGTCCTATTAGCGCACAGGAGGATGTTACCAGCCGGTGCTTTTGTCGTAAACATTTCTATTTTATTAAGCATGCTTTATAAGGCGCCTTACATTTCTAGTTTCACTTGTATAGTCATCGAGGACATAAAATTGTCGGTGACTTAGGATCACTGATCTAAACTCAGGGGCGGAGTCAAGATTCTATTGGTTAATATTGGCACATCTCCGCTCCTCTTTTCTCCTCTCCGCTCCAGTGGACAGGCAGCCTTATTGCCCATTCCAAAAGGTAGTAGGTTCCTATTGAGAAGAACGGGTAAGAAACTCCACGGACACTCTTTTAAATCTAGAATAGAATATTGCTACAAAATATTGGTTACATCATTCATGTTAAAATTATAAATGTGAGAACAATGTAGAAAGACGTGCACGTTAAAAGCGTCCGCAATAAAAATAAAAAACGCAAACAATTCTAAAATTAAAACAAGCCGTGGCAGCTAAGAGATGACCAGTCCCCACTGACGGCGCCCGTTCACGAACATGACGCATGGATCAGCACCATTTAGCTCAACTATTTTAAATGATCCAACACACACGCCACCACCAGAGAGACATTTGTGAGTGAGCATGACATACTCTCAGCCGCCAGGGTACATTCAAGTTAATGAAAGACATACCCAGTACCCAAATAGTAGCTTTAAGTAGGGACATAGCGCTCACACTTGTGCTATAAAATAATAAAATAAAATAAGCCTTTATTGCTGGTTCTACAAAGTTTCTAAAATGATTTTTATGTTATATTATACCTACTAAACTTTTCTTAAATATCGACGTTTGGTGTACTTATTTATTTTCTTATACAGCTTGTCCTTCGACAAAGGCCTCTTCTAAAGATTTCCATCTCTCTCTGTCTCTCGACCTCTGAATCCACTCTGGACCAGCTACTCTTTTGACGTCGTCTTCCCAACGTTTCGCTTGTCGAACTTTGCTCCTTTTTCCATCCCTTGGGTACCACTTGTGCTATGCAATTATATAATACTAAAAGATTGAATTTATACAATGTGTTTTTCATATCTCATGCTCGGAAAGTAGTGTTTGTTTGATCCGAGTAGCGGGTGGGAGACGCTGCTTCCCGCTCTAGGGCGGGAAAGACTCATAGTAATTGCTTCCCGCCCTAGGGCGGGAATGAATTTTAAAAATAGAACTTATGGTAAGGTAGTCGGCTACGAACACAGATATAAATCTAACTAGATATCGCAAGTCCCTCCATCTTTATGAAAACCAAGCGTGCCACTTTTTCACACACAATTTAAAAACAAAACTTACCAATGAAACAAAACATTTCCAATACCTCGGCCAATTTTTCTATACAGTCTTTACATTACAAAATCTCAGATTACGATCATTGATTGTAATTTTATTCCGTTTTTGACACGCGAAGTACATACTTACAATCGCGTCATCTAGTTAGATTAATATCTGTGGGTACGAAACTTTTTAAGAAAAATATCGAATAGAATAAAAATAAAAGCTGCGGCAGTGTTTCCACTTACGTTTTTGGTTTTCCCCAGTTTCTTAATGAATTATCCCTAAAATTCCCAAAAATATATAAAAATTCCTTGGTTTAGGGAATTTTTCATTTTTATGTCATTAAATACCTAGAAAACATTCATTATTAATCGAGACAGACGAAACAAACCAACTGTAGGTATAATGCGACTTATTTCTGATGTCGTCTTTAGCCACGGAAATAGTACTATTAACAGTAACATGGTAAACTAAAATTAGACGAATAACAATCATTACAAGTTTCAGGAAATCCCCTTTAATCAATCGGTGGTGCCATAGAGTAAAGTAGTACATTGGGTCCTACTAATTAAACAATAGGGCATCTCAAATTCAATTTTTCCCAAAATCCCTGCCAAAATAAAATATCAGTAAACCATGCTTATTATTAGCCTTTTTCCCTAAAAAAAGGGAGAAATTCCTAAAAGTGGAAGCACTGGGCTCCGGTCTTGTGAGTATATTATAAACAGCCAGTGTGAATAAAAAAAAAAACTTATACGCGGGACGGCCCGCAGCGGTGATGCGGTGCGTTCCATATTTAAACATTTTTACAAATTGTTCTAACTTGTTAGTTCATTTTAAATAGGTAGGTACTACTCATGTTATTCAATATGAATAAATATTTTAAACACTATTTTTTACTTTCCTTATATTCGAAATGAAAAGTAGAGTGTTTAACACGGGTGAAAGACATCAATTCCTACTCGGACTATAGCCGCCCTCGCTGCGCTCGGGCGTCTAAATACCTCGTATGGGAATTGATTCCTTTCCACCCTTGTATAACAATCTACTATTACAATCTTCAGCAGCTCCAACAATATTTAAAATTTTAATCAATTAATTTATGCGCCCTTGTGGAGCTGGACCAGAGCGTTGAGCCGAGTATTTTTGTCAGCGATGTAATCTCCTAACTTATAATATGCTTGGCAGCATAGTGTGCGTTTTATACAAGATTTCGTTTCATTTAGTTCGAGTAGTGATTTTAAGTGCTAAATATAAAATTGAAAGTATATGATTTGCCTCAAATAATTTTTGTATTAAGTGTAGTCATTAACGGAACGCAATGGAAACATGATGTTTGGAGCATTCACCTAGTTTATAAGCTCATAGTTCTCTCTCATCGAGCCTTATTGGAACCGAAAGTTGTATTCATGAAGTCTTTATTGATATTCTATTTTGTCCCTAATTAAATAGTTTGTTAAATAATGCTATACTATATACTTATATAGTAGATATATTCTATGCCAGCTGGAACTTTAGCGAGGTCGTGCTGGGAAGGAATCTTCCAACACGAAATATACTGGAAGAGGCGTATTCATTTCATCTTCAAATACTTTTACTCAATATTATGCTTTTTGTATAATAAAATTAATATACTATAAGTACAAAATATTGGAGGAGGGTTTTCCCCATTTTTCTCCATTTGGAAGGGGCGACTAGATTATTTTTCTTTTTTGTAAAGTTTTACCTTCCAAAGTACCTATATGTGTGACTTAGACTTTAAAAACCAAACAAAAAAAAACATATTGTCACTGGAAAGGCAAAATTACTTAACCGCCAATTGCCCACATTGGCGGTTAATTTTGCCTTTCCAGTGACGATATACTTATTTGCATACAAATTATTTGGGTACAAAAGATGTTACTTATTATAAAATTCAAAGACATAATCTACCAAACAGTGATGGCATGCAAATATTTAATGGATGTTAGTCGGTTAATCAGTAACAAACATACAAAAGAAAGTACACAAAAAGCTAATAAACACAAAAACTTTGACAGAACAATCCGTCAAAACATAATTTACATAAATCAGTATCAGTATCTTTCGACTCAAGATTCAAACTACGAGGTAGATTCTCAAATAAAAACAAAATTATATAACTTGTCGAAAAATTCCACCTGTGCAAACCGCGTCCGAATGCAAATCGTTTCCAAGTTTACATATGCTTTTATAGCCTTTTACTTGTTATTGTAAAAATGAAAGGTATTCCAGTGGAAGGCCGCATCATATATCACAATTTACTTCTCGACCGTACAAATCATAAGCGATAAGTGTCGTAGTTAGAGCAACTAATGAATTCATGCCATGCACGGAGATCAAGCTGTTTATAAAATAAAGGTTCGTTTTCTAAAAACTAAATTATTATCCAGAGAAACTCGATATCTCAAACTCAAAGCATTTATTTCAATTAAACCATTTACAGGCACTTTTGATTTGTCAAGGAGTCGTTCAGTCAGAAATATCATTTTCAATATCTACTTTACTCTGATTATCTTTTGTTTTCATATCATGTTTTCTTATATAATTACGCTGTTGCCTTTATTATGAACGCTGCGTAGGCGTATCAGCACTTTTATTTATTTTGTATTTGTATTTATTTATTTGCCTAAAACATGGTATACAAATGTGGTATATGAGTTAAGTATGAGATCATACATGTTTTGCTTAAGACTAAAGCATGCAAAATGATTAACACAACTTATGTTCAAGATATTCCTTAATGCTATACAAATTATTATCATTTCAAAAATTGTTTTCTATCAATTCCTTGTTTGTAGGTACTGTTGGGATGTACCAAATAAATACATAACTATACAACACAAAACCTAGACGAATTTGTTTCAACGTGTGTTACATTTGATGTTCCGTTTCACCAATCTATACCCGGCATGACACAAAGTGCGTCTTATAAAATCTCCACAAGTTAGTCACTTGGACCAAACCAGAATACTCGATAGGCCGTAGACGTGTTTACTGTGACTTAAAACGGCAATCACGCGCAGCACTGCATCTATTAACATTTCTACAAGACTTTTATAACGCACGATACTTGAGATTAATTTTATTTAGTTAATTGACTCAGGCGTGAGTTTGCGGAAATCCATTATAAAATACAATAGACGATGTATATTTAGTAACTTAATCCGCTTAACTGTTCTTAAAGAGTCTTAGAGAACCCTGTAAGAAATCGACATGTGTTTCGCCTCTCAACGAGGCATCCTCAGGATGACTATTGACTTGTTGCGAACTCGGATACGACGTGTTGCCACGACAAGAGCCGAACGCAAAGTGAGCTACAACCACTCGACAACCCCACTTACATAGGATCGCTTATCGGCCGACCTCGGCTAGGATCATTATCAGTGCGATAAGCAAACAAACGCAACAAAGGTGACCTCGGAAACCTCTTCCCCTTTCCTTCCTTCTCTCCCTCTCTTCTCCTTTCCTTCTTTATGTTACTCTTCTTCTTTTCTCTTCTTCTCTTTCTCTAAGACTCTTTAAGAACAGAGCGGATTAAGTTACTAAATATACTTCGTCTGTTGTATTTTATAATTGATTTCCGCAAAGTCACGCCTGAGTCAATTAACTATTAATTAATTTGCTGTTTTTTGGCGAATTCCTTTTTTTTTTAAAGTGAAAACTTCTTTAGGAGCGTTGAGTTCTTTTTGGGTGGCCGAAGGCTATAAGTATCGAACGAAAGACATCAACGCGAGAATCAGCGAAGGCTATATGTATCGAACAAAAGACATTGAAACGTGAGAATCAAAAAGTTACTTAGATTTCACTTCTATCGGCAAAGACTGCCCGATGTTATTTTTTTTAAATAGGTAATTATTGTTAATTATTTGGTTTATTTCACTGACTTAAGCGAGGTATTCTAAAGTAGAATCCTGAGTGCAGCAAGGGATTCAAAGAAACACTATCGCTTTTAAAATATTGCTCCCTAGGCAAACAATCTACTATTATTCGATTATTTTTTCATATTTTCACACCATTGTTAAGCGGTACACAGTCCACGAAATATACCTTTTTAGGGTTCCGTACCCGAAGGGTGACAGACGGAACCCTATTCATAAGCCTCCGCTGTCCGTCTGTCTGTCAGCGAGCTCTATCTCATGAACCGTAATAGGTAGGCAGTTGAAACTTTCACAGAACATGCATTTCTATTGCCTTAAGAACAACAAATAATAAAATTATAAATTAAAGGGGGGTCACCATATAATAAAATTAAATTTTGAAAAAAAAAAAATATATCTGACCCTAGCATGTGGAGTATCATTATTTAGAGCTCATCGAGTAGATAACAAATATAATTTTTATATGTTTTTATCTTCAAAAATGATGAATTAGGGGGCCGTAAAAGTTGTCAGTTTTAGACCGTTTTTGTATGAGCTCAATCTCAACAACTAAACAAGTTAGGAATTCCAAACTCCTGTATATTATGTACTAAACACTGTTTATAATCAACAAATACTAAAAACGCCGATTCAAAAGGTATTTCATTTAAAAATGGGCGATTTTCTGCAATATAAAATAATAACTTTGTAATTCATACTATTATTATGCAATACAAATTCCACAGATAACTATTTACTAGTCGGAGTAATGACATGGAATTAGTAAGTACTATCATGGCATGACTATACGAGTACATGGAATTTTATTACGAGTATTTCAAATTCTTTGAATCATCCAAAAAAGTCTACAAAAAATTATTCAAAAAACAAAAAACCCGACTGCAAAAACGCATAAGTAACTGAAAAGAGAAAAACAAGCATTATAAATTAATCTATAGAATTTTGGTATCGCAGACAAACAAAACTTACACCATATATCCGGTAATTAGTTTGTCCCCGCCTGCGATACCAAAATTCTATAGATTAATTTATAATGCTTGTTTTTCTCTTTTCAGTTACTTATGCGTTTTTGCAGTCGGGTTTTTTGTTTTTTGAATAATTTTTCAGTTATGTGTTTTTGCAGTCGGGTTTTTTGTTTTTTGAATAATTTTCTTTATTTCAAGTTTTTTAGTTTTATCAATATATCTTAATTTGGAATTGACTCATTACCAGCTTTTATTTGATACCAATATTGTTGTAATTTATTTTTAGAAAAACCTTCCCCTCCCTTTTTTTTGTATTTACAGATGTTATACATAAATATTATATAGCCTATGTCACTTCTACGATTAAGACGAATCTAACGACACCTCATATGTTAAAATCCATCAAGCCGTTTAGGCTACAGAGCGTGCCAAAGAAATAGACATACATACATACATACATACATACATACATACATACATACTCTCGAAAAAACATTACCCTCCTTCTGGGGCAGTCGGGTAATAAGCTTACTTCAAAAGATTTTTAAACCGGCCAGTATTTTTTGAGTTTAAGAACTTTATCGACTTTTTCCAAAGTATCCCTAGATGGTGTTGATATGTGTACCTCATGTTCCAACCAGAACGGGTTATACTCCAATAGACAATATATTCAGTAACATTGAAATGAATGCTGGCACACACAGTGCACTATTCAGTTACCTTAAACCGTTGTGGATACAATTTCATATTGAGAAAACTTATTTGTGTAAAAATATTCGGCTACGACGGCGGCCAATCTCAACGGAGACTAGCCTTCGGCGCGGGAGATATTATAGTGCACAAGTGTGTGCGCAGACACGAGTGCACTCTCTCTTCCCTCACTCTCATAGTCCGATAGGATGTATAAAAATATTAAGTAAGAAATAATAGATTTCTGTATGACTATCAAAAATAACGTAAATAAATAGCTGTATTGACGGAATGTTGTAATTAACATTTGGCGTGCTACTTACATTTTATTTTGTATAATATAGTCTGATGTAGCTAGAGAAATCCTTTTATTTATAAGTAACTAGCTTTACCCGGCCCGGTTTCGCACCGTTAGCACCACGTTAGCACTAAGTATTTATCTACGGCGCACCTACCTTTCCTAATTACCTACCATACCTACCTACCCTACATATCTACCTGCTTACCTACCCTATATACCTATTTATACCTACTAATACTATGTTAGTAGCAAATAAATAACTTTGACTTTAGTTAATGCATATTACCGGATAAAGTCAACTTAATATTTTTCTCTTAAAATAAATGAAATATACTTCTACACCTATATTTGAACACAACAACATTTTTTCATTAAACTTAGACAATTTCTTTACAAATATTTATGTTTTTTCATAGCGCCTCTGTGTTACGTTTACGAAAGTATTACAAAAATTCATAGTGTTAAATCTTGTACGACATGGTATGGAACCCTTCGTGTGCGACTCCGACTCGCACTTGACCGATTTATTTCTCATTTACATCGATATTAGTGCAAAATAATAAAATGGCCGACGTCCGGATGGAAGGACAGAGATGGACAGAAGGACAGACGGACGGCGGGTTTGTACGAGCCCATAAGACAGTCCAGAGCTGACTAATTGCAACTGGGCTCGTGTAGACACCAGTTTCAATTTCAACCCAGTCCAGTGCTGACTTCGCTCCCTCAAGTCAGTCCAGTTGACTAACCTACCGGTCTATTTTTCGGCTCAGTAGATTCCCCTGCCTGACTTACTGCCGATCCCGTTTACATGAACCGACTAACTAGGTCCGAGATTCCGAGTCACTGGGTACAGTCACTGACATTGTATAAACCAGGCATTACTGTTAGCCCTAAACATTTATTGAATTAAATTTTTGTAATTCTGGGATGGACAGGTGAAAAGTTCGAGTTTTAATTCATAGGTGAAATAAAAATGAATTACTTTTTACTGACATTATTACTCTTCCCGAAAACAGCATCTTTAGCATGCTTGAACTGCGAAAGTTTCTAACTTTTTGGGAGTCAGGGTAATATTAGATTTTAAATCAATAATCAATTATGGTGTTAACCCACCATTTTTGTAGCTTTCTAAGATAAGATAAGATCATATATTTGTCAAAGCATGAGTATAATAAATAAATAAATAAAATCATTATATTTCGGATAACAGAAAAAGATCCATACATTGTTAATAAACATGTAAATGCACTTAATCACTATTGTTAGTAACTTAAAATAAAGACGAATTTGTGAGAAGACCATCCAACATCTAGACGCAATGAGAAAAGTTAATGGTCTAACTATGGTATAAGTCTTCGCATAAATTGCCTTATTATGGCGGAGGAAGTGTCTGCCGCCACAGCCTTCAGGACGCTATTGTGACTGCCTCTTATTCTGCTCGGGAGTGAGGCCGTTTTTTTGCGGATGCTGGCATGACATCCATCGGTATGATTTACCGCGAACATTTCTGATGCACTGCATAAACGAGGCAGTCGCAACAGCAACTTAAAAACATTATTGTATTGGACGCGTAGAACATCCAGCGATCTTTTTGAGTAATTGACCCAAAGATTCCCGTGTAAAAATTTTGACAATAAGCTTTAAAAAGCGTTATCTTTACTTGGTCAGAACACCGAGAAAATCTTCGTGCCAAATATATTACCCCTGACCGCCAGAGCCCTACGCTCCCTCTAATGTCACCATGGTCGCTGAGGTCGCTGGTAAGAAAATGCCCAAGATATTTAAATGTTGAAACTTTACTAATTGGCGTAACGTTTATGGCAAGTTCGAGGGCATCTTCCCGACACTTACCAGCTAACCCAAAGACCATGTATTCACATTTTTTGGCATTATAGACCAGTGCATGTGCAGCAGCGTAGGTCTCACATATTTTGAGCAACTCCGCGATCGACCCCGACGACGGGCCCAGCACCATGTCATCCTCATAACTGATGTTGTTACAACTAACACCATTTATCCTGCATCCGACACGCATGCTGCTGAGCTCGGCAATAAGGTCGTTTACATATAGGTTGAAGAGCCGGGGACACACACGTAAACACAATACATGGTATGGCGTTAAAAAATCCTATAGCCTTTTTACCCAAAAATGTTACCCCTGCTACCGTTACCTAATCTTCTTCTGCCTCAGTCAGCCTCAAACAACAAATTGGAAAGTTTTATAAAAACAAAACAAAAAACCAGCTAGTCGCGATCTTGATATTCAGTCGTATCAGTTTCGTATCGTAAGCTCTAAAAAAGTTTTATTGTATTTCGCAACACAGTATAGCGCATCCATAAGTTTTAATTAATAGCAAATTGGCGAACTTAGTTTTTTTAATAGTTTGTTTATGAATTTATATTATAAACTATTAATAAAGTCGTGATAGAAAGTTTGATAGGGAACTATCACGATTTAAATGTTGTAATTAAAATCATTAATTTTAATTAGTAGTATATATGAGATTCTTTCAGCTTTTTATGGCAAGCGATTATAATGTTACGAAGTCCTGTCTGTCAAAATCTTCTTGTAATTATGAATGCCCTAGTTTTTGCAAACCCAAATGGATTAAAATAATGCACAGCGAAAATTCGACTCCGTATCAAAGTTGCGACAAACAAAAGCGCGACAAATGCTAGGGCGACAGTACGAAAGGTCGACCATCAGCGGTGCGACAGAACATCAGCTCGACGAACGTTAGCGCGACAGATTGTTTTCACGACAAACGATGGCACGACGAAACTTTTGATCGACGAACGTTATTGCGACTGATTGTTTTCACGACCATCGATGGGACGACGAAACTTTTGATCGACGAACAATAGCGCGACACAATTTTCGCTCGACAAACTAAAGCACGACAAACATTTCTATAATATTTTGTTGCTAATAGCAGATAAGAAAAAAAATGTAAAGTTTTAGGTTCTTTATACATGGTTTTCGCCTACCTTGCTCGTAACTGCACTCGCGCACTGTAAGGTTATTTCACTGTAGGCTACGCCGATGACATAACCATAATAATAAACGGGACCCACGAAAACACCCTATGCAACCTCATGCGTCAAGCCCTGAAAATAGTAGAGGAATGGTGCAACAACCACCAGCTTTCAGTGAACCCTACAAAAACCGAATTGATTCTCTTCACAAAAAAGAGAAAATTGACGACGCTACAACTACCACGATTCTTTGGAACAACCCTAAGCCTCTCAACTGAAACCAAATACCTGGGCGTCTATTTGGATAAAAAATTGAACTGGGCAAAACACACAGACTATATCACCACAAAAGCCAGCATAACCCTGTGGCAGTGCAAGCGACTGCTTGGCAGGAACTGGGGGATTAGCCCCAAGGTCACCCACTGGTTATACACCACAGTCATTCGACCAATCATTACATACGGCTCACTGGTCTGGTGGCCTAGGACAGACCTGAGTACAGCTCAAAGAGAACTTGAAAAACTGCAGCGGTTCGCTTGCGTTGCTATCACTAGCAGCATGAGAACTGCACCCACTGCCGCCCTACAGGCAATGCTGGGACTGCCGCCTCTGCACCTCATAGTGCGGGAGGAGGCGTGCCTGGCTGCCTTTAGGCTCCATTTATCAGGAACTCTAAGCAAAGATTCCAGAGTTAAGCACACACGCATAAGGGAAGAAGCGATCAAACGACGTCCAATGATGGCATCACCCTGTGACAAAGCCCCGAAAACACACCACTTTCAAAGGCACTACAACATTATACTCACGGAAGAACAGTGTGACTACTCAGGCCCGAAAGAGATGAGAGTATACACCGATGGATCGAAGACCGACTCCGGCACCGGAGTAGGAGTCTTCTCACACGACTTCAACATAAATATATCCAGCCCGCTGGGAATGTTCAACACCGTCTATCAGGCGGAGTGCGTGGGCATCATACAAGCGGTCCACGCCCTAAAAGCTAGGAGAGTTACGGACATGCACATACGGATACTCTCCGATAGCGCCTCAGTTCTCCAATCCCTACAGAAAAAATGTATAACCTCAACGCTAACACTAGAATGTCACAATGAACTAGAACAATTAACGGTATCTAGCCGCAACACGGTGACACTACAATGGATAAAAGGACACAGTGGATCGCTAGGTAACGACGCAGCTGACGAACTGGCCAGACGAGGGTCCAGCACGACAGTCTGCGGACCCGAGCCTATCGTACCCATCCCCTTCAACCAATTACGCAGGTGGCTACAGGAGCTCACCCACACACAAGCGGAGACCTGGTGGACTTCGACACCAGGCTGCAGGCAGTCCAAGGAAGCTATGCCATTTTTGGATAGCAAGCTGACCAGGCGTTTACTACGCCTGGACAGAAATGGCCTGCGCCTGGTGGCGGGGACCATCACGGGACACTGCTCGCTAAACAAACACTTCCACACGATAGGCATAACGGACAGTCCTCTGTGCAGGGCTTGCATGGAGGCTGAGGAGACCGTCGCGCACGTGCTCTTTGAATGCACAGGCGTCACCCAGATTAGAGCAGAAACCCTCGGGTCACCCAGATCTTACACAGATGTTCTAAACAGACCAGGAGTTTTAATTAACTTCTGGAGGGAGGTGGGCTGGTTGGAATAACCCCCCCAAACGGCCGCCATGGCCCACGCACAATGGTCCACTTGACGGACTAAGTGCGGAAACCAAACCCTATAACATAGAACATAGAACATTATAGAAATGTTTGTCGTGCTTTAGTTTGTCGAGCGAAAATTGTGTCGCGCTATCGTTCGTCGATCAAAAGTTTCGTCGTCCCATCGATGGTCGTGAAAACAATCAGTCGCAATAACGTTCGTCGATCAAAAGTTTCGTCGTGCCATCGTTTGTCGTGAAAACAATCTGTCGCGCTAACGTTCGTCGAGCTGATGTTCTGTCGCACCGCTGATGGTCGACCTTTCGTACTGTCGCCCTAGCATTTGTCGCGCTTTTGTTTGTCGCAACTTTGATACGGAGTCGAAAATTCGCTGTGCATTATTTTAAACAAAGAAATTGCAAACTTTCAACAACTTTTATTGTAAAATGATTTTCAGAAATCGAAAAAATTTTAAGCTATATGTGCGGTACATATTTAGGGAGGTCTTCCCAACCCCCTCTGTGTCAAAAAATATATAAATAATTACAATAATGTCAGCAAACTGTTATACAGGGTGGATTTTTGAGATGGGGCAGTAAGTAAGGGCAGCTACAGCTACGTTAACCGTTATAGCTACACGAAAACGGTTTTAGGAGACTGTCTTTAACTTATTTTAATAATATGATCTGCTTTCACTAATTTTGAAAAAAAAAATCTGTCAGCAAGAAAATGAACAGTTTTCACAATTTTTTTTTTATATTAAGTAATTGATCCTGTTTCTTATAAGGATCAAAAATCTCTATTGGATGAACTGAGGTTTGAGTACTAGAAAAGTCAGAAATCGCAAAAAACATTTTCTCAAAAATGTACCACATGGGAATCCATGTATGCTATAGCCATATATGCTATTGGCCAAAGTAATGTTAACATATATCTTAGACAGCATGATGATACTTACTTTTATCACAGTACTCGCCTCAGGTCAAACTAATTTGAGCACTTTAGATGTGAGTTTCTTTTAGGCCTGAGGCTATCGCTTGATGGAGTTGATAATCATCACTGATGACCCCGTCACTCTCCGTATAAAAGACTAGCGGATTGAAGTCATTATAATGTTTAGACACTAATCCGATTCTTAAAATAACAAAACATCACGCCAGTATTCCCCGAAGGGCTAGGCAGAGGTGTTCCTTTCGCCAGTTATGTTTAATTCCCATGTAATAGAAGGCGAACCTATCGCCATCAACCGGCCACAAATCTAGACTCTTAGCCCACGTTCGCACGCACCTAAAAATCGCGGCGGGATTTTATCGCGCACTGGATTTTCAACTTTCAATGTTCAGTCGAGCGTTGAGAATCCAACGCGCTGGGACACACTATTGCAAGAAAATAACAAAAAAAAATCGCCCGTGCGTACCTGGGCTTACAGTAGGTTACTTATAACTTATTGATACAAAAACTTACTACTTTTTCCCTTGGGAACCTGCGGGTAGGTACGCCACGATTATTTCATAATAATATTAATTTTGCTACTTACTCCCTTTGCTACATTATTCCTGGGCAACGATATTTCTTATCTAAGAACTTCTATTTATTAAGTATGCTGTTTCTGAAAAGCTTAAAAAATGTATTTTTTTTTAAATAATCTCAGTAAATTGAAAAATAAAAATAGATTTCCAAAGAAATCAATCATTCTATACGCATGTCTAATATAAGATTTCAACGCTGATTGATTTAGTCGTTCACAGATTGGTATTAACATATGAAAAATTATAAATTTATGAGTGCTGATGCAATGTAAGCGCCATTTGTGTGAATAATTGTGAGAAATCAACGTCTATGACTCAAATGGACTATTGGCTGTGATAGTGAATCAGCATTTTCCGAAGTACTTATACTACATTAATAAGATTAGACATTTTACTAAACCTTTTTTTACAAACTTTACTCAACCGATTTTGACTTCTATTGCGTTGATGGTATGAAAAATGGCAGCTGCAGTAAACAGTTTGCTTTTAATGCCATCCTGATGCCTACGGTATAGAAGTCAGAATCGTTTGAACAGACTGTAAAAAAGTTTTGTTTGTAAAAATGCCTAATGTTATTTCAAATGCAGTTTAGTCACAATCAGCAGCCTTAAAAGCTCACTCTTCACAGTTATCGTATCATGGTTTTCTTATCGAAGTGAAGTGAGCATCAAAAGTAGGTAAAAAAATCAAGTAAAAAACCACTCGTTATTTAAACTAGTCTGAAAATATAGGCCCCCAAAACGCCACGCCCTTCATAATTTATAATGTACGAGTAAGTATAGAGACTAGGAGACTGTGACCTCTGAGTTTGTTTCGGCGTTTCTTCTCAGAGTAGTCAGATAGGAAACGCCGAACTCCTCTAGCTTATTTTTAATGATTTTAATATGACGTGTAAAAGTGATTCCGTTATCCTATTTACAGAATAAACAATTTCATTTCATTTAATTTTATGGTGGAGTGCTTACCTACTTTTTATCAGTGAATCATCTAGTTTGCAAATAAACATTTAAATGCTAAATGCTACCTACTTCACTCATATATAACATCACGCTCATATTTCTAACAAGTTTCAGCAGAGTTATGCCTACAGGAAAACCTATCAAAAGATGATGTAACAAATAAAATACACCAATAAACGTACTTAGTGTGCCTGTGCTGACCTAAGACCTGGCAGTCAGTGAGAACGCACGACCCGGAACTTGAACCTAAGACTTACGGTAATATTACGTGAACATGCTGGTCAAAATATTGTTTGGCATCACTTTTGAAAAGAAAGTCTATTTATGTACAGTGTAATTTTTTGCCAAAACAGCATCTAGATATTTAAAATGTCAGCTTGTATAGTCATTCATAATTCAATCTGCCTAGCGTTTTCCCAGTTATGATGGGGTCGGCTTCCAGTCTAACCAGATGCATTTTGCAACCAGATACCAGTATTTGAATTGGAGCGACTGCCTATCTGACCTCCACAACTCAGTTACTGGGTAACACGACACTCCTTGCTAGTACTGGTTGTCAGCCTTTTGGAAATTTATATAGATATATATTTCGGTAAAATACTTATGAAAATATTTATCGCTGGTGCCAATCACTGTACCGTAAACTATATTTACAGTAAAATTCAATTAGAATGTTTATTTATAAAGCTCTTGAAACTTTGAAAAACAATCATATTGAAGCTGACTGAAACAAAATCTAGTGCTTTGGTATCACAGGACACAGGACAGCGTCAGGTGACAAGCGACAATCCGACCATTTTACTAGTTTCTTTCATAGATTTTAAGACAGACTTCAGACTTTGACAGATTATTGCGAATATGTCACAATTATGTTAGTTTTAGACAAAGTCGCATTGACAGTTATTTTAAATAGGGCCCTGGATTCACTAAACATGTAAGCTTCTAATAAACAATACGATTGTTATGCTATAAAATTAAATTATAATAAATAAATACTTAATAATTATTAATATGATAATTAAACTTTAATTTTCTAAATGCAAATCACTTCATTATAATATTAAGCAAGAGGCACTTATCACTTACCGGTCTACAATATTTATGAGAAACTACTAAACATGCGACGTACAATATCGGTAATACAAAGTAACCACCTTAGTTTAGTTTTAAATTGAATTTGTTTGCAGTCTGCACACAATTAGGTATACAATGAAAGACCAGTATTTTTTTTTACTAAAAGTTAGGTAACCATTTTAATTTCTACAAAAAACGTTCAAAATATAATTGGCTACCGTATTTATCTATAAGTAATAATTTCCAGTGCATTACGTACCTACTTGCAAAAATTATAAAGTACCAGCGGCATCACTCGCGTGACATCTTTATAATCGGGATAAAAAGCATCCTAATCCAGTCATGGTCTACCCATGTGCCTCTTACCAAAAATTTCATCTAAATGTGTTCAGGCGTTGTAGCGTGAAAGCGTAATAAACATGCAAACTGTCTTCCGTATTTATAATATTATAGTTAGGATGTTAGTCAGTGATTAATAATATAGCATTCTACAGGTGAAAGAATATTTAAAATCGGTCCAGTAGTTTTGAGTTTATTTATTACAAAAATAAATACAAATCTTTTCTCTATAAAATATTACTGTAGAGAAACAACTACAAACTTTAAAATGTTGAAAACTACAAGATTTCCATGCACAGGCCGATTAATGAAAAGCTAACTAAAGGTATTTACAAGGTAGCTCGTAAATACCTTTTGTTAGTCTTTCAGTAATCTATCCTCAATTCTATAATTACCCAGATTAATTATACGCCATAAGATCCAATTAAGGTCTATATGTGACGCAAAAAGGTCAAAACCTTGACCAGTAACCTCTATGTCATGTCTATTCTGTAACGTTACTTAAAGTTATTATGATTATTTATTTACTCAACATATTTGTTACATTATTTTGGCATTGATTTTATAAACATATTACTTAATTTTCTCTAAAAACATTCCGATTTATTCAAGGTCGATGACTAAAGAATGGAAAATTAACATAAATATCTGATAAATAATTTTTTAATGATACATATCTTACTGCTAATGGTTAAACCAACATATAGAAAAATGTCGGATTATGATAAAAACACGACCAATAATAAATCCTTCAGACCGAATTTCGGCCATGGCGACCAATCTCAGCGAAGAACAGCCTTCGGAGCGGGAGATATTAAAATGCACACGTATGTATGTGCGCAGACACGGGTGCGCTCTCTCTTCCCTCACTCTCATAGTCCGATGGGACGGCAACCCCATGACACGACCGGAGAGAGATCAGGCGCAGAGCCAACTGCTTAACGTGCTTTCCGAGGCACGGGGGTGTCACACCGCCAACTTCCAAACTCCGGGCTGTTACTAAGAACAAAACACAACTAATAGGCTGACTATCCACTGGAGCGGAGAGAAGAGGACCTGAGCGGAGCTGTGCCAATAGCATAAAATCTCCGCTCCGCTTCAGTGTACAGGGATTTGCGAACTAGTTTAAAACTTCATAAAAAACCGGGAAGCGGAGCAAGGACGCGGAGCGGCGAAGCGGAGCGGGGAAGCGGAAATAAAAACGGCCGCGGGGTAGGTACTGCAGCTTGCAGCCCGCTCAAATTACTCAATACTCATTATATTCATTGCTTCCACATGTGAACTTAGGTGGTAGGTTTAACAAACTATGATCATTGTGGACCCTGTCGGGCACAGCAAAAGTAGGAGAGAGGAAGAGGGCTTTTCATTTGGTTTACTTAATTAGTACCTCAATCAATCTTCCTAGCCTTTTTCCCAACTATCTTGGGGTCGGCTTCCAGTCTAACCGGATGCAGCTGAATACCAGTATTTTACATGGAGCGACTGCCTATCTGACCTCCACAACCCAGTTACTGAACCGGGTAATACTGTACCCCTTGGTAAGACTGGTGTCAGACTTTCGGGCTTCTGACGACTCGTAACGACTGTCAAAGATCCACAAATGACAGCCGGGACCAACGGCTTAACGTGCTTTCCGAGGCACGGAGGAGTCTCGATATGTAAAGATGGTCACCCATCAACTGACCAACCCCGGCAAGCGTAGCTTAACCTGATGGATCGACCCGTGCGGCTTGTTATTACTTAGCCACGAGCTCCTCTGTATTAGTACCTATTTACTGTAATTATTTTATAATAAGTTAAAATTTGTCATTTAAATAATCATTAATATCATAATAGCATTTAGATAATAGTGTAGACTCCGTATTCTTACAGAGTCTAGTAATAGTTTAAATATGAAAATTAACTATCATTCTAGTTCATGGCTTTTGAAAATAAGGTTTCAGAAATAATAGGCACTTGTTCATGTACTTACATATTGTATTCCTCCATCCAACACACAAAATCAGATATACCTCACAATCAACACTAGGTATCTTTAAAACACAGCACGAGCCTAAGTACTCGTATCTCGACGTCTTATCCACGACTGAGCTCGCCGGACTGGCACAACAAACAAGATGGCGTTTTCCCCCCCCATTATACCTCCGTTCCAAGTAATGCGCCGTGATTGGTTAGTCGTGCCATCCGCGAACTCAGTCGGTACTACAATAGTCAAAACAATACTTTTAGTATTAAAATAAGAATTAATTTAACATAGCTTATTGAATAAAATGTCGTATATTTACTATTGATAACAGTCGGCCATCCAAGGTACATTACAAGTCCTCGTGTAAAATTTGTGAACACAAACAACTTCAATATACCTAGCCAAAATATTATCGATGACAATTAATTATTGACCAAATTAATACATCAAAATAGTACGGTAATTATTTTACGCACACGTATCACATTATACAGCATATCAACTGTTATATTAAGTGCCAAGAAAACAACTGATCGAATTATTATAGGTACAACTGTTATTTTATAAACATTTGATTATTATTTTATTTACAAATTACAAATCACAATTTTGGGCAGTATTTCATGGCCCACTATAATAAGGAACAAGCATTATTTCACGGCTCAATGTACATACATATATACGGGCATTATTTCATGGCCCACGAGCATTATTTCATGGCTCGATGTAGATATACGGGCATTATTTCATGGCCCACGAGCATTATTTCATGGCTCGATGTACATATACGGGCATTATTTCATGGCCCACGAGCATTATTTCATGGCTCGATGTATATATTATACGGGCATTATTTCATGTCCCAGAAACTTGAAAGGTAAACTTGTAAGTAAAACTGAAACAGATAAAGGTTCGTTACTCACAAATATGTATATACGGGCATTATTTCATGGCCCAGAAACTTTAAAGGTAAACCTGTAGGTAAAACTGAAACAGGTAAATGTTTTTTAATCACAAATTGAATAATAATATTGACATTTGCTGTAAGAACACCTAATTAGGTTATTCGCTGTTATTGCCAGACGAAATGTCATATGTTGTATTAAAATTGAACCACACCTCAATTTTGTCACTTGAAACAAACTGTCGAGTAAGACCAGGTAGATTTTCATGTTCGGGCAATATCCTCAATTAGACATGGGGTAAAATTTGTAATTTGTGATAAGCCTGACTGATAAGCTTCTAACAGCTTATAAGTAAAAGTAGGTTTAAAAGACCAGATAAGTCGTCTGACAGGTCGGAAACACTTATAGTCACTTGGACCCGATAGTCTAATGCCGAATAGAGCCTCTATGGTGTTCGATTTATGCTACTATGCATACTGAACATCAGCTAGAAGATCATTGCATTTTAATTTCAAGCAGCCAACACACTTCATTATTCTTCAACATATAATTTGAGTACGTCATCAAACCGAGGACCCCTTAGGTTAGAATAGAAAAGTATTTACCTGTAAACCATACGGATCACAGATATAAATGTAGAAATAACAATAAATGTTAATGTCGTTTCTATGTTAATATGTAGAATTCTAACTATTCTTTGAATCTCACTATCTGCGCCTTGAGCTGTAAACTGAGTTAACTAATCGTAATCACTACCCAAGTAACAAATGCTTCTATAATCAAAGCGTTTAATCACCAGACAGTGATATAGTACGCCCATAATAGTACCTATTGTGACTGCTTGCACTATAAAGGGTTTTAACAGAGCGTTTTGGTTTTAAAGATTAAAGATTAAAGAGCTTTTAAGTTCCATAATTAAGCTTTTAAAACGCTTACAAATCCATACAAAGGAATCTTTAAAGTGTTGCACTGTAATAGATATGCAAAAAGCGATTATGGTACCATTAAGACTTCTACACGACCTTACTGACACATTAATGTACTCATCTATTTTGCATTAATAATGCGTCAAAATAATTTCTACAGCACGAGTATTGTAGCGGTATCGAAAACGCAATTACAGGATCAATCTGCACTACTAAAGTACCTTGCACCACCATTACGTAACCTTTTAGCTCCCTCAACATCGCTATGGGGCCAGTTCTGTAAAAGTAATGAAAACTCTTCCATAGTACTAAATAGTGCCATAGTATTAAATTATTAACAGCTCTATTCAGTGAGTTTGTGTCATCGCTAAGACCAAAGCGTAACACAAAAGCACTAAAATTTATAAGTAATGGACTAATTAGATCTAAACTAAAACTATATTTTCAGTATCAATTTTAACAGTAGTATTTTTTTTATATTTTATTACGACCTAATCCCAAAGTATGCCCCAGGGTGCATTTAATGCAACTATACAAATAAATTTATTTTGAGTACACTATTTTATATTTAATCAATGAACCCTGTTTCATTTTTAGTGAAAATATGGCTGCTATTTTCTACCATGATAGTACATTAGCACCATGGCTGGAGCCAATGTGTACTATAGCAGCCATAGTCGGGACAAGTCCTTATTTTATTAATTTACTTTTAATTAAAACACGAAAATTAAGAAGGGCGAATTGTCAAATTTGAAATTAGCATATTGATTTTATCGATACAATAATTTAAGTGCAAGTTATGACAGAGTTACGGTCCATGAATATTTTGTAGCATGTCCCTTTTATTTTACTTTAAGGAACAATGGCAAATGTCATATAGAATAATTATCCGATATATTTTGTGTTCTATGACACTTACAAATATGATAAAAAGATCACTGGCATCGTTTATGTCGCATAATAGCACCACAACCATGTTTTGTTTACTTTTATAATGTAAATTCGCGACACGAACGTCGCAGACAGCACCATCTTAGCACCAAAAAGCGTTTTTCGACACTTTTACATTTCAACTATAGAGCTGATTTATCACCGTGACGGCCTTGATGTCATGTTTATAGAACAAATGAGTGATCAAACTAGGGCCGCTTTGGGGTTCTGCAAACTTTTACAAAACCATTACAGTACTAATCATTAATACTAATTAGCACGTTCTAAAACGTTCTCAGGACCTTTATAGTACCAAACTTTGTTACTTGAGTAACGACATCACGACCCTGATGCAGCCCCATTCCTACCAGCTAACTCTACTTGGGTTTATTTAATTCTTCTTTCAGGAATTAAATCCCTCATAAGATAAGAAAACATCCCAAAAATGCACACCTATAGAGTCTATCCTAAAGCGCAATAGTTTTTTTTTTGTTTTTTTTTTTAAATAAGAATTCAGAGGAGAACAGTGCCACTATGCCACTGGCATGGTGGGTCAGATCAATCGGGGTTTCCGCACTCCCTACGGCGCGGGGCGAGCCCTTCTCGAGCAAATTGTTACCGGGAGAAAAATGCGTAGGCGAGAATGAGATTGAATGAGGTGTTGTTGAATTTCGTAGATTTGCAAATATTTTATTGTGTCAACGTGTTGATAGATAAATTAACTGTAATTTTATTTTCTTTTGCATTTGTGTAGTAGCAACTTATTACATACTTTTTGAATTTAAATATTTGTAATAGACTGTTTTTCAGCTACAATACTACGACCGAAAATACCTATTATACACACATCAAAAGTGTCTAGGGATCAACATATATTTTTGCAATAACTTTTCTCCTGATTGATATTAATTAAAATTTTCTTTAAGGATTCATCAAATAAAGTGTTTTCGTTTGTCACAGTAACGTTAAACCAAGTCACCTTTGCATTAATAAAGAAATTTGCCATTTTCCTAATAAAGGGATTTTTGACATTTGAACCACTAACATTAAAGTTCGAAAAAAAGACTGAAATAACAGTTTTCTTTAAAATTTTATTGGGTAACTTAAACAATTAATAATCCGTGTTTCTACCGCGAACACTAACAACACAAGAACATCGGTTTGGCATACTCAAAATGAGTTCATCCAAATCACGCTGTGGAATGGCCGCCCATGTTCGTTGCAACAACAAAAAAAGGTCTTCTTGCGACTGGATACCCTCCATATTCGGCAGAGCTCTTCTCTGTAGCATATCCCATGCATGCTCAATCGGGTTCAAGTCTGGCGACTGAGCAGGCCAGGGCAGGACATTGATGTTAGCTGCGGCGAGAGTCTGTCTTACAACTCTTGCGGTGTGCGGTCGTGCATTATCATGCATTAACTGAAATAAGGGACCGATTTGCACTTGTAGAGGAACGATGACGTCTGATACAATCGTCTCAGCATAAATTTGAGCGTTGAGGTTGCCTCTGATCCAAATCAACTCAGTTCTTCCGCCGATCCAAATACCCGCCCATACCATGATGGTTCCACCACTATAAGGATGGACTTCCTGGCAGGATTTTAATCGCTGTTGGCGTCCAGGGGTTCTCCAGTGTCGTATACGTCTTGTATCCGGTCTCATACCAAAACGAGACTCATCAGAAAAGCACACGAAACGCCATTGTTCTTCTGCCCAATTTCTGTGTTCAAGAGCCCATTGATATCGAATCCTACGATTGTGCATTGCTATAGGTGGTACCCGTAGCGGTCTTCGGGAATGAAGGTTCACTTCATGCAAGCGGTTTCTGACTGTTTGGTCGCTAATTAAGTTCCCTGAAGAGTGATGAAGCCTCACGGCTAACATCATGGCGGTTATTGTTGGAGCTCTTCGAGCTAAGATTTGAATGTATCGGTCTTGTCTCCGTGTGGTGCAGCGATACCGTCCTCCATGGCGCTCAGCCACGGTACCAGTGCTTCGGTAACGTGTCCAAAGTCGACTGATAACACTCTGACTTGTATTCAGAGCTAAAGCCACAGTACGTTGCCGGGAACCAGCTTCTATCATTCCCACGGCTCTGAGCATTTCTTCCCTGCTTAAATGACGTCGCTGCTCCATAATAACGTTGGTTTTAATCAGTAGTAGGGAAACAGTAGCACTAATAATGTCTTCAATGCGTTGTATGTTTTTATAGGGAAAATATTGACAGCTGATTTTCATCTTTTACTCGAATTTGATTCACAGTTCCTGATTCAAATTATGAAATGCACCAAAAAGGATCCATATAAATTTATAAAATCATAAATTTATTACAAAGCCACATCTCAATCTCAAGAAATCCGCATAAAAATGCTTGATCCCTAGACACTTTTGATGTGTGTAGTTTATGCTCGTTGTTGAATTTAGTATTTCAAGCATTATGCAAATACGAAAGGAGTTTTATTTTAGGGTGGAAAAATTGAGCTACCTCAGCACCTAATCTAACCGACCGGTCGTCGATCCCATGCAAAGTGCATTCGACTGCCCTTTTCCCAATTACACCATATCTATTGATTAGGGACGGTTTGTCATAATAATACTCTTCTAAGGAGTCCGTGAACTTAGCCCGCTCGGCCAACATAATTATCGCTCAGCATTTGGCCATAATTTTCATGTGATGGAAAAGTAGCCAAAAGTTTCTCCTGCCATTCAGCCCAAGTAAACAGGACTGACGGAAGGCCCCTTGTACCATCTTTGGGCAATACCCTTTAGTTTTGGTAATGTAAAATGAATTACTTGCTTCTCCGACCACATATAAATGGTTGCGCACTCGTTGACTTTATGAAGCGACATAGTCATTGTCTGTTCCCGTTTACTTGGGTCATATTCCGGAATCGAGATGTTCAGGGAACCTAATTTGTCGGCACCATTATTAGCCATAGATTTTAAAACATTGACAACTTCCGAAAAAATAGATAATCCAAATGGAGAAGTCAACTCACCTGTGGTCTGCGGCTAGCAAGTCTCTCACCACGCTAGCTTGCGGCTGCCTTATTGAGCTACGCGAACGGCAGCTCTTACAGCTTCTTGGCGAGTTGCAGCTTGCACGGCCAGGAGAGAGTTGTCCTGATGCTCGGCGGTCCAGCCTGCTCGATGCTCGGCGGTCCAGCCGGCTCGATGCTCGGCGGTCTAGCCAGCTCGATACTCGGCGGTCTAGCCGGCTCGATGCTCGGCGGTCCAGCCGGCTCGATGCTCGGCGGTCCAGCCTGCTCGATGCTCGGCGGTCCAGCCGGCTCGATGCTCGGCGGTCTAGCCAGCTCGATACTCGGCGGTCTAGCCGGCTCGATGCTCGGCGGTCCAGCCGGCTCGATGCTCGGCGGTCCAGCCGGCTCGATGCTCGGCGGTCCGCCCGGCTCGATCCACGATGTTTTATTACATAAAACAATAAAATTATATTAAAAGAAATCAAAGTATGTAGGTCTATACGAGTATTAATCAGTTGAAGGGCACTGAACGAGACAATAGAATTTTTATTGTTATTACATCTGGGGTCTGGGGTGTTTAGTGTCCCTCAAAGTGTTAAGCAAATTTTAAAAAAAAAACGTAGCTAGGTCGTGTTTCATTACAACACAATAAAACAAAACGTTAATTTTTGTTTTTACTTTAAATAAGAATATCAATGTGATTTGAACAGTCAAGAACCAAAACAAATTGATAACGTAGAAGAAATATAACAACAAATTAGGAGGAAAAATAAAATAAACCCACATATAAATAATTAAGGGTAGAAAAATATTTAACTAGCCAAAACAGGAATCTTTACCCACTTCTGAGATGTAGACTCCGTATTCTTACAGAGTCTAGTAATAGTTTAAATATGAAAATTAACTATCATTCTAGTTCATGGCTTTTGAAAATAAGGTTTCAGAAATAATAGGCACTTGTTCATGTACTTACATATTGTATTCCTCCATCCAACACACAAAATCAGATATACCTCACAATCAACACTAGGTATCTTTAAAACACAGCACGAGCCTAAGTACTCGTATCTCGACGTCTTATCCACGACTGAGCTCGCCGGACTGGCACAACAAACAAGATGGCGTTTTCCCCCCCCATTATACCTCCGTTCCAAGTAATGCGCCGTGATTGGTTAGTCGTGCCATCCGCGAACTCAGTCGGTACTACAATAGTCAAAACAATACTTTTAGTATTAAAATAAGAATTAATTTAACATAGCTTATTGAATAAAATGTCGTATATTTACTATTGATAACAATAGGAATAGGAATTACTCGTCGAGCGAACTCAAAGTCAAAGTCAAAGTCATTTATTTGCTTTAAATGCAGTAATACAAAGGTGTTTGATGAGTATTCTTAAGCGATGACACATTTCGCCATATTTTGGCATGCAAATATTAATAGGCACAACTTGGCCTAGCTCCGCACAATCCACATCTCCGCTCCTCACTACCTCGCCCCGCATCAATGGACAGACACAGTCCGCAACTCCGCTAAGCATTACTTCCTCACTCCGGTCCGCTGCCTCGCTCCGCATCAATGGACAGGCAGCCTAAGAGTGTGGGATTCAAAGTCAAAGTCAGTCAAATAATTTATTTCAATTAGGCACAAAAAAAAAAATCTAGTCGGCCCTTCCAAAAGGTAGTTTTCGTATGAAGAAGAATGGGCAAGAAACTCCACCATTCCTAATGACCTAATTGTGAAAATAGTGGAAATTAGTGCATAAGCATAATTAGTTATCACAGCTGGGACACAGGCCGCCTCTCTTCTCCAATTTGGTGCAATTGGCGAAAACCTTTGCTAATATTAGATATCATAAGCTGAGCAAGGCAAAAAGAAAAAACTAACCGGTTATAGGAAAGGCAAAAAAATTATAATTCTTGTGCTTGAAGAACCGAATTTTATAAAAATCGTATCGATACAAACGAGGTCCGAGAAGTAACCAAAAGTGTATATTACATGTAATGACATATCGGGTTCAAAGATTATCAAGAGTACATAGACGAAAGAGTATTACATAAGTAATCATTAGGTCGTTATGTACCGTTTCTCAGATGCAGGAAGCTGAGCTAAGCATACCTAACCTACATGATATTAACTAGACATAAATATTTTTCTACCTACTATTCGATAACTACCTCATTGGTATTGTGGTCACAAGCGCTACTACTGAGCATGAGGTCTTGGGTTCAATTCCCAGGTTGGACAAGGTGTTATTGGGTTTTTCCGTCAGGAATCTCTCAGTAGCAGCCCGGAGTCTGGATTTTGTGGCCAGTTGATGGGAATAGGCTCGCCCCCTATTACATGGGACTTAAACATAAGTTCTGGCGAAATGTGGGTGTTCTTTAAGTACATCTTTGCCTATCCCTTCGGGGATATCAGGCGTTATGTTATGTTATAAAATAAAATAATCTTTAATTTGGATAAGGAACATCCATAAGGGTTAGTTAGTAAACAAAAAGATAACTAATATAAGTATATTAGTAAACTCTACGTTTGGATACAAGGCTGTTGTTCGAAATACATCTTCGAACAACATCACCTAACTAACACAGGAGAATCGTACCTCCCCGCTATGGTCTTCAGGATTTAGTTGGAGCTTTCCCCCACTCTGCAGAGCAAAGAGGCAGATTTCTGTCTAACGATGGCGTGGAAGCCATCGACGACGTGTGCTTGTGCAAACATACCTCATGCGCTGCAGAAACGGGGCTGCCCCATCAACATCCTGAACCCATTATTATATTGGACCCGTAGAGCGTTGATAGCCCACTGAGTATAGTTTGTCCACAGGCTGCACTGCTTTAAAAAGCGTTATCTTAACTGCCCTGCCACCAGGGTGCTAACCGGCGAGCCACCATGTTACATCAGACTGCCAGCGCCCTACGTTCCGTTCGTTATGATATTAAATTAAAAAGTCTCCAAATATTCAGGGAATCAATAACATTGATCAACTGACCCTCAACTCATGCCTTGCGGAGCCACAGTGTTACTTCGTCCCGAAATGCTAGATCATAATATCATGATTCGGAAGGCTCTACCCTTAAAATCAAAGGTCACACTTTACAGGGTTTTCCCTTTAACAGAATGTCTTGGTATTTAGGAGGAGTAGTTCTTCTCCAAATAGGTCGGTAAGGTCTGAAAATGTTCAGTGTAACTATTCGCAGGTAAGTAGTTGATGTATGTGACTTTTTTATTAATTTCCTTTATTAAATATTTAAAAAATATATATAAAAAAGGTCCAAGGCCCAGGTCCGCGACTGGGTCCCATCACCATCACGAACAGCGTCCAAGCTGCCGGTGGTCAGGGCTCTAGAGAGAGGAACCTCCTGACTATGCGTGCCGTGTCTAGGAGTACTGCTTTCTGAATCAAGCCCTTGACCCAGCCGCGCAATGAGAGCCTCCTGTTGGTCGGCGCATCGGTACAATGATTGCATTAATTTTATTTTCATTATCAGTTCATTAACAGCTAACACTTTTACAGGTTCAACTATGCTGCAAAAGGGTGAATTTGCATTGCTAAGACACATCACGCCTGTAACTGTAATCCCCAAAGGGTAGAGGGGGCGAGCCTAATTGCCATCAACCGTGCACACATCCAGACTCCGGGCTGCTATTGAGACATTCCTTTGCTCGAGCATTGCTAAGAGTCTCTCAAAAATCGTTTCAACAACATTCAGAAGCTGATCATCACGCAACAGCACGCTCAATATAACACCACAAATTACTATAACAGTTATTAAAAACTTAACCTCTATGCATATTGTAATCATCTAAATATTTACGTTAGAAGTTGAAAAGTGAGCGGGAATGCTCAGCACTTCTCTGATCATAGCCTTGTAATGGTAAGACTATATTGCACGAGTACGCGTGTGACAAGAAGGCCAATTCCCGTTAGTAAAAACGGTCACAATCTCAGTGACAAAAACATGTCAAATATGTAGGAAAATTAGAGGAAGAGTGCGTTTCAATAAATAATACCAATGCCGTAATGTAGGCTCTTCTGTTAAATTAAAAAAATAGACCTATTAGGTAGCGCCGTGGCGTATTCTTATTGGTCCTCTTGGTCCTACTACAGTGGAGCCAACATTATGCCATAGGAACTATTTGTTGAAACGCACTCTAGGTACAGTCACTCAAATAGTTCCTATGCCGTAATGCTGGCTACACTGTTGTAGGATGAACACGAATACGCTTAAGCGCTACCTAATAGGTCTGTTGTTAAAGTTTAACAGATATTTGATTAATACAGGATGGAAGGGGGTAAACACCGTTGTCACTCAAACTATGGGTAGTTGGCTTAAATATAAACATAAAAAACCGAGTAAAAAAAAAATACGTTATTTTCTTTAACAAATATTAAAAAGGTTATTGTCCGACACCGTCCGCAAATTCATGGATATGCGCCCGCCCGAGTGACGTAATCGATCGCCGCCCGTCCTACCTACCTACACAACACATGAATAAATACAATACAACCTTTTCCTGGCTTAAGACAGGCAAAAATACCCACCTTAGGAATTGCGTGACGATTCTAAATGTACATCTTTAAAAAAAAAAGTTGTGATTTTCCATTGAATTTATGTTCTATAAACGAAACCAAACCACTGGTTTGAAGGATAACGGTGTTTACCCTAACACCCTGTATATATTTTTGACAGATTGAGACTGAGATTAAACAACCACAACAAGTACAAGTTCAAAATATACAGTCCGCACCATCACCACCTGAAGTCGTTTTGACGCGGCGAAGTGTCTAAGTGTCATTGCATCACATTGCATTTAAAAAAAGTAGTTCCATATTTTTCCGCCGGCGTTCTTTCGTGGCGCGCAGATCTCCGATTAAAAGATAAATACTTATTACCAAATAAAATAAAATAAAAAACACTTAATGACAGTGATTCTGATGACGTAAAATGGTTTCTTTAAAAAATATTATAAACAAAAACGCGAAAGTGGTTATTATTAGATCACCAACAAAGATCTGTAAATTATATTCAATCATAGTACATCAACAAGAATGGCAGCCCAGTCGAATCTGGTAGTACCGAGATACAAGAACAGTTACGGGGAACAAACGAACGCGTATTGAATTGAATACCAACTCTAATCAATGATGTACCAACAAAATACAAACACAAAATAACAGACAGTAATTATAAATTCGAAAACGAACAAAAAAGAGGATTCTAGCTGGTGGAGGTCTGTAGTTCCTGCCTACCCCCATGGGAAGAGAGCGTGAGCTTATTTGTAATCTTCTTTTATAAATAAACATGAAATGCTGTTCGTAGCGCATCGCTTGAGAACAGCTGGAGCGTTATGGCTATTTTTACCCGACTGCCCCAGAAGGAGGGTAATGTTTTTGTTTTAAAATGTTCGTAATAGGCCGAATTACGTTGTTATAGAAAGAAAAATTTCAAATTCGGGAAAATATGAAAGTCCTTTTCTATATGGTTTTTTTTTTTTGACATGACAACGTCTCTTTGGTCAGCTAGTTATAAATATAAATACAAACGATACTTTGATTGTCTTTGAAATTGCATATTCCTGTTTAAAGTACATTCCAGTAGTAATTAGCTTCGACTGGCTGCCTGACCCGCGCCATCGCGCGTCGACACATTACCGGTTCTGTATTTTATTAAATTATTACCATAGATACACTAGACATTTTACGTTTTGTTTCATTCTATAGTTTAAAAAAGTATTTACAAAAGGTAGGTGGTACCTTTTCTTTGTTCTTTAAGTACAAATAACCAGTATTATTAATATTATTAAATACTGAGTGAACTTGTGAAGCAAATCGAATGAACTCAAACAATTGGGGTTATGAATGTTATAATAATACAATGACGTGTGAACGACCTCACGTAACGTGTTCGGTCGCCATTCGATAAAAAACGTGTTACTTCGCGCTGTGTGAAAGAGATGGTGATATTATGTTTCCCACGGCACGAAGCTACACGTTTTCGTCGAATGGTAACCGGACAAACGTCCAGTGTTGAAACATCTGGGAGAAAGAGTACACGCTGAAAATTGTTTATAACAAAATGGCCGACTCATCTTCCATAGACAACGTGTTACTGATTTCTTTAATGGAAAATAAGCCCGTTTTGTGGGACAAGACTATGGAACAATATAAGAATCGCGTTGCAACTCAAGAGGCTTGGAAAGAAATTGTGATGGCTTTATATCCAGAGTTCAAAACATGGAAAGAGATTACAAGACAATCACACGGTATGTATTTTTGCACATTTAACTAAAACTTTACCTAAAATGAAATAAGAAATAATGTTTTTGTAATATTCGTTTCGCTATGCGACAGAAGTACATAAATATTGATTCATATAAAAACATTATGTTTTAGGGCTTGCCCTACTCTTATAACCACTTTCCTCGCGAGATTTTCCTCATCACATGCATCACATATTCATTGTCCATACATTGACAATCGGTTTCCTCAAATTATAATTTTAAACAAAAAAACCAACAAAAAAAAGTCCGACTGCACAAACACATAGTATAACTGAAAAGAGACAAACAAGAATTATAATCAGTTTTTATTTTTATTTTTCAAGTGAAAACTTCTGTAGCGGCATTGTGCACTTTTTTGGGAAGGCTAATAAATGTTAAATTCAGGACACGTGACAGGTCACGTCAACAAAAACTTGAACGTCTTACGAATTGTCTATCAGGATAGACAATTCGTAAGACGTTCAAGTTTTTGTTGACAGTTGATTTTTTTAAATGGATCTACAGCTTTCTTACTGACAGCAAGCCACATAGGTACATTCCTGACATTTTCATTAGTTTTCACGTCAATCGGCAGTCCCAGACTGCTTCGTTTTTATAATTTGCTTTATTTCAAGCTTTTTAGTTTTATATGGGGAACTGGTGGATAATAGGCATTTGCCTAATAACCTAAATTGTGAGATTATATTTTTATTCAAGGTATTTTTTTTTCAGTTAAAATGATTATGCAGAGGTGGACTCACATAAGAGACAATTATTATCGATCTTACAGAAAGATCCAAAATCAAGTGATGTCAGGCTCTAAAATGACAAAGCCTTATTTGTACAGCAAGAAATTAAAATTTCTGGAGAAAATTATGCCACCTATTGAGCCAATAAGCAATGTCATCATCCAACATGTTAAATCAGAAAGCCAGGAAAATTATGAAACAGTAGAGGTACCTGCTGCAGATCCGAATATGGTTTACACGGATCCTGTAGGAAAACAGGACTCTGCAGCGTTGAACCGACATCTCTTATTTTTCAAAGGAATATTGCCGTCTTTAGACAGTTTTGACGACAATGAAACTCTGGACTTCCAAATGGGAGTACTGAAATTGTTAAAGAAGATTAGGAGCCGACGACAAAGCTACCAGTTCCCGTCTTTCAATGTCAAATCTGAAGATGTATCAAGTAGCCATAGTGGATATTCTTCTTAATTAATTATGACTCTATGATAGGTAGAAGTACAAAAATATGACCACAATACTGGAAATGGTCTGAGATGGCTGGTATAAATGAATATAATAATGGTAAAATGACACGAGACTTGCGGCGTCGATCCTAAATAAATTGAGATAAAAGCAGTATGATAGTGACGAATACCTGCGCAATTTAATATTTATACTTAGCTGTTTCTACTACTTAGATTAACATATTTAGTTACGTAATAAAACTAAGTTGTATTACAAACTGCATCTTTTATTCCCTGTTGATTTCTTTAGCTGTACACACGAACGAACAAGAACATGGTGAACACGAACATTGAACACTTTGTTCGCATGTGCGTACCCCTAACGAACAATAAACACACTGTGTTCGTTAAAAATGTTCATGGCGATCTAATTTCGAATCCATGGCTACTAAAGAGAGCGGGGTGGTTGAGCGCGAACTATGTTCATATGGCGTTGCTTATTGACGTACAAACGTACGAACCAAATGTTTCTTGTTCGATGTTCGTGTTCACCATGTTATTGTTCGTTCGTGCGTACACGCCTTTTGGCCACTAATTTCTAATTATATTGTCGTAAGAATACATACACCCAGCATAACAAAAACACAGTCCAATGTAGTGCTGTGTGAATCCAACATGGTTGTTTGAATGAAGCATAATGAATATAAAGGTTGTTCTGTACTTAAATGGTTGTGTTTAATGAAGTAAAATGTGTAACAAGATCAAGGATCCGAAGATGAGTCTAGATCCATAGAGGTGGTTTTTAGGACACGGTCAACTATAATGCTGTTGTTTACATATGAAGCAACTAAAGTCATAATTTTCTAACCTAATTAAAATAATAGCGTCGAAAAATTCCTCCGCATCGCTGTCGACTTGTATTGTACCCAAGAGTATGGCGGCATTGCCACGTTGTATGGCAATGCTTAGCCTCTGGCCAAGGTAAAAGCCAGACCTCGGGTCAACAAGCCGTTCGTCATTCCGTTCTGTACATTTATTGTGCATTTTACACTATTAATTATGTGGGTGGTCTAATTATCATAAACCTATTAAAATTATACCGTTTTCACGGTTATGGTTACCCAACTTACAACACCTACTTCGTTGAATCGTCAGTACTACTATTTAAACCGTTGGTCCCGGGTCCCGGCTGTCATTCGTGGATCTTTGACAGTCGTTACGGGTCGTAAAAAGCCTGATAGTCTGACAACCAGTCTTACCAAGGGGTGTCGTATTACCTAGGAACTGGGTTGTGGAGGTCAGATAGGCAGTCACTTCATGTAAAATACCGGTATTCAGCTGCATCCAGGTAGACTGGAAGCCGACCCCAACATAGTTGGGAAAGGGCTAGGCAGATGATGATGATTTTTGAGTTGACACTACCAACTCAGTACTTTTGAATAGTAGGACGCAGGGCTACACATCAAGCTATACATTCCCAGTATAAGCTGAGCTCGCATTGTATGAAAATCCTATACGATGCGAGATCAGCATAAACTGGAATTGTATAGTTTGATGTGCAGCCGTGTGTACCTTAGTAAGTTATTGTATGAGTTTTGCCGACAGTTTCCGCGCTCGCATCCGTTTCTAATAATTATGTCCATTTCTTCGGCATCATCATCATCATCATTTCAGCCAAAAGACGTCCACTGCCGGATATAGGGTGCTTGGGGAGGCCAAGCACCGCCACTTCGACCTGTGTATCTTCAACATTGTTTCAATATTCGACGGGTGACCGTCGAATATTGAAACAATGTATGTTAATTCTGACTTTTTAATAGGAATAGGAATGTTGACTACGGACAAAAAAAACTCAGTCAGATACCTAATAAAAAAATATTAGACACGTATTCTTTGCTTTATCATATTAATAAAAAATGGTTTAGATAAAACGCATTAAAGTTGGGTAGTGGGGGCTCGCTACGTCACAAGTCAGTATAAAATCTACTGGGCAGTGACGTCATGCAAGTCAACATTTTAACTCAATGTATTGCCGTAATCTTTTGATTACGTAAACAAAGAAAAAATACGTGTCCAATATTTTTAATAAACTACCTGAGAGATAAAAAAAATGTTTTGTCAATATCCCTACATAACATAATCAGCCTATTAATGTTCCCACTGCTGGGACACAGGCCTTGTCTCTGTGAGAGGGAGTGGGCTGTAATCTACCACGCAGGCCCAGTGCGGGTTGGTAGATGTCGCATGTCTCCGAATTTTTGGTTCTAGTACATGCCGGTTTCCTCACGATGTTTTCCTTAACCGTTTTGAGAGCAGTGGTGATGAAATTGCTTACACAAAGTAAAGCGCCTGCTTGGGTTCGAACCCACAACCTACAACTCGTAAGTCGGGGCCGTTACCACTGGGCCACCACTGCTCTTGTCATGTATCTACTCAACAGTCCTATTGTATGCAATTTTGACCTTGTCGTGGGCGTTGCTAAGCGGAGATAGTTCGAAGCTACTTACCATTTAATTTTTTTTAACTTACTTGTAACATAATGTTGACTAAATAGTTTCTATGCTAAATAGACAGAGATTGTGTAACGTTCTAATCTTCCCACGTAAGTTTTGAGAGCAATCCAAGGTAAATCAGTTACAAGGGTAATTTAAACGTTAACTTAACAAGCCAGATTGCAACATAGAGTGTCATCAACCAACCAATCAGCTCTTCAAAAACAAAGTGATGGCTGCATTTATACTTAGTATAGCTATGAAACGAACTTACAAACTCAGGTTTGCAAAGCAATCGTCTAACCGCTTAGCTATTTACTTTGTTGAAAGTTAGCTAAAATAGCCGTTCCTATAATAATATATTTCAAGATTGACTGCTAAGTTCCATAAAAGTATAGCGTGATGATAATCATTTAAAAAGTTAAATCGGTAACTATATTCATTCAGCTGGTAACCTAACCTTTTGGCGCGTCCTATTAGAATCTGCGGAGAAAAATACGAAAATAATGTAATACAACATACCCCCAAACAATGAAACTTTGTTTTGATTTAATGTGTGCCACATTTAAATGTTTTACAACCTATCCCAACGGGTTTTTTTGGGTTGGAAATCGTCAAATGACTTCTCCCGCTCTAGGCGGAGCGGAAGGGCGTGTCAGACTCTTACTGACTAAAACCCACCCGTGTTCCTTCCCTTGCCTTGCCAGGGGCCACGGTTACCCATTGCTCTCCGTACGGGTTAGCGTGCTTTCCGAGGCACGAAGAGGTCTCGATATTATGTAATGGATGGTCACCCATCCACGAATCGACATCGGCTAGCGTTAGCTTAGTAACCTTCGACCGACCCATGAGGCTGTTGTTGTTATTTAGCCACGAGTTTACTACCCGACAGTAACAGTTAACATTCCATACATATATGCATACCATGCATATCTAATGTGCTGAACATCAGTAGTTGACCATATCACAAACTCTTGTAACAGAACTCGCAACAACGTGTTGAAACGAAAACAATTAAAATACGAATCTTGCTGTTATGTACCAAAACATTAAAATGTTTACAGGTTTTCTGCAAAAGGAGCTGAGTTGGTTGTCGCTTAGACCGAGATATTTTTCATTCGAACAGGCTCGCGTTTGACCGTGCTTTGTCTCTCTAGCACGAGTTGTATGAGAACCGTTGAAACGGGTTTTCTTTGGGTTTTGTCGACGGAAGAATGACACATTATTATAATATTGTTTATTGTTAATTAAAACGGTAACACCAATTACATTAATTAACATAGATTTTGATCAGGTAACAAAAACTTTTCTAAAACTAACATATAATAGAGGACAACCTAGCATACATACTTACTCTCGCAAAACATCAGACATTCCATTCATCAGCAAACAGATCACATTTAGGATAGTTGGTCAGGAGGGCGTTAAGCATCCTTAGAGCTAGTTTCACCATACTCTGTTAGTTAGTTTTAACGTCCCATTACGCAGATAACGGCCCGTTAGGCGTAGTGAGTGTTTCACCACGTACTTTAATTTAATTTAATTTAATTTATTTATTCAAGTTACAATGACTCATAAAATATTCAATATTACACACATAGGTACATCAAACAATACATTAACATTACGTTACATTACAATACAAAAGTACTGACGAATGGTTAATTCTCTTAACATGGCGTTAAACTTAATCACTGCTCCAATGGTCTGCTAATGCTTGTAACGGGCCGTCAACTGGTTGTGAGTTGGTGATAATTTAATTTTTTAATACGAATTAGGTGATATAAAAAAAAATTGAACTTGTAATATTATTCGACGTCAAAGAGCGACGACGTCACTATTTTGAAGAATATGACGATGTAGATTTCAGGACAAGGTTTCATTTATTGATAGATTTTTGTAGCTATGGATGTTTTGCGATGAATGATTGAAGATAAACTTGAATATTCATCAAATCGGTGTGTACCTTAACATTGCTTTACGATGTGAATTGTTAAAAAAATATACCTGTTCTGTTATTTAGTACAACTTCTTACGTAAGGTGTTTGGTACTTAATATAAATATTTGGATGCTAATTTGTAACCTTGTTTGTGATGTGTTATTGGGTTTTTCCATCTGGAATTTCTTAGTAGCAGCCTGGAGTCTGGATTTGTGCCCGGTCGATGGCAATAGGCTCGCCCATAGAGGGCGAGCCTATTACACATGGGCCTTAAAAAACATAACTGGCAAAACGTGGGTGTACTATAGGTACACCTCTGCCTAACCCTTCGGGGATTACAAGCGTGATGTTATGTATATATGTGTAAATTGTCACCTAGTTTAAAAGCTCACACATTACTTCCCACTAGTAATAGGACCACCCCATCATCTCTACCGTGAATGTTACACAAAGCGTCTACGAGATGTCGTATAAGATGGGCATGGATGAAGCAAACCTGAAATTTTGTTTGCTTACAGAAACAAGTCGATTTCGCTAATAAAGCAACTTCTATTTAGTTGGTATATCAGACATTGAAAGTATTGAAACTGCTCAGGGAGTTGAATTCTTCTGTGAGCATCTTTCAACCCTGTTTTTCATGAGCAATCATCACTGCAATATTCTTATGTTTTGTAACGAGTCTTATTGAAATTTCTTTTTCACTGCGCAGAAATTGGGACCGCGATTTCTTTTCGACATATTACAACACACAAAATTTTAAAAATTATAAAGTAATAATCACTGCCTCGTTGGTCTAGTGGTCGCAAGCGCTACTGCTGAGCATGAGGTCCTGGTTTTGATTCCCAGGTCGTGCGTGTTATTGGTTTTTTCCACCAGGAATATCTCAGTAGCAGCCCGGAGTCAAGATATGTGCCCGGTTGATGGCAATAGGCTCGCCCCCTATTAAATGGGACTTAAACATAACTGGCGAAATGTGGATGTACTAAAGGTACATCTTTGCCCAACCCTTCGGGGAACCAAGGTGAAATGTTATTAAAAATCACCACAATTCAAATTCCACAAGCGCGACACCGAAAACATAAAACATAATTGGTATGACAGTAAATACGCGTATGACGTTTAAACCGACCAATAAAGAATTACACAGACGCTCTTTCGATTTTAACACAAATTATGACATTTCAATTCAGTGGCATTACATTATTATACGGCTAGTTCCAATGAGGTATGTTTAGATAATTATTTGTTTAGACGCCATGACATTTTGTTTTGGTTGCTTATAAACGTGGTAAGAGAGCCCATGACCAAAATGTATGCTTCATCGTTTTACGAACAAAAACGTATAAAATCGATAGATTTGGTTATTCTGAATTCAACAAATCCTAATTTCCTAAATTTTCCGCATCACGTCTGACCTGACCGCATTTTTAAATATTATGTCAAAAAAAAAAACAAACTGTTTCATAGCTTCAAGCAATCTGTCTGATTTTCAGAATGTAGTTGAACGATAGATCCAAAGTGGGTGATAGACATGCGTAGGTATGTCATGTCAAATAGACACACTCTATGTCACATTGCCAGTAACATATTATAACAACGACAATTATACGAACCAAAGCGGGCTACGAGCAAAATTTCAAACCTGTTGGATCGCCGGCGAACTTACTCGGCGGTTTTAAAGTACTTGTCACACACGGCCCACACGGGTGAGTAAGGTCGCCAAGCCATAAGACGGAGACCGCGTGCTCACTCGCACGTCTATCACCCCTTTTAGATACAGAAAACACAATTTTCAAAAACATTTTATGCGCAAAATGTCTAAAAACAAACTTTGTCGTAATAAAATTAGGAAATCTATGTACATTTTTAATAATACAGTGATGAAACCGTCTGCCTATTTTTTTTGACATAGCAGAAATGGGTTCCCATAACTGTGTCGTTTCTGACCGGTAATGCCCACTGAGTCGGGTTCAGAATCATCTAAACTAACGATTTTATACGGTTTTGGCCGTCAAACGATGTGGTATGATTTTGGTCGTGGACTCTCGTACTAACGAGAGTGAATGACAAGTCAGACCGGTCATATTTGTTCAATCGATGACAGATACCACAGAGTACTTTATAACATACTGACAGATACTTCTACTTGATGTTTGATTTAGCAACGCCTTGATATGATCCCTCCGTAAAACGTAAACCTTTTTGACGTCTTCGTCAATTTTAAGAGAACATTTCATAATGGCTCATTAAGAATAGTTTGGTGAAATCAGGTCTTAAGGTACGACACACAGGGTACTCAGCTCTGGCGAAGAATAGACCTAATAACAGATTGTGATTGTATATCTGTCATTTTGTCTATTCTTACGTCGACTAAAGCTGGGAACAAATTATCGGACGCGTCCTCGGACGTTAACTGTCAGTTCCCTACGATCACATCAATTCACGTTCGAACTTCTTTCTTATATCTATGGAACTGACAGTTAACGTCCGCGGACGCTAACTGTCAGTTCCCTACGATCACGTCAATTCACGTTCGAACTGACAGTAAACGTCCGCGGACCGCGTCCGATAATTTGTTCCCAGCTTTAACCCGTTTCTAATATGATGATGCTTCTTACCGAAGATAGTTACTGCACACGGTTGCAAGTTTACCTTGAGGTAACCTATCTGCTCATGACATATACACATTTACGTGCCCTATTTGTGAATTTGGACTCTTGATAGTATGATAACCGTCTTCAGGAAAGTGCAATCTTCTCGTGATTTGAAACTTCTCTTTGAGACCTTAGGAACATTTATGATGCCGAATGCTGTGGTCTTTTGATCCTGTTTCAAAATATTCTGCAAATGTTAGTGTCTATCTTAGAAAAGAAATAAGCAAGCAAGTTTCTATAAAAGATGCATAAATTAGATTGAAAAAGAAACACAAACATGGTAATTTTATTAATAGGCGTGAACATTAATAAAATAACAATTAGTTAATTAATTTACATGTTTTATATATAATCGGGGTCTATTAATAATAATATGTAATAGGTAGATAGAAATCTAAAAAGTAGCCACAAACTTTTATTAATGTCTGCTAAGTCGGGACATTCCTCTGCTGGGCCCATAAAGAAATTGTAAGTGAGTTTCAGAAAATTAATGTATCATAATCATAAGATAGTTTAGTTTTCTACAATATTAATCCACCTAGTTACCTCGCGGTAAACTCTGTTTGAACGATGCAGGAGTTTTTGTGACGTCAGTGCATGGTTCGCTTGTGGCGATGTAGATCCTCTCGCATTTATCGACTCGACTGGTTTTCGGGTAGGGCTAGTGCAACCTGTTTATGATTATGCAGAAGTGTGATCTTTGATCCTGAAATATACGCAAGCGTCGAGCAGACAACCTTCTTATTGAGACCTGGTTACCTACTTCCAAAAAGACCAAGTCTTTCAAAGATGATTTTACTTAATTCAAAGATCGTGGATGACCCAGTTTATTAACCCCCTTTAATGAAGGCGAATCTGGTTTTCTGTCTGAACGGTTCAGAAACTGATCAATCTTCCTAGCCTTTTCCCAACTATCTTGGGGTCGGCTTCCAGTCTAACCGGATGCAGCTTAATACCAGTATTACGGTACAGAAACTGATAGGAGCTATTAAAGGCGCTAAACTACAAAATATTGGTTACATCATTCATGTTCAAATTATACATGTGAGAACAATGTTTGTAAAAGCCAACTCCCACGGTGCGCCATATCGCGCACCAGCCCGCACGAGGACGCACCGCCACGCACGCGTCTGCGCTACCCACGCACGTTAGGTTTCCCACGGTGCGTCGTGCGGGCTGGTGCGCGTGCGTCCGCGATATGGCGCACGGTGGGAGTTGAGCTTTAGACGTGCACGTTAAAAGCGTCCGTAAGGCTTCGTTCACACGGCATTGTCCTGCACGTTTTTTTGTAATCGTTTTTATAACGTTTAGTCAACCGGGTGTTCATATGGTAAATATTCATTCGTGTAAAAACGAATAGCCGCAGTTTCCAACCAGTTGTCACAGTGAGTACTGCGAACCGAATACGTCAAAGTTTATTCGATTTGCTTGACAAGTCCGTTGAGTATGCGTTTAAACGTATAAGCGGTACACGTTTTTTTGCAGTGCAATCGACGTGTGAATGGATCTATGTACGTTGTATGGTCACTATCTATACGTTAAGACGTATACTGCAAAAAAACGTGTAGGACAATGCCGTGTGAACGAAGCCTAATAAAAATATAAAAACCAAAAGAATTCTAAAATTAAAACTAGCCGTGGCAGCTAAGAGATGACCAGTCCCCACTGATGACGCCCGTTCACGAACATGACACATGGATCAACACCATTTAGCTCAACCATTTTTAAGGGAACTTAATGATCCAACACACACGCCACCACCAGCGAGACATTTGAGTGAGCATGACATACTCTCAGCCGCCAGGGTACATTCAAGTCAATGAATGACATACCCAGTAAATGGTAGCTTTAAAGTAGGTACATAGTGCTCACACTTGTGCTATGCAATTATATAATACAAAAAAATAATAATTATACAGTGTATAGATAGTTTTACAATCTTCAGCAGCTCCATCAATATTTTCGAATTCTAATCAATTAATTTATGCGCCCTTGTGGAGCTGGCCCAGCGTTGAGCCAAGCATTTTTGTCAGCGATGTAATCCCCCAACTTATAATATGCTTGGCAGCATAGTGTGCGTTTTATACAAGATTTAAATTTCATGTGTCATTTAGTTCGAGTATGTGGGGAGGTATTTTATTGTAACATTTTAAACAGTACCCCATGAAGGATGAGTCTACTTTAGCCAGTCTGAAATCCGGTTGACCTACATAATAGGCCCCTATTTCAAGTCATATGATTGTATTTATCACCTTGTTTACTGAAAAGACAGATTTTTCCTAACGTACATGATGTTTTCATAGATATATTGACAAGGTACCGTCATGATGTTAATATCTTTAAACAGTTCCCTTAGAGAATCACGTCTACGAAGGCCATATATTGCTCTGATAGCTCTTTTCTGCAGAATAAAAAAAAATTGACTCGATATCTGCAGCCCGTCCCCATAGTAGGATACCGTAAGACATGATACTATGAAAGTAACTGAAATAGACCACCCTCGCGGTATCTCTCATCAGTAAATTGACGGATTTTTATCACAGCATAATGCTGCTGAACTTAACCGACCGAGAGGAAGATCATTACCACATGATGCTTGGGGCAAGAAAAGAAGAAGCCTATTCAGGGTTATCTGTCATTCTGGAAAAGATAGATACCGTAAAAAAAAGGCAGAACACAAAACGCCATCTTACATTACATTATGTCGATAATTTAAGACATCAATATTTTTTCCTTAACTTTAAAAGTATTGCTTTCAAATTGCGGTTAGAATCGATTCGTACTTGAAGAATAATTTCAAAACGTTTGCAAAATATTCAGAAAAGTGACAGTTAATGTATTTAATTTTGCAATATGTATTAGAAGAATGCCATTTGTAAAGTTTTGTTTTCGACAGTGCAAGTGCATTTTGCGGTGATGCCACTTCACAGGTCTTTGTGAAAATTTGGTAACGACTATTACTAGTATTTATCACTTTACTCTAGTATTCTTAGCCTTTCTCTAACTTGGCATTGGCGCTGTTTATCGTGGTACAGGACTCGTCTTGTGCGGCTACAGATCGCCGCTCTCTCATAATATATAATTATAAATTCAACATTAATGATCTTACTAATATTTTTGTAACAATATAATTTAAAAGAGTGGCCATGGAGTTTTATGCCTGTTCTGAACAGGCAAAAAACTCCATGGCCAGTTTTTTTTTCAAAATATATTTCACCAAAAATAATACATCAGATTACACATATTATTTACATAGGCCAGTACTTAGCGAGTATAATTTAACTCAAACTCCTACAATTCAACCATTTACAGGCACTTTTGAACTGTCAAGGAGTCGATGAGTCAGAAATATGAAACTAGTTGCCAATTCCAAAGCGTAGTAGGTACCTATGAAGAAGAACAGTTCTTCATCATAGGTAGTATTGGTGAAATATATTTTGAAAAAAAAAACTAAGTACTTATGTGATTTCTGCAAGTGTCATTAATGGCAATCTAAACCTTGGAACTGTACCTACTTAGAATAAGGTAGATTACATAACAGTAATGAATTAATAAAGAATTGTCAAAAGGAAGTTTAAGATTATGTTTTTGTCAGACAAAACTAAATTACCTAACTTTACTCTCAAACGCAAACCAGAGACAATTTCGCTGGATCTTAGCCCTCTAAGTATAAGCTCCGAAGGACCGGTTACGAAGCATCAATCAAAAGATAACCCATCCTTGATTATGGCAGCGTCACTTAACCCTTCACATCGGTTGACCTGCGCAGTAGCCATTTAGAACGACGTGTAATGTGTGACGTTATCGCGGAAATGCGCGCGCGCTGATATTTAGTTACAAGAACATTTAGAGGCGTTATATTACGATATGGGATGCTCGACCTGTCATTACTTGAGTTGCATACTTGCACCCGATTGCCTTATGTTGGCAGGGGTGTCAACTAACAGTAACCAAGTTACCTACCAAGTCAAGTTCTTTTTCCTTGGGGAAATCCTCATGGATAGGGTATAAATGATAATGTTAATTCACATAAATATGTAAATTTTTTGTTGTGTGTAGTGCTTAATATAAAATTAAAGTACGCAAAAGTATAAGTGTTCGATCACGTTGAACTCGCGGGCGCAGCGGCGGGCGCGGTCAAAAAATATTAAACACATAGAATAATATGCAAGTGTTCACGTACAAACGCAGCGCAGGTGCGGTGAATGAAGCCGCGCTCGCGCCCGCGCCCGCCACCGCGCCCGCGTAGTCAACGTGATCGAGCACTTAGCATTTGTGGCCGAACTAGGCAGAACCTGTATTTTAGCCCTCAACGCCGATCCCCCTGGGTTACAAATTAAGTATTTGTATTATAAAATAGCAAGGTATCCATGAGGATTGGGGAGAACCGATCATTATGTCAGACTCTCCTAAAACTCTACCGTTCTTTTACTACCATGAGTCGGGGGCCTTGGAGATACTTGTAACATTCGCCGCACCCCGGAATGGTATCACCCCACCACCGCTAGGCATGGCCCCATCACCAAGTACGGCCGATGTTCCACTGCAAAATATGGAAATGGCTTTACAGAGAACGGTCATCGATGGTAGTAAAAAAATGCTGTTTTTTCAGGAGAATAATCTAAGTCATGCAGTCATTAGATAAGATAAGTTGCTGAAAACTATTTAGGTACACTGGGCTCCAAAGCTACCTCACCCCCTTGCATTGTTTTTTGCATTGCTAGGGGGTGAGATTTCTCTGCAGCTGACTGTACATGTCGCAACAATAGGGTTGTCTATTATTCAAATTAAGTAAGAAATAGGTTTCTAATGGTGTTAGAGTCAAAATCAGTTCTTCTAACTGAACAGACAGTTGTGCTGCTGGGGAGTTTGTTGCGCCACTTCTTCTTCCCAGCAAAAAGCACCAGCAAGTGGTGACGGGCGTTTCGGGGGACAGTCTTATGTAATTCTGACGTTCAAAAAGAGGTGAATCTCAGCCTATTTTGAATAAATGACTTTTATTTTGAAAGAAAGGCAGGAGGTGAAAACTAATCTAATGAAAGCTATTTAGAAGCGAAAACCGTCTAAGTTTACAACCCTGTATTCAAGCTAAGTACAACAGTCTGGCTGATGCTGTAACGACTTTTACAAAATCTGCCACCATTATGGTTCTCTAAAAAAACTAAAAGAATTTCATAACAGATTATTACTGTTACCCAACTCTATTGTACCTAATAGAAGCAGTAAGCTATGACATTATCGTTAAAATTAATTCCAACTTATTTTACTCTTACAACATTTTCTATAGTAAATAGCTGATGAGTTTGTTTGTCAGTTGGTACGCGCTAATCTCTGGTACTACCAGTCGGATTACATAAATTATTTTTGCATTATATCAGCCCAATTCTTGGAAGAAGAAAGGTATAATAACCTTCCTCCTAGCCATATAACATGAATTATTCCTATATGTCACCCTGCTTTGTCCCCTTAGGGGGACAGATCAAAAATAAGTTTCATCTGTCCCCCTGTTAGCAACGAGGGGCAGTTGGAACTTTATTTACTCCTATCTGTCCCCCTATCAGTGATAGGGGGACAGATGAAACTTTTTATTCCTGTTTGTCCCCTATAGAATTTAATATATTATTTCTTAAAAGTCATGCCACGGGATTATAGTGATCTGTATTTAAATTTTATTTTATTATTTTTGGCGCGTTGTGCACTTTTTGGGTGAACAAACATCGCGTCATCGTCATCTAACGCACGAACGAAAGACATCAACGCGAGAATCAAAAAGTTACTTAGTTTTCATTTCTATCGGCAGTCCCCAAAGACTGCCTGATTTTTCTATCAATCAGCGACAGTTCCATTAATGTTGGTAGGTACTGCACGTATACTTAATAACAATCAGTCTTCTCTTCTGCTTTGACTTCATACAACTTAGTTACTTTAAAATCACACTAAAACCCTTCCTAAGGCCTTAGCATGCTAGATGTTTATAGTCGAGCAAAAAGAAAAACTCGCGGACGAAGTCGCGGTCAAAAGCTATACCAGTACGTATTAAAAAGTGTGTTAATACGACCTTTAAAATGCACTTTATATTAATCGTAACTATTGAATTAATAACGTGTATTATTATTGCAGCTATTTTTAGCGTTGTTGAAAAGGAGGGTAATTGATTGCTCGGGTTTTACAATAAAGTAATGATCATATCACTAATTCCAATAAGCTAGAGATTATTTTAACTAGTGGTCCTTTGGTACGCAACTGGACCTTTTTTTTTCGGGTGAAACCTTCGAAAGGCGCCTGGGGTTTGGGGATAAGACCGGGAATGTGGGATTCCTACCTCACTAAAACCAACCCGGTGGTCAGCATTTGCACGTTACCTCTCAAAAGAGCGATCCGAAACCCCCTCCGTGCAACGCTTTTTAGAGCACAACTCTGGGGATACTGTAAAGTGGTCTCCCCGAAACCTAACTGTGCAAGTGTGCAAGGTAGCACGTGACCACTGTCTGCCGTCTTCCCTGAGGTCACTCAGTGGGCGGACTGAGTCCCTACAGAGTGCCCGTTAATTCCCACCTGCCTTAATCCTTTAAGGCAAGTGGGAATTAAGGGCACCTGCAGGCGTGCTGGCGTCAAGGCGGTTGCCTCCCCGACGCCTTGTTCTACGAGGAGCGGGATCAACGCTCTCACGATCCCGAAGACAGAAGAAAACTTAACAGTCTTATAAATATTAATACCTACATATGTTACCCTTAGTCCTATCATAAATCATAATTCAATACTAAAGGCGATGTTTGCCCATTTGCCTACATAACATAACATCACTCCTGTATTTCTAGAAGGGTTGGGCAGAGGTAAACGTATAGCACCTACACCCAAAATTCGTTTGAGTTCCATGTAATAGGAACAAGCCTATTGCCATCAATCGGGAATAAATTCAGACTTCGGGCTGATTGACAAATTCCAGATTGAAAAACCCAATAACACTTTGCCAGACTTGGGAATCGAGCCCAATACCTCATGGTCAGCAGTAGTGCTTGCGACCACTACACCAACGAGGCATTTGAATAACTACATTCTACAATAATAATTACGAGTAGTACAGCTAAATAAAATCTACTGTGATAAAAGGCACCTACTTTAATAAAAATGGGCCTTATCAGAAGGCTAAAAGTCACCCAAAGAGCAATGGAGAGGGCTATGCTTGGAGTTTCCCTACGTGATCGAATCAGAAATGAAGAGATCCGCAGGAGAACCAAGGTAACCGACATAGCCCGAAGAATTGCCGAACTTAAGTGGCAATGGGCAAGACACATAGCCCGCAGAACAGATGGCCGATGGGGCTGAAAGGTTCTGGAGTGGCGACCGCGTACCGGAAGACGTAGCGTTGGAAGGCCTCCCACAAGATGGACCGATGACCTTGTAAAGGCCGCAGGAATCCGTTGGATGCGGGAAGCACAGAATCGGTCAAAGTGGCGGTGCTTGGGGGAGGCCTATGTCCAGCAGTGGACGTCTTTCGGCTGATATGATGATGATGACTTTAATAAAAATACAACTGACACTTTCAGTTCTTACTTCAAGACCTTAAACTTAATTACTTAAAAGTCAAGGAAAAATATACTTTTACAATTTTATTCAAATAAATGCACTGAAATATTCAAATACCAGTTTCATTAACACCTGTAATATAATCAAATGCCACAGTTTATGCAGGTACGTCATAAGAGGTGCTTACATTATTTATTACATTCAAAATGTATGATGCCATCCAAAATAGAAGACTACCAATTTAAAGACTACCAACGCCTTTCCTAATTACCTTAAAACCTATAGAACATCGAGGGTTTCCTAGCAGACAAGGGCCTCACAATACAGGTCTACATGATCTTCACATGATCTGACCAAGATTCCTCAAGACCAGAAGAAGAGTTTGTTTTGCCATTTCTTCTCAAGGAATTTTTTTGTTGCCATTTGCTATCTGACTCAAATAACAAAAACAGAATAAACAATTTCATTCCAATAAGCTTTACAATTTACAGACAAAAAGAAATGGTATGATCTGAATATATAGATTGATCTGGCGGGCGGCACTTGGTCCTTTGATTACATTATTCAATTAAACTGTTGACTAGGTGTTCAAGCAAACTATGCGCGCACACACACAAACGTAAACCGCCGCCGGCGACGCACACACACTAGTTTGCACGCCCGCCATCGCACGCGACGCACCGCGCGGAGCTAGCGCCAGTCTTGTGGAAGCCACCCACCTCGCCGCCCAACGTTGCTCTGTATATCAATCAAAGTCTATTGAAAGTAATAATTGTTAAAACTGGAGAAATACAACTAATTTGGCTGCAATATAAAGTTTTATTGAAAAATCCACAAGTCTCTCAAACATTTGGCGACCGTGAAAGGACACTTCTGTGCGGAAAGCACAGATCGTACGAACGTACAACGAAGAATCTAGAAGCACGTGCGCGAGGCGTGGCGTGGGTGATTGGCGGCTGGTGTCTGGAATCCAGTGGCGTGGCAGCAGGTCGACTTCAAACAAGGGAGGTTTGCCCGTTCCTTATTCCTCCGCTCAATCCTAACCCTATTTCTTTGTCTTGTCCTACAATCCTTTGTATTTTTCATCTGTGTGAATTTTGTTGCAAGTTTGCTAAACTATCTACATAACTGTAATTTAACTTATCTGCAAAATGCTAAACTATCTATTCACTGCGAAACGACCGAAACTGGCTAAGAAAACAATAAGTTGACTTTTTGAACACGTGTGTGAGTTTGTCGAATTGCCATCAGCAACGTTTGCAATCCGCTTTGTGCACCTGCATAACGGTTTTCTCTCTTGCACGCTTGCTCTGCCTGGGAATTGACGCATAATTTTTGCAATTTCAGCTCGAAATATACCTACTTACTATCAATCCAGCGCATGTATATACCGCGCGCGGCCTGCGCACGAGCCCTGTAGCAAAGATACCTACTTCACGACCCTAGCTACGGCAGCGGCGCCTGGCGCGAAAGCCTATGAGCCACGCGGTGACCGCGTGTTGGGAGTGACCTTAGCGGATAGTGCAGCTGTTTCATAGAGGTTTGCGTGGAGTGCAGGTATTTATAAGTTGCATTATTCTATTTGAACGTTTCCTCTGCATTATGTCTGACACGGAGGTAAAGGAGTTGATTAGGAAACGAGCTTCATTAAAGGGTAGACTTACTAATTTTAATAATTACCTAGCAGAATTCCGTAAGGTTGAAGATGTTTCAACGCAACAAGTCAATGAGTTAAAAGTCCGTTTGAGCAGAATAGAAGTATTGTTTAATGAGTATGATACAATTCAAAGTAAGATTGAGTTTTTACAAGATGAAGTTTTCTCTGATGAACCTGAAACAAGTTCCGAAAGAAATGTAACTGAAAACTTATTTTACTTTGTAATTAGTTCTGCTCAAGAATTAATTGGAATTCAGGAAAGTAAAGATTCTCATGAAAGTATTAAGTCTCATAATAGTCAGGCATCAACTCAATGCTGTGGAAATAACTTCAAGTCTGTTAAGTTGCCTACTGTGAAACTACCGATCTTTGATGGAAATTACAATAAGTGGTTAGAATTCCATGACACATTCAATTCGCTTATTCATAACAATGAGGGGTTAAATGAGATTAATAAATTTCAATATTTAAAAGCATCATTGACAGGGCAGGCAGGTTCTGTAATAGAATCACTTGAAATTTCCTCAAATAATTATGCGGTTGCCTGGAAATTGATATGTGATCGTTATAACAACAAACGACAATTAGTTCATAATCATTTAAAATCATTATTTAATTTACCCACTGTTAAGGAGTCTGAAAAGTCTCTAAGATTTATAATTGATCACATTTCAAAGCACCTTCGAGCATTAAATAGTTTAGAGGAGAAAACTGATAATTGGGATACTTTGATTATTTTTATGTTCAGTCAAAAATTAGATCATGTAACAAGTACTAAATGGGAAGAACATAGGAATAGCATAAGGAACAATCCCACATTAGCCGACTTCTTTGACTTCTTGAGAAGTAGGGCTGATGTATTAGAAATGGTTAGTGCCGGTGTCAGTGATAAACATCGTAGAGAAAATGAAAAGTTAGAAAAATCTGTTGATAATAAACAACATAAAACGTTTGTTGCTGCTGCTTCAGCGTCTTATGATAATAAAGCAATTAAATCAAAGTCTCAACCGTGCCTCATTTGTGAAGGAGATCATTTAATTTATTATTGTGAAAAATTTAATAGCATGTCATTGGAGGATAGGAACGCACAAGTTGCGAAATTAAGAATTTGTATAAACTGTTTACGGAGTGGTCATTTTGCTCATCAGTGCAAGTTTGGTCCATGTAGATTTTGCAAGCGCAAACATAATACCTTGCTTCACAAGGCAAATGTGGCCACACAAATTACTGTAGAAAATAGTCCTAGTACTAGTAGTACCTGTAATCCTATTGTACTATCATCCTGTATCGAGAACCAAGTTCTACTATCAACAGCAATAATAAAATTGCATGTAAATAATGAATGCCATGAAATACGGTGCCTGTTGGACTGTGGCAGTCAATCCTCATTCATCTCTGCATCACTAAAAGCTAAGCTATGTATAGAAAGTGATACTATAAATTCTATATCTGTAACGGGCATAAATAATATGTCCTTTTCTGCTCTAGAGTGCTGCAATCTTACTGTTAAATCATGCACTAGTTCTTACTGTAAAGATATTAAACTGTTTGTTATTCCACAAATAACGAGCAACATACCTAGTTCTAAAGTTGATGTTGCTACACTAGATATACCAAAAAATATCACACTTGCAGATCCTACATTTTATAATCCTTCAACAGTAGATATGTTGTTGGGAGCCGACGTTTTTTGGGATGTTATTTGCCCTGCTAATCAGATTAAATTGGGAAACAATAAACCTGTATTACAAAACTCCCAGTTTGGTTGGCTGGTGGTAGGGCCTATCATGTGTCCAATAAATGTACCTAATAGGGAAATATGCTGTAATTTCAGTCAAGCTATACGAAATCAACTGAAGCAGTTCTGGGAGCTGGAGGAGCTGCCAGACAAACCGAAGCTCACCTTGGAGGAACAAGCATGCGAGGAACACTTCAAGCAACACACACGCCGCACGGAAGATGGGCGCTTTTGTGTCACGTTGCCTTTACGTGATAATCCTAAATTGTTAGGAAATTCATATCCTAGAGCAAAGCACTGTCTTGATTCCCTACAAAAAAGATTTAAAAGGCAACCTGACATAAAAGAGCAGTATGTGAGTTTTATTGATGAATATGCCAACCTGGGCCATTTGACTGTAATAGAGGAACCTGAAATTGTTAATCTGTTACCACATCACCCTGTGATTAGAGAACAGAGTGAAACGACAAAATGTCGTGTAGTTTTCAATGCCTCATCAAAAACGGATTCAGGTATCTCTTTAAATGATTTGCTTATGGTTGGGCCCACTGTGCAGGACGACATTTTCTCTATACTAATGAGATTTAGACAACACACATATATAATTACTGGAGATATAGAGAAAATGTATCGTCAAATTTTATTAGAGGAATCTCAACGTTATTTGCAAGTGATACTATGGCGTGAGGATGAAGATCAGCCGATGAAGTACTTACAACTCAATACTGTAACATATGGTACCTCATCGGCCCCTTTCCTCAGCACGAGATGTTTGGTTGAGTTGAGTCAGGAATGTGATGAACCGGAAATTAAAGAAATAATGTCACATGACTTCTATGTGGATGACTTAATTTCCGGATGCAATGATGAATCAATGCTTTTTAATATTTATCAGAAAATTGTAGAAAAACTTGAATCAGCTTGTCTTCCTCTTAGAAAAATCAAAAGTAACTCTATTCAATTTCTAAATTCTATTTTAAACACTGTTAACTGTAATCAAGATAATTTTAAAATAATATCATCCCCAAGTCATGCATTAGGAATAGAATGGAACCCTAATACTGACAACATTCTTATAGTTTCTTCTAAATTGCAAGATTGTAACAATGGAATGCCATTCACTAAGCGTTCCATTTTATCTATAACTTCTAGTTTTTTTGATCCATTAGGTTTGATCAGCTGTTGTATTATTGCATGCAAAATAATTTTACAAAACCTATGGTCTCTGAAATTAGGCTGGGATGATGAAATACCTATGGATGTACATAATTTATGGAAGAAATTCATTGATAATGTTCACCACTTGCAAACTATTGAGATACCTCGACATGCCAGTTGTAGTAATCCTGTAAGAATAGAATTGCATTCCTTTTCTGATGCTAGCATGAAGGCGTATGCCGGCTGCATCTATATGAAGTCAACTGATGCTGTAGGCAACTGTACCGTGAAACTATTATGCGCTAGAGCAAAAGTGGCGCCACTGAAGACTACAACTATACCCAGGCTGGAGTTATGCGGTGCTCTTCTAGTCGCAAGACTATGTAACAAAGTTGCTAAATCACTGCGTTGTAAAATAGCCTGTAAAACTTTTTGGTCAGATTCTAAAATAGTACTGGGTTGGTTGTGCACGCCTTCATTAAAGTTAGAAACTTTTGTAGCACACAGAGTCGTATCTATTCAAGAATTATGTAATAACTGTAAATGGCTGTATGTCCCCACATCACAAAACCCTGCGGATATAGCATCTCGAGGTGTGAATCCAAATGAGTTAAAATTACTATCATTATGGTGGCAGGGACCTACATTCATACAAGAAGGGGAGGAACATTGGCCATGCCAAAGTACTCATGTAACCCACACTACAATACCTGAGGTACTTGTCAACAATTCATGTGTTGACACGTCACAGTCAGATAATTTGGTTATTGATGTAACTAAATATTCTAGTTTTTCAAAATTACGTCGTATCGTAGCTTATCTATTCCGGTTCTACAATAATACAAAACATGTTAACAATCAAATTAAAGGCAATTTAACTGTAGAAGAATTAGCAATAGCCGAAAGTAAGCTAGTGTACCTTTCTCAACAAGAAAGCTTTCCTAGCTTTGAAACACAAAGTAAAGCAGCTCCGCTATTAAGTTTGACACCATTTATTGATAATAAAGGATTGATAAGGGTTGGAGGTCGTCTGGAAAACTCAACATTCGATTATGAGAAACGACATCCAATCATTATTGATTCAAGGCATCACTTGTCAAGGCTAATTTTCCATTATTTTCATGTAAAGCATATGCATGCGGGTCCTCAACTGCTTCTTTCACTGATACGAGAAAATTACTGGCCTATTAAAGGCAGAGCTTTAGCGAGGCAGACTTATAGGAAGTGTACCATTTGCACTCGTATGAATGGAGTCGTTGCTAAGCAGATAATGGGAAATTTGCCATCTGGTAGATTAAATCCGGGCTATCCTTTCGAAATCACTGGCACGGATTTTGCAGGTCCATTCCTGATAAATAATAAAAAGGGACGCGGATCTAAATTAATTAAATGTTACTTATGTATATTTGTATGTTTTAAAGTTAAGGCTGTACATCTAGAACTAGTTGGTGACCTCAGCACAGAGGCTTTTATTCTAGCATTACGTAGATTTATTAGTAGGAAAGGCAAACCCCGAGAAATTTGGTGCGACAATGGCTCCAACTTTGTCGGGGCTCATCGTCAAATAGGAAAATTTGTGGAATCTAGCTGGACCTCTGTGTCAGAACCTTTTGCAGAGGAAGGCATTAAATTTAAATTCTCACCTGCATATTCTCCTAATTTTGGCGGACTTCATGAAGCAGCTGTAAAATCTGCTAAATACCATATGAAAAGGGCCTTGGGTAGTTCCCATCTGACTTATGAAGAACTTGCAACTCTGTTCACTCAGATTGAGGCAATACTCAACTCACGGCCCCTTTCCCCCATGTCTTCCAATCCTCACGACCTGTCTCCTCTTACCCCAGGGCACTTCCTGATTGGAAGAACGATGACGTCACTGCCAGCACCAGACCTGATGGAAGTCAACCCAAGCCGCTTGCATCGCTACGCGAGGATTGAACAGGCCCGACAACATTTCTGGACTAGATGGACTCGGGAGTACGTCTGCGAGCTCCAACAGCGCACCAAGTGGCAGAAGCGCCAAGCAGACATAAAACCTGGTCAGCTAGTTTTAATAAAAGAAGAGATGTCCCCACCATTGAAGTGGCCCTTGGGGCGAATAGAAGCCGTGTATCCAGGGTCGGATGGAGCATGCAGAGTTGCTGATATCAACACCACTAGAGGCACACTACGTAGAGCTGTGAATCGGATATGTCCACTCATGGAAGCTTGAAATGAAGTTTCAAGGCGCGGGAGGATGTTCAAGCAAACTATGCGCGCACACACACAAACGTAAACCGCCGCCGGCGACGCACACACACTAGTTTGCACGCCCGCCATCGCACGCGACGCACCGCGCGGAGCTAGCGCCAGTCTTGTGGAAGCCACCCACCTCGCCGCCCAACGTTGCTCTGTATATCAATCAAAGTCTATTGAAAGTAATAATTGTTAAAACTGGAGAAATACAACTAATTTGGCTGCAATATAAAGTTTTATTGAAAAATCCACAAGTCTCTCAAACACTAGGGATGTAGGATGCGTACCAATGAAGAGTAATCGTAAACATCTCTCTTTCGCGCTCTGATACAACTTTCCGATTTATATTATTAGTATGGATCAAATCCATACTAATATTATAAATCGGAAAGTAAATCTATCAGTCTGTAACCCGGGAATTGGAGAAGGACATAGGACAGAGGCATTTTTCTATTAATGTTTTTGTTTTGGTATATTTCTTTAGGATAATTTCCGAACTCAACGCGGGTGAAGCCGCGGACAAATGCTACTATATTATACTAACACTCTACTACGTCCCCGATTCTTTTACATCTATATGGTCTAAATTGACAACAACATCCGACTCACAAGCAACATTACAATTTACAACACGTCAGTAGGTACCAAAATCTAGTACATCTAAGTCTAACGGCACTAAGGTCACAGTAGAATCATTACAAATTCATTAGTGACCATGTTACCGCACAATAGAGATGCCGCCGCGCGTAATATGCATCAGACGTTTCTAAAAACGACCGGCCCTGAACACCTGAAGGTCATGTTGCAATAAATTCGTATTCAATATGTGACTTGGAGAAAAATAACTGTTTAGGCGATAAATATTCTGATAGCGTTAGTTTTACTGTATTGCAGAGGTGGATATTTGCATGTAATTGAGCACGCAAATTGGTAGGAGATTGTGTTTTTTTTTTTCGGCATGTTCTGCCGATTTGATGGTCTGATTAGACTTGTGACCTGAGGGCCTAGAAAAAGAGACATTCTATCAGCAACGACGATGGAACAGAAAAATACACAAAACATACATACGAATGCAACAATGCTCGATACATATGGAATGCAATAAAGAATTGAATATTGATGATGGTAAGTCAAACTGTATGGGACTGACATAATTATAAGCTACAAAACGCGTATTAAATGTCAATCTGTTGAAAATCATCGTAGAAATACGAAACTAGTCTAGGGCCCTCTGAGCTTCGTGTCATAATCGCAATGTTCACAAATCTTTACGTGATATGGTAAAGTAAAGTACATAAAATATTAGAGTTTCGCGCTTGTTATTTTTAACCGACTTCTAAAAAGGTTCTATGTTCGCCTTTATGTAAGTATGTTCTTTTTTATGTTTGTTCACCGATTTCTCCATCAATTATGAACCGATTTTAAAAAGTCTTTTTTTGTTTGAAAGGGTATGCTCCCGTGTAAATTTTGTTAACTTTGCTTGGATAGTTTGTGAGTTAGCTTCAATAATACGTATTTTTACCACTTACTCTATGTGGATGATATGATGTGATGATAAGTACCTGACACTATTATTTACATAGTAGGTAGTGGTATTCAAATTTGTGTGGGGTAGGTACCACAACAGAAAAGTGATTTTTTTTTTTTTTTTTTTTAAATAACTGACTTCCTAAAAAAACACTACAAAGTGAAAAAAACTTTAATTTCAGAAGTCAGTGGCAAAAAACAAATTGCAAAACCAAAAACACCGACATAAGATTATTTTTCACTTTGTAGCACAGTGCAGTGTTTTTTAGGAACACGGTTTTTTTTTCGAACAAAGTTTTGACTAGATAGGTACTTAGGACAATTATTGACGATCAAACAAAAACGTCTATTCCAGATCACTGGTTAGAAATCAATGTTCAAAACTTCCTTTTTTTAATGCATATTGCAGCTTTAGATATTCATGACTGTAATCAATGTAGGTACACACATTAATTACAGACACACACCATGTAATTAATTTCAATAAGACATAACCAACGCTCGACGGCTTGCGCTTGACCATTGTATAACGGTGCAAATGTCAAACTGTGTAAAAAAAAAAGTTAATCGCACCGAATCTATGAAACTTAGCCCACATTCTGCAATGTGAGTGCAAAATAAGTGTTAGGTAGTGTACGTTGGTGTGTGGTGTAAGTTTAAAAGTTTAGCGTTACGAAAAAAAAGCCCACTTCCAATAAAAAGTTCTTCATCATTTTTCAGATCTTTCCCAACACCGTAACTTATCAATGAAGATAGATTCAACGGAGCATAAAAAATATGGTTTTTTAGCTAATACCTTCAAGTTAATAATTATTCTCATAGATTTAAGTCAACTTTTGATCTATCTAAATCTTCATCAGTCGCCACCAACTGCAGAGACAGATCTTTTAATTAAGTAATTAAGAATATGATTAATTAAGGCAAAACATACAACGGCGCAGGATAGACTTTACCAGAAGTGATTATAGTATAGTGTGTCAGCAGGTTCAATATCAACAGGAATACAGCAGTTTGTCGATGACGTGGTCATAGAACACTATTACTCTTAGCGGAGACATCAAAAGACAGCCACCACGCAACATTCAACACGACAGAGACACTTCTCTAGATTGACAGTCAACAGTCAGTGTCTTATCTGAACTCTTCGGTGGTTCCTAATAACTTCATAACAAAAAAAGTAGACGGCGCCACTTGCTGCGCCGTCACATACCTACATGAATTTAATATTAATCCCGCCCATAAATAATTTATGATAGGCACAAAAAAAAACATTAACTAACGATGATGAATATGCAATTTACAGATGATCTGACATAAACTAAAGTTGCTTTTTTTTTTCCTCCTTTCACTTACCGTTTGTAGGCTTGTCAACAATTTAGTTTTTTGCTTATTCATCATAAGTATGTTGATGTGTCTTCCTTCATTGATATAATCTAAAAATATTTTTATGTTTATTTAATGTTTTTTACTGCGTCGTCGGTCTAGTGGTCGTAGGCGCTATTGGGCAAAGTGTTATATGGGTTTTTCCATCTGAAATTTCTCAGTAGCAGCCTCAGTGGATTTGTTCCCGGTCGATGGCAATAGATTCGCCCCCTATTACATGGACTTAAACATAACTGTTGAAATGTGGTACTATGGGTACACCTCTGCCCAACTCTTCGGGGAAACAAGGCGTGATGTTTAGTTATGTTTTTTGTCGATGTATAAACTAGGTGGTTAATAGGTTGGTATTAACCTGCGTTGTTAGGTAATCATTCAATTTTATACGCATAGATTTAATTATTGATTTGTTCTTATTTTTATTTGATTCTAAACTTTTTAATACTTACAAGAATTTAGTGCAGAAGGAAGTACAAAGTCGGGTCAAGTGTTTATTGGGTTTTTCTATCTGGACTTTCTCAGTAGCAATCCGGAGTCTGAATTTGTGCCCGGTTGATAGCAATAGACCCGCCCCCTATTACATCATACATGGGACTTAAACATAACTGGCGAAATGTGGGTGTACCGTGTACCTGCTACAGGTACACCTCTGCCCAACCCTTCGGAGAAACAAGGCTTGATGATAATGTTATCTTACATACAAAAACTATTGAATAAACTACTCACATAATTAAATCTAGGTTCACAAAATGTAAGACCTATTAGGTTTTCCAATCGCTTTTGACTTGAACCACAAATAAAAAATGATGAAATGTCAGAAGTAATGTAAGCTCTCTCATCCTCACTTTGACCTTAAAGTAACTAATTGACCTTAAAGTAAATAAGAGGCTGAATTCCATATAATATTTCAACTTGTATCTGAACGGTACAATTTAATTCGACGGTTTGTTTGTGAGTGGCTCGTGGCTACATGATAACAGCCGCACGGGCCAACCATCAGGTTAAGCTACGATTACCGGGGTTGGTCCGTGGATGGGTGATCATCTTTACATACTGAGACCCCTCTGTGCCTCAGAAAGCACGTTAAGCGGTTGGTCCCGGCTGTCATTCAGTAGATCTTTGACAGGCGTTACGAGAAGTAAGAACCCCAAAAGTCTGAATACCAGTTTTACCAAAGGGTATCGTGTTACCGTGGACACCAAAGGGTGTCGAGGTCAGATAGGCATTCACTCCATGTAAAATACTGGTATTCAACTACATCCGGTTAGACTGTAAGCCGACCCCAACATTATTGGAAAAAAGGCTTTTATTAATACAAACTAATAAATCTGCTTAGATTGATTGATGTGTATACCTACAAGGTATAATTGAAATAACTGAAAACCTGAAAAGGGTTCATTGTAATCAGCATTATGAACAACTTTCACTAAAACAAAATCAGCTGTTCCCCACAGTTTGTTTAGTTATGCGAACATAAATGTATGCAGCAACTGATTCTTTTTTGGCGATTTCAGGGTTACTCCCATCGTAAAAGTGGTTTATAATTATTATGAGTACAATGCCGCCTTAGGAGGTTTTTAGTTATGTCAATAGCACATTTATATTATGTGTGTGTACCGGATATTCTAAAGAGGTATAGTTTGTGAGGTTGCAGGGGGTAATCTCTCGATCTACTGAACCGATTTTGAAAATTCTTTTACCAAAGAAAGCCACGTTATTTGTGAGTGTCATAGGCTATATATTTATGTTTACCGCCCAACGAAGTGGACAGGGGTCAGCTAGTCAGTGATAAACACAAGAATTACAACTTGCTGATTGATATTCACCATCGCATAAATTATCTCATACTAGCTCGTGAAAAAAAGTTTGCATCCTGTATAATATTGACTACGTGTCTGCTTCTGCGTTCCTAGTGGTCGCTACTGTTGAGCATGAGGTTCTGGGTTTGATTCCCAGGTTCGGGCAAAGAGTTATTGGGTTTTTTCATCGAGAAATTCTCAGAAGCAGCCTGGAGTCTGGGTTTGTGTCCGGTTGATGGCAATAGGCTCGACCCCTATTACATGGGACTGGCGAAATATGGGTACAGTCACGAGCACCAATATGTCTCCACTTAGCAAAATTCAAACGCGATTTTCTCGTCTAATATTGACTAGGAGCAAATCACTTTTAAAAGTTGCTAAGTGTATACATATTGGTGCTCGTGACTGTACACCCTTGCCTAACTCTTCGGGAAATTAAGGCGTGATGTTACATATAACATAATATGTTATGAAAAGCAAGTAATCTAACAGCTGTAGCTTGAACCTTCTGCTACCATGAACTACTGTCTACGGACAATTGAATTAACGAGGCGTTTACGGCATTCTGCAATCGTTTGTAGTTCTGTAGCAATAGATAATACCTGCGTGGGATGGTTGCACGCTCGCTTATTCTGTTAATAGTCAGAAACATACTATTCTATCAGCAATTAGTTCACCTTTTTAAGTATATAATTATGTTTTTAGGCGTATCTATATCTTATGTCTTGTAAACTGTGGAACTTAGCACAGCGGGGTAATTGCGTGACAGTTCACCAACATTCATTGCGTTATTTACGTGGTTGAGCAGACAAATATTTCTAACATATGTAGCAATAATAAATAAATAAAATAAAAATCATTTATTTCGAGTGACATAGACTCATAGTAGTGTGTATACACGGTTGTGTTTAATTGTATTTTTATTTTTGATGAAAAAAAATAAAAATTAATAAAAATCAAGCACCCGTAATATGCCTGCTACAACAATGCCCAACGTAGGAGCAATCCAGTCGCTGAGCAATCATGTCCAGGACAGTGTTGGAGCTAGCCCGCACCCTGCGCACCAAGGACGCGCACCGCTTGCGCATGGTGGCGTGGAAACAGTCGGTGCGCGCTTCCGCAAACATGCCCGAGGCGCTGCAGAAGCGGGGCAGCCCCAACACTGCCCTGAACGCGTTGTTGTATTGAACACGAATGGCACCGTAAGCAACTTGTGAGTATGATGCCCATAGGCTGCACGTGTATAGGGAGGCAATGGATTACCAAGTAAGAGTGGAGTGGAGTGGAGTATTCTATTCTATTCTATTCTACCAATATTCTTTAAAATAATTCTGATTTTGATTGAAAGTAGAGTAACGCAATAAGGGTACAGGTTTGGGTCTGGTGTAGTCAGGGAAATTAATTATTAACACGTTCAGCGCCGGGAGCCATCCTGGAGGGTTCACCACTCATGGGATGCTGGAAGCCCCCACGGAGGGCGCATTTTATTTATTTATTTATTAAAACTTTATGCACAAGTAAAAAAAATACTGTACAAAGGCGGACTTAATGCCTGGGGCATTTTCTACCAGTCAACCTTAGGGCGATGCAGAGACAAAACATGGCAGGTGCAATATAAGGGATAGATAAATTGAAAATTAATACATACTAATACATAGATACATACATACATATAAACCAAATAAACTTTGTCAGGAGAAATAACGATAGGTAGAGGAGAAAACAAATCCAGCAAATCAGCGCTGCAAAGATTCTGCCAACTTTCTACGAATATATTCACGTGCCTTCACTTTGAATGATAACCGACTGGTTGCCATCCTAATGTTCAGAGGGAGCAAATTCCAAAGAAATACCGCCTGGACAAAGAACGAAGAGTGAATAAAACCAGAGCGGTGAGAAGGACATCGTAGAAGACGATTGTTGGTAGACCGTAGATTTTTACTATGGGCAGAGCATAGGTATTGCACATGGGAAGTCAGGTAAGAAGGAAAAGTGGGTTTGTCGAGTATATAAAACAACATAGACAGAGGCCTCAACTCTCTGCGCTGACGTATGGGTAACCATTTTAAAAGCAGTCGATGCGCAGACACATGATCATACTTACGAAGATTGAAAACGAATCGAATGCAGTTATTTAGAAGGCGGTCAAGTTTATTGAGGAGATCTGCATTCAGGTCATAGTAACACACATCACCATAGTCTATTATGGGAAAGATTAGGGACTGTACAAGCATTGCCTTTATGTGTGATGGCAGAAGGTTTTTCAACCGATAGAGCGACCGCAGCGTTCCGGTGACTTTCTTACTTACAGTCGTGACTTGCTTTCGCCAGTCAAGACATGTGTCAACATGCAGACCAAGATCCTTGACATTGGAGCTAAACGGGATGACAGAGTTGTCAAACATTACAGGTGGCACAGTTAAGCCATTCATTTCCTCATACTGTGGGTGCTCCCAACAATGATAGCCTGACACTTGGTAGGATTAACCGCCAACCCAAAACGATCAGACCAATTCTTTACCACACCTAAATCCCGGTTTAGCTCCTCAATCGCATCGGATATGTTGTCTACACTTGCCTGGCAGTAAAGCTGCAAATCGTCGGCATAAAGATGATACGCAGTCCGAAGTTCGGTGGTAATAAGATTTATAAAGATAGAGAACAAAAGAGGAGATAATATACCGCCTTGAGGGACGCCATATATTTTTTTTGTTGTTTATCGTTTCAAATATTCACAAAAAATTTAAAAGGATGTAAACTATGTAGAGCGACAAGATCCCCTGAAAACACTATTTTACTTTGTTTTACAACACGGTTTTAAACCTTGTGCCGTTGACCGTCCGCGATGGTTGTCTTTAGCGCAAACATAATGCCCGGCATGATGAAAAGTGGGTGGAGTCGAAAGTGTAAGCAATCTACATCAATTTGCCGTATTTTGGCCATTTCATACAACTGTCAAAGGAAGTTGTGATTTGAATATACTTAGGAAATACGTTGGAAGTTAATTTTCATAACAATGAATCTTCCTAACTTTACCTTAACCATGAAAAGGGGTTGATACAAGAGACAGTAATAAGCTTATCTATCAAATAACAGTAAACAAAACAAGGATGTATTCGAACAATTTTACATGACATTAACACAGAAAATAAAAAAGCGCACGGTGTTTGCTAGTGTAGACAACATTCAAAACATAAATCAGGACTTAGGGCTGAGGCTACAGTAAGCAGCGATTTGCGATGCGACTGGACATAACATGACATGACAGAGACAGGACAGAACATATGGTATGACTACATTATAAGCGAAAATCGGCATCGGTATATTCGGCGATGACGTGGCTACAGTACACATGCAATGAATGCGATCAAATCATTCATCGCGGTTTAATATACGCATAATGTAGCCACACGCATATTTAATAGCACTATTGAACTAGTCGTGCAAGTGAGAAATTTACTAATAAATTCGCTTCAATTTCGCTGATATCTTGATGTAGCCGATGCCGTGATTACAGTAATAATGTTCCTATCGCATAAAGAAATCAAAGATCGCTAGTAATATTTGATGTACGGTGTAGCCATATTCGTGAGCATTCATTTATTTGTTTTTTATCGCTCATATGTCGCAAGTCGCGTCGCGGCCTAATGTACCCTCAGCCTCAATGTTGTTAGCAACAGCATTTTTTAAGATTGATTTACGATCTGCAACAAGCGGCTATGCAGGTTTAAAATCTCGAATCTTATACTAACTTAGATATTAACCTCTAAACTTGAACGCTAGATCGATACGTCATCATTATCTTCACAACTTTTTATATACTTGTACATATTACTATTATTATTTTAATTCTGTTAGATTTTAAATCATGTAAATATCTATGGTCATAATAAATAAAATTTTACTTCAGAAAAAAAAAACTTTTTATATATAGTCAGAGAAATTTTTAAATTGATAGCTTGATTAGCCTTAATTCGGGTATTTTGTTTCAAAGAATTACTTGTTATGAATAATCTATTCTTGACCCCATAACACTTAACATTGTTTTTAATTGAGGTGCTGTATTTAAAGTGACTCGGCGAGGGACAAGACGAGTGGTGATAGTTGAGACCCTGTAGACAGTCGACCCATCTACCAACTTTACTTCGTGGCTTCACTTTGTCGGTATTCTCATACTTAAGTACCTATAACTACTGGTACCTACTGGATACTCTTTGTGTTACTGCATGAGATGTTCTCATAAGTGTAACTGATGCATGTCTTAAGAATTAACACTTCAACACTTTGTCCGAACCTGGGAATCGAACCCAAGACCTCATGCTCTTTTCTTTTCTGTGGCTATGATGATTTATATGATGATGATTTAATTAGATAATCCGTAAATAAAGTGACGAAATGAATACATAATCAGCCTATAATGTTCCCACTGCTGGGACACAGGCGTCCTCTCTGTGAGAGGGAGTAGGCCATAATCCACCACGCGGGCCCAGTGTGGGTTGGTAAATGTCAGATGTCTGCGAGGTTTTGGTTCTAAGACATGCTGATGCCTCACGATGTTTTCCTTCACCTTTTTGAGAGCAGTGGTGATGAAATTATTTACACAAAGTATAGCTGCTGCTTGAGTACGATATCCCACGACCTACAACTCGTAAGTCGGGACCGTCACCACTGGGCCACCATCCACCACTGCTCTCACTGGGCCACCACTGCTCTCTCTCTGAATGAATACAGCCTCCAACAATGTAAAACGTCTATTTAATGCCCGGCCGACATACGAGGGGAGATTTTTTTAAGCAAGGATAGCTAAATAGTGCTAGTAAGTAGCATGCTAGTACGTCTGTCCTGGTGTATACCAGACACTAAACCTATCCTCATTTTTGAATGAGCCAAGCCGGGATAGAAAGCCATGATATTACTTGAAAAATTAGCCTCATAATATATCTGTAGCATAAAAAGCAGTCGTTTATTTTAAGCCCAACCCCAACCTGTTTTGCATAGACAATACAATGTCACCAATCACAGATTCACTTTTGACATATTGGCTGTACTGAACTTGGCATACATTATGCAGATAGCCGACTTTTCGATGCTTCGACCTTGATCTAGACTAGGTCAATGTACGGACACGTTAGGATTATAAATAGCTCCTTGTTTATCGATTTATTGGTCCTTTGGTACGTTTTTATAAGTTATGTAATGTTGGCAGCTGGAACGACCTTCAAAAGGTAAATTGGGTTGGCCAGAGCCATTGCACAAAGTGTTTACAAGCTTGTGGCAGTAGAAGAGACTGTTTCATTATCCTTTTCTTTCGAGACGTTGAGCTTTACGGGAGTAGCTTATGGGTGGTAAAATGATTAAGATAATCTAACACAATCTGGGCACAATGGAAGAGGGGCTGACCAGCTATCTAATTACGCAACACATTTTCGTAAACGATTCCAATTAATTTGTTTCATTTTGACAGTTCAACAACATTCATTGCGTTATTTACGTTGCTGAGCAGAATTTATTTTCGAAGTTATGAAGCAATGGATTAGCAATCACTTTCAAAGCGATTCAGATTCCGATTGTTTGTGTATTACGTAATTAGGGTACAGTTATCCTTCGTTAGCTTTCTGCCCTTGTCCTATATTACTCGGGGACAGCGCAACACGTATTTTTCTTCCAGTCTCCGCTGCTAGCCGTCACTCTGTCATTCACTCCTTTTTGATGTATAAAATCTTTCCTTTCGCTCTCCTGCAATCCGTGGGAGAGATTTCGTGAAAAGGGACGGAAGTGTGTAACAGGAAGCCGGGGAAGCGCGCGCTATTTGATTTAACCAATGAGCGCGCGCGGTGCTAGAGATGGCCGTCAGTACCAACCCAATTTCCGAGAGGTTGGTACTGTCAGCCAGGATGTTACACATTATATGTGACTACTGCATGGCGCGCTCGTTTTTTTTTTCATATCATCCCTCCCTATCATACATCTTTTCTTTGTTCTTCGTCTCCCTCTCCATCCATCAAAATCTATCATCACAAACCAATTACAGGCACTTTTGAATTGTCACGGGGTCGGTCAGTCAGAAAAAATGAAGCTAGATGCCCATTCCAAAGCGTAGTAGGTACATATGGAGAAGAACGGGCAAGAAACTCCACGGACACTCTTTTAAATAAAAATTGAGTTACAAAATATTGGATACATCATTCATGTTGAACTTATACATGTGAGAACGATGCAAAACGTTAAAAGCGTCCGTAATAAAAAGATAAAAACATAAAAAAACGATTCAAAAATTTTATCTAATTAAAATAAGCCATGGCAGCTATGAGATGACCAGTCCCTACTGACGGCGCCCGTTCACGAACATGACGCATGGATTAGCACCATTCAGCTCAACCATTTTGAAGGGAGCTAAATGATCCAACACACACGCCACCGTCAGCGAGACATTAGAGTGAGCATAATTATTTTAGTAACTTAGTTTACATGCTTTTCATCCCTCCTCTTCACATGCACCAAGGATACATGATTTCCTTTATAGAAAAGTTGTATTTCATTATCCTTTTCACCCATCAGTGAGAGGTCAGTCTTACATTTAATTTTAAAGTAAGTATTTACATCGATCCAGATCTGCGGCGGAAACTGAAGGACCAATTTATTTGCTATGTTGCAATTTGGGCAATACCTATGTTCAGGAATGCTGAATGATTCGAGTTAAATGGTTGTCATTTTAATTATATCCATTAAGATGGTCCACTACATGCCAACAACTCATTTGAGTTAGGTAAAGGAAATGCACATAGACACGTAATTCTAAGAAAGTTCTTACATTCCATAGAAGCTAATAGGATTTCAAATAATCAACATTTTGACTGAATAAATAGTACAAAATTCAACAAAAAACGCAGTAAGTTAATAATTACGTAAGATTTACGGATTCACACGAATGTAATGATAGAAATCGCACATTTCTGTGTACTTTTGCCAAATCCTTGTTGTTTGCCAAAATCTAATAATAACTTTATATTTGCCAAAATCTAATAATACGTATGCCTCAACGTCTACAACCGAATCCCATAATGATCAGAATCGATTTAAAAACGTAACAAGACATCGAATAACATCCGTTTTCGTATAACTGGAGTCACACGAAATCTGTAGGATCTACTAAGTTATTATTTTATTTATAGTAATAAAGTATTGTTTTTGAAAACAGTCAAGAGAGAATTATAATTGTTTTATACTCATTTGGGGTTTATTTATGAATAATTATAGATAACCAATATGTTTGCACAATGTATACTCTATATTAAATCCCTTTCATTAGATACCAAACATGATATATTTATATAATTTTTTAATCCGTAACACTTCTGTCACTAATGAATGAGTAATGAGACACAATAAAATTATAATTGTTATCGAGCTGCATCAGTCTTTCGGACAGTTGAGCATCTACGCCGCCATGTTGGATTTAATGTGACGGCATGTAAGCTGTGGAACAACATAACGCTTCTAATAACACCTCTTTGTCAAAATAAAACGAGTAGTTTAGGAGTTATGAGCGAACAGATGAACATTAATACATACATATTACATAGCCTGTTAAAATGCCTCCTTTGGCTGTGCCGTAGTCGGATAAAAACATAAAATACAGCTTTTTAGATTTGATATATTATGGCTAAGAGATGTTTAGCAGGTTCTTCAACTTCCCCAATGCAACGTTAAATGAATACCGCTCTAAGTGGTCTCATTTCTCAGTAAAAGTTGGATTATAGACTTTTAAGGACTTAGAATCCGTGCTAGACTGAATGCAGTCTGTGCAAGACCGGAATATTGGACTGTAGACAGATTGCTCTATTTACAGTCTGGCCGTATTTCATTTAAACCATTTACTAATCTTTGACAATTCAAAAGTGCCACTTTTGAATTGTCAAAGAGTCGGTCAATTAGTCAGAAACTTGAAGCTAGTGCCCATTCCAAAACGTAGATCTCTATGGAGAAGAACGAGCAAGAAACTTCAAAGACACTCTTTTAAATATAGATATTACAAAATCCTGGGTATTCTTGTTGCTTGAGGGAACAAGGTAAAAAAAAACACTTCAAAATATAAGATTAAAAATAAGGCCTCGCAGATAAGAGATGACTAATCTGACGGCGCCCGCGCACGAACAAGCGCCCGCGCGTGAATCAGCACCATCCCGCTCAACCATTTTGTAGGGAACACACTCGCCACTATCAGCGAAACATGACAAACTCTCAACTGCCATGCTCTATATGTAATAACATAATAAACGGCTTCATGGTACCTACTCACATTTACATAAATAGAAAAAATGCTTCTACAATATACAAAACTATAGTTTGCAAATTGCAATGTATTTACAATTTCTAGTAGTATTAAGGATCAAATTCGCAAAGCACATATTCGTTAGTATGAAACTGACAGCTGTCAAGAATGCATTCTCGGTTGTTTTACCAAAAAGGAATAAGTCTTCAATACCACAATTAGAACTTTTAGAAGTAGCGTGTGGTCTTTAAGATTAGGTAATATACTTAATTGTTTACTGTAATCTTCACTGCCAAGCTAAGGAAAATGTATCAGTGCTTTAGCAAAGATACGACTGAAATCGTCTAAGTTTAGCATAAGCATAATCAGCCATACTGGGGCACAAGCCTCCTTATCCTCCAAGAGAACTAAATCCGGTAATCTAGGTAGGTGGATGTAACATGTCTCCGAATTTTTGGTTCTAGCCCATTCCAGTTTCCTCACACTCGTCCTTGCTCCGCTATTTTCGAAGCAGTGAAATTAGATTCATACTCGCTCCAAGTTCTTGTTCCAAGTTTATAACTTTATATATATGACGGCGCGTCTAAAGGTTTTGCGACGCTGGACTTAAGGAGTTGGTTTCAGAACGATTGTGACAGCGTCAACTTGACGTAACCCCCAGTACTGAGAAGGCGGCCTCCTGTCAGAAAAACGCGGGATCGCGACTTTGGATCGAAGCCGGCATTGAGTAATTAATGAGTGAGATATTGATGATCATTGGGACTACCCTTGCTGGGCAGTGAGTTGGTTGATGTGCGCTCGCGACTCACGTACTGGGGGGAACGTTTACTTCATCAGTTCATCCCCTAATGTGATCAGTGATTTGTGATTATTCAGAATATTATTGTTTCATTACATCTCCTCGCCCGCAAACTGCGTGGGTTTGCGGGAGTTTGAGAGACAATAAGACCTCTTCTGATAAAGACCACGTATTGCCTTTATCAGAAGTGGGATTCGAAGGGCAAGGTAATGAGGAGACCAGTGAAGTGACTAAACCTATAATAACCAGTGATCAGTGAAGTGACCAATAAAGAACGTAACGGGAACATCCTTGGCAATGGAAATTCTTATAACGCCTAATCTTTGTAAGTAGGTAACACAAGCAGTCCATGTAAGTCACCTTTCAATTATACTTGGTTTGATTATGAAATCCATAGCGCACATTGGTGGGTTGAAATTATTGTTGATACTAGTAAGTTGGTGTGGTCTTGATGTAGTAGGTACTGGCCCCATTTAATCCTCTGAAGGAACAAGTTCTTTGATAACAAAATTTTAAGAATCAGCATTAATATGACCCAATTGTATGGACACCCCATGCAGATTCAGAATTATTTTAATGAATGTTATGGTTTTGGTTAAGGAATAGACAGTCAACATATGAAGATGTCATGTGACCCCATGGAGTGAATAATCAATCTAGATTTTCATTTTGGAACTAGGTACTTTAGGTTTCACCATGTCGGCCCATTCACAATGGTAAAGTTTTATATCAAGAATTAAATTCCCATAACATTTCTACTAGGATTTTGGACAATTCAAGAGTATCTGTCAAGCTCAACTCTAGTATCCTTGAAGAGACTCAGACAGTATTCAGACATTTCTGAAATAAAAACCAGAAAATCTAACAATAAGCCTAAACTTAATGACACATTGGTAGCGGTGGTATCAATCTTGAAGAGTGCCACAAGCGAAGCAATTCTGAAAATTTATGCAGCTCGTTTGGGTGAGACCGCCCATTGTGTCACCCTAAGTAAAATTTCTAAACCTATGTCTGTAATTTTTATGGAGTACATAATAAAGAGTATTCTATTCTATTCTCGTTAGGAAGATCAGATTTGCAAACAGCTGATGATAAGAGTCACTCTGGGAATTAGTTTAGAGGACATTAAACAGCAGGTTTAAATTGGTTTTAATTTTTGAAATGTTAATCATAATTTGTAACATTTAATTTAAGTGAAATTTAATTTCTGTGTAATTATTGTATGCCCTAGGGGAGGGACGTGGTTGATTACAATTTAATTATCTTGGACCTGTATTATGTACCTACCTATGATTCACAATAAAGATCAGCATTGATTGATGATTGATGAAATTCCAGATTTTCTCAGTACAAGCCCGGGGGCCGAATTTGTGCCATGTTGATGGTGGTTAGATCTCCCACTATTGCATGGCTGGTTAGGTGAGGGTCAGAGAGTATGCCCTGCCTATCACCTCGAGGAGGGGGGGCATGTCAAACTATGTTTGAAATTCTATTTACATAAAGATACTCGGGCATACCAAATAGTTAGGTAATACGGGCTGGTATCCGCAACTCCACGTCAAAGCGCGTAATTTGCGTATGGGTGTGAAAATCGGTTATTCAAACCACCCCAGCTCTTCAAAGAAGGCCAGCAACGCGTAGGTGTCACTGACAATCGCATGTAGGGTACTTGGGTTACCGAAGTAACTTGTCCTGTATGCGGCGACCACTGGGCAGTTTAACAGCCATGAGCTGCTGTCGCGTCGTCTTCCATGCAGGCTCTGCACAGCGGACTGTCTGGGACTCTGGACTGGGTGTTTAAATGACCCATGGCCAGTTACAGCTGCTGTGACTGTACGTAGCTATTGTTTCGTTAGTCAGAGAACCTTTTTCGTGAACCGGCCATCGATTGTAGGGAGCCGTGGCCTGCCTACGCTCACCGTAGTCCAACCATAGTTTGTAATGGTGATGGTGGTCCCTGGTTCGTTTCTTTATCAGAGTGCGTAGATATCTGAAGGGGAGAGGCGTGATGGGTTTAGGCCCCACTGGTGCCATGCTCGACCCCTTCTGGCAAGTTCGTCCACGATCCATGGTAGCCATGCAGGCTCTTTGCATGCGTTGTAGTTTGTTGAAAGTTGTAACCAGCTGAGTGCGGGGCCACCAGACTACGGCCCCATAAGCGATCATGGGGCGGATCGCTGCTGTGTACAACCACAGTATGATTTTGAGGGATAGGCCCGCTTCTTACCTATCATTTTCCTGCACTGCCAGAAGGTGATGCAGGCCCTGTTTAGCTCGTTGTCTACATGACTACTCCAGTTTAACTTTCTGTCTAGAATTACCCCGAGGTACTTGACCTCGTTGGTCAACTGAAGTTCTGTATCGAATAGTTTGAGTAGGCGGAAAGGGCCTGATGCTTGTTTTTGGGTAAATATGACTAGTTTAGTTTTAGTGGGGTTCACTGATAGTTCAAATTCCCTGCACCAACTTTCTACGATACTTAGTGCTTGCTGAGTGAGGTTACAGATCGCTCCCGTCACCTTCCCCAATACAAAGATTGCGAGGTCATTTATTACCAGATTCCATAGAAGGGGGACAGAACCCCTCCCTGGGGGCAGCCTCTGGCTATCATAGCCAACTGCCGCTCATCCTCAAGGTGAACCACTCGTTTGCTTAACATGTTTGTAAACCAGTCCGTTAGTACCAGTTCAACTCGCATGTCTGAAGAGGGCGCTGCTGATGCTGGAAAAGTTGGTTTTATCGAAGGCTCCTTCGATGTCTATTAAAGTTCCCAGGCATGTGCCTTTATGATGAATCGTGTCCTCTATCTGGTTGACCACTAGACGAAGAGTAGATTCAGTCGACTTACCTGAGCTGTATGCGAGAAAAGGCGTGCCAAACATGTCTCTATATCAATACCAACCTTGAAGGCAATGGTCGCGATGCGTTAGTGGCACACTGGCAGTATTACAGAAGCGTGGTAAGTTCTTCATACTGATAGTGTGCCTTTCACAGCGATGCATAACAAGGCGTTGAATTCACTAAGTTGTACTGCTTTCATAGATGACTTGTTTGATGGAATAGTAAAAAAAAATAAAAAAAATATGTATGGAGTGTGGTTGATTGTGAGCAGGCCGAATCGCCGCGTGATTGAAACAAAATAATCAAATAGCACCTCTATTAATAGCGATAGCACTGCTTGCTAAATATCCACTGAGGGCATGGGGTGCCCTCGTCGCATCGCTCGTTAAGATAACCTTACATAACTGCTACGAATACTGAATTACGTTCGAAATTCATTCATGTTCATGAAGCCATTATGAAGTGGATGTGCATGAAAATTAATGTAGCTACTGGTGCTGGTGTGTGTGTGTGGCTGTGGTGACTACCTGTGTGTTTTGTGTAGGATTTGCTAAAATTGGTTGAAACGGCTTAGTACGTCTGGGCAGAACCGCGTTGTGAAGCGGTGGGTGGCTGGTCGAAAGGGCCCAGTACGCCCGGTCCACGCCGCATGTTGTGTTGAGGGCTGGTCGAAAGGGCCCAGTACGCCCGGTCCACGCCGCATGTTGTGTCGAAGGCTGGTCGAAGGGGCCCAGTACGCCCGGTCCACGCCGGATGTTGTGAAGATGGCTGGTCGAAGAGGCCCAGTACTCCCGGTCCTCGCCGGATGTTATGTAGATGGCTGGTCGAAGGGGCCCAGTACGCCCGGTCCACGCAGGATGTTGGGTAGATGGCTGGTCGAAAGGGCCCAGTACGCCCGGTTCACGCCGCATGTTGTGTAGGTGGCTGGTCGAAGCGGCTTAGTAGGCCCGGTCCACGCCGCATGTTGTGTAGGTGGCTGGTCGAGGGGGCTAAGTACGCCCCGGTCCACGTCGCATGTTGTGTAGGTGGCTGGTCGAGGGGGCTAAATACGCCCCGGTCCACGCCGAAGGGTTGGTCGAAAGGGCCTTGTGCGCCCGGTCCACGCCATATGGTATGTTAGTTGTTTGTTGAACGGGCCTTGTGCGCCTCGGTCCACACCATATGGTATGTTAGTGGTTGGTCGAAAGGGCCTTGCGCGCCCGGTCCACACCGCTTGGTATGATGGTGGTTGGTCGAAAGGGGCCTTGCGCGCCCGGTCCACACCGCATGGTATGATGGTGGTTGGTCGAAAGGGGCCTTGCGCGCCCGGTCCATACCGCATGGTAAGTTGGGGGTTGAGCCTAGTACGCCCAGCTTATGCAATATGTAATCGGTGCGTTGAGCTCTGTGCTGCTACTAAGTGAGAGATCCTTACGTAGTATGTCAGGATTGGACGAGCGGTTGCAAATGAAATGTTGTTTTCTCACATTTGAGATGGACCATATCAGGATGACTAAGCACACGAGGACGTGTGATAGTCAGGGTGGCCGTGACGGCGCGTCTAAAGGTTTTGCGACGCTGGACTTAAGGAGTTGGTTTCAGAACGATTGTGACAGCGTCAACTTGACGTAACCCCCAGTACTGAGAAGGCGGCCTCCTGTCAGAAAAACGCGGGATCGCGACTTTGGATCGAAGCCGGCATTGAGTAATTAATGAGTGAGATATTGATGATCATTGGGACTACCCTTGCTGGGCAGTGAGTTGGTTGATGTGCGCTCGCGACTCACGTACTGGGGGGAACGTTTACTTCATCAGTTCATCCCCTAATGTGATCAGTGATTTGTGATTATTCAGAATATTATTGTTTCATTACATCTCCTCGCCCGCAAACCCACGCATGAGAGACAATAAGACCTCTTCTGATAAAGACCACGTATTGCCTTTATATATATTATCTATGTATATTTATATAGATAAGTTTATGCTTTATGTATGTATGTATTTATTGTATATGTAAATGGTACACCATTGTCTTTCCTTCTTACTTTAATCCATCCAAAGGTTGTCTGTAAAAGATCGCTTTTAGCGATAAGACCGCCCATTGTGTCACCCTATGTAAAATGTCTAAACCTATGTCTGTAATTTTTATGGTGTACATAATAAAGAGTATTCTATTCTATTCTATTATATTCTCGCTATAGTCCTAAATTCTAACTATCTTAAATTTGTTTGCTACGCTTGTACGCTAAAACAGCTGAACAGATTTGAATGAAATTTGGCACATGAGTAGACCATGACCGGACTTAGGACATAGGATACTTTTTATCTCGATATTCCCATGGGATCGAGACTTAAGCGGGTAAAATCACGGAGCGTAACTAATATGCAAATACATTCTTAAATCTATGCGTCCATCGTCTAAGGAAAAACCTCTGTAATCACGATGTTTTTAATTGGAGCCAGACGCCCCGACCTCGTCGCACATCAGATGTGCGCGGCGCACACCTCACATCGCATATTTATGTCCAGGTGGTCGAATGGTACTAATTAGTACTTGCTGCGTCTAAGAGAATGTAGTCACCGTATTGCACAAGATGCATTGAATCTTCTTTGTCTGTAGCGCGTTTTCTCTTAAAGAGTACGTGTAGACGTGCAACGTGCACCAATAAGTTAATGTGGTACACTGGTACTCGCCGTCTGGTCAACATTACTCGAAACTCAACCCAATACTTAAAACTATTTGAAAGCCGTTTGATTGGTTTAATTAGTTTTAAGTAACGCTTGAGTCTTGTGAGATGCATAATCAGCGTATAGTGTTCCCACTGCTGGGACACAGGTCTCGTCTCTTCGAGAGAGAGTGGGCTGTAATCTACCACGTGGGCCCACAGTGCGGGTTGGTAGATGTCACATGTCTTCGAATTTTTGGTTCTAGAACATGTCGGTTTCCTCACGATATTTTCCTTCATCGTTTCGAGAGCAGTAGTGATGAAATGAGTCTTGAGTGAGGGACTGAAATACGGACTGAAGACTAAACAGCTGGTCCTTTGTGTAGCTGTGAACTATGAACTAGATACACCTACAAACTTTTGTGTATTTGTTTGGTAGCCCTTCTAGATTATCATAATTAATATAGAGCAGTGGTGGCCCAGTGGTAACGGCCCCGACTTACAAGTTGTAGGTCGTGGGTTCCAATCCCAGCAGGCGCTTTACTTTGTATAAATAATTTCATCACCACTGCTCTCTAAACGGTGAAGGAAAACATCCTGAGGAATGAAGGAAAACATCGTCTTAGAACCAAAAATTCGAAGACATCTACCAACCCGCACTGGGCCCGCGTGGTGGATTACCAGTGGAGGAGGCCTGTGTCCCAGCAGTGGGAACATTAATAAGCTGATTATGTGAATAATCTGCAGTTCACTTAATATTACATATTTGTGTCGAATTGATAAACTCCTTTGTCTTAAGTCGGTTAAAATTATTTAAGCTTGCTGTCGACTCGGAATATACCAGTGGTGCTTGGGTTTAATTTGATCCACAGACACCAGTGTTGGTGGATTTATATTACATAAAAGATTTTTTTATTAACAGTCTGGGGTTTTTGATTTATACCAGGTTGCTGGCAATAGGGTGCAGGCGGGTAACATCATGGAACTCTGCCTACCTCTACGCGGAATAGAGGCGTGATGTTAAGTGATGTGACATGTTTCATAATCACCAAACTATAACGAAAGTAAAAGTAAAAATTACCATATTATTTTTAACTACAAATTAAAACTAGTCTTAAGTAGGAATAATTTCTATAATACCTAGGTATAGTAAGCGTAAATTATGAATAAATTTAAATATTAAAACTACCTATTAGGATTTCACATTCTACTCAATTTATTATTATGAATGTAATAGTAAAATTATAGTATTTGGAGACATTTGTTGTTTTGGAGCTCGTGGCTAAGTCTGACACCAGTCTTACCTAGGGGTATCGTATTACCCTGTAACTTAGTTGTGGAGGCATAATGATGATGAAAGTGAAGAACACTTCATTTTCTTTAACATAGTAGGTATCACCGCCATAGGTTATAGTAGATAGTATAATTACTAATTTATACAGTTGCATGAGAGTCGTCAGAATCATTCAATCAATCTGCTTATAGCCTTGTCCTAACTATGTTAGGTTCGTCTCCCAGTCTAACGACTGCCTATCTGACCTTCACAATCTAGTAAACTGGGTAACACTGGTTGGTCAGACTGGTTGTCAGACTTTCGGGCTTTTGACTACCCGTAACGATTGTCAAAGGTCTACGAATGACAGCCGGGACCAACGGCTTTATGTGCTTTTCGAGACATGGACGGGTCTCGTTATATAATGGATGGTCACCCATTATCTTCTCTGACAACCAGCCTTACCAAGGGCTATCGTTTTACCCAGTTACTGGGTTATGTAGGTCAGATAAGCACTCGCTCCATGTAATATACTGGTATTCAGCTGCATCTGGTTAGACTTGAAGCTGACCCCAACATAGTTGGGAAAAGGCTAGGCAGGTGATGATCTCTATTCTCAAAGACTGGAATTCTTGAATCAACTATTGGACCTCCCGCATATTTACACTGTTACCAACTCACACGAACTGTAGCAATCATGTGCAACGGTAATATTTAAGGCCGCTTGCCCACTGGTCGGTAAGTGTGCGGGGCGATATCGTTTCGGTACTGCGTGACGTCACGCATTTTACTGCATCGGTACTGGATGCTTACCGCGCAGTGTTTCCACTTTTAGGGATTTCTCCCTGTTTTAGGGAAAAAATACCAATACTAAGTTTGGTTTAGGGATATTTTATTTTGACAGGGATTTGGGGAATTTTGGGGTTAATATGAATTTAAGTTGGTAATCTTATTGTTTATAGTAGGCAGCACCCAATATATGACTTGACTCTATGGCACCACCGATTTATTAAAGGATTCGATTTATTCCACCACCGATTTATTCCCTCAACTCAAACTCATAATGAATGCAATTCATCAAATTTACCATGTTAATTGTGCCATTACCTTATTATTTATAATCATGCTCCCTAAACCAAGGAAATTTGAAGATTTTTAGGGAAATTTAGAGATAATTCATTCAAACTGGGGAAAAACAAAAAACAAGTGAATTATATAGTACGAGAGCCCATGACCAAAACCATGTCACATCGTTTTACTAGAATAATTGTAAAAAAATCTTTACGTTTTGATGATTCTGAACCCGACTCGGTGGGCAGTACAGTACCGGTCAGAAACGTTACAGTTTTATGGGAGCCTATTTCTGCTATGTCAAAAAAAATTGGCAGACGGTTTCATCACAATATGTCTGATAATAAAAATATACAAAGATTTCGTAATTTGATTACTAAAAAGTTTGTTTTCAGATATTTCATTTGCGTCACTTTGCGTGTCAAATGTGGCCTGAGCACATTTCCAAAAATGACGTATTCGAATCAACTGACCAATGTTCACCAGAAAACATTTTCAGATGGATTGAATACGGGTTTTATTGTTTGCCTCATATTTAATTTTCTCAAATGGTCTCTTGGGTACGTACTCGAAGCTACTGGTTTCTGAAAATGGTGTTTTCGGTACTTATGTAAAATCTATAATTTTTAAACATGACAAAAAAGAATTATCGACATATTTAAAAATGCGGTCAGGTCAGAAGATGTGACGTGGAAAATTTCTGAAAATAGGATTTTTGAATTTAAGAATAACCAAATCTATCGTTTTTATACGATTTTGTTCGTAAAACGATAAGGCAAAAATGTTGGTCATGCGCTCTCGTACTAATTGAATTAATTTGAATTTGGAATTCTAGATGAAAGCAGTGCAGTACACAGATATAGATATATAATAATACCTAGATAAGGCAAGTATCACAATCTGTATGATTACCATGCGTGGCATTTTAAAAAAATGATCAAAGCGCCTATACCATGAAACTGAAGCGAAATACGATAGTATCACTTGTTTCGATAGTCATAACCTATTAACACTCAACGTCACATCAACCGTTCCAAGTAAAAAGCTGTAAAGTATTACGAATATAGGCATTTTCTATTTTATTATTTATGTCCGACTAGCGCGGCGGACAGGCGCAGACCATAGACTATATTATATAAAATGAGACACACTGAGCCACGTTCGGGCACGCGAAGTAGATGCTCTTGCGCTATCTAGGTATATCTATATTTGTGTGCAGTACCGATTCGGTACAGAGTGCTTACCGACCAGTGAGCAAACATAAGCAGTACCGCGCAGTACTGTACAGTACTGCGCGATAAAATACCGACCAATGGGCAAGCGGCCTTACCGTGTTGCGCTGTAATGTGCACATTACAGCTCACCTCGGTTAATATTACCGTAGTACCGTTACTCGATATCGTACAAGGAGTTGAGCGCGGGATACATGTCAAACTGCTTCTGAAACTCCGTTGTAATGTAATTTACCGATTTATGAAATTTTTGGATATTTAAATATTTGAAAAAACTCACGCTTTGTCCATGGGATAAGCAGAAACTACAGAACGGCAAATGCAGTGTGCATATTCGATATAATTTAATCGCATCATTGTAATGTCTGTAATTGAAAAAAGATAAAGATTTATGATTGAACAAAAATGGTTGATCAATAAAAAAAAATACATATAATTTTGAATTTTTTTTAGTTTCTGAAATCCGAACCGTGGAGTCTCTTGCCGGCTCTGCTGCATAGGAAACGACTAATTGGAACCGTGTACTAGCTTGTGACGTCTCGTCAGTGCCCATGTAGGTTTAAGTGAAATAAAATATTTTGATTTTAAGTCTATAAATATAAAAAGAGGTGGAAGGAGAGCAGGATGGCCTTTGACCAGCAGTGGGATAAAAATGGCTTATCGTAACTTATATAACTTAACTTATATCCTTAATTCTTAACTATATATTATTATATATTATGATTAATGCGAAAGTGAATTTGTATGTTTGTTTGTTTGTTTATGACGATTTCACGCTAAAACTGTTGAACGAATCAGGATGAAATTTAGCACATTTGGTATGTAGTGAGTAAATAAATATTTGATCAAATCTGCATTATACAACACAAACTTTCAATTCCGGTGCATTCTATTGATTATATCACATAGAAATTATATCATAGTGCATAATAAAATTGGATGTATTTTTAGGGTCCCGCACGTCCAAATGAAAAGCACGGAACCCTTATAGGATCAGTCGTGTGTCTGCCCGTCTGTTCAGCCATTTTGATCCGAATCGAATGGTCCGATTAAGTTGATATGAATTTCTGTGACCCGAACACGGAAGTATTACATAAATAAATGAATTTTGAATCAGGGGGTCACTTCAGGATGGGAAAAGAAAATAAAAAAAAAAGTTTTGCAAATGAAAGGGACTTATTTATTTATTTAATACTTCAAGCACAGAAATGTACAGAGGTGGTCTTAATGCCATAGGCATTTTCTACCAGTCAACCTTAGGGTGATGCAGAGACAAACAGTGGTAGGTGCAATTTGGACTTTTTTTTTGGACTTACTGTGAGGGCCTAATGTTTTTAAAAGTTATATGACAATAAATGAAAATTTATCATTCCCCTTTATCTCTGAAACTACAGACTGAAAAAAATACAGAAAATTGTTCTATAGGTACTTATAGATTACAGGAAAACTATAAAATGTCGAAGGTCTTAAAATAACATGGTAATCTCTCAATAGTGAGCGCACAAACTTACATTTTCACTTGGAATGTATGGGAGAACAATATGATTTTCAACTACAATGTTTAGTCTATTCTTGGAATAAATTGATCCCAACTACGGAACCCTTCATTGTACGTAGTCCGACACGCACTTAGCTTGTTATTTTTTGAAAAATCTGGTTTTGAAGGATTCACTTTCTAATTAGCCATTTTACTATATATCAGACAGAATCGAAAAAAATCACAATACTTCGCTTCGGTCCATCGCTTCGCTAAGCATCATGAAGATCATCGTAGTGGTAAGTGCAGCATAGTGCTTATTGTAGTGAAAAAAAAACAAAAAACAAGTGACAGTGTAAGTGCCGCGTAATTCCGGAATCTAATTGTGCATCGAGTAGATAGTGTGTGTTAGTTGTTCCTATTCGGATTGTGATTCAGCGTAATTGGAATTGAATTAATTGGATTGGAGGGGCTTGTGGCTAAGTAATAACAGCCGCACGGGCCGATCGTTCAGGTTAAGCTACGCTTGCCGCGTTTGGTCCGTCGATGGGTGACCATCTTTTCATACCAATTACCGTGCTTCGGAAAACACGTTAAGCCAATGGTCTCGGCTGTCATTCGTGGATCTTTGACAGTCGTTACGAGTAGTCAGAAGCCCGAAAGTCTGACAATGAGTCTTACCAAGGGGTATCGTATTACCCAGTAACTGGGTTGTGGAGTTCAGCTAGGCAGTCGCTCCATGTAAAATACTGGTATTCAGCTGCATCCGGTTAGACTGGAAGCCGACCTCAACATAGTTGGGAAAAGGCTAGGCAGATGATGATTCAGCGTAATTGAAAATTGATTCGAAATGCGAAGGATGAAAGGCACAGAGATGCTAGGCCTGCCAGCACAAACTGGGGCGACGACCTGGAGTATGTCTCAGGAACCCGCTTGATGCAGGCAGTAAAACTTGTTGCTGTGGCAACCCTTGAGGGAGATCTATGCCCATGGAATGGCCCTGTTTCAACTGGAATGATCATGACGATGACCTGCCGAGTGTAGATGTCGACACTAGACTGGAATTTCACTGTTTGTTTGTGTCAAGATATTGTGGGGAATACAGGAACAGATTTTGCATCTCAATGGTTGTAAGGCAGTGCTAGGCAGGTAGAGTCTCCATGGCTCTTCAAATCATTTGAACATTTGTTTGACAAATAGAATAATGCTGAAAAAAGAGATCACAAATCAAGAGAAAGTGTTTGCACAATTTGGCTTAATTTTTTCATATCCAAGCACTGTTTAGACCAACATAAACCACTACACAGTTATATACGCACATACATTACCTATGTGCACTTGTGCAACGGTAACATTTTTGTAATGTGTACATTACAGCGTACCTCAGCATTATGCAATGAGACGAGCGCTAGTGTAATGTCAAGTGCTAGTATTACTCAGTTGCTTGTAATCAACCGACTTACATGTAGTCATTTCAAATATTATCGTATTTATTGTGTTGAGATGGTAAACTACATATATTTAATGGCATCAATAACGTTTAATTTCAGACAGGAAAGATCACTGTATTCAGTCTGTTAACTATTATAACAAAGTTAAATTCTTAAATTGTAAAGGGTGGAAGGACAATCGCTTATTATATTTATCTAAAGTTATACTAAAGAACAGTTATTTAAATATTCTAATTTCGATGTTGTAATTTAAATGATTCTAATTAATTAGAATCAGTAACATTTTAAACGTCGAAATCTACATCAAAAAAAAAAATTCGTTATCTTCTTTTATTTTATTGACGCTAATGTCAGCGTAAGCTAATACAGTCTATTTTCCGCAGTGTATATCCCTCGCGCTGGTGGCGTGCACTCGAAGCAAAAAAAAGAGCTACATCGACGGCAACTATCGTCTGTCCGGCGTCGAGACGGGTGGGCGATGGCTTCGCAGTGCAGCCAGAGGTGTCAGCAAGGAAATCACTGGTGCTTTCTACATCCCACCCTGCAGCAGAGGCAACCTAGGTGGCAGGGGAGGCGGCGGCGGCGGCAGCAACTTCCAAGACTTGGGCGCTGGCGCTGGTAGCCTTAGTAACCAAGTCGGCAATGGAGCTGCGCATAGCAATTACTTCCAAGGCTGGGGTACTCACGCTGGTGGCGTCAGCAACGAAGCTGGTAGCGCAGGCGGTAGCATCAGCAACATCCAAGGATGGAGCGCGGGCGCTGGTGGCGTAAGCATCCAAGGTGGAAGCGGCCGTGGTGGCAGGAGCCTTCCAGGCCCCATTGGATACGCAGCTGGCTTCCAAGGCTACAGTAAAGGTGCCGGTGGCTTCAGCAACCAAGGTGGCAGCGGCCTCAGCGGGTACCAGAAGGTCCTCGTTGACTTACAGACTTCCGAAGGACGAAACATCGACCCCCAACTCCTTGAACAAGTCCGTTCTATTCTACTCCAAGAAGAAGCCTCCTCCGGATTAGGTGGTGGAACATCGCCTTCTTTCTCGTCATTCAGCGCCCCGTCATCCTCATACGGAGCCCCATCCACCAGCTTCGGCGCGTTCTCATCCGCCTACGGAGCCCCATTCGCAGAGTCAGGTGGCAGATATGTCCATGGCAAGTCCGGCCGCGTTGTCGGAATTGTGCTTGAGGGAATCTATCAGTCCATCCAGATCGGTCAGAACCACCAGACAACATCGCAACTTGGTCCATCAAGTGGTATCTCCCCCGTGATAACCTCGCCTATCCCCTCCCACACCTACCTCTCGGGTTTTCCTAAGTAAATTATTTAATTAATTGTTTATTTAAGTAACTTATTGCTAACTTATTTCATTGTTAAGTTTATGTTTTTGTTTTATTTATATAAAAAAGAGAAAATAAATGTATTTTCACCGTGAACTTATTTTTTACTTAACCTTAACCTTATAATAAGGGACACAAACGTCTCTATCTGCAAAAATTCCCGAAGAGTAAACCACAGGAAATCAAACACAAGTCTACCAATATGCAATGTTCAAAGCTACATAATTATGCAGTCGTGTATAAATATAATTTAAAGCAAAGCACCAAACACCAAAACAGTTTGAAAATTAAGTATTTTTTTGCTCCGTTAGTGTAATTGCTGTATGGAGTTACAGTGGGAGTATAAATACATAAATAAAATAGACTATACAGTTAACATAAATAAAATAGAGTGGCAGCCCAGTGGTAACGGCCGCAACTTACGAGCTGTAGGTCGTAAGTTCAAACCTTGACCGGCGCTTTTGTATAGATTATTTCATCACCACTGCTCTCAAAACGGTGAAGGAAAACCTAGTGAGGAAACCGGCATGTCTTAGAACCAAAAATTCGTAGACATGTCACATCCACCAACCCGCACTGGTTCCGCGTGGTGGATTACCGCCCACTCTCTGTCACAGAGAGGAGGCCTGTGTCCCAGCAGTGGGAACATTATCTAGAGTGATTATGCTTATGCTAACACAAAACATGTATATGTATGTAAAAAGTACAATAGACGACGTATATTTAGTAACCTAATCCGCTTAACTGTTCTTAAAGACTCATAAAGAACCCTGTAAGAAATTAACTTCAAGAATTGATTACTGATTTTTCTGTTCTTTATGACTCTTTAAGAACAGTTAAGCGGATTACGTCGTCTATTGTAAAATATAATGAAAAATCCGCAAAGTCACGCCTGAGTCAATTAACTACGTATGTATAGTCAACCTCGTTATTGATTGACCACCCTAAAGTTGGACTGAATATCACTTGCACGTCATAAAACAACAAGGTCTATTTGTAGTTGTGACAGTTAGATAAGTTGATGAACCTTATTGAAAGGTAACGGCAACGAAATAAAGCCACTACGAGGGCGACTATAATATATTATATTCTGGGTTTTCAAAACAAACAAACAAAGGAATAGGGGGTAAAGATCGATCTAGGATTTAGCGCTTATTCTAAAACTTCGCAACGTCGCAAATACCTGCCAAATATTTACCTGTTTTTATTAATTTGGAAATATTACTGTATGGAAATATGAAATGTGGCTAACTAGTGAACTAAAATATTGATGATGAAATGCAATAATAAATATTGTAGAACCCAATATTTAGTTTTATATGTTAAAAAAGTATTTGGAAACTTTTCAAATGTCATTTTTACACCTAAAACGGTTAGTTACAACATCAAATTCAATGTTAATAATTGCAATTCATTATTAATATTCTAGCTCGCTAGTTAGCCACATTTCTTATTTACATCATCTTTTAGAAATATTTGACGTCCATTTGCGACGTTGCCCACTATCAGAATAAACGCTCTTAAAATGTTAAAGGTACCAGGTGCCCCGCACAATGAAGGGTTCCGTAGTTGGGATAAATTCATCCCAAGAACAAACTTAACATTGTAGTTGAAAAACATGTTTTTCCATACATTCTAACTGCAAATGTAAGTTTGTACGCTCAATATTGAGTGATTTACCATGTTATTTTAAGACCATAGACTTCTTATAGGTTTTCCTGTAATCTATAAGCATAGAACTATTCTCTGTATTTTTTTTTTAATTTTAGGGTCAGTAATTTCGGAGATAAGGGAGTTTTCGAACGTTTTCTTTTATTTCTGCTTTGAGACCTTACTTCCTGTCCAACATGATACTAGGTGAACAGGAAGTACCCTGTAGGTTTTGACACGGTCAATTTTGGCGCGGTATGAAATTACTTCTTTTAATAATTTGACACACTCTAACTTTGGAGCACTAGTGAAGCAGCTGACGATCAGATTTCAATATGCACTAAAAACAATTATACGAAGTGTATAGAGTGCCGCGAGTTTCTTGTGGCACTCTAGTGTCACTGCCTCGGCCCGGCTAGGGTGCCGTGAGCGTTGCATTGTCACTGTCACTTGATATTTAGGTTAGGTTAGATTAGAACTGTGACCAAACAACGCACGAGCCGAGCGAGCGTAGCGAGCGGTGCCGCGGTAGCGGCCGGCGAAGTGCCAGGGTCCGTTTAGGCACAAGAGAATGTAATGTTTTGGGAATATGGTGTTTTAAAGCGATTAACCCTCGACAATCAAACAAAATACCAAGTGACGTGACTTAGTGACAGTGACAACGACAATCCAATGCTTGCGGCAGTTTGGCCGGGCCGAGGCGGTGTTACTAGGGTGCCTGTAGTGGCACTTTATCCGATAGGGATAGAGTGCCACTGGTGGCACTCTATACACTGCCTTTTTGTTATGATTTTCAGCTGTTATGAAATTACTTGTTCAATCTAACGACACCGTTCTAGTGTCACTTGGGATTTGGATCATAGTTCTACTAATTTGATATTAATATCAACTTGATACTTCCCTGCGTTCCTGAGAAAAAGGGTTTTTGCAGACTGACCGACAGACAGACGGACAACGAAGTGATCCTATAAGGGTTTCTTTTTTCCTTTTGAAATACTAACCCCTAAAAATAGTCAGCTGGATGGAAGTCTTGAGTCATAAGCAGTGGTTTTTGGTCGTGGTCTTTTTGGTCGTAACTTTAAGGTTCAGATCCAGGCAGGCGCTTAATTTTGTGTAAATTATTTCATCACCACTACTCTCAAAACGCTGAAGGAGACATTGTGAGGAAACCGGCATGTTCTAGAACAATAAATTCGAAGACATGTGACATCTACCAACCCGCACTGGGCCCGCGTGGTGGATTACGCGGATTACGCCCTTTCACAGAGAGGTCTGTGTCCCAACAGTGGGAACATTACTTATAGGCAGATTATGCAATGGAAGTTATCTTCCATATTTTTTGTTGACATGTTACGTTTAGAAATTAAAAATTTAAAACTTATTCATGAATAGTCTTTTATAATTTTATCTCTACATTATATATTACCATAATGCGTGCTTTTTGTATACGTATAGCTGTTTTTGGTATTTTGAATTTGCATTTCGACATTGTAACTTCGAGATTTTGAATACATCGCGGACACACAACAAACCAAACAATTGTACAGTCAGCAACAAAAGTTGATTGACACTTAAGTTTTTTAAATCCTAATTATTTAGTTAAACATTTCAGCCGAAAGACGTCCACTGCTGGACGTAGGCCTCCCCCAAGCACAGCCACTTCGACCGATTCTGTGCCTCCCGCATCCAGCGGATTATTGCGGCCTTTAAAAGGTCTTTCGGCTCAAATGTTGATGATGAGCTAAACATTTAATTAAAATTGAAACAGAAGAAAAGATTATATGAAATGCTGAAATACAATGTATCGAGCAATTTTGTGTCAATAAGTCAATATAGATGAGTACTCTGCTTGTGACTTCGCGTGAAACTTTTGTTCGCCCTTCCCACCCATCGCATCGCATCGCCCGCCCCCCCTTTTACTTCGTTTTCACTTCGCGTCCCCTCTAAAAATTTTTCTCTTTGCTCGGCTACTGAGGGTCGTAACCTTTCCTCAATAATTAGGCTATCAAATACAAAATTATTTATTCAAATCCGACTGGTAGTTAGCGCGTTCAAACAAACAATAAAACAAACTTTTCTGGTTTATTATTAATACCTAGTATAGATATAGATTATTATTAGTATAGATACAAAAGAGAGATGCGTAAAAGTAGCATTGTTAATCCACTTTGCCTGTAGGTACGTACTCATCTCCTGTCAAAGATTTACGAATGACAACCAGGACAGCCAATGGCCGCTTGACCGTTACAGTGGACATCAGGTGGGCATAACAATTAAAATTCTATTGTGTGTCGTTAATGACAGCTGAAGGTTTGACGTGCTTTCCGAGGCACGGAGGGGTCTTGGTATGTAAAGATGGTCACCCACCCACAGACCACGGCAAGCGTAGATTAACCTGATCGATTGACCCGTGCGTCTGTTATTACTTAGCCAGAAGCCCTTCCCGTAGGTAATTACTATTTTATTAAATGTTACTAAACTGCAGACTTCAATGTCCACCAATCAACCTTAGCCTATCTAAGTCAGAGCCAACCAATACATGTATTACACCTTGACGAATGAATGAAGATCCTGCAGCACTTAGTTACATTTCAACTTATAAGGCAAAACAAGGTCATCAACAGTTCTCATTATCGACCTATAAGCAAAACACTTACCATAGCTACACATTTAACTACTCATTCATACTATAAATTAAAGTTGCTTTTGGTGTCTGTCTGTGTGACCGCGTTGTGCTTCTAAACATCGCAGAAAAAGCTAGTATATATTTATTTGTAATCATGTTCTCGAAAATTATTTATTTGGTACACCAACAGCAGTACATACAAAAAATTTAAACTGAATAATACCATAATACAACTACTGTTACGTAAGTTTATTATAGGTATTATACACAGCATTTACCAAAAAACAACAACGTACTAAATTAGAAAAAAAACAACTTAAAACTAGATAAAACTTATGAAAACTAAACATAAAATACAATTAGTAAACAAAATACAAAATAAATGTATAGGTATCATAAAAAAATAAAATAAAAATGTTACCACGAAAGGTGAAAAATGAGCGTGAGTGACATCAAACATGAATTTTCAAAAAGTTATTATTTATTGCTTAATTTATGCACTCCCGTACCTCAGACACTGATCTTCTAAACTTGTTGAGTGATACACCGTGTAAGTCGATTTCTGATGATTTACAAAAACTGAAAGTTACAATATAGGGGTTTACGGGGGCGAAAAACCGATCTCAGTACATTGCGCCCGTGATAACTAGGGTTGCCAACCGTACTATATTATATAGTATCGTACTATATTTCAGTCAATTGTACTATGAGCTCCGCGATTACTGACAAATGCTTGCACTGACTGGACAGGTCCACTCAAAGCTGTATGGTTCTTTCCTCAAAAGACCATTTCAGACACTAGTCTACATGGTCCTCATATGGCCTGACCAGGATTATGTCTGGACTTTAAAAGAGACTGTGACCTCTGAGTTTGTTTCGGCCTTTCTTCTCAGAGTAGTCAGATAGGAAACGCCGAACTCATCTAGCTAATTTTTTACATAAATTTTAATATGACGTGTTAAAGTGATTCCAGGATCCTATTTACAGAATAAACAATTTCATTTCATTTCATTTCATTTCATATATATTATAGAAAAATAATATATTACGAAAAATACTATATTTTCATCGCTAATTGAACTGTCGCGCTTTTTTTATAAGAGGGAACAGGGCCTGCAATTCTCCATACAAATGTATTCCCCTTCTTTCTGCCTGAATAATGGCCTCTAGACTATTTTTTTTTTATTTTATAAAATCAATGTCTGCTGTAGACACGTCCCTGTTATTTCCTTTTTTTTTCAAAACTTATTGGTAAAAAAAATATGACCCTCCAAAAATGACAAAAAATGCTGTTTTTACCGCCGTGATTAAAGGATATTATATGTATACCAGACAAATTCGAAAAGTTTTTAACGGAAAGTGATATTGTTTTTTGCGCGCCTCCCAAAAAGATGTTCAGAAAATAAAAAAGGCAAAGTAGAGATGTTAATAAAAACTATGTGTGTACTTGATTGCTTAGATTCCAATTGAAAATTTTAAAAATAATAAAAGTTTGATGGCCAAAGCGCAGAGTAATACTTAATAACAAAATACAAATGGAAAAATAAATAATGATTAAAAATAAATGTGTACTATATTTTTTCTCTAAATTTTACAAAAGTACTATATTTTTGCAAGTTTTTGAGAAAAATACTATTTTTCGTCAGAAAAAAGGTGGCAACCCTAGTGATAACTGCCCCATTGGTCTCGTGTTCGCAAGCGCGACTGCTGAGCGTGGGGTCCTGGGTTCGATTCCCGGGTCGGGCAAAGTGTTATTGGGTTTTTCCATTAGTAATTTCTCTTTCTGCGCACACACTTGATGTGCACTATAATATCTCCCGCGCCGAAGGCTAGTCTCCGTTGATATTGGTCGCCGTGGTCGAAATATGGTCTGAAGGAATAGTCCTCGGTCCTTCAAACACGGCGTAACTCGCCCCTACTTCACACGGGTGCAATGTCTATACATTGCGCCCGTGCGAAGTAGGGGCGTGTCGCTAGTATCTAAATGTACTTAATTAAGGATAACAAGAATAAAATAATGAATCACGATGCTAAAAATATCTCACATCGAATGATTTACGATGTCGTACGAAGTTTTATATCTTAGTCTTACAATTAACACTAGAATTACGCAACCTACTTAGTAAACAATACCCGTTGGTGACTCATGTCATGTGAAAATGGAAATAGCTTTTACCTATTCACTTTAGGACTACATTTATGTTTGTTAGCTTAAGATTTACATGGTTTTCTAGTCACAGCTGACAACTGGGATGGTTTGTATATTTTAGCTAATTCAGTCTTGCCTGGTTTCTATAATACCGGTCGTTATTGTTCTTGTTACCACTCGTAGAAACCCTCACAGAATGAAAGCGTGATAGCGTAGCATTCTAATGTATTGCTCCTTCGGTACTCTTTCTTCGGTTCCAAAGGACTATTGTCCTTGAAGGACCGAAAACCGAGAAACCGACCGAGAGTGAGCTCGTCAAAAGAAGTAAATGTATACCTACTAAATGTTCGATTGATATACACAATAACTTTTGTGCCTTAAAATCTCTTTTGTAATAATTAATTACTTATATCTCTAGGGTATAATAAGGAGGAGCTCGTGGCTAAAGTAATAACAGCCGCACGGGTCGATCCATCAGGCTAAGCTACGCTTGCCGGGGTTGGTCAGTGGATGGGTGACCATCTATCTTCACATACCGAGACTCCTCCGTGCCTCGGAAAGCACGTTAATCCGTTGGTCCCGGCTGTCATTCGTAGATCAGATCAACAGTCGTTACGAGTCGTCAGAAGCCCGACACCAGTCTTACCAAGGGGTATCGTATTACCCAGTTACTGGGTTCTGGTCAGATAGGCAGTCGCTCCATGTAAAATACTGGTAGGTATTCAGTTGCATCCGGTTAGACTGGAAGCGGAACCCAAGATAGTTGGGAAAAAGGCTAGGAAGATTGATCTCTAGGGATAAGAACAATACACATTGTTTAATGGTAGTTACTAACATATCTGCAACAAACTGAAAACGCCTCTAATAATAATCGATAGGTACTGTACTTCCAATTTCAAAGACCAGGAAACACTTTAGAATCCATTATGGTTCCTCAAATTTAAATTTTTATTAAATTCAAACAGCTTTCAGTAATTTTTTTGGACAAATTGCTTGTTCTTGAGTATGCTAAATTAAATTACACATACGATGAAGCAAATTACTGTTACTAAGAAACCACAAATCTGTGTCTAAGGTCAAGTGATTTTATCAAAACATCTCAGATAGCTTCAGCAGTCTTAAAATTCAAACTCTAACCTCAAAGAGACACTCCAAACCCTTGACCTCGCCGGTCAATCATAGAAAAAATCGAAAAAAAATCGCATGACGCCCTCCAATTAACCGAAACTTCCTATTCGGATGGTAGCATCTCCCGTGCTTACACAACCTAAGCTATCCTTTCTCCGCCCCACCGCGGCCGTACTTTACTATATATCACCAGACACCATCCAACATCTTCACATTACTTCGCTACGTTCCGAAGTGACCCACCACTAATCATCATGAAAGCCTTCGTAGCGGTAAGTCCAGTGCAGTGCCTGTTTTAGTGAAAAGAAAAAAAAAACAAAGTGACAAGTGCCGTGTCGTTCTGAAATCAAAATAGTGCATCGGGAATCGTGTGTGTTCGTTCTTCTTTTTTTGGAATGTGATTCAGCCAAATGCACTCTGTTGATTTCTGAACTTTACCGTTTATTCGAATTTGGATTACGATCGTGGTTATAAATATAAATTTTTATCTTTAAATAGCATCAATTAAAAAAGACATCATTAATCAAAACAGTAGTCTATACCTTAGAGCGTTTAGTGTTGCACATTGCATAACATGATTAAAAATAAACAACTGTAAAAAGAGTGCGACTCTATTGCATTCTGGCCGAGTCAAGAGTGCAATGCCTAGTTCGATACTTATGACCTTTCGCACATAAATGTGCATGTTGTTTGTATTGAAAACACGATCCTAATCTGATCTCGATAGCTTTTTTCACTAGCCTTCATCGATATGGCATAATGATTATCGATAAAGATCGCGATTTAGGAGCCTTAAAATATGCGTAACAAATGAAAGTACCTTGTAACTTATTGTTGAAATATCAAATTATCATTAAATTCCTGACATTGAGAGCCACCATTATTTCGCATAAGTATCATATAATACCTTATTTAAATTGCAAATTACTCTCTTGGCTATGCTTTCTTCGGTCAGATTATAGCCACAAAAGATCGCGGCCAGTTAAAATAGACAACCTCATTCGTTTTTCTTACAACATTAAATATATATAAAGTTGACACAACCTTTAACCTTCCCTGTCATAACTTTCCACATGGAACCTTAAAAACAGTGAAAGTCACATCACTATTTTCCCAAACAATTATCTAAAAATCGATATAATAAATCATGAAGATACACGAAGCGCCATTCAAATGTCAAAACGCATACATTTTAAATGATTTCACACGTTTGCCGCCCATTGTGTTTGACTTTACGGTTTTTGTCACATCACTTTTGTCATTCTCATTAGAATACCGGAGTTTCGTTTCTTTGCGGTGATATAAGAATAGAATGTTCCCATATGCAATGAACTGGGTTTATTGAATTAACGCTGCATTCTTTCGAATAAATTTTTCCAAAGACTTCTAAATTATTCTGAAAATATCTGCGAGTAACCCTTAATAACGGTTATGTTTCTATGGTCAGACCAATATCCCTATTTTCAATGTAAGACATAATACTAGGTGAAGTCTTCAACGCTCACAAAACCCAAAAAGATTCCCACAATATTCCACTAAAATAATTACTATACAATTACTCAACTCCCATTTAGACCCACATATATCATTGCAAAGTTACTGACGCACATACATTACTATAATAGGCATATGCAACAGACCAACGGCAATATTTTACGCGAGCATATTACAGGGTACCTCGGTATGACGCAAGGAGTCGAGCGCGGGTCAAATGTCAAACTGCTACTGATGCTCAGCTGTAATGTAATCAAGCTATTTACGACCTTGTGTATGAGCTTTTAAATGTTTGTTTATTTTTGAAGCTTAATAATTAATTCTTGTGCAGGCATTGTTAAGTTTTACTTCAGCGTCTATATCGTTCTCTTATAAGTCTTTACACCTGAAAGACTCCACTTCATCTTAATATCTTAAGATTCTGCTAGAAACAAAACTCCTTTTATTAAGTACAGTATCATCTCCGGTTTTTCTTTCATAATCTTGGCTTGCTACTTCTTCCAAAAGTCTAGCATATAAGCTGTGATTCCTTCAACTTAATTCTTCAAAAGAATTTACGCTATTAATACTAGAAATTCATACTTACCAATACTTTCAATTTCTCTACAATCTATGGATCAGAGAGAAATCCTAAAATTACTCCAAAACACTTACGTCATTTGCATAGTGCGTGTGTTTAAATGACGTTAAAGTTATTTTGCTATAATTCTGGCTGTAAACGATTAACTTTCTAAACGTTGTAGTAAATTATTTTGACTATAATTGATTCAAGCGTTGATTAGTTATGTTGTTTGCGACGTTGTCATGAATTACTGTTAATTATCACTCATATGTCTATGTCAAAAAGATCATCAATTGTTTATGGGTTTCACTTGACCACAAAGATTGGTTAAATATCTTAATTTTTCTGAGCTTAAACACAGTATTAAAACATAGTTTAATATTAACTTCAGTCTTTACATGGATATAAAAATATAAAATACAAATTATGCCAAGTAAAACTGTAGTTTTTCGCACAGTTAAAATTCTCAGCCATCGTGATTACCCATAAAAGACCAATTGCGATGAGCATAACCGTAACTAGTCTTAAATGAATGCAAAGAAGGCGCATCACCACCTGGTCTTTGCCCATATTGGTTTGACACTAATACGGTCGAATCTAATTCAATATTCTGACACAAGCACCGTGGCGTAACTGATTTAATTCTAAGCAGGATCGCAGCATGTGTCCGAGATGTGCGCCAGAACGTGGTTCGATTTTTAAATTTGACAGTTCTATTTCCTTGTTTTTAAGAAAGGAGGTTTAATTTTGGACTCAAAGGACCAGTTGGATCTTAATTTTAGAACAGAAAGCAAAAATTTAATTCACAAACACATTTTCGCTTTACCTTGATCGCTGCTGAAAAGTCCAATCGTAAAAAATAAAGCTTTTTTTTTGAGAATTTTATTAAAGTCTTAAAATCGAACTGTCAGTCAGAAAACAAATCATTGTAAATATTATAATGCATCCTCCAGTAGTAAATAAGTTACCTATTGTCTACTGACCAAAAGTATTTTTATAGAGAAAGGCATACCATTAATTGCTGTCCCAAATAGGTACTGCCTATCACAAATTCTTTTACCACTCGTTTGGTATTTGCATAAATACTCAACACTGTGTAGACAAACTTAATTACTTATTACGTTTTACGAGTTAATCACTCCATTACTTCAATAAAGAAATCAACGACCGCCATCTTGGATTATGCGCAAACACTTTTACTGTTGTATAAAACTCCATTTAATTTTACGGTCATAACTTTGTAGATATGAAAGGAGTTCCAACGATGACCATTTCGATGATAATGTGTTTAATTCATAAACGTTATTCACAATGGCATCGTAATGTTACTTTGTGGTTTTATGAGCATGAAGTAAAGAATTCTTTAGTGGTCAGTTTGAATTGACAGTTAATTTCAAAGGCAGGCTGATTTCTATTAGATATCGACTTTAGTAGATGATTCGATAGTTTATATCCCTACTAATAATGAAGCTAAGGCTACAAAGACTTGTATATTACCTACAAGATCCCAAAAAATGCCTAAAAATTATATTCCAAGAATTATGAAAATAGCCTGTTACAGTAGATAGGTAGTTAATAAAAAAGGGCCACTGAAGCTAAATACTGTGACTTTGCATTACGAGAAACGTCATCATAATATTTATCAATGATTAATGAATGGTAGGTATCTACTTTGACAAATACCTCTCATAATTTAAGTTTAACGACAAAATATCAGCGCAAGAGACCGATTACAGTGACAAGTTTATCCATCATCTATGTAATATGAACCCCATAGTTTCTGTCCATTAAATATGAAGTCATTATGTCAGCAAGCACGATTGTGATCAAAGTCGAAAGCTTTCGTTAATGGCGCCTCCGTGCCTTCCGGCGGAAGCGCCATCTAGTGACGTAATGGCGCATGTCATAGTGCAATCGACAATTATTATCAGCTAGAGAAATCTGGATAGTTATAATGAGCTTACAAAAAATATGACAATTTGCTCCCATTTTTTACTACAGAAAAGGTAAGAAAATTCAGTTTAACAAAAGAAGATAGTAGGTAATTTGGTAATTTTAAATATTCACATAAAAACATATGAATGTGAAACATGCTAGACATGCTAGACCATTTACAAAAAAAAACCTAAGAGCTGAGTATTTTTATGTAAAACTGCCAAGAATTTTAGCACACTACAAACTACTATTAGAAAGCATACCTACTGAGAAAATATGAGATGGTCATTATGACATGACCCGCGCATCTTCCGCGGTCTAAGCTCACGGAACGGCTTTTGTAAAGAGATCCACTCTTGCGCACACAAACATCATATTGCACAATAATAGCTTCCTACTCCTTGTAAATGTGGTGTTTATTTCTTGCAATGAATTTCAATTCGATAATAAATAGTAGATAAGGACGACGTCACACTAAAAGCATGATCAAATAATCGATTTAAAACGATAAGTTCGCTATTAAAGCATTCATTACATTTCCATTGACAAGTTATATTCAACCAAATTCACTTGTCAAAGAAATATATATGACGGTATCTCAAAAAAACAAAGCTCTTGCAAAAACACTTATAAATGTTGATTCTCACGCTCCAAGCTTTGCAGATGCAATACCTTACGTAACCATAACCTAAAGTAGTTTGGATCAAAACCTCTAATCCTTAGCGAAAGGTAAACATGGCACGAAACCCATAAATCGAAGCATCGCCTCGTCTTCCTGTTCGCAAGTCAAAGTTCATGTTCTCACAGAAATCGCTTGAATAAAGCGTAGCTGGTGATGTAACGACACCTTTGCTTCTCATTTGACCTCACTTTCTCTCCCAAACTATTGTTCCTAGTTCACAACAAAAAGATTATGATCAATCTTTTTTTTTTATTGTTAAGTTGGTGTTGTAGGCTTGATCTTGGACAAGTCGTTATTGATTACGAGGTAGATTGTTATGTTCATCTTGATGTGACATCTACACTTACTTCAGACAGATAAGGACCAATATTTTGATGGTCTTTCGAGTCCAAAATAAAACTACTAATAGCCCTAATGTATGCTTGTAGATACTTAACCGGTTTTCCTGTTGTTCAGTTCTAAAAATAAATATTCCCACTTAAATAAATGTCACGGCCCAAAATGTACACAAAAAAAACATATTACATAAACATAACAGTAGTTTCAAAAGCACTTCACATCCAATTAACTCAAGAACTAAACATGTGAGTGCCATATGTCATGTTTACGCAACATATAATTATTTGCACACCTTTTGATGCTCACGCGCAAATGAGAAGACAAACAGAAAGCAACAACAATGTCACGTAAATGTTTGTAACCGTTCCTAATAAGGTATCCTAGCTAAAAGACGCGTGACTGGTTGAGGAAGACAAAAGAACTATTTAGTGCACGACTGAAACTCTGCTTTTGTTGCTTGACTATCCTAGAGATCCTCTTTGTGAGCAAATATTCTCGTTTAGATCATCGTTTCAGGACATGAGAATCCAAAAACAAACTGACCTACATAAAACCACGTTACTCTACACTAAAACAATATTTGTTACTATCATAGTTATCAGCTGAATTATACTTTTACACGCACTTGTCACAATTTTCAGCATAACGAATTAAGCGATTTCAAACTTTAGACAGGAAACTAATAGAGTTTATTTTCCATTTTCCACAGTGCATAGCCCTCGCGTTGGTGGCGTGTGCCAACGCTGAAGCCCCGGGCGGCTACAACTACAACCGTCCGTCCGGCGGCGGCGGCGGTGGCGGTTTCCACGGCGGCAGCGGAGGCGGCGGCGGCGGATACCAGGCCGTCTCCACCGGCTACCAGACCTCCGAAGGACAGAACGTCGACCCTCAACTCCTCGAACAAATCCGCGGCATCCTCCTCAAGGAAGAAGCTAACTCCGGCGGCGGCGGCGGCGGTGGACACGGTGGACACGGTGGAGCACCTTCCTCATCCTACGGCGCACCCTCATCCTCCTACGGAGCCCCATCCACCAGCTACGGCGTCCCATCTGCTCGCGTTGTCGGAGTCGTGCTCGAAGGAGTCCGTCAGGCCATCCAGGTCGCCCAATACGAACAGCAGTCATCTAGCGGCGGCGGCGGCGGCGGCTACCCTGCGGCTATCCCCTCCGGTAGCTACGGCGCTCCTTACTAAATTATCTAATTTATCCGAACTTGTCAAGCACATTTAGACGAGCAACAACATCAAAGATTTAAAATGGAGAACGAAGATGTCTAAATGCCGTAGTCACGTAAAGTTCGGATGGTCGACGTTATTCGGGCGCGCTCGCAACATCCCCGAGCCACTCGAATGTGTATTCGAATCGGTCGGCGATCACGTACAATGTAGGTGAGGTCGGCCCTGGCCCTTGTCACCGCCTCTGGCCAACGCTTGCGACTGTGCACGCACACGGGTGAACATGTCCTAGCGGCTAACCAGTCACTGGTGGCCGATTTTGACATCTGTCATATCTGTCAAACTGACAGACTGACAGCTGACAAGTCGCGCTACAAAGCGTGAAGTGGCTAGCCGCTGGGCTCGGATCACATCTTGTATAAAGTTTATCGTAAGGTTAGCTTATTGTATTATTAAGTTTATGTTTTTATTTTACAAAAAAGAGAGAAAATAAATACATTTTGACACCGTAATCTGAATTTTGAATGAACTTCACCTAAACCTCAACCAGATAGGGTTAGAAAAGAAATACCCAGGTACTCCAATTGCAAGAATTGACATATAAAAAACACAACACCGCACGGATACCTTAGGCAATATACGTAAACAAATTCTTGCAAAAACATACAGACACAAAAGCATTTGAACTTTTGAACATCACCAACACTACTTGCAAATTGACCGCAACTAATAAAGCGATGCATGAAATGAGTATGCACTAAAATAACATTACAAAACCGCTATGAATGTTCCATCGTGCCATCTTATACGAATCGTGATAGTTCAATTTACAAAATCAAAGGAAAATGTCCATTGCTTGGCAATATCGTGTTTCATCATAAGATGGCCACAGGTGATGGCATCACAAAATGCCTTTCCATAATAATTTAGAATGTAACTGCAATCGCATAATCGCATAATAGTTAAAGTTTATGAGAAAGGTAAATAACAAATCAAAGATCAATCAAGGTTATAAGATAGCACTAACAAACCAAGCCATTGAAAGAAAACCACAAAGTTTCTTCAACGCACAAGATATCGAAAAAACAATAATGCTATGGCAAAAGGCCCCCTTTACATGGGCCAAACATAATTGGCGAAATATGGGTATACTATAAATATATCTCTGCCAAACCCGTCGGGGAATACAGGAACAAATGATGATACGTGTGTGTATTGATATTATTATTTTTTCTGTGTAGAAAGTAGAATGACTTGGTCAACTCAAGACAAAGCTAATGATGACGTAGACTCGTATAGAAAATTAACTAATAAGAATAGGAGTCTTCTTGGGTCACCTAGAGGAAATAGCAACCTACAGTGTGCACCTCACACTCGTAAGATTTTTAACCTGTCGAAATATTTCATGGGTAATTTACCGTAAAGATTGCTAAAGTGAAGGGTACGTACTTAACGCTACATAATGGATACTTTATAATATGTTTCCTAATGTTTGAATTATGGGATAATAAACACCTGTTCAGTACTGGTTTTTCAACACACCCAAGTAAATGGATGGGCCAAGAGGTCCTTAGAGGTTAGAAAAGTCAAAACAATGAACAAAACCAGAAATGCAGAAACTGGTCCTGTTTCAAAACAAACACATGACAATAGTGTCGGAAACAAAACACTAAATGTGGTTAAAAGCCACATTTAGTGTTTTACATTACGAACAAAAGTTTTGCTTGACTTTATTAAAAACTGGAAATTCAGACTAGAATGGTGCTTGTAGCCATTATTTTTTTACCAAATAACAATCGTAGGTCAAATCAAAAGGTAAACAAAAGTAATAGATAACATTTGGAAACCATGTTTATCTACATTAGATACCAGAGCAACATAAAGTCATTAGTGATGACATCTCAATGAAACCTCTGTTCTTGTAGCAAACGTGATCCCAATCGGCCGGGTTCCATCAATAGTTGAGCAACACCGCGATCCCACGACTAATCTTACTAAAATTGCGGGCGTAATGCACGTTACATAAAATTACGTCATCCAACGCAACTTAGAAGACAATGGTCATCACCCGTCAACGACTGCGGCCAGACATGTATGATGATGTTGCGAAACTAACGCGCGATGTCATTCGGGTCAATGAAAATTCTAAGCTTCCTGAAGGCACATAGTCTCTATGATGAAGTGATTAGTTTGCTTCATATATCATTATTTGGCATTCGATCTTCTTTCGATATCATTATGTCAAGATAATTGCTCTGTTATGTACTCCAGCAGTCTAGGTTTTTGCATTACCTAATTATTTCATTACTTCAAAGTTTCATTAGCTATTCTTTTCCTTGTTGCTTGTGTGCCCAAATATAACTAAACACAACCCTTTACTATCCACTGCTGTTACTGTAACATTATGAGTCTTATCTCTCCCCTGTTTTACTGCTTTCGAAGTCAATAGACAAGACAGTAGTGGTCGTGTAAAAATAACAAACTTAAGGTACCCCGCTAACTGGCGTGACGCGACAGCGCGATGCGACACCAGTAATTGTTCTACCGTGAAGTTTTCTTAGAAATGGTTTTGCATTTGTCTAAAATAATACTATGTATTAATCATGACAAACCAAGGAGAAGGCACTAACATATTTGTAAAGCAATAACATATTCTAAACATGCTGAAGTAGTAAACTTCTCAGAAGCGATGATACTTGATGTCAACAGACAGTCTTAGAAATTGACACCTAGAATACTAAGTGATCCCTAGTTAACTTAGATCTTATTATGTAATTTAACTTTCTCTGCTTAGAAAATAAGACTATTTTCTTAGAAGAAAAGACTATGAATGGGCTGTACAATAAGCAGCAGATTTTTTTTGATAATAAAGTTTGTGCTACTAAGAATAGAATTATGTACACCACATTAATTACCTATCGAAATGTACAAATTCAAAAATTAAAGTAATTTTTTAAAAACCGGAGGTGCTCGTGGCTGAGTAATAACAGCCGCACGGGTCGATCCATCAGGTTATGCTACGGCTACGCTTGCCGGGGTTGGTCAATGGATGGCCATCATTACAAACCGAGACTCCTCCGTGCCTCGGAAAGTACGTTAAGCCGTTGGTCCCGGCTGTCATTCGTGGATCTTTGACACTCGTTACGACTCGTCAGACGCGCGAAAGTCTGACACCAGTCTTACCAAGGGGTATCGTATTACCCAGTTACTGGGTTGTGGAGGTCAGATAGGCAGTCGCTCCATGTAAAATGCTGGTATTCAGCTGCATCCGGTTAGACTGGAAGCCGACACGGCCAACAAGTTTGGGAAAAGGCTAGGCAGATTGAGTTATTCTAAAAAAAACCCGTTAAAAAAAGCATCTTTAGACAAATTATCAGCAGTAGATTAATAAATAGAAACTCCCCCAAGTAGCATCATCAACAGAATGCTCAACTGGATATTGAAGTCACGAAATATTTGAGTAAACACAAATCAATCCTCAACCTTCTCTAGGAGCAACGTAAGTATCCTAAAAACATTGCACATGTAAGCAGACACGCCCTTTGTGCCTGGAGGCTTTCATTAAGGTATTAAGTTCTGTTTACGTTTTTACTTCTGTTTGAGTAGGTTTCAATGTTTTTGTTGGTATATTGGCGTGTGCCGGCTGACACATATGGTTAACTAGCTGCGCGTCGCGGTTTCACCCTTGATCCTGTGGGGAATATCGGGATAAAAGTATCCTATGTGTAACCAGGCCATGGTCTACCCATGTTCCAAATTTCATCCAAATCCGTTCACCCATTTTAGCGTGAAATCGTAAAAACAAAGAAACTCTCTTTCGCATTTATAATTTTTATTAGGATTATTTTAATTTAATGTTTTGTACTTCGTAATCTCGTAATTTCGCAGGCGCTTTACTTTGTGTAAATAATTTCATCACCACTGCTCTCAAAACGGTGAAGGAAAACATCGTGAGGAAACCGGCATGTCTTAGAACCAAAAATTCGAAGACATGTGACATCTACCAACCCGCACTGGGCCCGCGTGGTAGATTACAGCCCACTCCCTCTCACAGAGAGGAGGCCTATGTCCCAGCAGTGGGAACATTAATAGGCTGATGATGATGATGATGCTGATGATGTATTTCGTAATCTTAATTGCATACTATTGTATAGAATCAAGTTTTTCTAACTGAACAGACAGCAGTGCTGCTGGGGAGTTTGTTGCGCCACTTCTTCTTCCCAGCTAAAGCACTAGGAATTGGTGAACACCATGGCAGTTTGGGGTGTTAACGTATTAATATTTTTAGTCTGTGGTATATATGACATGTATGTGCTACTCTGTGGTAATAAAAAGAACAAGATGGTGTAATTAATATGTAGATGTGAGAACATTAATAAAAGGTAGAATTAAAGTAAAACCAGTCTTTCTTCCTGTGTCCAAATTCCCATCAACAGGTTACGGGCCCAGGTTTCCATAAATGCCTAAGTGGACAACAGACACAGGAAAACAGTGCTAAAATAAGAAGTAAAAAAAAAAAAAACGACAATAAAACCAGTGACGGCCGGCGTGGCCGTAAAAACAAGTAAAAACCGTAAAAACAAGTAAAAACCATAAAAACAAGTAAAAAAAAAAGGAATACTAAATAAAAATGGCTGTAGAAGAGGTAAAAATTGAAAAATTAACAGACGGGGAAAGTTTTCGTTTATGGAAATTCGAATTCAACATTTATGTGAAGGCGGCAAAACTAAGTGACGTTTTATCACAAGACGCGGATGAACAAGTAAGAAAAACGGAAGAATTTGGTACGAAAGATGCTAAAGTACAAAAAATCATCATAAACACAATAGATAAGAAGCTGAAAAGTCATATTTTGGGTTGTCAAAATGCCCAGGAAATGTACATGAAAAATGTAAAATATTTGAAGGACAAGAAGAAAGAAATAAGTCATCATTGCTACAGGAGTTCTTTAATTACAAACAGGAAAATAAGTCTCTCACTCAAATGATCACTGACGTAGAAAACCTACAGTTTCGCTTAAACCAAATCGGAGAGAAAATAAATGAAGAGATGGTGATGTCAAAAATTCTAACCTGTTTACCAAACAGACTAAATTACTTTGTTACTGCTTGGGAATCTACATCAGAAGATAAAAAGACTCTGATTAATTTAACTAACCGCTTGCTAAATGAAGAAAATAGGTTTGAGAACAAAGAAAAAGACAAAATGGAAAATCAGCTGGCGTTTCACGCCGTAAAAAAGGGGAATTTAAGCATAAAATGTTTCAAATGCAATAAACAAGGACATTTCAAGAAGGACTGCAAAATGTGTTCAATATGTAAAAAGTATAACCATCAGGAAAAAGATTGCAAATATAAGGTAAAACAATGCTCAATATGCAAGAAAACAAATCACCAGGAAGAAAATTGTTTCTTTAATAAACATAAGAATAAGAAGCCAGATGAGAAGGCATTTAAAAAACCAGATATGGCATTTTTTACTAAACCAGAAGAAGAATTTAAAAACAAGGAATTTATTGTGGATTCAGGCTGCACAGCTCATATGACAAATGATATAAAAATATTGACAAATCTTGAAAAAAGAATATCAACAGTGTTAACTGCTAGTGACCAATCTGTTGAAGTACGTGGCCAAGGAATAGTAAAGGGTGATAGTTGCTGTTTGAATAACACTTTATTTGTTCCCGACATATCACTGAACTTGTTGTCAGTCAATGCAGTCACAAATAACGAAGGAACTGTTGTGTTTACTAAAAATAAAGTTGAAATCTACAAAGAGTCACAATTAGTACTAACAGGAGAAAAAGAAAATGGTTTATATAAAATAAATATAGATAAAAACAATACAGAAGAAAAGACCTTATTAATGAAAGAAAATGGAACTGCCCTAGAATGGCATGCAAGGTTAGGACATCCAGGAAAAACAACACTAGAAATGTTATCAAATATGGTAGATGGAATAAAAATACAAGGAGTAAAACAACTAGATAAATGTGAAATCTGCACACAAGCAAAGCAAACGAGACTACCATTTGACACAATAAGAGCTAGAGCCAAAAGACCATTGCAAATAATTCATACGGATGTTTGTGGACCATTTGAAAATAAAACATATGATTATTACGGTTATGTATTAACAGTCATGGATGACTACACTCATTTTACTAAGATCTACCTACTAAAATACAAAAGTGAAGTTAAGTATAAACTAAGAAACTACATTGAAGAAGCTGAAAGAGAAAGAAGTGAAAAAGTATCAACCATAAGATGTGATAATGGAGGTGAATACACAAGCCATGATTTCAGAAAATGGTGCATGGAAAAAGGAATAAAACTAGATTTAACAGTACCATACACTCCTCAATTAAACGGGAAGGCAGAAAGATTAAACCGAACATTACTAAATAAAACCAGAGCTTTACTATTTGATTCTGAATTTGGAAAAGAAATGTGGGGTGAAGCTATGTACTGTGCTACATACATAATAAATAGACTACCAAGTGAATCGTTGGAAAACAAAACACCATATGAAATGTGGTATGGTAAAAGACCTAACATAGCTAACATTCAGAAATTTGGTTCAAAAGTATATGCAAAACAACTAAATACAAACATAAAGAAACTAGACCCAAGAAGTAAGAAGTTAATAATGGTTGGATATACTAACAATGGTTATAGACTATGGAATGAAAAAGAAGGAATAATAGAAATAGCAAGGGATATTGTCATATTTGATGATAGTAATACCAATAAAGGAAAAAAAGACAGTATTATACAAAGAAGACCGGTAACTACAGAAATAATATCAGACAGTGATGTAGATACAAGTATCAATGAACAAGAAAATGGTGAAAACTGTAATGAAACACAAGAGTTAGAAATGCATAGTGATATAGAAGAAAATGTTTCTGCTACAATAGAAGAAGAAATGGAAATTAATGAAAATACAGAATATAATGTAGAAGAAGAAGAAGTAGAAACCACTAGAACAAGAAGACAAAAGAAGAAACCAACTTACCTGCAAGATTATGTATTACTTACCTACAGTGAAGTCATGAAGTCTGCTGAAAAGAAGAATTGGGAGAAGGCCATAAAGTCGGAGAAGGATTCATTGGAAAGCAACAATACATGGGAAGTAGTTGATTTAGAAAAAGCAAAGGGACATAAAATACTGACAAATAAATGGGTATTTTGTATAAAAGAAAATGGTACATACAAAGCAAGACTCGTAGCAAGAGGTTTTGAACAAAAAGACATTGATTACCAAGAAATTTATAGTCCAGTAGTAAGTCAATCAGCACTAAAATCGTTATTAGCAATTGCTGCATCAAAGGAATACGAGATGATTATATAGTAAACGTTAATGGGGCGACGTCCTCGGGGTCTCTAGTTAAAATGGGCGTGCCTCAAGGTTCAATTCTCGGCCCTTTTTTATTTCTCGTTTATATAAATGACCTTCCTTACATGATGGCTAACTTATCGAATATAATTCTATTTGCTGATGACACTTCTCTTATTTTTAAAATAGATAGAAAAGATACAGATGTCTTACACGTCAACGATAGTCTGGCTGTTCTTTCGAAATGGTTCGCAGCTAATAATCTTTTACTTAATGCGAACAAAACTAAATGTATTAGGTTCTCATTACCAAATGTACCTCAAGTGGGTCTAAATCTAAAACTTGATGGCAAAAAACTAGATGCAATAACGGAAACTGTATTTTTAGGAATTACTTTAGATTCAAAATTGCAATGGGGCGCCCACATTAGAACTCTTTCAGGTAGATTAAGTTCAGCTGCATATGCAGTAAGAAAAATAAGGCAGTTGACTGATATAGCTACAGCTAGGTTAGTATACTTTGCTTATTTCCACAGTATTATGTCTTATGGCGTTCTGTTGTGGGGATCGGCAGCTGACGTAGATTCAATTTTCATTTTACAAAAGAGGGCAATACGCGCTATCTATAAAATGGGTCCTCGCGAGTCTCTTAGAAACAAATTCAAAGAAATTGATATACTGACTCTGCCTTCTCTTTATATCTTAGAAAATATTTTGTATGTTCGGAAAAACTTAGGACTTTTCAAAATAAGAAGCGATTTCCATAATATAAATACACGTAGTAGACATGAAATTGTGATACCCAAATTTAGATTAACTAAAACAAGCAAGTCATTTCTTATAAACAGCATCCGATTTTATAACAAGTTGCCAAAGTCGGTTACAGAACTTAGCGATGGGAAGTTCAAAACCCACATCAAACGTGTCCTTATCAGGAAAGCATATTATAAAATTAACCTTTTGACCGCCACAGTCGTGTATAGACGACAAACGAAAATGTGCCCAGTACGCCACGGTCGCGACTGCGTGACAGAATTTTATACGTAAATAAATGCCATAAAACAGCATTGTTTTGTTTATTTCCCTTGTTAATTATGTGCCTTGACTCTTCTTAATTTATTTGAAGTGAACTGCTTTCGTTAGATTTCATTTTTAGTAACGTAAGAAGACAAAAAAGAAAATCAGTCTGAAGTTCGAAAAACATAGTGCCCTCGACGCCACAGTCACCATACCAGGACACGTAGTGATGCAGGTAGCACTCAATATAACAAGAATATCGATCTCGACGGCAACCTACGTTATATTTAATTTACTCTGAATTCTGCACTAGTAAATAAATAAAACATTTCATACTGAACTTTTACGTTTGAGAAATCAAGAAAATTTTATAATACTGAACTATGCGCTTTATAAAAATCGAGTTTTAGTTGATTATCGATTAATTGTAATGACTGTAATGCCCATCTCTATCACACTGTTGTATTGTCTGTGCCGGGAACGCCACAGTCGTCTATGCGTGACAGTCCCATGACATCATACGCGGAACATTTTTGAATAGAGTAGTTCGTATATTATTAGTAAATATTATTAATAATAATGGACGACTATACTATGAGTAGTGAAGACTTGTTAAATATACTGCAAGGAGTCGACACTGACACTTTTATCATGGAAGACAGTGCGGAAGTTCTGGTAGACGAAGATTTTGAGGCAAGTTTATTAATTTGATGCTTATTACGTTAGGAAATAAAACGAAATTATACAGGGTGGCAGGGACATCGACGCGAAGCCGGTTACCATGGATTCAGTACATGGTTCTGAACCAAAAATTTCACCGCAGGGGGCGTTGAAATTTTTCGTCGGTTATTAAAAAAAAAATCTGCTGTTTCATAGAAAAGTGCAATACCTACGCGGTCAAAATGTATGGAGCAGCTGATTTTTTTTTAAATTTCCGACGAAAAATTTCAACGCAGGGGGGTTCAGAATCATGTACTGAATCCATGGTATCAGGCTTCGCGTCGATGTCCCGGACACCCCGTATAGGTACATGGCAATTATTTATTATAAACATACTGTATAGAAAAAAGTCCTAAATTATTTTGTTTGAGTGTCAAATGTTATTTTGTTCACATGACTGCCCTTAGCTTCTTGCAAAAATGTTATGATTTTAGCGTAAACATTTGGTAGTATGCAGGGCTCTATGTCGTCTAAGCCTGACTCCAATATTTTAGAAAAATGATAGTTCATTTTTCTAAAATGTACGCGAGTACATGCTGCTTCGCAGTTTTCGCGTGTCCCTGTCATCACCGCTGTTGTTTGGCTGGATTTTTCTTTTACTGCACTTCCTCCGAGATTTCCTTTTTTCCATGGCCTTCCTAAAATTGATTGCGACATAATATCCCAATCTTCTTCGTCCTGGTCGGGACGTAGAAAAAAAGATTTTTTGACAATTTTATTTCTAATCGGTGATAATATGCCTCAATCCATAGAGAGAAACAACCCACAAACCAAACGGAATATCGCTCCAGCCCCACCGTGTCCATCGGGCTACGCCGTGACGCGCGTGTCCCGATGGATACGGTCGGGCTTGAAGGGGGTCTTAGTTTTCTATCCACATGGAAGCACTGTACTTAACGGACCGCGATTTTTTATAGTAGGTTTTTTTTTTTGGTAGATTATACCCTTTTTAGTGTATTTATGAAAACCGCAAATCTAGCAAAACCATAGGTGCTGAGAAAAAAATCGCCAAAAGTTTCGTTCGGGATTGGTGGGATAGTGGGAGTATTAAGGGTGGGGAAGTTTACGTGGCGGGTCTAAATTAGGTTCCAAGCAATAATGAGGTCAATGACATCTTCAAGGTCAAGTTCAACACCCCAAAAGTCAAGGTCAAACCAAAAAATACTAAAGTCTTGGTATATTTCCTTATAACCTTTAATTAATTCCTTATATTTTCAAGGTCAAAAAAAAATCGGAAAGCATTGTCGACGGAGCCCCGCGAAGCGGGGCTCCTACTTCTGGGTGGTTTAAAAAAAAAAAACCACCTTTGTCTGAATGTAAAACGGAACGACCTAGGAGTGAAATTCGTACATTATCTGCAGTAAAACCTCAATTTTATTACATAAATTAATTGAATTTTTGAAATTTTAGGATTTTTTTTCTCGAAAACTAAGCGTTTGCTAGCTGTTTCATTTTGCAAAAGTGTTCCATACGAAGACATCTACACGCAAAAAAAAAATTAAGCTCCGCACGCGAAACGAAACTAACGAAAAATACGAAACTTTTAAAACAAAATACCTATTATAAATTCTTTTGTGATAAAAAATACGATTACAAAAATATGATACATGTCTCATTTTATTTATTGCATTATCAAATAATAATATTGAAATCAAATTTCTCATATTTACAAAAGTTTTTCCACAATATGAAACAGAATATCAGTGAAACGAAACTAACGAAAAATACGAAACTTTTAAAACAAAATATATTATTATTTCGATATTATTAATAAATATTGGTTGCGCACCTCTAGTGCAGAGGCGAGCAAAATATAAAAAGCCGTGCCAGCTACGCCACTGTCACCGTATGGTGACACGAAAGTACGTCAAGATTGAACATAGTGCTGTGATGGTATTGACTTGGTTTTATCGATTGTTGTTTTGAATTGTGGATTCAACGCCTAAACAGTGACACATATCATTATGATTTCTGTCATAAAGGACAAAGCGGGATGAAATAAAACTCCTGTATTATATTTTTCCGGTATAGACCTTTAATTAAAAACATACTCTAGGTTAAAAAATAAATAGTTAGTGCTTAATCGATATAATTTCGAACTCACTACTATTTTGTAGGTATTAAAGGATGAATTCATTGCTTGGCGCTGAGGGCACGCTTTTTCTTTTTTGACGTGGCGGTCAAAAGGTTAAAGACTACGTTGAAGACAAAGAAGTTTGGCAATAATTCCCTCTGCACATGTGGCTTCCCTGGTACCTCATTAACGGCAAAATATGTAAGATTCTATTAACTGCTCTCAAATTACCATGGTTATATTTTTGTTTTATTTACATTCTTCCTTGACATAATCATAATTTTATTTGACATTATATACCTACTATTTAATTTTCAACTCTTTATTAGTGACTTTTGTGGACATGTTAATTATTCAGATTTGTTACAGTTGTAATAGCAATCATGTCATTTCGTTTAAAATAGTTTTTATTTTTAATAATTTATTTATCTTTTATATAGATTCTTTTCTATTTTGTGAATGTGAGAACGCTGTAGGCTTAGTGGACTGTACACTTGTTGACCATCTTCTATTTTGTTAAGTACATACTTGGTACTTGTTGAAAGACCTACACTGTCCTCGCATACCTAATAATACTGTATTTTTTATATTTTTTTTTGTTGTAAATATTGTAAAACCCAATTATTTTTAAAAGAGTAACCGTGGAGTTTCTTGCCGGCTCTTCTCCATAGGAAACGACCAATTGGAACCGTGCGTAGCTTCTGACGTTTCATAAGTGCCCATGTAGGTTTATGTGAAATAAAATATTTTGAATTGAATTGAATTGAATTTGATGTAAAAACAGCATTTTTGTACGGCGAGTTGACTGAAGACATATTTATGAATATTCCTGAAGGATATGAAAACCAACCTAATAAAGTATGTCATTTAAAGAAAGCATTATATGGACTAAAACAAGCTCCAATAACATGGAATAAGAAATTCACTGAAACTATGCTAAAACTTGGATTCAAGCCTACTAAACAAGACCAGTGTGTATTTTTAACAGAAGACAAAACAATAATAATTGCAATTTATGTGGATGATGGACTAGCTATAACTAAAGATAAAGAGAAATTGTTAAAAATACTTAATCATCTGGAGAAGGAATTTAAAATAAAAGCTTATGAAAAACCCACAAATTATATAGGATTTGAAATTACAAAAAGTGAAGAAGGAATTTTATTGCATCAGAAAACTTATACTGAGAGATTACTCAAGAAATTTAATATGTTTGATTCTAAACCAGCAGGTACACCATGTAATACGGATAAGAAGATTGAATCTGTAATGGAAACATCTAACTTTCCTTATAGAGGACTAGGGTTAGTTGGAGGACTATTATACTTATCAACAAGTACTTATCAAGATCACGACCAGACATAAGTCAAGCTGTAAATGAAGCCAGTAAAAGGTTAGAAAATCCATCTAAACAAAACGTATTAGCAGTAAAGAAGATATTGAAGTACTTGAACGGGACGAGATCTAAAGGCATAATGTACAATGCACGAGAAGATATTACAAAGTTACATGCATTCTGTGATTCAGATTATGCAGGCTGTACTGAAACAAGACGGAGTACAACTGGATTTATAATAATGTTATCAGGAGGACCTATATCATGGTGCTCAAAGAGACAGCCCATAGTAAGCTTGTCATCAACTGAAGCTGAATACATAGCAGCTGCAGATTGTGTGAAGGAATGTTTATATTTAAAATTATTTTTATGTGAGGTAATTGGCAAAACTATAAAAACATATTTGAATATTGATAATCAAAGCGCAATTAAGTTGATACAAACAGGTTCATTTAGTAAAAGGTCAAAACATATTGATGTAAGGTACTATTTCATTCATGAAAATTATAAGAAAGGTAATATTGATATAAAATATTGTCCTACTAATTTACAAATTGCTGATATGTTTACAAAACCTTTGTGCAAAGAGAAGTTTAAATTTCATTGTGAGAAAATTGTAAAGGAAAATAAAAGTCATTGATTTAGAGTAAAATATATTTTGTTTGTAACAGAACAGCTGTTAAAAAGACATGACCAGTGGGGCGATGGGCGCCTGCTTAGGTGTAAAAATCAATGTGCAGCAAAAATTGTTTTATTTTTGCAATTGTTGTATTCTACAGTTTACAGGTAAAAAACTTTCACGACTCCAAAAGATCAGGAAACTGAGAAAAATAAAGATAAGTTTTCACTAAATAGCTCTGCTTTTCGTTAAGAGATGGCGCTAGGCGTTGTGTTAATCGAGTTAAAAATCAATGTGCAGCAAAAATTGTTTTATTTTTGCAGTTGTTGTATTCTACAGTTTACAGGTAAAAAACTTTCACGACTCCAAAAGATCAGGAAACTGAGAAAAATAAAGATAAGTTTTCACTAAATAGCTCTGCTTTTCGTTAAGAGATGGCGCTAGGCGTTGTGGTAATCGAGTTAAAGAATGATTTTCTACTATTCGACACGCCATCCATCGAGGCGCTAGGTTTTTTTTTTATACCATCAAGGGCGCAAACTAGCATGCTGATCACCTGATGTTAATAAGCAATAACCGCCGCCTATACAAGTCTACAACACCAGGGTTACTGCCGATGCGCTGCCACCCTTTTCCCACCCCAAACCCTGGGCTTCCGATTCTCTCACTCACTATTCGAAGCGGAGCAACATAATGTTGGTACTTTACGTTGGTATTCTGTAAGAGTGTGGTACCTCCCCGGCCGAGCCAACCCAATTAAGAGTTACAGTCAGCTATTCATGACTACAACTAGGCTCTACGTGGCTCGGGAAATAAAAATAAGGCTATTGTTATTATTATTTGTAAAGCCATGATCAGGATTTAAATAAAACTATTATTTGAACGAATTAATTATTTTAATATTCTTTAATAAAATAAAATATGTAGGAAAGACGAACTGTGCCGGACGGGCGTGATCGCTGGAGATTATGCAGGTTGTAAAGCTATCCCAGTCCAAGCAGCGGTGACGTCCTGCACCTAGGGATCTGGATACTTCAATACTAACCGAGCGGCTGTCCTTCTTCCATTCTTGAGGGAAAATGGGTTTTGACAAGAAAATAACAACACCATTTCCCTGATAAATCTTCATAATATGCCTTTTAACCCGCCTTACAGATATGCCATAGTTTAGGCATCTCATCATAATATCCGTTTATCCCAATCGTAGAGCAAAACAGATGAATCCTTTATGAATAGCAATGGTAATCGGGTTTTGAAGATGTCAGTCCGTAAAGAATAGCAATGGTCGTGGTCAGTGGGTCGTCTTAGGGGCGTAGAAATAGAACACAATAATCGCACAGTACACAACGAACGCGTAAACACAACGTGGGTCGCGAACTGCAATGATAGATAGATGGAAGATTCTTTATTATGTACACCATAAAAAGTACAGATATAATATATAATTATACCTGACGTGACGCCAAGATTGAATGTGCAAGTAGGGATGGTGAATGGCGATCTGAAATCGATAAAGTGTCAATTGCTTTTTTCTCGAACCTAACACATAAAATTCGAAAACATTTGACTGCCTCGTTGGTCTAGTGGTGGCAAGCGCTACAGCTGAGCATGAGGTCCTGGGTGCGATTCCCGGGTCGGGCAAAGTGTTATTGGGTTTTTCCATCTGGAATTTCTCAATAGCAGCCCGGAGTCCGGATTTGTATCCGGTTAATGGTAAAACGCTCGCCCCGCATTACACGGGACTGGCGAAATGAAGGTGTTATGTTATTATTCATCCAAATTAAATATAAGTAGTTCAAAACGGTCAAAGAAAATACAAATTCAATATCCAATCGATTTTTCATGCTTTGACTCGAATCGATTGAATTATCAATTTTATGAAAAAAACTACTACCCCTTTGGTCCCTCCCTACACAGGTGTCTGCTAATGTCAGATGCATTGTCAACGAAGTAACACTCCTATATACGCAGTGATTATTAAAAAAAATATGGTGTTCGAACTTCACACGTGTCAATAAAACCTAACATAACCCGTAGGCGTATCAATAAATAAGTAATTATAAACAAAACATGTATATTCCATGTCATTAAAATTCACTTGATCGAAAATAGCTCGTTTTTAGTTTATTTTTTTCCATATTATGTGTAGCTTATTTTGGTTACCGGGTGAATATAGATACAATGGAACGTCAAAATCAGGAAGTGCATAAAAGAGAGAAACGGAAGCAATTAATATACTGATTTTTCAGATAATTTAATCTGGGCTTTAGTCGGAATAATATAACCATGATAAATTAGATCTTTATTTTTAAATCTTAGTGTAAAAGTTGTAATGCTGCGCATGTTCCCGAATTCGAAGGCTAAAACTGGTCATGTCCTTTAAGATAGATAAGATATATAAATAATAACTGTGTATTTTTTTAATTTGACTGAAAAGACATTGACCAAATCTAGTATCGCTATTTACTCTGCTGTGACTTAAGTTTATAATGTTGATAAATCTTGTTTTTAATTATAATAATTTTATCTGGTAATGCGAATCCTTAAATTCTCCAGATAAAAAAACACCATAAAAGTATTAGTTTTTATTTCGATTTCCTATTTTACCCATACATAGTTTTTTTTTCACGTAAGTAATGTCACATGTCATTGGCTTCAAAGAGTATGTAAACAATAAAACCTTCTTGACTTACGCAAAATAATTTATTTACGCATCGAACTATTGAAATTATAGTTCAATAATTAGTAACAAAAGATATTAATAACAACTAATTATTATTATGACATTGTAATAATAATCTGTAGGTTTTTTTAAGAAATAATTAAAAATGTAATTTAAATATGTATTAAAATGAAATAAAAGAAAAAATCTGTAGGTGTTAAAAGTACCTTATGGTTATGACAAAGGCAGAATGTATTGAGATACCTTTGCCTGTTTCATTCATCAATAGAAACTCTTTCAAAATAGAACAAACGCGCGCCATAAGGTTCTATGCGCGCGCATCCTGAGCAAAATATGCTGGCGTCCGGCGAGTTTTCTCTTTCTAGCATGTATGCACGTCCCATTCGTTTAGTTTTAAGTACAGTCTCGAACGGTAGGTCTTTAATAATAGTTTATTTTTATTGTATAATTAATTTAATGATTTCATTTTATGTTTTGAATGACATAGGCCATTATTATTTTGCAATTTGGATTTAATTTAATAACTTATGTTATGTTTCTATGTCGCATAGATTATTTTTTAAGTGAAGACTGAAATTGTCCCAACACTTACTTACGGCAAATATAAATGTAGGTACCTATATACCTATATATAAAAATAAAAAAAAAGAAAGTTAAAGTGAATAAGAATATTCTGATTCACTTTAACTTTTTGCTTGTCTCGATAGACAAGTAAATATTGTAAACCCATCCGGGTTTAATTAACCACTTAAAGAAATAACTAACGTAAACACATTTTGCATAAAGATAATTTATTTATTTATTGTTCTAGTTCGGACAACAATATGGTCCAATTTGTTAGTAAAATACCTTATCACTAGTGTTAGTAGTACACAAAACAAGTAAAATAATAGTAAATGACTGCGGCAGGATCTGCAGAGAATGTTATAGCAAGGAATATGCTACCTGACCATTCTCCCCACATAGTGCCGCAGAAAAGGGGAGTAAGGGCACTCCACCACTGTTTTCAGGATGCTATTGTCACTGACCCGCGTTCTACGCATCAGTGATGCGACTTTTTTGCGGATCACTGCATGAAAGCCGTCAGCTCGGTTTTGAGCAAACATCTCCGATGCGCTACAGAAACGGGGCAGTTTCAACAGCATCCTAAAAACATTGTTGTATTGGATACGTAAGACATCTAGCGATCTTTTGGTGTAGCTGACCCATAGACCCCCCGCATACAGACCTTGACAAAACGCCTTGAACAGGGTGATTTTGACCTGGTCCGTACAACGAGAGAATCTACGGGCCAACATGTTCCCTCGGACCGCCAGTGCCCTACGTTCCCTTTCGATATCTACATTATCTAGATAATAAGATAGATAAGGTCTGGTCTGGATTATAGTATATTTACATAAGCGTAAACAAGTACCCATATCAATTAAAATAAAATGGGTGCGGGTGAATCTGCGGGCAGAAACCAATATGTGGTAGAAAAACATCCATTGCGCTTTTTATGCGACTGTACGTGCGCCAATTATTGGCGCCAATTTTTGAATGCGCAGGTTCTACTCTGTGACTAACTTCTTGTATTCTTTCCACCGATTGTGCATTTGTTTGTTTTTGTGAATATTTGAATTTTTTGATTAATTTCATTTTCTTGAGCAATAAATAATCATTATAATTGCGTTACATTTGAAAGTTGCTCACTATGGGAGACTCAGTTCGTCGGTGTATTAACTGTTCGATTCTTCTGCGGTATTTACGTTGGCAGTCATTGAGAGAAGTTAGTGAAAATGTCTACAATACTCTGGCTTTTTGGATTTCTCCAACACCGGTAAGTCGACAATTCTCAAGGTTTTACTTACTTCTAAAGTCCCTAAATCAACCTTTATCTGTCGGAATTGAGGTCGCAATTGACGATCATTCAAAATACTAAAACGTCATTTTGTCAAATTCGTATTTTGAATTTACCAGCATACAATGACCAAAAGTCAGTAAGAGATTCGATACTAAACCTAGATTTTGAGACCTAATTACCGTGTAATGCCGAGATTTTATGATAAAATGGTAAATTACATTTGAAAGCCCTCAGATCATTCTCTAAATTAAACCATAAATCTTTGAGTCACAGCATGTTTCGTAGCGATACTAGGTTCCTTAGTCGCTTGGTCAATCTCTTTTAAAAAATAGGAGAAGGTGTTAACGTATTAATATTTTTAGTCTGTGGTATATATGACATGTATGTGCTACTCTGTGGTAATAAAAAGAACAAGATGGTGTAATTAATATGTAGATGTGAGAACATTAATAAAAGGTAGAATTAAAGTAAAACCAGTCTTTCTTCCTGTGTCCAAATTCCCATCAACATGGGGGACTGTCTTATGTAATTTTGCCATTCAATAAGTGTTGATTCTTAGCCTAGTTTCAATAAATGACTTTTGATTTTGATTATGGGCAGGTCTGTGAACAAACACATATTTTTCTTCTTTCTTCTTTTCTTTTTTTTGGTCATGCTTTGATTCTTCTGTAAAATGCTGACTTACTAGGTTAGTAACCTCTTTTAGAGATCAAAATGTAAGTCTACAATACATAACATAGCTACAAAGATGGTACACAATCTGCGCCTGCACATTTCTAAGCACTTATACGCAATGTAATCGCATTCCTTTTGCAACAGCACGTTGATGGCCAGATTCTGCCTCTGGGCTGTTGCGTGCAGCCATTGTTTATTTAATTGCTAATTACTGATGCTGTGGTGACACACTTTGTTAGCTGTCCAGAAGATTTTGGATGTGGAGATGAATTTGTATCTTAGATCTTTGTTATGGCAAATAGGTGACAGCAACGAGTAGGTTCAGAGGTGAACTGGTTTTTATCAGTTCTTTCATCAAACTGCTATCTAATTACGCAACACATTTTCGTAAACGATTCCGACTAATCTGTTTCATTTGGACAATTTTACAATATTCATTGCGTGATTAACGTTGTTGAGCAGATTTTTTTTCGAACTTTTGAAGCTATGGATTAGCAATCTGTTTCAAAACGATTCAAATTCTGATTTATCATGTGCTACGTAATTACGGTACAGTTTAAGGTCACAGCAGAGCATGAGCTTCCAAATCTCAATAAACGGCCACAAATTGGGAAAAGAACAGAAAACTCTCGATTATTAATCCCGCAGACGGCTATTCCAAACACGGATACGAGAGAGACGAAAGAAAAGGTCACTATGGCCACTTCCTTCGATCATGCTATAGGTAAAACGAAATTCAAATCAACGCTGATTCAGAAAAAACTTCATTTACTAATTATATCCCTAGTTCATAAGAAAGTGCGGAATTCGACAAAACAAATACTTTTTAGCGCTGAATAGTGCTTTCACACAAGAGATTGTACAAAACATACTTATTTTGCAGATGTTATCTGACTAAGTAAATATTTTAACATAATATTTCCATTAAAACTTCTAAAATGCAATTAGCCTTTGCTAAGGACCACAGAGGAAAGAAGACTAACGGGGAATTATGTAAAACGAAAAGCGGTGATGCAACTAGAAAGAGTTATTTAGATCCTAGTGTCCTAGGCGCTAGAGGGCTAAGTTGATAGATCTAGGTACTGAGGATCGCAGGACGAAAAAAGAACATAAAGTTATGTACCTGATAACCACATATTTCTAAATAGATGCCTTCCACATTACTTATGCACCTACATACTAAACTTGAGATATTATTTTTGGTTGGTCATGGCTCGATTTGTCGTGATGCAAAGACATATACCTAGGACTATTAACTATATTTGACTTTTCGATGCTCGATTTAGAAATATCTAACACTTTCCCCGAAATCTACACCAAGTTGACCGCTAGAAGGTACTTGTAACATTGACACACAACACAACAGAAGAACAAACCGAAGTAAAAGTAACAGAAATAGAATTTTAAGCAAACAAACCACGGGATTAATACGAAGAGAAATCGATTCTTTATTTGCCTACAGAATTAATTGAGAGTGTTTTATGTAAGATGCTCATCTCCCATACATCGCACGATCTATCACAAACTTACACAATGAAGTGACTGTGGGATAGTTATCAATCATCGTTTGTGATTATCTTTTTATGTAGGCTGTTCGCGATGTAGGGCGAATGATGTGTCACGATGATAACGGTGTTCTTTATAGATTCGTATCGACAGTGTGGCACGAGACAGGTAATTGGTGTTGTGTACATGATGAATTTATTTGTAGATGAAGTGATTATAGTGACTTAATGCGAGCTTGGGACATAACAGATAAATCTTTATGTCAGTCGGGCATTGTTACCTGTTCTGGTAAATTGATCATGGCAGAAAACTGGTGGGATAAACGAGAATGAGTTTATACGAGTTTGAAGAATATTATATTACACTCTAAGGCGGTGGTTTCGTTATGATTATGGTATGATAATGAGAAAAAAACACAACTACACACATAACATAACACCACGCATGTATTCCCCAAAGGGTAAGGCAGAGGTGTACCTATAGTTCACCCACATTTAGCCAGTTATGTTTAGTCCCATGTAATAGGAGGCGAGCCTATTGCCATCAACCGGGCAAATCTAGACTCCGGGCTGCTACTGAGAAATTCCAGATGGAAAAACCCAATAACAATTTGCCCGACCCGCGAATCGAACCCAGGACCTCATGCTCCGCGGTACCGCTTGCGACCACAAGACCAACTAGGTAGTAGAGGTAGAAAAAGGAATAGTTATCGCTTATGACTATGGGACAATCTGGGATGATAACACACCCTTGTTGTCTACGGTATTGTCATCTGATTTATGGACAACTGTCCATAGAAAGTGGACACCACTGGCCATCACGTGGACCGCCTGCTTGCTTGCCTTTCCTCATAATAAAAGGATAATTTTGATCAAGTCATTTGCTTGTAAAGGCACATACACAGTTGCTGGTAATTTTTGCCCGACTACGGCGAAGCAAAACCTGGGTTATGATTTTGACCGGTATTTTGTTATCATTTTGACAAATGAGGTATCGTTGGAAGCGTTTTAATTTGTCTGTCCTGTGATGTCTTGTTTATAGCTTTTTAGTTGGCGTTAAGTTTAAAAAAAAATGTAATCATTCCAATACACCTGTCGTTGTTCTTTCACATGACCATCCTAAATGTTTTGATAAAATAAGTGTGACATACAAAAATCATTGAACTTTCTAAAGGCTTGCTTTTATAATGCGTGCTTTAGAAACTACGCATTCTCAAGTGCCACTAGACACAAGTTTGAGAGTAGGTAACTTCAACATAAATGTTAAGAAAATTGACAAACCACTACCACAGTATAAATAAGTAATATATCTACTGTGCCACTACTTCAACAAGCGTTCAAAAAATTGACTATTGATTTCTCACGGTTTCTTTACCAAAATATATAATACTAGCTGATGCCGGCTTCACCCACGTGGACCCAAATTCTTTTTCAAAAATAAAAGTCTAAATTACTCCTTATAACATCAGCTATCTGTCAGTGAAAGTCTCGTTAAAATCGGTCCAGCCGTTTCGGAGATTAGCCGGAACAAACAGACAGACAAAAATTCCAAAAATAGTTTTTTGTTAATGTCCTACTTTCATATGCATTTGGTAAAAAGCTGTTATTTTTACATTACAAACAGACACTTCAATTTGATTTATTTGAAATTCATGTTCTATTATCTTCTTTAATGCAATAAGATTTCTTGTGTTGTCCCTTACAATCGTGCAAGACCCTCTTGTTTCGTCTACGAAGCGCATAAAACGTACGTACTTACTATTTTCACTTGGGAAAATGTACAGCCCCAGATCTACAGGGGGCAAACCAGGGCTTGTGCCCCGGACGCCAACTTCAGGGACGAACAAATTCAAGCATAGCAAACAAGTGCACCACCCACCACGCCACAACTTTGCAATAAATGAGACGCGCAGCACATAATGATTCTATTTCTTTCTTTTTTTCAACAGTTTTGGCGCCCCTGTTGGATCGGCGCATTATTGATCGATAAAATTTGATAAATATGTTGATGCCAAAATATCAATTTGGAAAAAAAAAATCGCGGGTTACTTTAACGCATAACCCATAAAGGATTGGTGGGGAGAGCCATGTGGCAACTGCCCCGCCGCAACAAAAATCTATATCGGGGGCTGAAAATGTGTTACTCTTCTGAATGGGTTTATAATTATTTTACATCGATAAGGGACAGAGCGCCAAATCTTATAAAAATTTAAATTCAAAAGTCATTTTTATTCAAACTTGGCTGAGAATCAGCACACAGAACCGAACGTCAAAATTACATACGACGGCCCCCCAAAACGACCGCCCTTCACCACTTCCTACTGCTTTAGCTGAGAAGAAGAAGTGGCGCAACTAACTCCCCAGCAGCACAGTAGATGCAAAGTGGATAATAATAATCGAATACGTAAACAGCCTGCATGTTTGTGGCTTATAGATATCTATTTTAAAATGTACGACATTCTGTATGGATGGACACGGTGGATTTTTATAAATACCATTTTTTTCTTTATTTTCGGCCAGTTGTAAAAAGTAGGTTGGAATCTCATTTCCTACGAAATGTATGGGAAAAGTTTTTGGCGATTTCTGATTTTTCTAGTACTTAAACGTCAGTTGGTCCTGTAGATGAAACAGGAATCCTGTTTCATAAAAGGGATCGATTAGCATCAAAAAAACTTTTTGTGAAAACTGCCCATTTTCTTGCTGACTGTATATTTTTTCAAAATCTGTGAATGCAGATCAAAATGTCTCAAAAAGTTAAGGACAGTCTCTTAAGACCGTTTTCTTGTAGCTACAACGGTGAGGGTAGCTGCCCTCGCTGCCCCATCTCAAAAAGCCACCCTGTATTCCGTATTTCTGGCAAATGAATGACTTTCACAATAAAAAACTAAAATAATTCATCACAAAATATATTTATTTTCCATTCTATTTCAATTAATTTCATCACTTTCAAATCACAATACAATTTCAATTTTGTTTTAACGAAATAATTTCAATAATAATTATACATACGTTTTGCTTTTCATTGTTCTACTTAATAACTAGGGATTGGCACTTAGTGAGCACAATAATAACAATTTACATGATTATTTACATTTATTTAAAAAATAATACTTAGGTTTACGTATTATGATAGCACTGGGTCGGGGATGAAGACGGATCACTACTTGGTATGGTGATGCCAGGACTTGGCAGACAACGCATTAAAGCCAGTCTTTTGCAGATAAACAGTCGAGAAATGTCGTGGGACACCCGGTTGGAACGAAGTTCCTTTCGTTTCTGCACACTGTGACGTCACACATTTTGTGACTGACTCATTCTCTGATTTCGGTCCAGCTCACATACGTCAAGTGTGCAGAGTTATAACTTGCGATAAGGAACTTCATTCCAATAGAACCAATTCTGTATTTTTAATGCGTTATGTGCGAACTACGTAATATTCTGGACGTTTAAAAGGACGAAAACAATTTCTTTGTCTGGGAAAAATATATTTCCTTACTTTGGTACAAATTATTTTACTATTAATGCATTGTTTTTAATTTGTACAACAATTTAGGAAAAATAAATACTGTTCTTATTACTGTCTAGTTAGTGCATACAAAATTGGCTTTTAACAATCTTCATTTTAAATAACTTTACCGTAGTCACAAACCTGGCATCATCAACAATATTCTCCTTATTAATAGTAAAGTAAGTAATATTGCCTTTAAGTGGTATTTGCCTATTCCGAACTTGAGCTTATTCTTAGTTTTTGATAAATAAGCTTTGTCACAACCAAAGTTACGAGTATTCTGCATGACATGGACAGTAGATGTTCAAAAGAAAATATTTTACAAAAGATATTAAATTATAAGCTTGATAACTTAGATTTTACTTGAAGACTTGGCTTAGAAGAACTGAATAATAACTTGGCAGTGATTTATTTTAGTATTTAAATTGATATAAATTAAATTATATAATAGTATTATGCTTTATAATGCCAACCTTACACCCGGTTCCTGAAAGGCTGGTTAACAGAAATAACAGCCAATAAATCACTTATCCGAGCTTAGATAATGACTATACCTACAGCTCTACCAGCAAAAGTTTGCGCTTCTGCAATCATCTTCGGATACGTATAAATACGAACATGTGGTTATGAGATCTAAGAGCTGTAACAAACATGGAAGTACTAACCTATTTTGCATTACCAAGATAGATAGCAAACTTACAAACTTTTGAGTGACATTATATAAATGTCAAAGTTCGACCAAAATAGGTAAACCAAAACTTCATAATATTATTAGGCTTTCAGAAACCGGTTGTCAGGATATAAAAAAGTGAATTTAAAACCAAGCCATGCCTTGCTGCCAAAATTAAAGATATTCATGAAAGATAATAGTTACGTCTTTCAATAGAAAATAGGTACATATCTACATTTCGAAAATTATATGATAAAAAAATATATAAATATTAACCAAAATATGCTCCTCATTTTCCCATATAAATAATAGAGAAGGTTAATTTTGTATAAGTGTAGGTAGAGATTATATTATAAACTAAATAATAATTATATTTTAATTTGTTGTAATAGGAACAAAATTATTATTTTACTTTTAAATAATTTAAGGCCTTTGCCCACTAAAACGTACCGTCATTTTGTACAAAATAAATGAAGTATGTACGTATACACATACGTATGTGTATGTGTATGTACGTATGATTATAAAAACTGGCATTGGATTTTGTTTTATAAATTCCATTTTACGTAAAAATCTTAAAAATACAAAATTAATCTCGTACTTAATTATATTTTAAAAGAAGTACCTACTTACACAATATAAGAAAACAAGTTTTTTACACTGCATTTAAAGATAAAAGAATAATCATACGTAAAAATGGACAGCGAGGCTAACAATTTGTATAAATGCTTATCTATTATACACTTTCGTTTAATTGATACTTTTAAGATATTTTTACTGTTGAAATATTATTACTGAAGAATAGGTAACAATAGGGAATAACACATTAGATTCCAATAAAGTCTACTAAGACGAAGAATAATTATTATAAATAAATAAAAAGTTTACTAAGTTTTATAAAAATAGAATTAAATGCATCATTACAGTTATGGAATCAATCAGGATAAAATATACAAGGATATTTGACGCAAGATAAAAAGTAGCAGTATAATACTTTTCTCAAACATGCATGGAAATTCGAGCATTATTTTGGCGTCCTTCTTCGAGATAAATCGAAATTGCTGTACTGGGCCTGGCCGAATAAATTCGAGCGCCCGGCCGGCAATGTTTGTTTGAAAATCCATATTTGATGTGATTAGCGTCCAAATAAATTACTATGAAAGAAAACCCATATCTGTCGTGTTATTTAAAAATGGAACGAATTTTTTTACTTCGACACACATGATAACCAAGGAGGTATGTTATCAAAGATTGTATTTAAATTTCGATTTGGTTTGCAAATAGAGCTGTAAAGTAAAAAAGAAACAAATACGCACATAGGCGCGTGTAAAATTGTCATTGATCGTCCTTGGTTCTGTAATTTATATTTGATTTACTTAATTTGAATTTCCGTGCATTATTTGAGAAAAGTACTATACAAGCCTTGGCCTCAACCAGGCATTGATGGACTCACGTATTTGTGTCTCGGTTTCTACTGGGCCACTTTTTCACAATCAACCATCAATGCCCCTTTCGCAGTCCGCGGCAGTAATGTAGGTACTATAGCTTCAAGGGAAACACTTATTTTACAAGAGTTTTATTATTTCTTAATACTAAATCACATTTAATAATAAAGAAGTAATTTTATCGTTCGAAATCGATTTTTTTATTTTGCGTCAAGGTTTCGTTTTCATCTAAAACTCCTAAATTAAGACAAAAATTATAAAATCTCTTATAATTTATATCTTACTTAAAACAGGACTTCCTTTTCTAACTAAATACATACCTATGTACAGAAAAGGACAATAAAAACATTAAAAAATACTAGAATTCGTTCTCATATTTATACAAATCATTAATTACTTAGTTCACTTGCACCGAATATCTAGTCCGTATTTTAAACCCTGTACTATCTAGCACCTTTTTTCTCTTCGCCTGATTTCTGCTCAGCTGAAGGCTTTTTCTCTGCTTCTGCTTGTTTATCTGCCGCAGCCTTTTTCTCCGCCTCAGTTTTCTTATTCGCCTCAGCTGTCTTTTCTGCCGAGGCTTTCTTATCCGCTTCGGCCTTCTTTTCCGCCGAGGCTTTTTTGTCAGCTTCAGCCTTAGCTTTTTTATCGGTTTCCGCCTTCTTCTCAGCTTCGGTTTTCTTTTGCTCCTCCGCTTTCTTTGCTTCTTCAGCTTTTTTATCTTCCTCTGCTTTCTTTGCTTCTTCTTCTGCATTATCTTCGGGCCACAACACCTCAGGATGATTCATCATGTAATAAATCATTTGCTTTTCACTACCGTATGTCGAAGCTTTTGTACCGAGACACATCAAAAATTGAGGCCTTTCCAAAGTTTTATCACAGGCAACAGAATGGAAAATATGAATGAGACTGTCGTCGGCAGCCCTAAATACGGATAAATTCGATTTGATTAATGTTTCGAACATCTGAACATCTTCCATTCCCCAGCCTTTAATTTTCAAGTCAAATCCTCCGACTCGTTCAAAATCGCATTTATACATAGCCAGAATACCGAAACCGTATTGTCTAAAGTAACCGAGTTCGTTACTTATTCCTTTACTGTACTTTAAGTTAATCAAATCCTTTTCGGTTTTAATTTCTTCTTCCTCTGGCTCCTCATTCTCTTCCATTTCTTCTGGATTAGGTTCGTCAACCATCGTATCACCTAATAGTTTGTTATAATCGTCACTATTTACCACTTCATTATTGTACTCACTAAACACTACTGGGAAATATACTTGGTGATATTTGATAGTGTGTATCCTTATTCTCCTAAGAGTATTGAAATTGAACATCATATCTACATCTATGAAGAATACTAGATCATCATCGGAACAAAGTTTCAGTCCCTCCGTTAATGCAGCGCCTCTCGAGAAAGTTTCCGTGCCCATCGTCACAACTTTAATGTCTTTACCGTACATATCGACGTAGTAGTTGACTAAGTTCTCAGTGTTCTTATAGTCTAGAGGACTATTAGTATCTAGGTAAACTACAACTATCAGTGACACAGCCTCATTGGTCTTCAATACGATGTCTTCATAATTCCTCATGAACCTTCCGAATGTTTCTTGTCTTCCGGAGAGAGGCAGTATAAAATGTATTCTTCTATCGTACACTGGATATTCCTCAGAGTTGTCATCGCCCCATTTCAATACATTAGGCAGGTTCTGTAACTTCATCAGCCCACTCTCAAGTGCTTCTCTGACGTTTAACTTGTCAAGGAAACCATCTTGTTGCTGACGAGACTCGTCAAAGTCTTCGTAGTCGACTGGGTTGGCATCAGACTTGTCTAATATTTCTGGATCTTCGAAAGGAGGTGGGTCTCCCATTGGCAGTTCTCTGATCTCCATGCCTGGAAATATTTAAAATATATTAATTTCGGTAACTATGCTCAACATTATACGATGATCAGCTGCTCAATGACATGAGTCGTCTCGTATTATCGACGTAATACAAGTTTTGGGCCATCAAAATTTTAATTACTGAACACTACACGAAGAAGAAGATCGATATTATTATGTAAGCAATACTTCTTCCATCCTAAGGTTGTCAATAAGATATAGTTTAACACCGCCCTTGAATATTAAAATAACATGGTACATTCAAGTATATTCTTGCCATATAATGTCAATAAATAAATCATTTGTTTGTTGTAACACAGAAAAAGAAACACGGCACAATTAGGTACAGCCACGTTGGCTGTTTATCAGACATGACTTTGTCGATGATATCTTCATCTAACTCACTTGTAAAACTCTGCTGCAAATAGGCGTGCCGCCTCACAGCTGCCGTCATCTTCCGCCCCCTGTACCTCCTGTACTTCAGCAGCAGGTCCAGCACGTGGTCGGCGCCGTGCAGCGGCTGCAGGCGCGTGTACCCGTACAGCAGCTCGTTGAAGTCTATCACGCGCCCGCGCTGACGAGATGGCGCGTTTATTATCTCCATCACCTGGAGTTATTAAAGGTTTGCTGTTAATTTTAGCATTTTCAGTAGATAATACAGTAAATTCACAATTAGTTTTTATCATTAAAACGGAATAATCATTCATTAAACTGTTGTCCGCTACATTCATAATTAGACGACTGCCTTGGCTTGGTGGACACAATTTGGCTTGTCATCTATTTGTGATTGTAGCGGTCATGAAAAGGTTCATTTTGGTCAATGGCTTTGTCGACAATATTATCTACTAGCATCCAATTTCACTGTCAATCAGTTGCAGCAGAACTTAATTCCCAAATCATATATTTGGTAGTAATTTTGTATTGAGGTTGATTGTAAACTAGAGCTGACACCGCGCACAAAATATTGCGCAACATTTTGTCTCAGTCAACCACTACCTGAATACGCATACACCGCGGTTGCCACATTTGACATCCGCGTTACATTTAGTTTGTAATAGCTTTTCTAGTTTATATTAAACCTCAATGTAATTTTGTAATAGCGTTAGTTAAATAAGTTTCCTATATACATAGGTTTACAAAATAATTTAAAATCCGAGTAATCCACAGTGGTTTGTCTCTTTAAAACTTACCTCTCTGATAACGTCATCCAGAGCTTCACGAAGTGGTCCTTCGATCCGCCTCTTAGGATTGGAGTGACTGGCTGAGTACAAGGACTTGCTGATGAAGTCGAATGGCACTATCTCTTCCACCGTGTTCGGTTTGTACCGGTTCATGTCTATTGGAGCTCCTGGAATGAGAATCAACAATATTTATAACCAGACCATAAAGAATAAGAAAACGAGTAAAAACCCATTTAGTTGAATCCATTGATCGCAGCCCGCATGACTAAGAATTATTGTAATTTTTTTTTTATTAAATTGATGTTAAATAACATGCTTTTTTATGGTTGTAGGAATAGGAACCATGAAGGGTTATGTAGAGTCCGACATAACCCTCCGTTCTCCCCAGACGGAGGGTAGTTAGAATAGTAGGAAATCGTCAGAGCAAAATAAAAAAAATTTGAATATAGTTTTTACTTTCTGGGGATCAGCCAGAATTCTATTCCAATCGGCTGTAATTTGAAATTACACGACACCGTTTATTAACTCAATTCTAAGCGGTTAGAACCATGACTGCTGAGCGCAGTTCGTAAAATTCCAAGGCATTTGTCACATACGAGCAATAATAGTGAGAGTTCTCACCTAATATTTTATTATTCCCCAAATAATCTGGCTCCCCAATCTTGGCTGGGAACAGCGGCACGTCTTCCTGCAGCTTATAGTCGGCTACCAGGTCTTCAGGAACATCCAGCTCGCGCATGGCTGAGGCGATGTCTCGGTGCAGGTCTAGGGAACGCTCTCGAAGCTCTTGGATACGAAGGTTCTGGAATCAGAGAGAATAAGAGTGAGATTGGGAAGAAATTAATTTTTTGTCAAAATTCTTATGTGGCATTGGTATTGGCAACAATTGGAGGCCTGTATCTAAAAGTGGATTGCAATACCAAAGCTGATGATGCTGTTTAAAGATCTTTCCTAATATTAATATCCTTTGAAATCAGTTTTAACACGTTCAGTGCCGGGAACCATCCTGGAGGGTTCACCTAGTCGCATATGGGCTCATTTTAAATGTAGTTTTTTCTTAGCAAATACAGTATTCTAAACCGTGAAAATAAATCTGAAGTTTATTTTATCAAGAGTTATTAGTATACATGCGTTGATTTTAAAATCCAAGCAATTAAAAAAAAAATTGTTCATGGTTAAAGTTTGGAAACTACGTATAGCGACAAGACCCCTAACCCCTAAAGTAAAGTTCACTCATCCTCATTTGAAAAGGGAGGATCCTCCGTCCAGACGGGTGCTATGTCTGGCGGGCAACTGCCCGTAAGTTGATTTCGGATAGTCTTATCTATGTTTTTCGCTTGGTAAACTCTAACTGCGCGATGCAGGAATTGACGGCATCATGTCTATTGTGACGTCATGTCTTTTTGCTGCGTAGTTACAAAGGAATTAAGTACTCATAATTTGGCGATAACTACTTAAAGGTGGTTATAGATAGCCTTTAAGACTTTATTATCTTAACATTCTGCTCATAATATATGTACTTAGAGTAGGTACAGCAATATCTGCAGCCGATTTTTGTACATTTTTTATTTGAATAATTTTGGCAAATTACGTACTTACGGATGCTTCAGACTCATCGGTAATACAGAGGTTATTTCGTTGACATGATCACAGATGTGCGAGAACTCCTTGTGATAACAAATTTGATAAAAGAGCCATTAATAATATAATAATAAGTATTATATAATTTTTAAATGTTTTTGTTTCTTATTTGTTTTTATAAAAATATTTAAAAATGTAAGTAATAGATAAGTACTTATATAGAAGAAATAAACGAAAAATAATAATAATAGAAACTTTATTGATCCAAGTCCTTACAATATGCTTAATATCTAGCTAAAGTTTACAGTAATTAAAAGGCGCATAAAAGTTGAAACCCTGACTCCTAAACTAGGGATACCTGACCAGAATTAGGAGTCAGTGTTCTACTGCCACTTTTATACTATAAACCAGCGTTGCCAGACATCCCGATTTTATGTTCAAAATTAAACGTCCCGTGCGGGACAGGCTCAGTCCCGCTTTTCGGGGATAGAAGAATAAATAAGCAATGTATTAAGTACTTGTTTTATATCCCTCTGAAGACTTAACGGCCTTACAGGGCCAGACAGACAGACACCAGACAGTGCTATTTACGTAAAGTAAGTAACGTATTTTCATTAAAATACATTTTCTATTTCTATAGCTATCGATAATCATTATAAAATTAATTTGAAAAAAAATCGGTAAAAAATTAAAAATACTGATTACTTATTTACTTTTTCTTATTAAATCCCGCTTTCGACGAAAGAATCCCGCTTTTTTTATTCAAAAGGGTACAAAATCCCGCGTTGGCCGAAAAAAAATCTGCTGCAACGCTGCTATAAACCCTTTTAGGAAAAAATAGGAGCCAGTAAGCTGTTATTATACAAAATAATATATTATTAAGTAATGACTTTTAGAAAAGAAAAGTTGAAAAGCAACATAAATTCAAATGTTTATACGTTTATTGCACCCGCATTATCTTGTTTACATCCGTTATCCTACAGTGCGAGTAAATTAATATTGCACTAAATATTTATAATTTTATATCAATAAGCCATAATATGTGTTTCATTGAAAATCGATTATTCAAACAGTAACATCAGTAACCGATCTATATCTTCATCTTCATATGATTTTTAGAGGACAACATGGCTGTCTTGTCTTTCCACTGTCAGTTCTTTTGTATTTAGCTACCTATTAATAGTTGGTTTGGTAAAAGAAACAAAAGGAACTTAATCTAGGTAGTCAAGAGAGAAGATCGAAGCAGTGATGGCCCAGTGGCCCCGACTTACGAGTTGTAGGTCGTGGGTTAGAACCCAGGCAGGCGCTATAAATTGTGTAAATAATTTCATCACCACTGCTCTCGAAGACACCGTGCCCGCGTGGTAGATTACAGCCAACTCCCTCTCGAAGAGAGGAGGCCTCTGTCCCAGCACTGGGAACATTATAAGCTGATTATGCTATGAAACAAGACGTATAGCAGCTACCTCCTCAGTCCTCCTAATGACAAAAGTCTACAGATGTACTATTAAATATTAGCATGCTGGTGACGCGAACCCATAATATTTTCCCCTACCAGAAATCACTTAAAGCGCCTAAACAAACATTGACAAGGAATGGTTCTCTACATTCATTCGAGGAGCTCGTGGCTAAGTAATAACAAGCCGCACGGGTCGATCCATCAGGTTAAGCTACGCTTGCCGGGGTTGGTCAGTGGATGGGTGACCATCTTTACATACCGAGAAATGAAATGAAATGAAATGAAATGAAATGAAATTGTTTATTCTGTAAATAGGATATTGGAATCACTTTTACACGTCATATTAAAATGTATGTTAAAAATTAGCTAGATGAGTTCGGCGTTTCCTATCTGACTACTCTGAGAAGAAAGGCCGAAACAAACTCAGAGGTCACAGTCTCTTTTAAAGTCCAGACATAATCTTGGTCAGGCCATATGAGGACCATGTAGACTAATGTCTGAAATGGTCTTTTGAGGAAAGAACCATACAGCTTTGAGTGGACCTGTCCAGTCAGTGCAAGCATTTGTCAGTAATCGCGGAGCTCAACTCTGAACTTAAGGAGCTCAACTCGACGAACAGTACCAAAGAAAGGACATTTGGGTAGGCCGCATAAACTACTCAAACTGCCAGACCATCATTAAATTAAAACTAACTGAGAAAGAAAAGAAAATAGAGAAGAGAGAAAAAAAAAAAAAATATCCACATAGTCCTCACATTCACAATAACTAAAATAATATAATACTTTACAACTCCTCCGTGCCTCGGAAAGCACGTTAAGCCGTTGGTCCCGGCTGTCATTTGTGGATCTTTGACAGTCGTTACGAACCGTCAGAAGCCCGAAAGTCTGACACCAGTCTTACCAAGGGGTATCGTGTTATCCAGTTACTGGGTTGTGGAGGTCAGATAGGCAGTCGCTCCATGTAAAATACTGGTATTCAACTGCATCTGGTTAGACTAGAAGCTGACCCCAAGATAGTTGGGAAAAAGGCTAGGAAGATTGATTGGTTCTCTACATTCATTCATTTTAGCTTTAATATTTGGCAATCTTTCACTACAGCTAACAAAAGGATTGGACTCATGGAAACCACCCACGTATAATGTATTATATTCTTTCAACAACTACTAAGAAATTATTTGTTCGCATTAGTGCACATCTTAGGCATAGGATAATTCACATGTTTTAATAAATGGTCAAAGTCCGGAACAGACCGGTAACAATTCACATCAAACGACGCAAATGCAGAGTGTTCATTGGCCAAGCAAGCCAGATTCCTTCAATGAGGTAGAATGTTACAGACATCAGACCCACCTGACCAGCTTGCCAGCTGCATCAAGATTCTAAGAAATAACCCACAATAAAACCTCCATCCTGTACTAAATTCCGGACCATTAAAGTCACAGTTTACGGCTGAACCAGAATAAAAAAGACAAAAAAATGGCGTACAACCTCATCTGTGTAATCAAAGTCATAAACTATAACGAAGTACCTCTAAAAATAAATCAACTCTGCATATCCCTTTGATTGGAAGTATAAATTTAGCAACATATACGGACTCCATGGATAGAATTATTTATCCATATCCATACGGCCATAGTACTATTGGAATTAATTAATTATATTCAGATCCAGTCTCACGTCTAGGCTCATTCGAAGTCCATCTTAGCCATTGTTAAGTTTGGAGCCTCACGTAAAACGGATGCTCATAATTTCCTATGCCTATGAAAGTCCTATGCCATATATTTCATTCTCTCAAGACCCATTTACATGATGCAACTTTCTTGTCTGTGGCATATAATTAAATTGAAGCAAGTTTAGACGGTGCTTTTATTGTTGCTTAATGAACTTATTGTATGCCACTGGCAATCAAATCGCACAGTGTATTAATATACACTGTGCGACTGGCTTTATGTCTGTCATCTTGTATGCTATCTGCATTGTCGAAGTTATTTATTTAATAATAGACAGTTACTAGGTCCTCTGTGCAATTATTAAGTAAAATCCGCACATAATTGTGGTGACTTAGATGGTATTATATTGTTTTCCATAATATTATTTGTCCTATTATTGTTTTCCATAATCGTCCCCACTCATAATATTTACTTGCACTATTATCATTTATACTAATAACGTTTGCCATATCAACTTATTTGACATAACTTTTATTTGCCATTTATTATTTATTTATTTAATACTTCAAGCACAGGAATGTACAGAGGCGGACTTAATGCCATAATATTAGTTTCCATAATAACATGTGTCATAATCATTAGATTCTATAAGTAACACATTACATAATCGACACTTGACATAAGCAACATTTAACATTATTTAGAAACGTCACAGACAGATGTCCTCAGTATTGTATTATATGATATGTATTATTCCGAATGTTCATTTAAATACATACATACGTACATTTGCAAAATAGGATAGGTTAGGTTAGGTTTTCTTGTTCAGACAATAAACAGTTTGTCAAATTCGAAACGGGTAGGTTAGGTTAGGTTAGAACTGTGACCAAACAACGCGCGAAGGCAAGCGAGCGTAGCGAGCGTGCCGCGGCAGCGGGCGCCGAGTGCTAGATTTCCTCTTTTGCAAAGCAAGCATGCATGGCAGATTAGGGTAATTTTTAGGTTTTCTTGTTCAGACAATAAACAGTTTGTCAAATACGAAACGGGTAGGTTAGGTTAGGTTAGAACTGTGACCAAACAACGCGCGAAGGCGAGCGAGCGTAGCGAGCGTGCCGCGGCAGCGGCCGCCGAGTGCTAGATTTCCTCTTTTGCGAAGCAAGCATGCATGGCAGATTAGGGTAATTTTTAGGTTTTCTTGTTCAGACAATAAACAGTTTGTCAAAATCGAAACGGGTAGGTTAGGTTAGGTTAGAACTGTGACCAAACAACGCGCGAAGGCGAGCGAGCGTAGCGAGCGTGCCGCGGCAGCGGCCGCCGAGTGCTAGATTTCCTCTTTTGCAAAGCAAGCATGCATGGCAGATTAGGGTAATTTTTTGGTTTTCTTGTTCAGACAATAAACAGTTTGTCAAATTCGAAACGGGTAGGTTAGGTTAGGTTAGAACTGTGACCAAACAACGCGCGAAGGCGAGCGAGCGTAGCGAGCGTGCCGCGGCAGCGGCCGCCGAGTGCTAGATTTCCTCTTTTGCAGAGCAAGCATGGTACATACTGAACTAGCATTGTTGTGCTAGTATGGGCAAATGAACATTAATAAATGTTATGGAAAACGACATTATTGAAAATAAAAAATATAGCTAATGAATTTATGGATTAAAATTATTATGACACTTGATCGATTATGACCAATGAAATTAGTGAAAATGATTTTATGTCATTTCACGATTATGGCAACTGAAGCGTTATTACTAATGAAATTATGGCAAATAAAATTATGGCATATAAAATTATGGCATTTTAAATTATGGCAAACATTAGTAAACCGACTTAGATACATTCCGTCTAAACTAAGGCTGGTATTATTCATACTCTGAAGTTTAGATGCACGTTAAAGATCAAAGGCAGGTTGCTGGTGTATGCGCAGATTTATAGCTTCCACATAGATCTAGTTTCTTGGTCCTATGAAGTTATAACAAATTCCTTCTACCAAATTGTAATTTGTTTATGAAAGGAAGGAAGTCAGCAATCAATCAATTTTGAAATATTCTTTAGAATTGTTCTTGTTCTGTTGCAGTATTGTTTAATATTTACCACATTTAAACATAATTATCTAGATTACTCTCGTGCATTTTCTACAACAATATTAAAATTAATATCTTTGTTATCCCCCTTTAATAATACATAGGTTTCTATAAGTTCTAAAAACTGACGCTCGACGCAATCGAGTAAATAACCTCAAAGGAAGATTATATTTTTATGCATCATTTGACGTTTGATAAATGGAATAAAAATAACCTGACCCTTAGCTTGACCCTGATAAGTACAGTCAACAGCAAAAGTAGATGATCAAAATAAGAAATTTAATACTATGAACGGAGTTCGCGTCAGAACTGTGGCGTCGGAGTGATTCAAAAGTATGTGATTGTAAATTATACCAATCATTTACTACTAGTACAGCTGCCATATATTCGTGATCACTTTTGACTCCAAAAGTTATAAACTCAATTCGCATCAGAACTAAGAAGTGAAAAAAATATTCAAAACTAGTGAACAGTTAAAATCAAAAATTAAATGATAAAACTGAGGCCACGTAATCATGAGGCAAATAATTCATCCATACTTATTTTTTAATTATCCCAGTAATTTAATTTGTTATGTTTTACGGAAAAACAGCTGAATTGGATAAAAATTTGCATATTTAATATATGCCTAATGCATTAAAAATCATATAATTGAAAAACTTTACTATTTTTTTATTTATTTTTTGTAACTTCTGTAAAAAGTTTAAAAGTAGCTGATGTGATACAAAACCATAATTCAATCAATATTATTATCTTTGCGTGTTTGTGAATTTATGTCAATGTTCAAAAGTAGCTGATGCGATACAAAATCATAACTCAATGATTGCTTCTGCCCAGTCGGCTACAATATATTTGTAGCAACCTCATATCCTCAACCTCAAGTTTTGTTTCTTTTTGTTTCTTGATCTTTTTTACTTTGACGTCTGTCACAAACTGACAATCAAATATAGTAGTCGAGTTTATAACTTTTGGAGTCAAAACTGATCACGAATATATGGCAGCTGTACTAGTAGTAAATGTTTGGTATAATTTACAATCACATACTTTTGAATCACTTCGACTCCACATAGTTCTGACGCGAACTCCGTTCATTAGTATTGAATTTCTGATTTTGATCATCTACTTTTGCTGTTGACTGTACTAATAATCAAAATAATGTTCTAAAATAAATACAAGTTATCGTAAAGTTATCTTTCTTCCGAATTACGCCGAATTTACTATATTCATGGTCAAATAACCAGACGCACTTGACATCGGCTGACATCATAGCTAGTTACAGTACGACACAACTTAGATGTAGCATCGGCAAAATTCGTAAAACCGATCACCATCCGAACTGAGTGCGCCTTCAAAATCACCAATCGCTATTACTGCTTCAGGTGAAAATGATCTTGCGAAAACGCAATTAATTGTAAAGTCTTATAGCCAAATACATTCGTAAAATTGAAATGAATGAATGAAAATTTTCAAATCTATGCTACATCTAAGTTGTGTCGTACTGTACTACATTTTATTGACAATACCTCGTGCTGGTATCAAAGTACAAAGCTACCTTAACATATCGTGATTTGTGACGAAATAACATAAATAGTCAAAATATCAAAGCCATTTGCAGAAAAGGGACAAGGATTGTTCGGATTATTGCCCAATAGCTATACCCTGATGAGATAAAAACCATGATCCTTCATAGTTCTATGTATTTCTAATGGAAATGGTAACAATGATTATCACAATACGTGTTCAAATAAACTGATTTAAGGCGAAAGCGTCAACTAACCCGCGAAATTCAATTTTTTTACGTTTTTTACAATTTGCAGGTCAGTGTCAGGTTCTATGTTGATCTAAATATGATTTGCGACTGTATCAAATGTTTATTTATAGAATTATAATCATAAAAATCATCAATACAAATCTATAAGTTCATGTAATCCCATTTAATGACTATTTCATGAAATCATGACATTTGGGGATTATGCTATTTATGGAGTTGTATTCCTGATTCTAATGATTATAATTCTGTAAAGCCATATTTGTTATGGTCGCAAATCATATTTTAATCAAGATACAACCAAGACACTGACCTGCAAATAGCAAAAAACGTAAGAAAATTTGAATTTCGCGGGATACCTTGGCGCATTCCCCCTAAGCCATCTGGTATCCACGATATTAAATTTACCAGCATAGAAAACAAAAAATAAACAATGTACTAAGGTAGATATAGTTCTTAGTTTGTAGCAAAATGGACGAGCGCAGAAATATGAATAACAAATAACAGAGTAATTGAATATAGGGCAAGAAATTGGAGAACGAACTAGTGCAAAACAATAACGGAACAACTAAATCATCTCCAAACAATTACTAGGAAAGCAGCTAAAATAAACTAAAACAGTAATAACTAAACACGTGGATACAATGTCCGGGAATGACGAACTTCAGGAAACGAATTGTTTTTCAACATACTGTACTAAATCTGAAGCTAGTCATACATTCTAGACTAACCGTTAAAGTCACAGCCCATATGTTAATAATAAATCTTGGAGAAATAGCTCCTGTTTATCATTGCAGGCTTATAAGGCCTTACCTACCCTTTTTTACAATCACAGGTGGCGAAATATGAAAACCCAAATAATGTATGATCATAATAAATGTCACCATTTATTTTAAAATACTGCACTGATCGAAAAATAAAATGCGAGACCATATCAGTCTCAGCTCACCTACCCTGACAGTGACGTGACTAGAGATCTCCTATCCGATTCTAATACTAGCCTTTGTCCATGGTAGACTATGATTGTAATTGAATCAAAAATCAAGTCATTCATTCAAATTAGCGGTTACCTTGGTTCTCCTGAGGATCTCTTCATTTCTGATTCCCTACGTGATCGAATCAGAAATGAAGAGATCCGCAGGAGAACCAAGGTAACCGACATAGCCCGAAGAATTGCCAAACTTAAGTGGCAATGGGCAGGACATATTGCTCGCAGAACAGATGGCCGATGGGGCCGAAAGGTTCTGGAGTGGCGACCACGTACTGGAAGACGTAGCGTCGGAAGGCCTCCCACAAGATGGACCGATGACTTAGTAAAGGCCGCAGGAGTTCGGTGGATGCGGGAAGCACAGAATCGGTCGAAGTGGCGGTGCTTGGGGGAGGCCTATGTCCAGCAGTGGACGTCTTTCGGCTGATATGATGATGATGATGATGATTCAAATTAGGCTGAGAATCTTTTTGAACGTCGAAATTACATAAGACAGACCCCAAACGCGCGCAATTCACACTTCCTAGTGCTTTAACTAGGAAGAGAAGTGGCGCAACAAACTCCCCAGTAGCTGATTAATGACTGTCTCACCACTTCCATCAGTTGGCTATTAGTAGCAGGCACCTTCTATCATCTATGATTTCTTATTGGAAAAATTATTATGTCAGTGAGCTTTTTCCTCATCCTCACCTTAAAATAGGAATGTATCCTGTACATCTGTCGATGGTCTTTCACAGGATGGAGGGTGATGGCTCGGTGCACTTCTCTATTCTTCAGTCTGCCGGTGTACGCCAGGTTCCCGCTGCCGTTGTGGTGCAGAATGGTTTGCATCTGGAAAATGAAAGGAGATTTATGAAAAATTACTGAACTAGAATATATGTAGGTAGATATGCTTAATTGCATTTTGAATGACTTCCTACAGGAAAATGAATGAGAAGACATGGTAAAAATATTTGGGATTTGCGCAATTAACTGTGGGTTTATTGTGTGTAATAAATTGACAATAAAACAAACGTAAACAGCTCTTCAAAATTCAAACGACCAATTTATTCTTAACGCGGGCCTTGAGAACGTCGAATATCTTAGGCATAGGTAAGCGCTACGCAGCCTTGAGTTCGCGGGATAATCTGTTGAGCAAACTGACCGACTAACTGTTTACAAACTTGAGAATTATTGTGAAAATATATCTGAACATCGTCTTAAAATTAACGATCTTGGAATTCAATCTACATATCGTGGTCCATTCGCGTCGCAGGTTTTAGTAATGATGAAGAGTGTTGTGGTGAGATACTATCATGAAAGCCACGAACGACACGAAATTCGCTTTGTGGGCTTCAAGCGTTTTTATTTCTAGAACATCAACAACATATACATCTAATATTGGTCGGTTTTGAACATCACGTAGACAGACACCACAACATAAATCGTATGTGCTACGTATGTGCTTATAATTAGGCCCAAATAGTCCCAATTCAATAAACATAAATATTTCTGTTGCGACCTTAAAAATGTGTTTAACTTATATACAGGTTTTCGTGATGTGAGTGTAATAGAACAAAGTGGTTACAGAAACCATGAGCTCGGTTTTGAAAGAAAAAAGTTCCTGGTTTAAACCAGTAAAGTCAATAAAAAACTATAAAGATCAACCCGCACTGGGCCCGCGTGGGGGATTATGGCCTACTCCCTTTTACAAAAGTATTGAAGAAAGGTAGGTATTATTGCTAATGTATACACAAATTATAGTGTATGTACATAACGTTTTCAAGTGACATGAAGCGATTTTCCGTAGTGGAAAAGACTACAACGGGTTGTGAACTTTTTTTGGCTCATTGAGCGTTTTCTGCCCTTGAGTCTATAACAACTTCATACTTTTCGTCTTCCGTAAATTCTACGTAGGTATTAATAATAAGAACAAGTTTCAAAAGGCACCGCGCTCATTGCTCATCTTATCTATTGGAATAACATATCAAGCAGTTCGTGGAACAAAAACAAATGACTAATACTTAGTTACTTTACGTCCTCTGTGGAGTTTCTAGTTTTGGAGGAAATGTTTACTTCTGACTAACAGCTAATATTAAAAAACACGCACTGACGATTCCAGTGTTAGCGGAAAACCGATAAAATCCTGAAGAATTGTTACTACGCCATCAAAATAAGAATGCCTTGCTATGCTGGCTCTGGATTGTACTAATTTTATTTTGATCTGTCAGCTCACGAGACAACGAGTAGGTAAGTACTTATTAGAAAAAACACAAAATACCAGACTGCAAAAACACATAACTGAAAAGAGAAAAACAAAAGTATTGACTTTGTTTTTTGTAAGCTATTGCAGGCGGGGCGCGGGACATACTAAACCCTACAATTACCTGCGATATCTTACAAAAACAAAGTTCAATAAGCTTGTTTTTCCCTTTTCAGTTAAGACTTATGTGTTTTTGCTGTCTTTAATAATAAACTTTATTTCAAGGTTTTTGTATGTGCAGATGCAATATATAAATATTATATAGAAAAAGATGTGCAACGCATAACACGTGTTCGCGGCATCACCAACAGTTTTCTGAGTGTTCGCAGATTCGGCGGGAATCCCCGATATTGCGGAGGTGGATGCAGCTCCACGCTGAATTATAATTAAAATTTCATGTTAATCTGTGTCTGTACCTACTAACATTAGATGTTAAGTAAATTTTTTACTATCCCTATGGACACTGTCTTAAAAAAAAAACACTATTCTATACCCTATGTCATTCGTACAAATAAGACGAATCTAGCAACACCTCATAATTATAATTATGTTGACATCCATCAAGCCGTTCAGGCTACAGAGCGTGCCAAAGAAATAGAAATACATACATACATGTCTCAAAATATGTACATTATCTTTTTACCCTCCTCCTGGAGCAGTCGGGTAAAAAGTTCAACTTTATAGAGCTTCGTAGACCTATCTGCTACTCATACTTGTGTAGGTACACTTTAAAGTAGCCATAGCTGAGTCTGATTCAACTGAAATTAGTTTGACAGCTTAAACGTCATAATAATAATAAAACTAGCCTTTATTGACAATACAACAAAAAATTAAACGGCGTGTCCCTAATGACGTTCCTACTCTGTATACAAAAATTTATATTCAATAGTTTAGTTATTATAGCTCGGCAAAATCCATAGTCGGATCGGGTTATTCCTTTTATCCACCCCAAATATCCACCCTAAGGTGGATATTCGGAAATGTATGCCCGAGAATTCACCCTAGGCCCAGTTGGATAAACGGAATTTATAGGCTTAGGATGGATCCGGCACCCGATACACTACATTTAATTTGTTTGAAAAACTAATTTTTTTATTTCGAAGCTACGATTTATTTGACTGTTCCAAAATACTCTTATGCATTAGTAGTGCCAGTATTTTCATTTTTTGTTGTATGGTAGTATCCACATTGTACTTTATAATATTATAAAATACTTATGTGAAAGTTTGTATGTTTGGTTGTTTCTTACCCAATCACGCAAAAACGGCTGAACGGATTTACATTAATAATCTGTATTATCTATCACATAGAATACTTTTTATAGCATCCCGTGGGATAATGTCCGACCACCACGCGGGCGAAGCCGCGGGCAAAGGCTCGTTAATTATAAGTCCAAGTTTCCTCACAATGTTTTCGTTCACCGACACTTAGAAAGTGCTTATGAATAATTGATAAAGTCACATTGGTGCCGGTGCTTGTGTAGATATGAACCTACAACCTCGTGCATAAGAGGCGACGCCACTCCGCCGTCTCGCGACATAATTAAAAACGTAAAACTTCATAATTTGCAAAAAGTTTCAATTGTTTCTGGTTGTCTCTATGGTTATAAAATGCTCCAGAAAACCAAATAGCAAAATACCGGCACAGATTAATACAGATGAGACACTGCAGTACGCCGCGGGCCCGTCTTGCTGGACCAATTCAGTGGGTGTAACGTAGTCAGAAGATCTAAGAGTCACGCGATAGAAAGAGATGCAACTTCTAGGTAAATATAACTGTAGGTGATTAGCGCTGTGCAACCTGAATTGCACGTCATTGTGTCGTAGCAAGTGTCGGTTTTTATTTAAATTTTACGGAGTGTCCCATCTGTATAAATCTGTGGTACCGGCTTCTATCAAAGGCACGTGTAGGTAAACTTACGTGTACCACTGACGGGTTAAAGACCATGATCCTTGATAGCTTACGATCTAATTAAATGTGCTCTAACTTCATAAACGACATCTATTATCTTCGCAGTTCAATCAGACCGTATTCATGTAGGCGGTACTACAGAGAATGTCCATGAGGTAGGCAGGAATACTCTAAAGCAGGGATCAATTATTATACAGTCAAAACCGTTTATAACGATTGCAAAGGGACCGTCAGATGACGGTTGTTATAGCCGACGTTATAACCAAACAGAAATGCTGGGTCCTCATCCTCACATCGTTATAACCGATAGGTACGTCGTTTAAACCGAAGTGGTTATAAACGGTTTTGACTGTAGTTTCATTGGGGGTCTGTTTTTAAAATAATATGGCTGTCGCGTGGTTCGTTTAGTAGACAATTAAGTGCCAACTAGCAACCAGTATTGAAAAAAAACGCAAAGAAATCTGAATATTTCTTTATTAAAAACTTAAACTAAGTACTTCTTTTTAAAAATAAATATAAATCTTGGCTATTATAGGCAACAAAAAAATACATTCATGCAAAACCCATATTACATAAAATAAAATAAAATTTCATAATACTGCCACAGAATAGATGATCGTATATTGTCAATCCAATTAAAATAAATGAATGAGTAAGTTTTGAAAAGGTCACAGAATAAAAATTAAAATAAAATGTCGATGCAATTAAAATATACGATTATTAAAAGATACTTTTCAGGGTCACAGAATTCCCTTTTTTTTTTTTAATGCAATATAAAGTAACCGAGGGTAGCATGTAACTTTTGAGTGGGAAATGGTAGTACGCAGTGGTAGTGGTGATAGTCCAGCAGTGGACTTATTTAGACTGGTGACGACGATATCAAATCAGTAAATTGAATTGAAAACCAATTTTTTTTCAAAAGAGAAGCCGTGGAGTTTTTTGCCGGCGCTTCTCCATAGGGAACGATCAATTGGAAAGTAGCTTCTGGCAAAAAATAAAAAATATTTTGTTTTTTTTTTATTAAACAAACGTAATTTTATGTAACATAATGAACAGAAATAAAAACTTTTAATTTTCAATGACAAAAACCAGAGCCTAAAAAAATCGCTACCGAAATTCCTAATCAATGCATAATCACGTAGTTTGTGAGCGATAACATCTTTACCTACTATATAGTAAATTGCTCTGACCTAGAGAGGATTGCAGCAATATCGATAATACACGATGGTCGTGTTGTATACGAGTTAATTATAACAAATATAAAATTATCAGCAGCGATAACGCAGCTCTATTTTTTCAATACACGTCAGGATGTTTTGTTTGATCATGTTTAACTTTAACGCCATGATAATACGTAAAAAAGTACCGGTAATGGTACCTAAAAGTAGGACTACAATCGGGTTGGCTGAAAGAAAGAAAATAAAATGATATTTCCGCAACAGAACTAACTAAAATACTAGATACAGGAACGTCTGGTGCAACATGCTAACTGGATATTTTTTACCCAAGTGCGCGACAGCAAAGACGTACGTTATGTTTTTTTACTACAACATTGGATATTCTCATCTAATCTAATTCATAACTATCCAAAAAAAGAAGATTTATAGACAATTAATTAAAAAAATCCGATAGACTAAGTACCTATATCAATATCATAGGGTAATTGTACCTATTCCTTTACCGGTATCCCACGATACCAAAGCTGTATAAACATCGACATAAATCGTCTAGACTCCAGAGGGACAGGGAATTGATACGCAACAGTAATTCTTACTCACGACTACCCGCAGGCAAATATCAGACAGAAATGTTAACCGTTATTCAACTTGACAATCAGGATACTTATGTACTAAAAGTCGGGTAAGTTGTACTTCAGTCAGTGATATAATCTATTTTGCGCATTCTAGTATCTATACTTAGAATTAACAACTTTAAATCTTAAATTCATTCATTCACTAACAGACAACGCACGGGTAAAACCGCGCTGGATCAAAATACTTATTTTTTTTTAAACAATAAAAAAAAAAACTCAATCTGAGAAAAGGCTAGGCAGATTGAGTTTTGTTTTTTTTGCACAAGAGTTCCTTATAATATAACGAAGGTGAGCATGGAGAAAGGATTTTTGAAAATACATCCCTAAAGGGGATAAATAGGGAAAAGTTAGTTTGGGAATTTGTCATTCTTGCAGATCCCATCGGGCGCATGACTTGTTATGTAGGTACCTAAATTGGTAGAAAGGACACGCAGTTTAAGTCTACCTTCTTATTGGAATTCGACTTGGTGCTTTTCTTAAAACAAATGTTCAAGATGATCTGAACCAGCTATCTAATTACGCAACACATTTTCGTAAACGATTCCGATTAATTTGTTTCCTTTTGACAGCTCAACAATATTCATTGCGTTATTTACGTTGCTCAGCAGATTTTTTTTCGAATTTTCGAAGCAATGGATTAGCAATCTGTTTCAAAACGATTTAGATTCTGATTGATCGTGTATTACGTAATTAAGGTACAGATGTTCCATTTCTTCGTAACGCGAAAAATCTACAGATTCCAAGATATTTTGCAAAAGCCAGAAAGAATATTAACTTCATAGACAAGTATCTGAGTAATGGATTTATTCTTCGTTCGTCCTAAAGTTTTGTCCCACATTCCGAGTAATGATGCACCCACGGTAGAGTACATAATCAGTTACAAAGCGAAACCAAAATAAATCTAAAACATCAATGCACAGCATAAGTATAAGAAGTCCAGACAAACCACTTCCCTGAGTAAATATTCCAAACATTTGCAAAAATCAACACTGCATTCTAAACTCTGCATATCGCTTTCATTGCCAGCTCGAAAAATAAATAACGTAAATGTACTAACCACTCAAAATATTTACGAACATAAATGTACTAAAAATCCTTGAAGCGATTTTCCGCTTTACGAAAAAAATATCGATTTCTCGAAAACTAAATAGTTTTTCGTGCAAACAATGTGATAGTAAAATGTTAAAAGGCATCTGTTTCGTGTCTAGGTAATACTATGACCTAGATCTGTTGGTATGTCAGTAAATCACGACGCCTGCGCAGGTATTTGTTTCACTAGGTGCTGACAACTTGGAACCATTGCACGGGGGTTGTTGTGAATGGAGCTAAGTTAATTTTAAACGTTATTCAATTCACTTTTCAGAACAGCTGTTTTCTGTGTTTAAGAATTCCCGTTTCTTTTTTCTATCGGCGACTCTTAGGGGGTCTACCACCACCTCAGTAAGCAGTATTATTTGAATATTACTTTAGTGTGGGAAAGAGACCCCGACTTACGAGTAGTAAGTCGTGGTTTCGAACCTAAGCAGGCTTTGTGTAAATAATTTCATCTACACTGCTCTCAAAACGGTGAAGGAAAACATCGTGAAGAAACCGGCATGTCTTAGAACCAAAAAATTCGAAGACATGTGACATGTACCAACCCGCACTGGGCCGGCGTGGTAGATTACGGCCCACTCCCTCTCACAGAGAGGAGGCCTGTGTCCCAGCAGTGGGAACATTAATAGGCTTGATGATGTGGGAAAGAGATGAAGCTCTACCGGATCTATAGCTCTATCTCTTTCCCCCACTGAACTAAGATTAAAATAATACTGCTAGAGGTGGTGGTAAGCCCCCAGTTCAGCTAAGGTAAGGCGAAAGCGTCAGGGTAGCCCGAGAAATTCAAATTATCTTACATTTTATGTTGTTGATCTGAATATGATTCGCGGCCATATCAAATATTTATTTTTAGAATTATAATTAAAAAAATCATCAATACCACTTTAAGCCGTTGTAAGTTCTGTCAGTACAACGTCAAACTCGTAGTATGCGGTCAAAGTCAGTTCAGTTGTAAGTTCATATAAAGAAAAATTGTTTATTCTGCACAAACAAAACGCACATTACAAATAAAACGACATAACATACACTCATACAAAGTAGCCAAAATAAAACGACATAACATACACTCATACAAAGTAGCCAAAATAAAACGACATAACATACACTCATACAAAGTAGCCAAAATAAAACGACATAACATACACTCATACAAAGTAGTCAAAATAAAACGACATAACATACACTCATACAAAGTAGTCAAAATAAAACGACATAACATACACTCATAAAACACAATAGACGATGTATATCTAGTAACTTAATCCGCTTAACCGTTCTTAAAGAGTCTTTGCGTTCGGCTCGCGTTGATAACACTTCGTGTCCGAGTTCGCAACAGGTCAATCGTCGTCCTGAGGATGCCTCGTTGAGAGGCGAAACACGTGTCGATTTCTTACAGGGTTCTCTAACTCTTTAAGAACGGTTAAGCGGATTAAGTTACTAGATATACATCGTCTATTGTGTTTTATGATGGATTTCCGCAAGGTCACGCCTGAGTCAATTAACTATAACATACACTCATACAAAGTAGCCAAAATCCTCGTATTCAAGCAGTAGAAGTTTGACAATTTTATCTATTGCTTGATGTCGGGGCCAGGGACCAAAGACAATTTATTTATTTAATTATTTATTATAATTCTGTAAAGCCATATTTGTTACGGTTCCGCTACCTTAGTGTATCCCCCCTTAACAAAACATCGTCATCATCACGCCTGTATACCACGAAGGGTGAGGCAGAGGTGTACTTCACCACTTATGTTTGTGTGCCATGTAATATGTCCAGACTCTGAAATGCTATTCCAAATGAAAAAAACCCAATAACACACTTCCTGACCCGGGAATCGAACCCAGGACCCCATGCTCAGCATTAGGCATTATGCCAACGAGGCAGGAACTTCAGTTAACAATCCTGAAATTTAAAATGTTTGACAAGTAAATACTCTCTGGTATATTTAACGATACATTTCTTCATATAGGAACCAAGTAGTATTACATGGCTTTGGTCACGTATGCAAAATCTTGTTAGTCACATCCCGCGGGATGCGCAAGATTCGATTAAGGCATTATACCACATGGTCGAGTAATGAACTAAAGTAAGGAAAAGAGATGATACTGATGTAAGTGAAGAACGTTATTAGAAAGTAAGAAACATTTGAATAAGCATGGTAAATGACTTGCGTATAACTGCAATTGCTATAATTGCTTTAAAAGAAAATAAAAGCGATGATAATACAAAGCTTATTGTAACTAGAACCAGCCGAAGGAAGGCCAAATTTGGACTCATCATCGCCAAAAAATTCGTACCTAACACCACATTAACATGCCACATGCATACAAAGAGCTAATTTAGTCTGTCTGCTTAAAACTGGCCAGGATAGTAACTAAGGATTTGGAAAAAACTGAACAGAAAACTGCGTTGATTTAGCTTACGTTGCTAAGATCATACCTACGTATTTACGGAAAGGATAAGGACATATTATAATCAGAATCTCAACTGGAATTTAGGAAAAAACTTAATAGAATGATTTGGGTGAATACTGAAGACTGTATTTTAGTTCACATTTTCATGCAAAGGGGAGAAAAACATTAAGAAATAAAAAAAGAAAACGGCATTGAAATCAATTTAACAACCTCCCAATGTGCAAAACTATCATAATCAAAATTAAGGTAGGAATCACAAAGTTAAGAGGAAAGTGTCGTCAACCAATGCTTATACCGTACCTACTGGAACAAATTGCCGACAGAGCCGAGCGAAAGTGCGCTGAGAACAACAATCTAACTGTTATAATAATTGAATTAAACGTATTAATGCGGTACATTCTCGATTTTATACCGTCTCCAGTTGAAAATGTGTTTGTAGCAGAGTTGGTTTGTATAGTAGATGACTAGGACGATGGTTTCATTAAAATATGATTTTGATTGTATCGAATGATGTTGAAGAATAAGGAAACCAATTTGAAATCATCTACGTTACTGCCTGACCGTCATGGTCAGGCAGTAACGTAGATGATTTCAAGTAAGTAGATCAAAATTATTCCTTATAAAGGCGTATGAACCCATAATATCAGTAAGGAGAAATAAAACAAGAGAAAAAAGGTATACTCGTATAAACATGACAAAACAAGGGAAAGGATTGAGTTAGCAAAAAAGGAGAACAATCGACGTCTCCTCCTTTTGGAAGAGAACTTACCCAAGCAAGTGGTATGCTGAATAAAATCCATATATTCGTGAGGTGCAATCAGCTTGGATCTCGAAAAGTATCGTGAGAGATAATCGCAATCATTTCGCAAAATCTGATAGCCACTATAAGTTTATAACATTACATCTACCTTTTATAACATTACATCTACCTGATTGAAACCCTCAATTACCTTCCACAAATAAGAAATCTATTTTGAGCCTAAGACCACACAAAACCAAACTATTTGTGACAAACGGACGAAGATGGCACAACAGCAAACGAATCTAAACATAATTTAGCAAAAAAAATATTCTCAAGCAACCGGACGAGCTCGTTCGTCGCGACCAGTTTTTATCAAAAGCATTGTGTGTAAATACGGACATCTGTCTTTGTCGGCCTTTGTCACAGCACCCACTTTCTTTGAGAATTACTGTTTTTTTGCCTAGATTTGGATTTGTTTCTTTGGGTTGGGGTAATGCTGCTACTTCTTCCCTTGTATCATCTTCAGCAAGAATAACTGTTGCTGTGGTAGAAAGATCAGCCAGTTAGCCATTCTCATCATTCATGATGTTCTTAACCTTAGCAACTAAAATGAAGTTTGCAGGGAATGTAGTACTCACAACTCTTGGTAACAAGATTGGTGATAGTATGGCATTTAGGAAGGATCCTGACCGCTGTAAATTTTGCACTATCACCAAAGTTGTTTATCCTCTTACAACAAACTTTTAATTTTATCACACACATAGAAAGAGACAAGAGAGGTGGCCCTTATCCAGTTCCTTAAAAGAAGTGACGTCACAGAATCAGTAAATTAACTGTGAGGACGAAAACAATTGCTAAAGTGAACTCTCGGAGGCTCGGCACGTTAGATGAGGAGTAATGTCGAGTAATCCAGTTGACCTATTAATTGCGTTGTGAGGTTCTCTGAATAACTACAATGAACCCTTGATCGCGATGACACGAGATCAACGACTTCCTTTATCTTAACAAAATAATTAGTGTAGTATATTAAGTTGTTGTTGTTGATGTTCAAAGGCTTGAAGATAATGGTAGATAAACTAAAAGGGGAAGAACATTATGCATCGTAGCTAAAATTGGAGTTGGTGACTTGGGAAATAGGCTTAGAACATGCAGATCAATTGAACCAATATGCCTTAACTTGTCATGATGACCAAGTCTCCCATTCACTTGAAAGGTTTCTTATTTAACTTTTAAAACATAACACATCGTATCAGGCGTTGGCCTATTTCTCCAAAACAACCATGTTCAGAATATCTCAGCAATCTTACCTCTACACCTTTTAAGATAGATACATTAGGAACTAATCAATATCTTATTAGAATCTTCCCGTCTCCATCAACTCGAGCTTGATTCACTTGCTAATAGAATCTTGTTGTGATAAAAACGAGTGAGATTGGCGTACTTTCTCGAGACGGCCGACGACAACCGGTCCTGGCGCCCTATATCTTAGACTATACAAGTATACATGTTGATGTTGAGACCTAAGATATTACTTTATAACGAGAATGCGAAGGACGAAGCGAATGGATATTTGATATGGTTTGAGAAGGAAATATCAAACGACGTAAGCTTAGGTTTAATCGATTATTTAGTATCAAAAGCTTAACACGACATTAAACTTAGATATGGATCATGTGTGCCTACACGTGCACTGCAAATGAAAGTACATCAAATATTTTCAATGCCAGATCACTTAAAAACCGATAAAGACATTGCCAAAACCGTATAAATAAAGCCACAATCGAATCCTATCGGTGAACATTTAACAATTGCCAGAACAGTTAAACGACCTCTTAAACTAACGAAACGGTACACTATCCATCAATTTACTTAATAAAAACTGTTTTATATCCAATAAAATCGTTTGCTGAATGACGCGATACTGCAAACAGTTGCGACCTGATTTGAGGCTGTGAAATTACGAGCATTGTCCTCCTGTGACCTTATTCGAGAATGATTTCGTCTCGCCAAATTATGGGGTCTTTTATAAAAGAAATTACGTTGTATGGACACAATACAGAGTACCAGTTTCCATAGGGGTGTATTGAAAGAATCTGCATGAGATGAGCGATGATACTTTTATACATGAGTACGTCCGGCACGTGCAAAGCAGCCTCAGCCCCTGTTACCACCCTTGCGCAGCGGCGCGTCTTACCATTCTATACAAGGCCAGAACGCAAGGATGTGAAACTAATTGCGTATAGCTTGGAAATCACTTTTTACTTAGGTCTTCCAATCTATACAAGAGTAGTACGCAAACACTCGCGTATACCTCGTAGACCTATTAACTACTTTATTCCAAAATATACAGTGCCAGTACGGATTCGGACTAATCCATACAGGCCACATATGCTCCTGAACGAAGTAGGGCGTGTGCTATCTTTCCCATAAATCTCTTCTCAACTAAGGCGATTGCTCTTAGATAACCTGTGTACAGCGGAGGCAGCTCTTCCGGATCTTCCGGTCTACCTGGAGTTGTTTTATGTTCGTAGAGAGGGTGCTGGGAATCAGCTTCTTACTTATGTTTCTCAAATAAATATGTCAAAAGACTAGCATCTCAGCAAAAGTTAACAATAAGTAGTTTTTGTCACGTAATCAATCAAAAAATCTTACCTTACTGAACAATCGGTTTCTCCGTCTTTAGCCTTGCTAAGCTAGCCTTTGTGCTCATCCACTCCTCTACACTAGGTTCGGATTAAATACGTCACTCTTATCAGTTCTACGTCACTCTTCGTGCAATCACTTCCTATTACTAGATAGATAGTGAAACTATTGTAACAGTTCCTTATCTCCGATGTGATGTTACTGACAGCTGTGCCCGACTTTACGTTATCAATATCTAGTACATACTTACTACTATTAAAAAAATCTAGAATGTCCACAAGGTAGGCTGATAAGAGGTTGCCAGGTTTAATGAATTTTAATATTGCGCTAGCAGAACACGTTAAAATATTAACTTAGTTTAGAATTTGGGTCACCAAGATACAGAATGTGGCTTCTGTTAGTTGTTAGTACCTATTTTATTTTGTTACTTAGTTTGTTTCGTTAAGAATTGAATGTAAGTTAAAATATAATTATGAATCTATAGTTACCAATATTATGCCATATCGTCCAAATTACTTAATTCTCTTTTTTGTTTTTTGTTACTTCTTAGATATCAATGCTTTTCCTTATAGGATTGATTTTATATTCGTCACATTATGTTTGACGTGATCGTATCAAGTTATTTTGTTAGAAAGACGATATGAATCAGTCTTAGCAACTAATCGCAAACGATCTATTATATTTTTATATCGCGCACGTTATCCTTAACGGTCTGCACGTGCAGTGCTAGCCTTAAACAGCTGTCATCATCGAGTTAGTGGGTGATGACAGCTGATTCATGAACTACAATTAATTACTTCAAAATGTCTGAAACAACAGCATCTGTACTGATTTGTGCTCGATCGTTATTTGTTAGCTGAGTTTCAAGTAAATCTGTTAAGAGGGTTTATTCTGAAAGTTGGCAACGTCGCAAATAGATGTCAAATATTTCGCTGTTTTCATTAATTTGGCAATATTACTGTATGGAAATAAGAAATATGGCTAACTAGCGAACTAAAATATTTATAATGAAATGAGATAGAAAGATGTAAAAAGTAAGTATTTGTAAACTTGCCAAATGCCTTTTTTACACTTAATACGAGTATAACATCAAATTCAATGTTATAATTGCGATTCATTATTAATATTCTAGTTCGCTAGTTAGCCACATTTCTTATTTCCCTATATTAGTAATATTGCCAAATGAATCTAAACAGGTAATTTTTTGACAGCTATTTACGACGATGCGAACTTTTAGGGTAAATGCTCATACATTATAATGTCCTGCTGGAAAAGGATCACGAAAGCGTTAAACCATTATTGATTGATATTCCATAATAGGAGGCAGAATATTTTTTGTTTCTCATTTTATAGCACCTTTAAATATTTACTACTTTAGGTGCCTATTATTTAAAACATGTTCAATGCAAACTGCCACTGCTTGTAACAGATCATGTTTTACACTATCTCTTTGGGCTATATTCATGAAAGTGTTAGCTTAAAGTAATGGGTAAATAAACAACCTTACTAAATAGTCATCCATCATGTTAAAAAAGTAAGAAACATGACAATTTAACAATAACCAACACGCCTATAAACAGTTATCTCCAACCTTTCATTTTTGATCAGCCAGTTAATGTCGATCGAAAATCCGTCGCATCCTTGACAGCTAGTATCTTATCTATTGATAAGTTCACATGTGCAGAACGCGGTTCTAATACAAATCGTAGTATTCTTTCTATATACAATGTGAAGACTACCATACAACAAAAAATTTAAATACACTGCACTACTAATGCTTAAGAGTATTTTGGAACTGTCAAATAAATACTAGCTTCGAAAAAAAAAAAAAGAGTTTTTCAAACAAATTAAATGTAATGTACCTATCCACCCTAAGCCTATAAATTCCGTTCATCTAACTAGGCCTTGGGTGAATTCTCGGGCATACATTTCAGAATATCCACCTAAGGGTGGATTTTTGGGGTGGATAAACGAAATATCCCGAGCCGACTACGGATTTTGCCGAGCTATATTAACTAAACTATTGAATATATTCAATTGAATTTTTGTATACAGATTGAGAACGTCATTATGGACACGCCCTTTATTTTTTTGTTGTATTGTCGTCCCCACCTTGTAAACTTACTACAAACATGGAACTCAATTCACGCCTTCTTCCAATGAGGGTAAGCAGAAACTACGCCATCTGCTACGATCCTTACATACTCCTTTTGCCTCGTTTACGTTCATACATCTGGTCATACACGCTCGCCGGTTGCGAGTACTACGCACCTGTCCTTTCTGAAGAACATCACCAATAAGGTCAGTATATTATGTCCGTCTAGGGCGTCCCCTCCCTGCGTTTCCTCTCACATCTGCCTTGTAAATACCCTTTGTTTGTCGCGTTTTACTCATCCCCTCAACATGACCAAACCATCTAAACATTTCTTTAAAATTTTTGTCACTACATCTTCCTTTAAACCACATCGTTGCCTTATCATATACTTACTATTTACTTGATTAATTATTATCTTTAATACGAATACGTGTCGGGACACGATAACAGACTTCATTGCAATATTTTACAACCTGTATACGACATAGTTAAAAAGAGCAGTGGTGGCCCAGTGGTAACGGCCCCGACTTACGTGTTGTAGGTCGTGGGTTCGAACGCAAGCAGGCGCTTTACTTTGTGTTAATAATTTCATAACCACTGCTCTCAAAACGGTGAAGGAAAACATCAAGAGGAAACCGGCATGTCTTAGAACCAAAAATTCGAAGACATGTGACATCTACCAACCCGCACTGGGTCCCATGGTAGATTATAGCCCTCTTCTCTCACGGAGAGGAGGCCTGTGTCCCAGCAGTGGAAAAATTAATAGGCTCGTTCTGTATGTTATACAGTATGTTAACTAACAGAGGGCGTTCCCGTTAACCCGCAATAGTATAGCGTCTATACATGCCTGAAAAAATATTAAAATTGAAAAAAAATAATATTTTTTTCGTTTTTTTTTAATAAAATTTTCTCATTTTTTTTTAAATTGATGCTTAATTGTAACACTCTGTACACGGGCACTTGTCTTTCAACGTGGAAAGACAAGTGCGACAAGTGCGCGTGTACAGAGTGTTTGTTTTACGTATGAAATTCATATTTTTTGTGAATATTTTATGACAAAAAAATAAAAAAAGTTTTTTTTTTTTCGATTTTAATATTTTTTCTAGCATGTATGGACGCTATACTATAGCGGGTTAACGGGAACGCCCTCTGTTAGTTAACATACTGTATAATATGTGAAAATCAAATAATTTATTTCAATTAGGCAGATAAAATGCACTTTTGTACGTCAAAATAAGTAACTTGCATTATGGCAAATGATATAAGCATCACCCTCTTGTCCTTTAATAAAAAACTGGAAACTGGTTATAATAAATTGTGGATTGTGAATTTCAAGGAAACTCTGACTCTGCAATATCATTTAAACCTCTTTCTAATCAACATGCTGATCACAGACTTTTATACTACTGCAAGTTCACGAGAAAACATTTCCATAACCACCAGGACCTTGTACGTTTAGTTTAGTCACACAGATTACAGATTCCTATATGGACCACACAGCATACCAAGTGCAATAGACAGTTGAGTCAACCACGACTGAGAAAATAATTTCCGTGTGAAATGTTTGGTATCAAGCGATCAACGGAATACAAATGTCTCACACAATGGAGGATTATTTGGACATCTTGTAATAAAACCAGTGAGTTATTACTGAAGGATACCTAATGCTAAAACCGTGATCGATTTATACCAGAGCAAGCGAATAAAGATTTTGACAAGGGTAAAAGTAGGTACTTGTTGTGATTCTTAAACTCAAACTCAAAGCATTTATTTCAAATAAACCAATTACAGGCACTTTTGAATTGTCAAGGGGTCGGTCAGTCAGAAAAGATGAAGCTAGATGCCCATTCCAAAGCATAGTAGGTAATTTACCTATGGAGAAGAGCGGGCAAGAAACTCCACAGACACTCTTTTAAATCAAAATATGGTTACAAATTATTGGTTACATCTTACATCATTCATGTTGAAGTTATGCAATCATGTGAGAACGATGCAAAACGTTAAAAGCATCCATAACAAAAAGAGAAAAACAAAAAACAATTCAGAAATTAAATTATGGGAGGGACGAAATGTCAATCCGTGGTCAATCCCTTATTAAGGAAAATCACGAAATGACATCTAGGGCAGAAAGAGTAACCTAAAAAAGGAATCATCAATGGATGCGAAAAGCAGAGGACCGTTCGACCACGCTTGGGGGGGTCTCTGTAGTGATTGACGACGCCTATGCCCAGCAAGAGACGTTGTTCGGCTGAAATGATGATGATTATGCAAACGTTATTATACAGCAAACGTAAAAGTTAAGCAATCATTGCTATCTTATGTTACTTAGACCTGCTAATTACTAAGAAGGTACTTACGGCACACCTTATTTGCACACGATATCGTAAATGTAAACTGCAAGCGAGAACATGTTAAAAGGGCCATACTTACTTGATAATGAGAAAGTATGAGATATAGACAGACGTATCTTGAAGAAAACCAAACTAACCTGCAAGGTATAGTTGCGTAAAACACTAACAATTGTAATGCCTTTCATTTTGAGAATTCGACGACATTCATTGCGTTAAGACGTTGTCGAACAGACGAATTTTTCAAACATGTAAAGCAATGGATAAGGAATTGATATCCTTCCAATTTTGAAATAAAGTGTGTTACGCAATTAGGGTGCTGAAGCGTAAAAATATACGAGGTATTCAACCATAAATTAAATATACTCAGCACTTGATAATATAAGGACGACAAAGAAATGTACATTTGTTTAGGATTGATGATGACATCAACCATTGAAAAGTCAATGACATTTTAGTCATTGGTATAACTTGAAAATTGAAAACAATTCTGGCGTCTCGCTATAGGCACAAATTATTTGAGGAATAAGCTCATGACTCGATAAAAATGCTAGCAAGTCAGCAAGCTCCTACTGTCCAGAGAATAGAATAGAATAGAATAGAATTGTCTTTATTCGAGTAACCAAGACTCAACAAGATTGTTAGTAAAACTTACGACTATGTTAGTAAGCACTTACACTAAACAAAAACATGGAAAACAACACAAGAACAAACAACAACTAACAAATAAAAAGAAATAACGGTAGGTCACCGTTGCGACATCTCATGAGAGACGGCACAACAGTGACCCACGTATACACAGTCCAACTCACCACCATGCTTAAGATTAAGACACTGTTGGAGCTGTCCCACACCCTACGCACCAGAGAAGCGCACCTCATTGTTGCCTAAAAGCAATCTACATGCTCATCTGCGAACATGCCAGCAAAACGATACGATACGATACGTTTTGTAGCGATTTGCTATTCAAATCGCTTTCAAAACGTTTGCTATTTCTACAACAGGACTGACATAAGGTTTTCAATAGCTTATGTCAGTCCCATACAATTTTAACTCTTCCGTCATTACTATCACTGATAGAGTCAATTTGTCTAGACCCTAATGTGCTGGACGCCTCTCCTGGAGGCTATTTCATTCAATAAAAAATCTCTGACCTCATCAAAAATCTGCATGTCAAAAGACAGTCACGTCAACAACTCTACTTAAGCTGTCGACGCCAATTTGGAGGCAATGAAAGACAACGATATAAAAGGAAGCACCCATTTGAACCCCTGCAGTGTAATTGAGGATCGCACGCGAGGATATGTCAATCTTAGGAGAACAGATGAAGCTGACTGTCTTTACTTCCCGATTACAGTCCTTGGGCGGAATAGTCCTCTTGACATAGTTTGAGGTATCGCGTGTCTAGTTGAGAATCAGGAAAGGAGCTATTTCAATTTTGAGGTCCATCATAATGCACTATGTACCAAAAGCTACTGATAAACTCCCGAGACCGTAGTCATATTTGAATTCTAATTTGTAATTAATCTGGTTGATAGTGGAACAGCCCATATATCTTAAATGAAGAAGATCCTTATCTACATTATTTTATGTTCAAGTGCCGTTAAGCTAATGACTGTTGTAAGTGGCGCTGAGTGCTTCACTAAAGCACTTGTTACACTTGTAGTGCACTAGTTGATCACTAATAACCTTTTAAACACTCATCAACAACAAATAAAAGTAGAAAACAAATAAGGACTAAACCTATACGGAGTCCTATCTACCACTAAGACATCGATTAACGTCAATGTTTTATTTTTGACTATTGCAGTAAATATCAATGAACACATTATGATCAAGAGGATTAGTCTTCTCGAAAGGCAACTGCTTTTTAGTACCTATGATCGCCTTCTGTTAATGTTTAACTAAAAAGAAATAAAAGAGCATTACCTTTCCTCTCAACTGTGTGTATTTATATACCTATAGTAGTATTATATTGTAGGTTGTGGGTTCGAACCCAAGCAGGCGCTTTACTTTGTGTAAAAGGAAAACATCGTGAGATGACCGGCATGTCTTAGAACCAAAATTCGAAGACATGTGACATCTACCAACCCACACTGGGCCCGCGTGGTAGATTACGGCCCAGTCCCTCTCACAGAGAGGAGGCCTGTGTCCCAGCAGTGGGAACATTAATAGGCTGATGATGATGATGATGCATGTTTATATATTTAAGCTTTATGTATTTATTTAAGAATATATTAATTTATTACGTTATACGTGTAGGTATATTTAATATTTTAGTTTAAGATTTCGCATATTTATGTTTTTCTCTTCTGGTTCTCAAATACTATTGTCTACATTTCTTTCTCATTAATTTCTCCTTTCGCAGGTCTGCTCGAAGAAATTTCTTAAGAAATAAGCAGTACCTTTGTCCTCATAATTATGATTATGTCGTATCTGTATCTATTTTACCTGAACACCAGTATTTTACATGGAGTGACTGCCTATCTGAGTTCCACAACCCAGTAACTGGGTAATACGATACGCCTTGGTAAGACTGGTTGTCAGACTTTCGGGTTTCTGACGACCCGTAACGACTGTCAAAGATCCACGAATAGCCATAGTTACCCATCCACGGACCAAATCCGGCAAGCGAACCTGATGGACCGACCCGTGCGGCTGTTATTACTTAGCCACGAGTACATAAATAATAAAATCTTATATATAAAAATCATTTGCTGTTCGTTAGTCTGGCTAAAACTCGAGAACGGCTGGACCGATTTTGCTGATTTTGGTTTTGAAATGTTTGTCGTAGTCCAGGGAAGGTTTAAACGTTGAGTAGATAAGTACTTAGTGCCACCCGTGCGAAGCCGGGGCGGGCAGCTAGTAAATAAATAAAAATAGAAGGCGTCGTTAGGTACTTCACCCAAAGATAGCCACAAAAGCTCCCGCGATGTGTTCTGTGGAGCCATTTGAGCCAGAATTACCAAAGTAATGGGAAGCTGCTGAATCATCGCCCATTAACACTCCTAAGTAGCTCGTTTACCACATTTAGCTCTTACCACGTAGGGCTTAAACACACGAAAGAATTTTTGTGGGATTCTTTTAGTTCATCTATCTATACTCTATACCTACATAATAATAAAATAGTAACGAAGTCGAAACTGAACATTACGAATACACTTAACTGATAGAAGAAAAACAAGCATTTCAATATTATATAGAATTTTGGTATTGCAGGCACAAACCAATAACCGAAATAAGGTGTAACTAATTGTTTGTTTTTTTTTCAGTAAGGGTTTTTTTTTATAATTTTCTTTTTTCAAGTCTTTTTTTGTTTGATTAATATTGTTATGTATACCTATTTGGAATTGACTCATTACTAGCTTTTATTTGATACCAATATTCTTGTATTTTATGAAAAAAAACCTCCCTTTTTTGTTTTTTCAGATGCATTAAATAAATATTATGTTATTATATATGTCTCTCCCACAATTAAGACGAATCTAGCGATACCTCCTATTTAAATTTTAAAATCAATACAGTGCGTGCCAAAAAAAATGGACATAATACTTACATACTCTCGAAAAACATTACCCTCCTTCTGGGACAGTAGGGTAAAAAGTAATTGTTACGAGGTTACGAGGTGTGGGAACGAGTCTGATGCCGAGTTTGTACGTTTGTCTGTTTGTCCGAATGTATGTTCCGGATTGGCACAAAAATGACAACGGATTTGGATGAAAGGCACACAGATAGTTTATAACCTGGATATTTTGACGTTCCCCTGGAATATTTTCCGACATCCACGTGAGCCAATCCGCGGGCAAAAGCTAGTATGTGAATAAAAGTTAGTGCCCATAAAATTGCTTCTCGTTTCTGAGAAGATTTTAAATGTTAAGAGGTTTTTGACACACCTTTCTGCGGTTGGGATTCCTTATAAATTAAATATATCTGATTCAAGGCAATGACCAATTCCTATTCAAATCTTGAGACCAGAAATAGCCTATATCCAGTGAGCTGCGATTGGTTGCGGTGATTTATTAAAACTTGCAAAATAATTCAGGGATTTAAGTGACTATATTTTTGTTGTTTTTAACTTTATCTTAAAATCTTAACAATTTTCCTTAAGTCATATTATAAGTCCATATTACTATAATATACATTATATTATTATCATAATAAATGGTTGTAAATAGATAACCTACTTACAGTAAAATGGTATTTTTATGTACCGGAACTAATATGAAAAGGTGACATAATTTTGAAATTCTTTGCTTATCTGTATAGGTATGTAAAAATTTTGATTTTGTAATGTGTTATCTATCATAAAGCAACGTAAAATGTATTAAAAGGTTGAAAAAAAAAATAAGTGGTCTTCGGAAAAATTCGTTCGTTTGTTCTAAGTTCGTTTAGTAGTGTGTGTTAAAACGTGGTTAAAACTATCTGTTGCGTAATATTAAAAATTATTTTTAATGAATTTATTTAAAAAATCAGGCAGTTTGTACATCTTATACAGGCATCTTGACATACATTGGTAACCCTATTCCCGAACAGCTTGTATCGAAAGTACACTTTGTAGTAAAAACAAAATATAACAGGTGACCTATAGGCCTTTTGTTCACCACCACGTTCTCTATTCATTTTGTAGGTACCAGACGAAGGGTTAACTAATTGATTTTAAATGTAAACCAAATGTAATTAAAGAAATTCCAAAGCATTTCAAAAAACAACGTAGATATTGCGATATTTTCTAGATATTATTCTGAGGGATTATCACAACATGCAACATGGGTATTTTTTCAGATTAACGCACTTGTAATTTTTCTATTTATGTCATATTTTTTTTAATAAATATTGAATACACACGCAAAATAATCAAAGACAATTTCACAAGTGCAAGAACAGAGGGAAAGCCTCCCAATTGAGTGCAAAATGTTTGACATTGTTTGACCGCTGTACAAACCACAAAGTAGTCCAATATTGCTTTACCAGTGGCGGATCCAGGATTGTTATTTGGGGGGGCTTGACCATGCTGAGGGTAGGTAAACACAAAAAAACCACACAACGTTATGTTTTGCTTATCGCATAACAAGCCTCCTCGTATAAGATAATTAGAATAATATCAGGTTCACTTTAAGATTTGTCACGGAAGAACCCAGATGGTTTTGGGGGAGGCTTGAGCCCCCTAGCCCCCCCCGCCCCCTCTGGATCCGCTACTGCACAAGACATTTGATCCAGACATCGGTCTAGCAAATTGCTCGGCCATTATCGATAAAGTTAAATCAATTAACTACGGACTTCGCTCTCCCGGCTTATCTTCGCAGTCGAATCAGATGAATAATATAGGTATGGTCTGATCCAAAAGTATTTGATGAATATGTAAACAATGGATCAGAAAACGTACTTCAATCTGCCTAGCCTTTTCCCAATACAAGATATATCGAATACCAGTATTTTACATGAAGCGACTGCCTATCTGACCTCCAGAACCCAACCCGTAACGACTGTTAAAGATCCACGAATGACAGCCATACCAACTTCAACGGCTTAGCGTGCTTTCCGAAGCACGGAGGAGTCTCGGCATGTAAAGATAAGTAGACGAGAGATAAAGTAACCCATTCATGGACCAACCCCGGCAACCGTAGCTTAACCTGATGGACCGACCCGTGCGGCTGTTATTACTTAGCCACGACTTTCTCCTCAACAAACGTACACTTTTGGATGTCAATTTGTAATGCCACAATTGATTGAGTGCTTTGATGTGAATTTAATTTTTATTTTAAATCACGTTAAAGATGTTTTTCATTTGGAAATTGAGGTTAATTTTAATAATGAGTTCGTATAATAACTGCTGAAAAGTGGTAAGATATAAAGAAACCTTCTAAACACATAAATATGTTACTAATGCCATTATGTGATTGGTTGCGTAAGAATTTACCCTGAGCAGGGTTTATTTACATTTCCGTCACATATTCTTTGGAACAGACATTAGGTGCTTATGTTTTTTTCATGTTCTGCCACGTTAAGCTGATAAGTATAATCTAATGGTAATTTGTCATTCGAACTGATCTTAAGCAGTCTTAATATATTCAAATATTCTGCGAGACTAGAGTTATCGCCATTATCGCCTACTCAAGGCTCAGACACCTGATCGCCAGGTCCAACAATACTTTGCTTACCGTGGGCGTATTTGTACAGAAACTCCTTCAGAAATGGAACCTGTTTGTGCCTTGAGGTGTGGCGCATACAATCAGGTAACTAGGAGTGAGCGATAACTCTAACTAAAGCGAGATTTACACGCTGTGAGTGCTAGCTATAATTTTATGACTCAATCTGTGTTAGGATATTTCCGCCGGTCTAAAAATTTACATAAGGATTATTCAAACAAATCAAACATTTTAAACTATGCCTGTGCAAATAACGCAGAATCCCTAAACTAACAAAGCATAAGCTGATGCCGACCGGAGGAGCCTTGTCAACAAAATGAAGGTGCGAAAAACGTCTTTCGTATAAAAAAAAACTTGAATTTTAATTATGCACATAGTGGCTGCTTGGTTTTGGGTAGTATAAATATCACCAGTAGCAGAAGCAGACAAACAAGTACACACAGGTGCTAATTTTTGCAGAATTAATTAGACTTTTATGTTGTTTAAATATGTGTTTTCCTTGTCTTTTTATCCTCTGCAGACTCATCGCGGTAAAATGGATCCCAAAAGTTTTTGCACAGAAACGGATATTGAATAAGGTACTGTTAAAGCGAATGCAAACACACTGTCAACAATACTACCGGGTTTTTATCGTCTCTTTTTTGTACTGCAGAAAAAGCAGTCTGAATTCTGATCACATCGTGAATTAATTATTATTTGGAGCTCATTGACTCGTCCACGCGTCTGCTGCTAAGTAGGTACCTACTTAGGCGTCGACAGCGCCTTGCTTGTCAATGCAGATGCTTTTTTGCTTGAAATAAGGACCTTGTAACCTCTGCAGACTGCAAGCTTTGATCGAAGTCTGCAAGTCTTAAAATAGTTGACCTGGGGGCCTAAAATGGCCACATTAAACAATTCCTCTAAGATAAGCAATTAATTTTCACAATTCTCAGAAATTCCTCTATACACATATTTTACCTGAATCATATTCAATTCAATTCATATCAGAATCATATTTGGAGTAAATATTGCCGCATAAAAAAATGAAGCCCGAAAAATTTTACTGGATAATTTTTCTTTACAGTTTTTATATAAGTATATTCTGCGAAAGCGGCCGCTTTATTTAATAAGACCCCTGAACTTCTTTAAATTTTCTGAAATTGGTCTAACCATGGCAAATTCGGCTTCGTCCAAAATCATCCATGTATTGGCAACCAACGGTTTTAATACACAGTTGTTATTTATATAATTTATAAGGACCTACAGACATGGACATTTTTACGACCAATATTGGCTATACCATATGGCTAACGAGATTGGTCAAACAAAACCAATATTGGTATTGGTATTGGCCACGCTTGAACTATTGTCCGTAAAAATGTGAGGTAAGTACAGCTATAGCACATGAATAAAAAACTCCTTATTTAGTCATCATGTGGCTATAGTATCTACAGCTAAATATCCCCAAGCCAACTAATGTTTGCCGTAATATTTAGCCGCTGTACGTACCGGTAAAGAGGACTGCTAACGGTAAACTTGTTGGCATTTTTGCTAGAGCTACAACACTACAAACCAAGTAAGGAGCTATGAATGTGTATGGTAATTAAGTTAACATTACAGTAGTTTTGAGATGGATAAAAAAGTTAGTTGCTGATAATATACACGTACACGTACATATCACTTTTTTGCCGAACTTAGCTCAAGGGTACAGAAAGCTCAACGGTCGATAACTGTTAATTCCATGAAGAACAGTTTGGGGCTGTGAAAAGTGTGCTACAGAAAAAGATAGATGTCCTGAATAAACCAAGATCAATACACGATCCTCCACACAGCAACAAAACCTCAACATTTCCATATATTCATTAAAAAAAAATGCAAATTACTGAAAATCCGAAACTCTTCCTCTTTGCATAAAAAACCCAGAACCCTTTATCGATACCCAGCGACGTGCGTCAGCGTCACACATAAATGAATGTTGAGCATATGATCCATAACACATGCACATTGATTAAAGTCTCCAGTCTCTAATTCGCAGAATTCGTTCCGACAAACATGGCTCCGGTTTTTTATGTTCTCCTGGTCCTTCGAAATTGCAACCCTCCAGTAATTGGTCATTTTATGGTACAAGATACTCATCAAAATTATTGTGGTATTTTTCCTTTCAATTTGCGGGTTGATGGCCTTATGAAGGGAGCTTTATTGTCCAAAAAATTTAAGACAACTTATTTTGTTGAGCTGTAATTAACTTACGAAGCAGTGTTGTGATATTGCAATAATTTATCGGAGGATTAAAAGAATTGTGATAATATAAACATATTTAAAGAAACCCTGTGACGTCACCAACACCCCGGAGGCAAATATTATAATTATAGTTACTTAAATATAAGCTCTTTGTATCTCATTTAAGTGACCTGTTATTTAAGTTCTTATAAGAAATAAATTCTTTAAACCTATATTGTGATGAATTGTAATAATTTTGAAGCTACATATAAATATGAGTAACTCTTTAAAGCGCGCCTTCCCCTTTAACAGTGCACTTTGATAGGCTAATTTCACGTAGAATGGCGTTTGCAATGCAATCTTCTTCGTGTACAAAACACGGAAATGAGTTTATCTAAAGCTAGTTTGCAGTTAAAGTCTATGCTTGATTTATCTTCAAACCCATTACGAGTACCTCTTTGTATATTTTATTTCATGTTTTTGAATAGAAAATAAGCTGACGATACACCTGATGTTAAGTGGTCGTCTGCAAAACTAGGAGCATCGCCGATATACTTTTTTTTGTCTTTTTTTTTGCTTTGCCATAAAGCTGAACTGTCTCTTGCGCCAGCCAGAAATTAATAAACATTTTGAATCTTTGGAAGCGCCAATCACAAGCAATAATTACAAGACTGCTGGGATCAACATTGCAGGGATTGAGAACATGTCAAACATAGGTACATTTTGTGAATATTATTATGTTCATGGGGACTGAAAACTAGCTCTTTGCACTAGGTACGTTATATTGTAAAAGCTTTTAGGCAGTTCCACTCAAGATTTTCAAGGCGAGGCTAAAGCTTTGTGCAGACCAGCGCAACTTGTCGCGCGGCGCGACATCGGTTATTGTTATACCATGAAGTTTTCTTATAAATAGGGTTCGTGTCGCGTCGCGCGACAAGTCGTGCTGGTCTGCACAAAGCTTTAGCCTCGCCTTGAAAATCTTGAGTGGAACTGCCTTAATATTTTCTAAAGTATAATTATATTTTATTTTATGCTAAAGTCACTCGCTTCATATGAAAGGAAGTGTGTAATAGATACTTGCAATTTCTGCTTTTATATCCAAACTCGTTTTAAATGGGAGTAGATTAACTAGGTATATAAGGTTAGATTTGAGTTGCAAGCTTTTAGAATATTACGGGTTTGATATTTTTTTGTAGAAAATAAACCAATGCATGCTTTTTCTGGATGGGTGCTGTGCCTACCAAGATCAGTCGTTGTGGCGACGCTTGGGAGGCCGATATCCAGCAATGGACAGTCCAACAGTTTTTTGGCTGAATCATTCTGATGATGCTTTATAAGTAGGCTTCTAAGGTTGTATGTATAGTATCGTATCAGCATTCGTTGAGTTTTGCTGTCATCGATAGTTACCAATACTTAGAGCCTGGTACCTACTTATATATGATAAGCATATTTTTAATACATTAGAACATCATTAAATGGTACTATGGGGGGAACGAAGCGATAAAAAAAATATTCAGCGCAAACATTTTCCTCATTGTTTTTAACGAACTACCGCTCCAAGGTTGACGATATAAAAACCTAATAAAATAAAAATCAATAAACCAAAAAGTATTGATGCAAATAGTAATCGTTATTTTAAAATCATAGTTAAATTTAATAAAAAATAATGGCAGCATAAAAAAAAATGTCTACGGCACTTTCGATTTTCAAACCGCACAAGTAGCAAGCAATCTGGCACTGAGTTTGCCAAACTTGATTGGCAGCGGTCATTGCCCGGTGACGGCTGATGCCGGTGGCTCGGCATTATTAGTTTTCCTTACGTCAAGATACATTGACCGATCCGTACGAAGACTTATCCTGTTCAACACGGATGATTATTGCACCGAATGCACATTATAGTTATGTGACAACCCAGTGACTGCTGAAGAACCAATCTCAAATAATCTAAGAAATAAGGTACTTACCTAATAGATAATATTTTCGGGTTTTTATTAATCGATTGTTAAATTAAGAGCGTTTATTCTGAAAGTGGGCAACGTCGCAAATAAATATCGTCAAATATTTACCTAACAAATGTTTTGATTCATTTGGCAATATTACTGTATGGAAATAAGAAATGTGGCTAACTAGCGAACTAGAATACTAACAATGAATTTCAATTGTAACATTAACATTATTACTATTATTTTAAGTCTGTATATAAATTATTGTACTTTTTAATGAAAAGAAATGACTATAAAGGTATTAAAAAAAAAAAAATTGTTACATTGAATTCGTTTTAGGTGTACAGAAGGCATTTGGAAAGTTTCTAAATACATTTTTTACAGCTAAAAATTCAGTGTTACGTTATTACATTTCATTATCAATATTTTAATTCACTAGTTAGCCACATTTCATATTTCCTTATAGTAATATTCCCAAATTAATCAAAACTGGTAAATATTTGACAGCTATTTGCGACGTTGCCAACTTTTAGGATATACGGTCTTAATTTTGTTTTTTGTATTTGTCTTTATAGGCCCAAATAATCCAAAATCAAATGGCTTTGTACCAAATGTGCAGTTCGGTTAATTAAAACAACACAATTCTCAATTGGGGCTATTTGGGCAGAGCAGACTGGGAATTGCAGAAAATCTCTTTTATTAGGAACCGTCGTTAATAGAATTGAATTGACCGCATTGTGTTTTTCGTCGCGCTTTTATTTGAATGACCATTTAAACTGAATGACTAGATCACTAGATGATCTCAGACAACTGGTTAATAACCTAAAATGAATCCAGCACCCCAATCTTTAGACACAATTCTTTTAAAGAACATCAATCTAATTCACTTTGACATACTTAATTTTTGTCTATTGCACTCACTCACCTTTTAATCATTCTTACTTATCACTACAGACGTTAAATTAAAACACTTTTAAAGGAAACCAAAGTCATAACATCACGCTTTGTTTCCCCGAAGGGTTGGGCAGAGGTGTACCTGTACAGGTACACCCACATTTCGCCAGTTATGTTTTAAGTCCCATGTAATAGGGGGCGCGCCTATTGCCATCAACCGGGCACAAATCCAGACTCCGGGCTGCTACTGAGAAATTCCAGATAGAAAAACCCAATAACACTTTGCCCGACCCGGGGATCGAACCCAGGACCTCGTGCTCAGCGGCAGCGCTTGCTACCACTAGACCAACGAGGCAGTCGCCGGGGTGCGTCCGAGGATGGGTGACCGTCTTTACATACCGAGACTTCTCCGTGCCTCGGCAAGCGCGTTAAGCCGTTGGTCCCGGCTGTCAGTCGTGGACAGTCGTTACGGGTCGTCAGAAGCCCTAAATTCTGACAACCAGTCTTACCAAGGAGTATCGTATTACCCAGTTACTGGGTTGAGGAGATCAGATAAGCAGTCGCTCCATGTAAAACATTCAGCTGCATCCGGTTAGACTGGAAGCTGACCCTCACATAGTTGGGAAAAGGCTAGGCAGATTGATTTTTATTACATGAAGACTATGCTCAGTTAGGGCAAAATTACATGGTCTTGCTAATTTAATGACAGATGCAGGACCGGAACAACATTATTACAATGGGTGAACCACCTGTAACCGACCTTTTATAACTCCCTGGTAAGATCTACAGGAGATAAAATAAGGTATTTAATCTTTCCGACCTCCGTTGGTTTTTTTTTTGCGGTATCCGTGTCTGGAAACCCCAAACCACACAAAATACGTATTTTGCGTACGCAAAATTGTCAGGCTAACATTTTTTTAAGTGGTGGGACAACCCACCAGACAAATACTCATGAAACCACACCTTTATTAGTTGTCGATGATTACATACATCTGAGCAATTTGACACAAGACACAAGCATCAACTACTGTGTTATTTAGCGCGCACACGAAGCACTTTAATCGTACTTATAAATAGACGTGATAATTGCTACCTCAGCAAAGAAAGTGAAGCTTTATTTGCAACAACAGAAATCAGTACTTACTTACTACTAATATTACATGTACAATGTTTTTTTAATATGATAAAATGTCTGGTTATCTGCCATGTCAACATTGCCAGCAATACAATTTTGAATTTGTAGGCTTGCAACTTGCTGCACTTGGGCCCTTGAAGGGTCTCAAGTTGTCAATTCCAAAGGAAACTGATGTCATGCTACGATATACCTACAAATTTTCGCATTCGAAGGAGTCTAAAGCAGATGAATCAACGAAAACTGAAAAAAATGCGTAGCAGATAGTAAATGGCCAATTGTCTACAGAAACCATTATTTAAATTAAAACTGTCTAAATAAAATATCATAAGTCATAGGTTCAGTGAACTCTGCAATTAGTTCACATGACGAGGCAAGGAACACTAAGTACTTAGGTAAACTTTTTTGGCGCCAAAGGCAGCTGGACACCGGGATATTATAAAGAGCATGTTATTAACTTTTTGCTTGGCTAACCGTAACGTACTTATTATGACCAAGAATGGAGATAAACACTGTGTTTTTCTGGGTGCACGCGATCAGGACATAGCACGCCATCTTAAAATTAATCGCATAAACGCACTGGGAATTCTAGTTGCGAAAAGACGAACTTTCGTGAATTTTCTTCTTCTAAGTTTCCGCTTTCCACAACCTTTAATTAAATAAGAGCTAAAAAAAAATATCATTGGCCCAGTGGTAACGACCCCGAGACACAAGTACACGGTAGGTCGTGGATTCGAACTCAGACAGGCGATTTACTTTGTGTAAATAATTTCATCACCACTGCTCTCAAAACGGTGAAGGAAAACATCGTGAGAAAACCGGCTGGTTCTAGAACAATTAATTCAAAGACATGTGACATCTACAAACCCACACTGGGCCCGCGTAGTAGATTATTCTCTTTCACAGAAGGAGGCCTGTGTCCCAAGGAACATCATAGATTGCTTATGCTGATACAATTTTCAGAACTGCACTCCTAAAAAGTGCAGTGGTGGCCCAATGGCAACGACCCCGACTTACGAGTGGTAGCTCGTGGGTTCGAATCCAAGCAGGTGCTTTACTTTGTGTAAATAATTTCATCACCACTGTTCAACACGGTGAAGGAAAACATCGTGAGGAAACCGGCATGTCCTAGAACCAAAAATTCGAAGATATGTGACATCTAGCAACCCTCAGCGTGGTGGATTAACGCCCACTCCCTCTCACAGATCTCCTAAAAATAAAGATCGTTCTCCGCTTCCAGTTAGCCACGGCTTTTGTACCCAGTGCGTTCCGAGCAAGCTGTTAGTTTAACACACTACTGTCCATCCTTTAATGTTTTAAGCAGGAAGGTGGGCAGTAATTGAAATTTTATGGTCCTTTACCATCCTGGTTCTGTGAGGGTCATGAAATTGACCTTTGCATGGTCAATTTAGACGGTTTTATGAACTTCTTCGGGAGAATAATGAGTAAATAACTCAGGACCTGACCCCTACCCCCCCCCCCCCCCCGAGTCCCCTTTAGAAATAAAATAATTCGCTAGTCCTTAGCAACACTAGATGTTACTTGGTCTACCTTTTGAGGCACAGCAATGTCCGCTATATCGACATAGTCCAGAATTCCAGATTATTAAAAAACATTACCGTCCTTCAGGGGCAGTCGGGTAAAAATCAGAGTAATCGATTCTCCAGCACACTAAGTGTAGGTGCCTTTTTCCAAAATCCATAATGAAGCAATGGGATGCCATAGTGCTTAAATAGTTTAAGGGCGGATTTCATCAATGAACCTAAACGTGATCAGCATTTCTATAACGCGTTCAAAATCTGTCAGTATCAATATTCCATAACAATTTTGACATTGATAGCTCTTGAACGCGGTTTAGATATGTGTTGAACGTGTTAAATTTCATTGGTGAAATCCGCACTAAGTAATAAGACTACTAGACTTGAGCTACTTACAAAAAAGTACAAGAAAACGAAAAAAATAAGTCAAATGCACAATATTATAACAAATCACGAACATATTATGAATCTGAAGTCTCCAACTCCCAGTTCACCGTGAGAATCACAAGAACAATGATGACAAATGTTCGTACATAGCGCCCAGCTTAACTAGGTCTACGGCGAAAATCGGAATTAAATACAAAACGCACCGAATTTGACACTTTCTTGACATTTAAATTGAGAACCGGCGCCATCTTGAAATGCCAAGTTATATATGCCAACCTGCAATGTTGCAAATGTATCAGAATGTGGGTCTCTTATTAGGGACAATCATCGAACCGCATTACCTACCATTTATTTAGTGTTTGTATTGGCCAATTATTAATAAGACCTTCGGGTACAAAATAAATAACAGCATCATTATTATTAATAAGGGTTATTGCCTCTTGGGTTATTGTGGTTCATTTTGATAATGGCGGTTGGAAATACTAAAATGCGGTAGGCACTTAAAATCGGAAGCCGTTTTGTAGACAATTAGTCATTTATTAAGTTGATAGTTACGATATAAGTACTACGAAATGGCATTTTTCTTTTTGACAGTCATCCAAAGGAGTATCCCAAGTTCCTATTGAATATCGATGCATATGCATGGAAGATGTAAATGAAATTAATGTTGCCTTCAAGCATAATTGTCTGTTGTAGGTACTTTTATGCAAATCTGCTAGCCTCACCTCAGTAGGTACCGTTAATTTAATCATTCTTAGCTAAGCCTAAACACTTATTACAAAATTATGTTTCTTCAATCCACACCTTTAATCCTCAAACTCAATTTCCACTGGACATTCCTCATGCTCTTAGTTTCTCCATCATAACTTGAGCTGTCAACTCGTAAACGCCTCCCATAACATTAGTATAAGGAGTTATTGCCGATTCATTAGCAATGACGCAAAGAATCGACGAACAATGGAGCATGAATGTCGTCTGCTATATGATGCAATATGCTTACTACGGGATAAGTTTGAGTATTTGAAATTATGTAATGATTTCTAGGTGTTATCGTCTCTTTTGTTGTAGTATTAGCTATAGTTATTGCAGGTACGGCTATCTTTACATTTATTCGTGCCTTACAAGTTCATATATATCGTAAAGTATTTAGATACAGACAGGTGATGAGATTACTTGTAAAAGGCTATCTGCTAATTAGTAGAACAGGATTGAAGCAAGTAATTTTGAAGAGCTCTTCTTGTATTCCAAATGTGACATAGACAGTTATTGTAATTATTTGTAAGGAATGGATGCCACAAGGCAGATAAATAGTAACTAATATTGGGACTTGTATTTCTGAATATAGGTACTGCAAAGTTTTATAAAATTATGATGGCTGGTTGCTAATGAAACAGTAAAAGAGACAAAGGCATTCCATGAAAATTACTAACATAACAAAAAACTTTAATGGTTTTAGTTAGGTTATGATAATTTATTTCAATATTGTTGATTATATTATTTAATTTGTTAGTTAATTTACTATGAGAATATTGTAACCAGTGTACCTAAATATTTTTATAGTATTCATAAACAAAACCACAATACGATATAATAATATTATTATGACACTATGGGTATCCTAATAACCTCCAAGGAATTCCAAAGCTAAAAACCAATATACTATAGAAAACTGATATTTACGTATCTTTCAGCACAGCATTAAGTGCTGTTATGATGGCATATTCTTCGAAACCTCTGTTTTCCTCTTATTTTAGATCAAGATTTTAATAGCAGATATCTAATGATATTCTACCGACACAATCATAGAGTAGATCGAGTTATCAAAAAGAGCGTTCTTTGCGATTATTTGCGCCGTCAGACCTAGTAAATGAATCATCACTAACAATTTTATTGATAAAATCAGCTCGAATATCACTATAAACATTCGAAGTCATTTGTCGAGTTAGTTAGCGTTTCGGGTGGTTTCGGTTTCTATAATATTAATTATTAATTAAATGAATTGCATTACTTAATTAAGGCTTCAATAGTGTACCTACTAACTATATATAAAGGAATTAAGGACATTATCACTATCATTATCATCATATGTGTAGCCTTGTTTCACTCACTGTCGAGTAGTGTCGAGTAATACTCCTCAGTTTTGTCATTACAAAACTTCCGTGGGCTACGCTGGTTCCCGAGTTCCGTTGTACTCTCTGAGATATACAAAAGAGCATCAATATAAATTCCTGCTTACAATCCAGTCCAGTCGGATGTCCCAATAGCATTTACCAGTTTGACTTGTAAATTATCAGGTGTTGCCCCACAAAGCTTCAAAAGGCGGTAGTTATGAACAAAGCCAGTTAAGTCCATGTGTTCACAGCTATTGTCGCTTGACAACCAGTTGTGAACTTCAGAGGACGACAATAGAACGTGAGAATTGTCTGAAGAATGAAGCTGTGATCTTGTTTAGACACATTCGTAATTGTGGCTGTTGTAGTTCTTTGTGATTTGTATGCCTATGGTAATTAAATTTTATTGGCTACTGTTTTTTTAAAACTGCTTGAGAACGTGTTCTGTTTTGGGAAGTGCCATTATTTGGTTTACATTTTCTCTTTCAACTGTTGCATCTATACTACCGGGAACAAGCATCATCTTTTTATACAACAGATGTTTCTTTCTCTTCTTTATCTGAAACGATTTTCAACTTATCTTTTTGTTTACTACCAATAAATAACCATCTTTACTTAGATCATTTTCTTTTCTACAAATATACTTATGTCACAAAAAGACTACTTTCACTACAAATTATATCCACAACGCATTCAAATTCTTGTCACCTACGAACACACCTGTTTACTCCACTAAAGCCATCAGTCAACAAATAAGTGTGTTACAAACATGCCGATTCGACTCGATTGCATACCCGTGTTTGTAAGGTAACACCTCAATCGCGCCACCGCGACGTTTCGACACAGACTAGATTATTTGAGGCCGTTGATCTGTTTGTACTGGCGAAATGATGACTATGATTCATCAAAAAAGCACTACTCTGTCGACAGTCTATCTCAGTTGATTCCTGGACTATGGATTCGTTGAAAACATGTTCTTGACCACAATCACGGAACAAGCGTTCTGATGACGTCAAAGTTTTTTTCTTGGAAAGTTTGAATACGTATGTTTTATGCTCATCTTGTCATCACTTGGTGGGCTTAGAGAAGTGGTGGCCTTAGTCTTTGGTTTTCTTCTTCTCTAATTGGCACTAGCTTGAACTTTGTAGGCTTACACGTGTCTTGACTTACGCTAACTTATCCTACTTTAGTATCATACGTCGTTCATCTTTTTAAGGCACTCTAAGTCAATATTGTCAAGAATACAGCGTTTTGCTTTATCAATTTAGCCTCATCTGAGGATAAATTGACTTTCGGGGAAGTTTCCCAATCCTGTAATTAGACTTGATTGCATCCTGGTGTCCGTTTGTGTAAGATAACACTAAATCACGCTACGTTGCGTTACGACACAGACTCAACTAGCTAAGGACGTTGATCTATTGCGGTCAGCTTGCCAACTAATCTTGTGTTCACCACATATTATACTAACGGTGGTTGTGACTCCTAGTAATCAGGAGAATCATAATCAAATTGAGTATGGTATAACAACGAATTGACAAAAAATTAGGAAGATTTAAGTAATTTATAAAAAAAAATTATGTCCACAATTTTTTTTTCTCTAAGTTTGTGATGAACCTCTTTTTAAATAGTATTTTTTATAAATGAAGTTTATTGTAAAAAAAGAAACACATAAAGTTAGTGATACACTAAACATGATTGCACAATAATAATTGGTGGTCAAGTCTCCAAGAAACAAATACAACTGTCAACCTTGCTAATCTTCTTAGTTGACTAATCTTCGTACTTGAGTTATTACTGTTCAGCCCTTGATGACATAAGAGAAGAAGAGAAGAACATGGATTTGTGGTGAATTGGTGATGAACCTAATTGTTAACATCGAAAACTTTCGCATAAAGTTATGTCAGAAGAATCACTAGTTGTGTGTTGTGATTGTGACGTTCTTAACCAGTATTATGATAAACGGAGACGTCACGGTTACGGCCATGAAGAATCATTATTCAATTTCCCAGTGGAATCTTACATTTGAGGTCGTTGGCCCATTGTGCTGGTTATCCTACAGAGATCAACAGATAGCTTCGAACAATCGCGAGGATATGAAGGGAATGCTAAAAGGATGTAGCTGGCAACAATTAATACTGGAACGTGTCCTTAGAAGACTAAAAAGAGAAGAATAGCTTTGAATTTACATGAAACTGTAGTATTTTACTATTCAAGTTTAATCTTAGTTTGGGTGGCAAAGGACATAGTCAGCGTTTAATACAATTTAAAAACAATATTGTCTTTGTATTAACCTAAGTATCGCGTTTATGTAAATTGGAAATAATGAAAAAAATAATATTTTTTTTACGAGACACTTACGTATTATTGTATTATCTGTGGTACGGGTCTACCAACCCGCACTGGGCCCGCGTGGTAGATTACGGCCCACTCCCTCTTACACAGAAGAGGCCTGTGTGTGTCCCAGCAGTGGGGACATTAATAGGCTGATTATGTTATGTATGTTATGTACTTGAGCATAAACACAAGACTAAAACCCATAGATGAACCGCAAAACGAGTATAAATTTATTAAATAGTTAACACACATTGTTAGGATTAGGATAGATGGAAATAAAGATCGATTACAATTGCAATTGTAGGTATCGGAAATATAATTGGTAACGAAGTGCATTACAATGATTATGAAACTATTGCGATAGATTGGAAAGTGTGTTCGATGCTCTAGGCAGGCCAGAATACAATTTAGAACTAATGCTTATTAATCAGAATCCAATTTTAAAATAAGTAGTCGTAGTGTAGCCGTAAAGGTGGCATATTTCTATCTTACGAGTATATCGGTAAACCACTAAGAAAATATTGGTAGGAATGCTAAATATTATAACAGTCTGTGATCAGCAATATGATGGCTACTTGTAACTTTAGATTTTTGGTAAAGTCCAGTTTTTCAGCCTAATTTACTAAAAGATTTTTTTATTTTGATTGCGTGGTATGGTAACCAAAACAATTTTTCTACTAAAACTTTATGAGTCACGACAGGACATCCGTAATGATCGCCCAATTGAAGAACAATGAGTTGTCACGCTAATCCTTGCTTGTTCTTGCTAATAAGCGAATTCATTAACATGTCCAGTAGCAGGTCGGCAAGCAGTCTGGAACAGTCAAAGTGTGCATAGTAATACCGAGCCAGCGTCATCAAGGTCAGTGCCAAAATAAGTCTGTAAAGGTGTGGTTCCGCCACTGAAGTAGAACGAAAACTACTTCTGCGTGATTATCAACTCTATGGATATTATAATACGACGTTAGACCTATATTTTTCTCCTTATTTACGTGTCTCCAGCTCATTTCTATGCATTGCAACAAGCAAAAGTAAAAACATTAAAAAGGAGAATCTAAAAGCGGTGATAGACGCACAAGCATGTACGCGTAATTATGACTCTGCAACCATACTCGCTCTTGTGTAATACTAAGTACACGTACTTTACAATCGCTGAGTAAGTTCGTCGGCGATACAACAGGTTTGAAATTTTGCTCGTAGCCCGCCTTGTATCGTAGTTTCGTAATACGAGTATCATCGCCGCGAATCACGAGCCACCACTTTGTAACGATATTTCTGTAATGTTTGTTTAGTTTGGTTCAGAAAATTCGACAACATCGCGATACAGTGTGAGCAAACTTGACGTGTGTCACCGACGGCAAGCCGAGTAAGTTGGCGAACTTATACACCGCGCACGTCTATCACCCACTTTCGGTATACTTAAATCTTAAGTACCTACTCCTACTCAAGATTGGCCAGATCTTACAACCTTTACCTTTACTTTACAACTTTGACCGAGACAAAAAGAAAGAAGGAATGGAGGCCTTTGTTTTGCAGGGACACAAAAGGCTCATTATAAATACAAACTCGAATCTTGGATGAAATGTTTATAAACAACCACTTCGCACAGTTTCCTCAATGTGCCAGTGGAACTAAACTCTAAGCCATTCAATCTAGACACAGGAAGCATAAATCACGTTCAACATCTTAATACGCAATTGTTTGAGTTTGAGTGCACCCACTTCGAGACAGAGTGCGGTGGGGCAGAACCAGCGGAGGACCCAATCTGAGGTCATGGTCTCGTGGATCATACAATGTTAAAGAGTTAATTCGCACTGATACTGAGACTTCAGATAGCGTATGCCTTATGTGTGATTCAGAAGTGGAATATTTGTATGGGAATGAAGATATACAGGAATGATCAATAATGACGTATGCCCAAAGAAATGCAGAAAATGGGTGTAATGCATCTTGGACAAGTTAATAGTCTTTGGCCAACTTATACTATAACCAGTCTTCTGCTCATGGAATAGTCAGTTAGAGACCTATGCAATCTCAATTTTTTTGAAGACAACACACACACTCACACATTACTTCTAGTACTCACTTTATAATTAATTACGAAAGTTAAGGTTGATCGGCAGTTGTAGTTGTAAGTTTGTTCTATTTAGTATACATATTACTTAGAAATATGTATCAATGATTCCAATGATTATAATGAATTCTGTAAATACATATCTGTTATTGTCGCGTATCATGTTTTGATCAAGATACCTGCAAATTGCAAAAAAACGTGAGTAAAGAATTTCGCGGGCTACAACTGCGGATCCACCGACTAGTTAGTCTGATAGTACCTTTCTCTCACAATATACCAGCTTAACTTATGAAATATTAACATGCTCAGAGTCTCTGTAATTTTAAGTACTTCCCTGAACTTCTAACTATAACACTAACTTGTTTTGTGGATTTTTCTCAAGGTTATGTGTAGAAAACCAGCGTAGCGTGATCATTCATAGTTTTTGCTTTGTGGGAGATTTTTTAATGGCAAAATAACTTTTAACTCGTTAACAGATTTTAATGAACATTACGAACATAAAACATAATTACAGGCGGAAATAAGAGAAAAAAATCATTTCTACATAAGTACCTTTCATTTTTATTCCTGATCTGACTTGTTTTATCTCAATATTTTTTTCATATCTCATGCTCGGAAAGTAGTGTTTGTTTGATCCGAGTAGCGGGTGGGAGACGCTGCTTCCCGCTCTAGGGCGGGAAAGACTCATAGTAATTGCTTCCCGCCCTAGGGCGGGAATGAATTTTAAAAATAGAACTTATGGTAAGGTAGTCGGCTACGAACACAGATATAAATCTAACTAGATATCGCAAGTCCCTCCATCTTTATGAAAACCAAGCGTGCCACTTTTTCACACACAATTTAAAAACAAAACTTACCAATGAAACAAAACATTTCCAATACCTCGGCCAATTTTTCTATACAGTCTTTACATTACAAAATCTCAGATTACGATCATTGATCGTAATTTTACTCCGTTTTTTGACACGCGAAGTACATACTTACAATCGCGTCATCTAGTTAGATTAATATCTGTGGGTACGAAACTTTTTAAGAAAAATATCGAATAGAATAAAAATAAAAGCTGCGGCTGTGTTTCCACTTACGTTTTTGGTTTTCCCCAGTTTCTTAATGAATTATCCCTAAAATTCCCAAAAATATATAAAAATTCCTTGGTTTAGGGAATTTTTCATTTTTATGTCATTAAATACCTAGAAAACATTCATTATTAATCGAGACAGACGAAACAAACCAACTGTAGGTATAATGCGACTTATTTCTGATGTCGTCTTTAGCCACGGAAATAGTACTATTAACAATAACATGGTAAACTAAAATTAGACGAATAACAATCATTACAAGTTTCAGGAAATCCCCTTTAATCAATCGGTGGTGCCATAGAGTAAAGTAGTACATTGGGTTCTGCCTACTAATTAAACAATAGGGCTACCATCTCGAATTCAATTTTTCCCAAAATCCCTGCCAAAATAAAATATCAGTAAACCATGCTTATTATTAGCCTTTTTCCCTAAAAAAAGGGAGAAATCCCTAAAAGTGGAAGCACTGGGCTCCGGTCTTGTGAGTATAATTATTATAAACAGCCAGTGTGAATAAAAAAATAAAAAACTTATACCTACGCGGGACGGCCCGCAGCGGTGATGCGGTGCGTTCCATATTTAAACATTTTTACAAATTGTTCTAACTTGTTAGTTCATTTTAAATAGGTACTACTCATGTTATTCAATATCAATAAATATTTTAAACACTATTTTTTACTTTCCTTGTATTCGAAATGAAAAGTAGAGTGTTTAACACGGGTGAAAGACATCAATTCCTACTCGGACTATATCCGCCCTCGCTGCGCTCGGGCGTCTAAATACCTCGTATGGGAATTGATTCCTTTCCACCCTTGTATAACAATCTACTATTTCTGATTCTGGAAAGATACCATCAATATCGAATTAAATATCGTCAAAGATTCGAAAAACAAAACTTTTAGCATTGTATTCAGCTTATCCGCTTTCAAGAACTGGTTGTTTCATTTTAATGGGACCAGTGGGACCTTTTACTGATAATATCTTTAACTTTCTTTTATACTGACTTAATGTCTGGTTTGTAAAGTTATTATTAACTTCAGCTGGCAACATTTACATAATTATAACTCAACGTAGCAATACAAAGAGCGAACGGTTTTAATAAAGCGTAGGCACTGGACAATGACCGATCAGCTGGTGTATAGAGTAACGACTCTGGCAATGAGGTAATGACATGATATAATACATTGTAGGTATGCTGAAGACTAGCTTCTGGGCCTGGCCGCGGCTTCATTCGCGTAGAGGTCAGAAATTATCCCACGAGAACGTTCTAACAGGATAAAAGTGCCTTTCATTTGCCCAGGCCCTGGTCTACCAGTGTGGCAAATATGATCGATAAAGCGGAGGCGTAACGATCAGTTCAGCCGATAAGGCCTGAAAAGGTAACAGGCAGATAGATAGTTACGTTGGCGTTTATAATATTAGTATGGATTATCGCGAAGAGTCAAACTCAAAACGGAATGCCGTAGCAAGTCACCAGTTTTGTAGAACTGATGATTGTGAAGAAGACTTCTTAGGGTGCATAACGGCTAAGTGAAGCGACTGTCTTCGAATGGTAGGTAATTGCAGTATTAGCAGTTTGGGTAAGTAAACAAAATTTAGCTTAATGACAAGCGAATCGGAAAGGCCTACAGCCAGCGGTAGATCTGTTATTATCATTGTATAGCAATAGCGAAAATGTAAAGCATATTATGCTGACTAATATGCTCAACAGACTGTGTTAAAAATTAAAAAGGAAAGTCCCATACAATGACGTGGTAATAAAATATCGTTTGTTAGAATAGATGATTAGATGCTGACTCCACATGATAATTACTTATAATAATAATTTGTTTGCACACACCTGTACCATTGCCTAGAATAGTACAGTAATTTTCAACGTAAGCGAGTTATTTGCATAACATTATGGAGCTATAAAATTATTTTATAATCGTTTAAAAACTTCAAAGGCTGTTCAACGTCCATGGGTTTTCATTAATTGTTACGGAATAGTGTGTTAATAGAGTAAGTAATGTACTCCTAGGGCTAGGAATCCCAATCATTTAATTTGTAAGGTGCGTTAGGTGGTAAGTACCGATGCCTGGCTTGGGTGCGGGAAAGTCCGAAAGTACCGTGGCCCCTGGCAACGTACAGGCAAGGGCAACTGAAGCAACACGGGTGGGTTTTATTTAGTAAGAGTGAAACGCTCTCCCGCTCCACCCAGAGCGGGAGAAGTTATTTGAAAATTACGGAACCAAAAAATAAAATATGCGTTAGGGAAAGTGTAATTACTGGTCGCTAGGAAAATGTGTGTCTTCAGAACGTTTTGTTGATAAACGAGTCTGGTCAATTCATTGACCGGCCAATGATCTTTCAGAGGATTAATTGTCTGAGATGGTCAGATACCCACCATTGGATACGAGCCCTTAGCGGAAAACATATGCAATGTTTTTCAACAACTTCAAGAAGAGTTAGTCCATCATCTTCCCTTTCGGTCCTCTCACCTGAACCTTAAGTTTCTCTTTGCTCACTACTCCGTGTCGATTAAGAAACTTTTATAAAAAATAAGAACGTCTGTAAATAATGGCTTTATTAAAGCTTATTTAAAATGTTGTTTACATGACTGGCACTAATAGTAGTTTTTATAGTCCTATCATCTGCCTAGCCTTTTCCCAACTATGTTGAGGTCGGCTTCCATTCTAACCGGATGCAGCTGAATACCAGTATTTTACATGTAGCTCCATGTAAAATACTGGTCTTATCTTCTTATCATCTGCCTATCTGACCTCCATAACCCAGTTAATACGATAAGACTTTCGGGCTTCCGAGGACCCGTGCCGACTGTTAAAGATCCACGAATGACAGCCGGGACCAAGGACTTAAAACGTTCTTTCCAAGGCACGGTGGGGTCTTAGTTTGTAAATATGGTCTCCTATCCACGGACCAACCGCGGCAAGCGTAGCTTAGCTGATCGATCGACCCGTACGGCTGTTATTACTAAGCCACAAAACCATCCCTCTGCCGTGGTTAGCAATGAATGGCCAATGTAGGTGATTAGCAGATAATGCATAATATCTAAAACCTTAGGGCCATATCGAGAAGCGATTAAGTAGACCGTAAGGTTTGTCTGAGAATCGAGGATTGAGAGTCGAGGAAAAACATGATTTTGTCAATTACTGACTCGAATGCAAATAAGTTCTAAGCTGGTTTGCAAACCGCAGCTTAGAACTTATTCATTTATTTTCTGAACTTATAATATACTGGTACAGTACGACACAACTTAGATGTAGCATCGGCAAAATTCGTAAAACCGATCACCATCCGAACTGAGTGCGCCTTCAAAATCACCAATCTTTATTACTGCTTCAGGTGAAAATGATCTTTCGAAAACGCAATAACTTGTAAAGTCTTATAGCCAAATACATTCGTAAAATTTAAATGAATGAATGAAAATTTTCAAATCTATGCTACATCTAAGTTGTGTCGTACTGTACCTATAAGCAATTAGATTGATGGCCAATATTCATGTGGTTATTTTCTTGTTAGATTATCGGAGCGAATATCTTCAACATCTGATGAATAATGAGACCAGTTTCTAAAGAAAAAAAAAATTCTGCGGCTCGTCAAACCTCAAAGGGCACGCATCACAACAGTGTAATGTGCCTTTTTAACGTGCGTATAAAATCATAAGCGGTGTCCAATTTTTATTTTATTAACGGAACCTGTTTTTCGCTTATTAATCATTGAATTATTTTTTGTGCAGGCAATTTTTACAACGTATAGTAACCTTGACAAGGGGGTCGCCTTAGGGTACCTACCTCAAATTTTATGGTCACATTCTCATAAAGTTTAATGAACTTTCGTCAGTGAGGATCAGACCAACCCAAAAGGTTTGTTTTAATGATTCCTCACAAAGAGCAATTCAGATTTGTTCAAAGGAATTCGGATTTGCAGGATGTCCTGTGTTTAAGCAAAGTGTTATTGGGTTTTTGCATTAAAATTTCTCAGTAGCAGCCCGGAGTCTGGATTTGTGCCCGGTTCATTGCAATAGACTCACCCCTATGACATTAGACTTAAATATAACTGGCAGAATGTAGGTGTACTATAGGACAACCCTGCAGGGAATATACAGGCATCATGATTGTTATGAAATCAGATTTGCTTCTTGCTCAACCAAAGACCAGACCAGACCAGACGACAGTTTTGTCTAGCTTCAGGTTTTACCAGAATCTTTTCCTGTATCTAGTCTGTACCGTAGGTATTCTAAAAATATCTGTGACTCTTTTATTGCCAGTGAGATAATATTTCTCGGGTCCCTGTATGTTTGTCGAGGCATATTTCACAAGCACTCAAAGTAACAATTACTTTAAATGTAACATTACTGGTAAAATCGTGACATTTGAGTTGTCACTCTAATTTACTTCACAAACGTTATGTAAGTCACTGCATCGGTGATGTCCGGCCACTTTTTCTACACGTTACTGTAAAATCTACAAACTAAATTGTATTTACGAGGCAGATGTGACTGGAAACGGACATATACTGACCTTATTGGTGATGTTCTTCAGAAAGGACAGGTGCGTAGTACTCGCAACCAGCGTGCGTGTATGACCAGATGTATGAACGGAAACGAAGCAAAAGGAGTATGTAAGGATCGTAGCAGGTGGCGTTCTGCAGTTTCTGCCTACCCCCATGGGAAGAAGGCGTGAGTTTATGTATGTATGTAAATTGTATTAGGTATATATATTATATGTACTACATTCTTAGTTTGGATCATCGCAAGAAATCCTGAGGCCCGATCCTCAACTTAAGCTTCCATAGCTTTTTTGTTCGAGAGATTATTTTGAGGAATTGTAGAGAGACAAATCATGAATTTTTAAATATTTGAAACATCAAAAATTTAAGAAAAAATGTTGACTACTTCCCTACCGAAAACCAAATAATGTTGCACATGAAGTCATACTAAGAAAACTCCACCAATTAGGAACGGCCAATAAACTAACGCGGAATTGAATTCGAATATTTTGGCAACTGCCAACACGCAGCAGTGGGAATGCCATCAATGTTTATGAACCTCGGTTCGCATTCCATATTTTATTGGACACTGTAAATACAGGTAACGCTAAGTGCATTTTTACGATTCGCATAACTCATAAAAACACTGCATATCGAATGAGTCAATTAGATTAGAGGATCTAGATAGAATAGCCAAGTAAAAAAAAAGTAGAACCGAAAATTCTCGACTAAAAGATTTTGCGCAAAAAAAAAACAACCGATTTCCAAAAAAAACACTGTAAAGTAAAAAATAACTTTAATTTCGGTTTTGTATTTTAGTTTTTTGGTACGTTTTATACACATATAGACGAACATAGAACCTTTGAACATTTAAAGCTTTTTGAAGTCTGTTAAAAATAAATGTTTCTTGTCCAATCATCGATTTTTGTTGAAGGGCAACTGAGCTAAGAGTTTATGCCAGTTTATGAATATTGCAACCATAACAGAGCTGCAGTGTTTACCAATCGTGATAATAACAGTAATAGATATTCGCTCACGACCGTCCATAATAATAGCCAAAGAGAAGGCCGATCTTGATGATGACTTAATAATATCCTAACTAATAAAATTTTTAATTGTCGATTCGTGTGCGTTAAAATTGCATGTTATTTCTTTCTGACGAACGTACAGTAGGGTGCACGTCAGTGGCAATATAACCCGTATAAGCTGGTCTCTTTTCTATTGAACCTCCGTGGAGTCCGTACTACGCTACGCCAGCTCAAGGTCAAAGCGTTACCACCGACATGCGGTCGACGAGGTTGCTAACCGCGTCCGCGACAGAGGTGACCTTGGTTGTCGACCGGCAAAGTTGTTTCAGCGTAAACCACCAAGGTCACCTCTGTCGGGACGCAGTTGGCTACCGTGTAGCAGGCGTTTAAAACGTATAGTAGACATTTCACCCATACTTTCGCAAAAAACGTCGTGGAACACAGTCATTGTGCGTATCTAAGGAACTCCTAGCTGGAGTCGGTGGTTTTCAGACTTTCCTGAAGATCCAGGATGGGTTCGTCGATTGCATTATCGCTTACCAACATGTGAGGCACCTAGTAGTTTAAAGAGAGCTTATCTAACGTAATATAGGCTAGTACACCCCGTACTTCTCTTCATACTCGCCAGACCAAGCAAGACATCATACTCGCCAGACCAAGCAAGACATCATACTCGCCAGACCAAGCAAGACATCATACAAAACCAATGAACTGATTTTCCGAAGGATGGGGAATACCTCCAATCTATTCACCAGACAAAACGACCTATTTATAAATAGAACACAGAACTATTATTATCTTCGTTAATTTATCACAGTATAATCCGCTGTGTCGCCCAGTTCACTGTCCTGAGATATTACTTCACGATCAGTCTGTGTGACTCATGCGCATCTGTCTGTGTGTGTTCAACTATTCACCTACAGAACTGATAACCATGTTATAGTGAGGTTGATGATAAAATTGTAGTTGCAAAAAGTTTAGCATTTTCTTTTAGACTACCTACTTGATGACCTTGAAAATTAAAATTCAATGACCATCAAAGCCATCAAAAGTAGATTCAATAAAGTTAGTGTCGTTCCTCCGAAATTGAAACGTAGACCGATAGTCAAAAACAGAAGGCACTTATAATTTTACTTCTGTCTGATTCTAGTACATTATCAATTTATCACAAACAAAATGTTCTATGTTTATTCAACATGACTCGCTAAACGTGTTCACTATTCGCGTCATGCATGTTCCTGACATATACTGTGACGTCACAGGATACGTAGTGTACAACGGTCTTTTGACACTGGCGTTTATTCGATGTCAAATTGTTTGTCAATTTGCGTGCAAGTTGAAGACAAGGTTTATGTTACTGAGGTGTCTGCTGTGACACTGTTTCTATTTAAATACTATACGAAACGATTAGGGAGTATTTTGGTGATTTCTTGACGTCCAGATGTTTGATAAGCCTATCTTGAATTGTTTTACTCTTTGTTTTCAGATTTGGGCAACAGAGAAATTTAGTAACCTTCTCGTAAGTAATCATACGTGCGAGTTCTGCTATCTAACTACGTAACATATTTTCGTAAACAATTACGACTAATCTGTTTCATTTTGCCAGTTCAACAACATTCACTGCGTTAATTTACGTTGTTTTGCAGATTTTTTTCGAACTTATGAAGCAATGGATTAGCAATCTGTTTCAAAACGATTCAGATTATGATTGATCGTATATTACGCAATGAGAGTACTGGTCTTATCTACCTATCTAATCTTAATTAGTTTGTCTTACCTTTTGATGTCAAGTTAAAAGTTAAAACATTAGACATACCTAAATAAAAAAAAGTAAAAAAGACGGCAGGTGTTTTAGCGATTCCTCTTAAATATTTGGATACACTAAACAGTCAGACCATTAAAGATCAAAATCGAGATACCATTAACATAAACAATAATTCAATTATATCATCAATACAATACGCTTTCGATAGAGGACATTAGCCCGTCCTTGGCAGCTTACTAAAACACTGCCTTTATAAACGTGAACGATAGCTATTGTAAATACATATACAACTAAATATTGTACTTATATCTGTATGTTGATAAACCTATACACAGGGCTGCCGTATGTATATTTGAAAATATTCCGGACGTATCTCAATTTGCTAAAGACAAGTAAGAGATTATTGGAGAACCTGATGAGTTCACCAAAATCCTAACTATCTTAACTTTATCTAAACTAATTAATAGGTATATACTCGTATAAAGACAAAAGATTTTTTTTTTTAACATCGTTATCATTTCAGCCAAAAGACGTCCACTGCTGAACATAGGCCTCCCCCAAGCAGCGCCACTTTTTTTTTGTATGTTTTTTTGTTATTAATAAATTAAAAATCTACTGGACCGATTTAAAAAATTCTTCACCACAAAATCCTATATTATCACTTAGTAACATAGGCTATAATTTATAAACATATCACGTGGGCGAAGCCGCTGGCGGAAGCTAGAGTGAAATATAATGATAACTAGACATGACATACGAATGAAAAAACTGACCTGGAATGGCTATTGCTTCAGCAGCTAGTGATTTGCAGAAGAAAACTGAAGTAAAGTATCATAGCCGGAGAGAGATGGAGAATCGAGAAGTGAGAAGAAAATATAATCGAGGGATTGTTCGATCAAAAACCAAATTCAATAAGCAAGTACAGTACGACACAACTTAGATGTAGCATAGATTTGAAAATTTTCATTCATTCATTTCAATTTTACGAACGTATTTGGTTATAAGACTTTACAAGTTATTGAGTTTTCGAAAGATCATTTTCACCTAAAGCAGTAATAGCGATTGATGATTTTGAAGGCGCACTCAGTTCGGTTGGTCATCGGTTTTACGAATTTTGCCGGTGCTACATCTAAGTTGTGTCGTACTGTAAGAGGCTTTGGATAAAACCTCCAAAGTATATTTATCTATCTTGCCTCTCCATTTAAAAATATGTCGATCTAAAGACGTCTAACACTAGACTGCGGATGCCATGTCACATTAGGTATTTTCCTGTAACACCTAGAGAATTCCTTCTCAATTTTATACTTACAGATTCTAAGCATATGCCTGAAATAGCTTCCGATCATTTTATTTCCTCACAGGCAGCAACCCTATCTATATCTTTATGTATTTCGCAAGTTCTCGTAACCCTTTACGAGATAGTCGGGGAACTTCGAGATAAGAGCTGCGTACACGCACTGATATTGTAACAACTGGGCCCTTAAGATGCTCCGTGAATGTTTCCGCATCATCTTCGTATCATCCTGGAAACGTCCACTGCTGGACATAGGGGTCTTTATGCAGGGAACAATATGTTTTGTATGACAAAGCAGATTCAGAAACTTGTTCGAGGAACGCCTCCGAGTCCGAATGTATCGAGAGATACCGTGAGATAAAATCGGAATTTTACGATCAAATTGAAAGTTTTGAAATCGTAACAATATGCGATAACGAAGCAAGGTATTATGGCATCAGAAAGTACATTTTTTTCTAGAAAATCTTGAGCAGTTTTGCGGCTATGTTCTACTGGAAAAAAAACTAATTGAGTGGTTGCAAGTTTGCCAGTTCAATGAAACTTGCAGTACCTAACTCTTAGTATTGCTTCAAATGCATAATGCATTTGTACTAAGTATTGTCTTGTGCAAATATTACATTCACTTACAAAAGTAAACAGCGGTATAGAAACTGTTTGACTTTTATCTTTTTGCTTTCTCACATCCTCTGCAGATATTTAATTATTTATTTTTCAAGAAACTTGTTTAAATATTCATTACTTTATTCAAAGCACGAAGTCTGAATACATACGTACCTGCAGGTTATTTATTATCATTTTTATTGCTACGCTTCGTTGAAAATCGTTCGCATATCCGCTTAACTTTGTTACATAAAATGATAATTTTTATCGGGCACATTATATTTAGGCGCCAAATTCGATAAAGATATTAAATACAAACCAGAAATGAATTTGTATAATCAAGTTTTTATTCAACAGGATATTATTTCTTCTCGTTTCACGCCATAACTTGCATAATTTGCCTCTGAATTGAATGGCAAAGAATATAAAATAGGAACTGTGTTGGTGCATATGTTTATATTAAATTCATAAGTGTTTTACGCTCGCAGCCACTATGCTTTCATAGAAACTATCAATGATGTAAGTATTAGTGCATTTGATTATCATAGTTTAGTTTTTAGTTTTCTGCGCAGTGGTAGTATGGTATCATCATCACTAACACCTGTTTCCTATTCGTCGAACGCATTCCAAGATTCTGTATCGGATTAAATATACATTACATTATTAACAGTTTCATACAGTAGAAACCTGTAATACTTCTTAATTCTTTAACAAAACAAACGATTCCCAGCGTATTATGAATCAAGAAGATACCTACATACTCAATCATGTACAGGGTTTTCCAATAAGAGGTGTTATTTTGATATTCAAAGAAAAATTGCATTTTTTTAAATAAATGATCGGATGTTTATTTCATTATAAAGAGGAAGGTATGCCGTTAATAGTGGAAAATAACATCAGTCAAATGACCATCACAACCATGCTTACAGGACCATATCCTTTTCATGAAATTTTCCATAACCAAATCGCAAAGTGGCTGCCCTATGTCCTCGATAACCTCACGAATTCCATCTTTGAGGTCTTGAATCGACTCTGGGCTGTTGGCGTAGACCTTCTTTTTCACGTGGCCCCAAAGGAAGAAGTCGCAAGGTGTTAAATTACAAGATCTCGGTGGCCAATTATTGTGATCACCTCTTCGAGAGATACACGGTCCGGAAACTTTTCCCGTAAAAGATCAATGGTTTCGTTGCTTGTGTGGCACGTAGCGCCGTCTTGTTGTCAAAGTAAAGTCTTGTTAAAGTAAACGTTGTCCAGATCAATACCATCCAATTCCGGCCATAAAAAAATATTAATCATCTCTCGATAGCGCAATCCATTCACCGTAACTGTTGCTCCAGCCTCATTTTATAGTGAATTTTAATAATTTCAATGCGTTGTTGAAACGTGTATCGTTCCGTTTTTATTAATGGCGTAGTTTCTACTTGTCAAATGTCAAAAAATTACAGCTTCAAAAGTGACATGACATCTATCGAAATAGCGGGCTATTCAAAATAACACCTCATAGTGGAAAACCCTTTATATGTCATCCACTCACACGCATCATCACATTTATAATTTTTCATTGGCACTAGCAGCAGATGGCCTCAACAACGTCACTCAGAGATAAGATACCAAAGCACGTATAAAAATGATTTTAGTACAGATTTGATAACAGTTTCATTTCTCAAACGACCGAAGAAGCAACAAGGCCGAATGTGTAAACAGTTAGGCATAGTTATAGTAACACGTGCCTGCTAATTAGCTCGCAAAATTATGTATTATGAATAGCATCTGTTTCGTTAACGCATACTATTGCGAGAATGTTATAACTTCTTGAAACACAGCTGGATTCAGAACAGCTGTGATGATTGATGTTAAACACAATCTATCATATTTTCATGATGTTTTTTTAACTCTAACAAACTTTAGAAGTATTTCAAAGAATCGTTAAGAGGACAATAGGCACCAATGGGTGAATAACTATTATAAGGCACTTATCATGAAAACGCTATACTATATTAAGACTTTCCATAGAAAGAAGAAGAAGAAGAACTGGTATATACATGCCGGGGCCACATGATCAATGTAAAGTCGTCGGAGCCCAATAACGGACAACCAATATGTCATAAAAACATACCAATCACATGCCTAACCCATTTCTAATAAGGCCTTGTATCTAAATCGGTTGATAAGCACCCAGGCCTCAACTCTCACTTTCACGCCCAGTTATTAAACAGACTGATCGTGTGATAAGGCCTATTGCACTGTTGCAGAGATCCAGGCTATCTTATCTAGCCTACAGGCCGTGACGTGTTTGGTTAGCTAAATCAATGTTGTATGAAGCTACTGCATCATTGGCTAAATTACTGCAGTAATACATAGTTTCAAAACAGTTTTAAATGAAGCAATGACCCAGAAGCAACGCCAGAAAAATGTATAAAACATAAACAAGTTGAATGGTGCTACCATTTCGAAACTTGTACTTCATCAAGGTTCAGGAATACAACTTACATTATAAAAGTACACGATCTTCTCTGAAATTAGTGCCGATCCAGTGCCGGAAAATCGCAAAATTTGTTATCTTGGCAGACATAAGTGCGCTCTAGCATCTGCAAACTCTGAATTCTTTAATCTCTATTAATAATTTTCATAACTCCAGCCGATTATCACTGTGTCTGGAGCACAACAGCCACAATAGTGTCGCATCTACGTCACTCATGACGCTAATCTATGACCAGCAGTATGTATCTCTGAACATCACGTGGTCGCAAAAACTGCTCGCGGTAATAACCGGTTGCCATTGCACCACCGAGTGCCGGTATGGTTGCTTTAATACTTTAATATGCCATTTTGAGTCGCTTGAATATGTATCAGAGTGCTGCTGTTTTTGCCTTGCAATTGTTTTTTTGGTTCTATATACTTAATTATGGTAATTGTGTCTAAAAATATCGTGTCTGAAGTTTAAAAAATAAGTTATGCCTGTTAACTTATTTTTTAGACTTCAGACACGATATTTTTAGCAGATAAATTATATGCAAAAAAAAAACAAGTAAAATGGGAAAATAACTGGGTGAGAAAAGCAAAACACTGAAGTTACTGAGATAAAAGGTCTCGAGAAGGAAGACGAAGAACCCAATAAGCCAATAATAAAACAGAAAATACTCATCAACGGAGTACTAAATGACTAGACAGACAAAAATACAGTAGAAAGCAATTCAGGACTGGTTCCAAATCATGACACATTTCCAAATAATCGCCTTGGAAATGGAAGCATTCGTCTAAGTCTTTATACCGAACTGCATTAGTTTAAAGACACGCATACGGTGTAACGCGTGTAACAATGTTTTGAATACAAATTAATTTAAAACAACGACCAATGCAAACGGGTACATCGAACTATATGATAAAACTAAATTAGAATTGTTTGAAGGATATCACTGTAGGAGGGATTGCGTTTGAAGGTAACTTTGTTAATTACTTGATGGTCGTGTAACATTGTTTAGAATCCACGTAATCTCTGTTGCTTCTTTATTATCTTTATCAGCTGCAATCTCAGTCTTCACTTCCTTCGAAGCTGTGTCATCTTGTACACAATCCATACATGTTTTCTCTTATCTCTTTTGCTACAAAAAATTCTTCTTTTAAAATGCAGCCTTTAAATAGTGGTTTGTGTCTCATCGTCACTCATCGTCACTCATCGTCATCTCACATAGTCCCATCGTCGTCATTGTATCTTCAGCAAAGGATTGGACTGAAGTTACCTATTACACTTATTGGCTCCATCGTTATCGTTGCACTAGATAGTGTACGACGATTTGCAAAGTAAGAATCTTGGTATAAGGTGTTAGAGGTGAATGCTCCTTTATCTGATTCTGAGCCAAAAATGAGTTTGTTTTTATGGAGTTGCATACCCAAATAATAGTAGTATAGTTTCTAACTAACGCCATTGTTTTAATATAAGGAGTGGTCAAGCACAAATGCATGGCATAATTATTTTGTGGAAAAGTTAAATGTGGATACAGCTGTTTTAGAGAAAATTAATGATAAATGATTTATTTCTGTAAATAGGATTTAGAAAACACTTATACACGTCCAAGTTAAATAAAATTATGTTTTAAAACTAGATGAGGTCGGTATTACTATCCGACTACTCTGAGAAGAAACACCGAATCAAACTCATATAAATATACGAAAGCAGAAGCACAAGATATTTTAAGAGTTACCATTTCATTAGTTACAGTGTGTCTAATTGGTAGACTGAAATACCAGTAAAGATAACCAAGGCCTTAAACCAATTTTTATGCTGTGTCCGTAACGAGAAAAGCATGTTATGCAGATTAGTGTGAACCGTTTCTTGCACTTACTGTTTTACCGTAGAGTCTAATGTGACCACTTAATTTAATTGAGACACATTCATGACTCTTTGTCATTATCATACTAATGTGGTCTAACTGTGCTTTAACATTGTTCATGATTCTAGTCATGATACTAGCGAGAAATGTACCTATTCTAGTTCGCAAGAGTCTCACGAAAATTGCTTAGACTTTTTCGAATATATATCTTCTTTAAATTTATAAAGGATACCTCTTCAAGGTTTCTCATTCTGTTGGCCTAATCAATTATTTTGTGGATGAGTGGAATGTGAGAAAGATGATTTAGCTAGAAAGGGGGTGACTACTGAGATGAAGACTAATAGAGAAGTATAAAAAAGAGAAATGCTGCGCTGACAGCAAATTAATTGGGATAGGGGCAAGAAAATTATGATGATGATGATAATTGATAACAATGTTAGATATAAATAATTTTCTGGATATATAATATAAGAGGCACCCAACAAAAAATTGTTCCAATATTTTTACGCACCATAAAATCTATAACCAGCTTTCAATTTCAAAACACATTTAGAATTAACCACTTCATCTAAAAAACTAGTCTGGAATTTATGAAGTTCGAATCGATCGTCAATAAATCAAACTGCATCATCTTCAAGCGGTTATTTTTTCTAAGGCCTCGTGCAAACCTGTATTACGGACTTACGGAAACTCGCGTTAAAATAAACAACGGTTTACCTTGAACTTCACGGCCGCAGACGTAGTCTTAGTTTAAAACTAACGTGGAAGTTGAGTCTAGATTGTAAACGAGCTTTTTTAGCAATCACTGTTTTATTTTTGGAGCCTTGTTTATTTTGTAAGTGTGGATTAGTTACAACTTACAACGAAACAAAAAACTATCGAGTAGATCGTCATTTCAAGTAGAGTTTTTCGAAAACGATGCTATGACTTTATCATCTTCAGTTTGTTCGTGAGAGTATACCTCAATTCATTCATAAGTTCATAACTTTGCGTAGGAACTTGACAATTTATTGCACATTTCACGTGAACGTCATAGTTAGTATACCTACACAGTGCCTACACATAGTACCTATTTATGTAGTTATAATGAAGTGTCATAAGAATGAACCTACACAGGAAGAATTAGCTTAATGCTAGATAATGGCTTGATCTTTAACCCTGGACTACGCACACTTCGTATTGTGTAGTAACGACTACAAAAAAAATCGTAGTGTTTACTACTCAGTAAAATAACACTATGATTTTCTTAATCATTGTTGTTGTAATATTAAACCGGGTTTAATAAATAACTTTAAATAAGTGATTATGATAATCCAAATAATGCATAGGTTAGCTCGCCTTTATTAGTATTTGTTCTTATCTTCAAGCCTGCAACACAACTCCAGCGGGATAATTACGTAACACACTCGTCACAATCCCAATGCCATTAATTTTGTCAATTCAACTGTAGCGGTTACACCACCACATACGAACTACGCAGCAAAAGACATGACGTCACACAATTCCTGCATCGCGCAGTTAGAGATTACCGAGCGAACGACATAGATATTAGATAAGACTATCTGAAATCAACTTACGGGCAGTTGCCAGCCAGACACAAACACCCGTCAGTTCAGGTTTGGAGGATCCTCCCTTTTCTATGGTGGATGAGTGAACTTTACACCCTGTTCCTCATACCACTAAACAACAATATTCATGGAAAAAAAGAAAGAAAAATTGGTTTATTAGTCACAGAAACACGTGCATATAAAGAGACAATAAACATTGCGTATTACGCTGTCAAGCAGACGAATTTTCAAACATAATTATGAAGCAATAGATTAAGAATTTCCCATCGGACAGTGATATAAAGAATAGGAAATCCATAATTGTACCATAATCTAAGACAGCTAGGTCTGTGATCACTGGTGATCACCAATCCCTCTCCTCTACCCAAGAGTAACAACATAGTAAAATTTTCCACAGTTTCTAACACACGACTAAAAGAAATAAAAATAAATCATATAACTTCTAGTTGTTCAGAAGTTTCACATAGAACTACAGAAAGGCCTACATGTTTATAGACTAAAGCGCTTACAGCATGTTGGGAAGAGATATGAATAAATGTTACACGTGTGTTTATACTGAGAAGATAATATTGTTTTTGCTTTCATTTCAACGTTTTTGCAGTTCACACGTAACAACGCTTTATGGGCGTCGCATGCAATTATTCAGCTTGAGAGGAAGAACTAAGTAGAAACACAAGTTTTTTTTATGTTTATGAATGTCTGTAGGACGAAAGAAATCAGCCACAAAGTTATAGCTAGATTTTTAGTACAGGAAGATAAACCAATCGATACATATGTAGGCTTGAACCGTAATTAAAATAGTAGAAGAAAAAACACTATCTTAACACAACATTATGCGTAATTTGATGGAGCATCTCCTAGTTCAAAGATGGAGATAAGTCAACCGACATTAGCTGTACGTGCAGAAACTCAATAATCAAGGATCAAAGGACCGTAGATCCGGCTTAATGGAGATGAAAGGGACTACAAAGTCAAAGAAGGAAGCGCAGCAAGACTGTTGACAAGATGGGTCAATAGTCGGAAAGACCAGAAGGCCTAGACAAAGTGACATTCTATCAGCGATTACGATGATATAGAAATCAAAACTGCATGGGACTGACATAAGCTCCGTAAAGCATAATTCAATCCTGTCGAAGTAGGTAATTGGTACTTACTAATATGAAACGCTTTGAAAGTGGTTGCCACTATTGGACCAGATTTTAATGAAATAGGCAACTATGATGCAAAAAGGAGGCCACAGTTCCGTTTACCTACTACCTACTACTACCTACCTACCTAGGAGGGGTAAGAAAGGATGCGGTTGGTAATGATGAAGATTAAAAAGAACCAACATCAAATTCTACATTCTCATAAAGGAGATAACATCACAATAGAAAGAAATCCTTATATAAACAAACATTTGAAGAGCCAAACAACCATAACCTACCTGAGTAATTGTAACACTTTCGTTCTGCAATGCAACCGCTCGAATTAACGCGAGCCGTGGAAACAAGAGCAAATGTAACGGTTCATATTATTGTATTATACGAATATGTTTTCATGATAAGTAGGCTTTTAATACAGTGCGTCTATAATACGTTTTTTCCTTCATTTCTTAGGCATTTGAGGGTTTTATGAAGCTACAATCTCAATGGAGATCAATTTTCGATTTTTATTTCTTTCCCATCTTTAATTCCACGAATTTCAGCAGTATCTTCTACAATTTGTGCAGCAGTAGTCAAGTTTTCTTAATAGACGTACATGTACGTAAGTTCTGCAAGTAATGCTATCGCCACCATATGTATAATATCTACCTAGCTTGTTATCCCAATCTGCTACAGGAAACAACGGCAATCTATTTTATCACCATTTCCGAAATTATATTAATCGCAAATCATCACAATTATAACTAAGAAGGTACTTCGCATAAAATGTTCTTTCCTATAAACATTTTAATTGGTAACTTTATCAATTTTATTATTAAAACGTTATCAACTGGGTTGATTAATAACCGGACGAAAAGTTAACCAATCTTAATTGATTTAATCAATGTAACGATTTCTTAATCGGTTTTCACGTAAAATAATAGGTAAGTAGGTACCTTCCTACCTACTATGTCCTATACTATTAAATTCCTATTCCTGTACAATATTAAATGAGCAATATGTTTAAACTTATACTTATAAATGAATAAAGAAAAATAAAAAAGCCTTTTATTTCTTCCAGAAAATGCTAGTTTACAAGTTAATTAGTTTAGTTAGTTAGTTAGTTTTGTAGTTTAATATTTAGTGGATATAGTAATTTCAGTTTTATATAAAGAATTTTGGATTGTTATTGTTTGCAATATGTATTTGTATATATTTGTAATCACGTTCTCGAAGATGGCCCTAATGATTTCAACAAAAGTTGCAATAGCTAGGTCTCATATCTGGGAAAATGGGGTTTCTCTATTTTCACAGGCTCGGGAATGCCATGTGTGATGTGATACAACGTTGGTATACGATATGTTTATCTATTTGCACCCGAGCAGAGCTCGGTCACGGTAGACGGTAGGCCAACTTCATAGAAACGGACGAAGCGCGAGCTATACCTACGCGCCTCGATCGAGGTATGCGCGAGGTACGCAGACAGTCGCGTCTGTGCCGCAGTGACGAACGAACGGTGTGTTGTTTTTTAACAATAACCACGCGATTTTTACACTAAAAATAAATTGTACATATTTAATATGACGAGTAGGATATATTGTTGCTGTTTTTGGTTGCATGAATTTGGCAATAACGCATCCAGAGATAACTTTTTTTATATTACCTGGAAACTTTGAAAGGTATTATTATTATTAACAAACAACAACAACAAAATTATTTTATAGTCTTACTATAAAATAATTTTACTTACTGGTAGGTAGGTACATATTGTGTGTATTTTTAATGGATAAGTATTTCCTTTTATCTCCCGAAAAAAAGATGTCTGGATTAATAAATAAAGTGAATAGAGTAAAGGAAAGTGATAACACGAGTGAAATAGGTAGTTATAGGAGGTTCATGAATTAATACGGTAGGTCCGCTTGTTTTAAAACCTCGGGCATTTGTGTTTTGTTTTGTTATTCAATTCACAAAGTATTTTATTTATTTGTGTAGATAAAAAAAGTATATTTACAATCACAAAACTAAATGGAAACACAAAGTAGGCAAATGTAATTAAAATACTGGAGGCGGGCAGCCCTATCGCATGTTTACGTACCGCGCGGCTGTAGGCACTTATTTCTAAGATATGGCTTAGTCATTCTACCGTCTACCGTGGCTCGGTCGACCAGGATTTGGTGATTTGTGTGGTCAGAACTTCCTTTTAAAGTTATTATCAAGTTGTTTAATTTGAAAATGGAAGCATTTGTGTTTATGGTAAAATACTTTCTTAAAAACACATTTTACAGTTCTAGACTGTTTCTGGTATATCTAATTAAAATGAATACCGATGACTTATGTATGATGCACACCTTGCAAAATCATTAGGTAGGTAGTTAGAACAACAATACTCGACAGTTCGACCAGACCACAGTCCAATGGTGAGTGGCCCAGTGGTAACGGCCACGACATACGGGTTCTAGCTCGTAGGTTCGTTCCCAGACAGTCGCTTTACTTTGTGTTTGCTCTCAAAACGGTGAAGGAAAACATCGTGAGGAAACCGGCATGTCCTAGAGTCGAAAAAAAATCGAAGACATGTGACATCTACCAACTCGCACTGGGCCCGCGTGGTGGATTACGGCCCCTCTCACCGAGAGGAGGACTGCTTTCATAACCTATAGACTGGCTATGCATGCTGGACAATACTAATAACAAAATAGGTAGGATGCCTACTTTCAATCTTATGATACTCATTAAATTTATTGCTCAATATACATAAAGGCATATATATTGAGTAGGTATTGATATTAAAATGATTGCTTGCGTTTTACAACAATAATAATTAATGTAAATAGGTAGGTTGTATTATTACATCACTCGGCACGAGGTGGGTAGCCTGAATAATATAACCATTCAATGGGTCAAAGGATACAGTGGTTAGCTAGGCAACGATGCAACCGAAGAACTTGCCAGAAGGTGGGCGAGCATGGCACCAGTACTGTTGTGGGACCTGAAACCATCGCGCCACTCTCTTTTGGGTACCTTCGCGTTCTGGTTAGGAATCGAACCAGGGACCAACCTCAGAAACTATGGTTGGATCAAGGTGATCAGGCTAAGGAAGCTCTCCCTACAATTGATGGATGCTTCACGAACAGGTTCTCTGACTAACTAAATAACAGCTGCGTACAGCTAAGGCAGCTTTTACTGGCCAATTGGCCGTGGGCCATCTAATAAACACATGTCATAGGAGTCACAGACAGTCCGCTGTGCAGGGCCTGCATGGAGGACGATGAGACAGCAGTCTGCTCATGTGCTGCTAAACTGCCTGGTGGTCACCACATACAGTGCAAAGTACTTCGGTAATCCAGGTACTATCCTCTATGGGATTATCAGTAACTCCAAGGCGTTGCCGAATGTTAGAAATCTAGGACCCAACATCGTCTTGGATAAAGAGGTGCTTGAAACTGTGGGCTCGGCAGTTTTCCTGGGCATAACAGTAGATGCTAAACTTCAGTGGGGCCCACATATTTCAAGTCTAGCGGGAAGGCTTAGCTCGGCCGCCTACGCTGTCAGGAAAGTAAGACAATACACTGACGTTGATACTGCTAGATTAGTCTATTTTAGTTATTTCCATAGCGTTATGTCCTATGGCATTCTGCTGTGGGGCAAAGCCGCTGACATTCAAAATATATTTGTTCTTCAAAAACGAGCTGTTCGAGCAATTTACCAGCTAGGTACCAGAGTTTCTCTAAGAGATTTTTTCAAGGATATTGGTATTCTCACAGTGGCATCACAATTCATCTTTGCCAATATCTTATATATTAGGCAAAATATACACTTATACACAAAAAACAGTGATATTCACAATATTAACACCAGAAATAAGGACAAATTACGAGCTCCTTTTCACCGGCTTCATAAGGTGCATAACTCATTTGTTGGGCTTGGTATAACCTTTTATAACAAGCTACCCACTTCTCTGCTAGACTTGCCTTTCAATGCGTTTAAAGCTAAAGTAAAATCCAACCTTTGTTCAAAGGCATACTATCTCTATCAACGACTACTTAAACGATAAAAATAGTTCGTCGCTGTGATTAACTCAAGACAATGTTTATGTTCTTTATGTTCTTTCTCCAGAATTAGCTTACCTACTGACAGGTTATATGAGTTATATAATTGTTTATTTTATTTGACTTTAATTTTCATTTATAATTGACATAATCGACTCTTTACAATGTTTTTGTTTAATGAGTTGTATTGCAATCTTTGGTTAGTTAGCGACCTCGACAGTAGATCATTATATTATTCTTGCTTATCTGTTGATTTATTTTTACTTCGATGGTCCTAGTTTATCATAATTATGTGACTTCGAGTTACAGCTTTATTAGCTATATGTAAGCGGGCACGCCCTTTATGCCTGGAGGCTTTATAATTCCGTTTTTAGTTTTTATTTTTGCTTGAGTTTAGATTTCGATATTTTTTTGTTGGTACATTGGCGCGTGCTAGCTGTCATTATGGCAAATATATTTTATTGAAAGTTTTGTGTTGAGTAATGTAAATTATTTGCATAGTATTGTATAGAAGCAAGTTTTTTTTTTTTCTTTCTAACTGAACAGACAGCTGTGCTGCTGGGGAGGTTGTTGCGCCACTTCTTCTCTCCAGCAAAAGCACTAGGAAGTGGTGAAGGGCGGGCGTTTTTGGGGGACTGTCTTATGTAATTTTGACGTTCGAAAAGTGCTGATTCTCAGCCTAGTTTGAATAAATGACTATTGAATTTGAATTGAATTTGAATTTTTTGCTGGCCTTCCTTGAGGACCTATACATATAGGGTGGATCGTATAGTCAATGTGTACTATGATATCAATCGAAAATCACTCGACCCACAACAGTCCAAGAATAGCTGAGTTAAAAATAGAAAAGTAAATGTCAAACGAACTTTTTTTTTTTTTAATGTCTTTACAAAATACCGTAAAGTCAACTGACCAACTGCCTAGGTAGCCGCGGTCAGTGATCCTATAACTGAAAAACACAGGCCACTAAGAATAGTTTACGCTCAATGAATCGTCGAATAATTACTTTTGAGCCAACTAAATCGATTTATTTCCTTACTCTTGGGACTCTTGGTAACTGGTACTAATCATGCTCTCCAAGTTCCTGTTCAATAAGGAAACTGACCATTTTATGTTTAAAAGCGTCTTAGCTCTAAAGGATCGGCCGCTGTAATTTCTTTCAGGGTTAAGGCATGTCGTAAAGTTAAATAAAATACATTTAATTCAACCACAAGTCCACAATTTACCTACATGACCACCACAGACATGACTTATGAATTTACATAAAAACTTATTTTCATGCGGTTAATATTTTTTATTCTACCGTCCTCTAATTTATTTTTATACACTAAAATATCTCACAAAAAAACACATAAAACCCGATTTCGATTTGCGATCGTAAGATCGTTTTGACAAGGTTTCTCATTCTGTTGGCCTAATCAATTATTTTGTGGATGAGTGGAATGTGAGAAAGATGATTTAGCTAGAAAGGGGGTGACTACTGAGATGAAGACTAATAGAGAAGTATAAAAAAGAGAAATGCTGCGCTGACAGCAAATTAATTGGGATAGGGGCAAGAAAATTATGATGATGATGATAATTGATAACAATGTTAGATATAAATAATTTTCTGGATATATAATATAAGAGGCACCCAACAAAAAATTGTTCCAATATTTTTACGCACCATAAAATCTATAACCAGCTTTCAATTTCAAAACACATTTAGAATTAACCACTTCATCTAAAAAACTAGTCTGGAATTTATGAAGTTCGAATCGATCGTCAATAAATCAAACTGCATCATCTTCAAGCGGTTATTTTTTCTAAGGCCTCGTGCAAACCTGTATTACGGACTTACGGAAACTCGCGTTAAAATAAACAACGGTTTACCTTGAACTTCACGGCCGCAGACGTAGTCTTAGTTTAAAACTAACGTGGAAGTTGAGTCTAGATTGTAAACGAGCTTTTTTAGCAATCACTGTTTTATTTTTGGAGCCTTGTTTATTTTGTAAGTGTGGATTAGTTACAACTTACAACGAAACAAAAAACTATCGAGTAGATCGTCATTTCAAGTAGAGTTTTTCGAAAACGATGCTATGACTTTATCATCTTCAGTTTGTTCGTGAGAGTATACCTCAATTCATTCATAAGTTCATAACTTTGCGTAGGAACTTGACAATTTATTGCACATTTCACGTGAACGTCATAGTTAGTATACCTACACAGTGCCTACACATAGTACCTATTTATGTAGTTATAATGAAGTGTCATAAGAATGAACCTACACAGGAAGAATTAGCTTAATGCTAGATAATGGCTTGATCTTTAACCCTGGACTACGCACACTTCGTATTGTGTAGTAACGACTACAAAAAAAATCGTAGTGTTTACTACTCAGTAAAATAACACTATGATTTTCTTAATCATTGTTGTTGTAATATTAAACCGGGTTTAATAAATAACTTTAAATAAGTGATTATGATAATCCAAATAATGCATAGGTTAGCTCGCCTTTATTAGTATTTGTTCTTATCTTCAAGCCTGCAACACAACTCCAGCGGGATAATTACGTAACACACTCGTCACAATCCCAATGCCATTAATTTTGTCAATTCAACTGTAGCGGTTACACCACCACATACGAACTACGCAGCAAAAGACATGACGTCACACAATTCCTGCATCGCGCAGTTAGAGATTACCGAGCGAACGACATAGATATTAGATAAGACTATCTGAAATCAACTTACGGGCAGTTGCCAGCCAGACACAAACACCCGTCAGTTCAGGTTTGGAGGATCCTCCCTTTTCTATGGTGGATGAGTGAACTTTACACCCTGTTCCTCATACCACTAAACAACAATATTCATGGAAAAAAAGAAAGAAAAATTGGTTTATTAGTCACAGAAACACGTGCATATAAAGAGACAATAAACATTGCGTATTACGCTGTCAAGCAGACGAATTTTCAAACATAATTATGAAGCAATAGATTAAGAATTTCCCATCGGACAGTGATATAAAGAATAGGAAATCCATAATTGTACCATAATCTAAGACAGCTAGGTCTGTGATCACTGGTGATCACCAATCCCTCTCCTCTACCCAAGAGTAACAACATAGTAAAATTTTCCACAGTTTCTAACACACGACTAAAAGAAATAAAAATAAATCATATAACTTCTAGTTGTTCAGAAGTTTCACATAGAACTACAGAAAGGCCTACATGTTTATAGACTAAAGCGCTTACAGCATGTTGGGAAGAGATATGAATAAATGTTACACGTGTGTTTATACTGAGAAGATAATATTGTTTTTGCTTTCATTTCAACGTTTTTGCAGTTCACACGTAACAACGCTTTATGGGCGTCGCATGCAATTATTCAGCTTGAGAGGAAGAACTAAGTAGAAACACAAGTTTTTTTTATGTTTATGAATGTCTGTAGGACGAAAGAAATCAGCCACAAAGTTATAGCTAGATTTTTAGTACAGGAAGATAAACCAATCGATACATATGTAGGCTTGAACCGTAATTAAAATAGTAGAAGAAAAAACACTATCTTAACACAACATTATGCGTAATTTGATGGAGCATCTCCTAGTTCAAAGATGGAGATAAGTCAACCGACATTAGCTGTACGTGCAGAAACTCAATAATCAAGGATCAAAGGACCGTAGATCCGGCTTAATGGAGATGAAAGGGACTACAAAGTCAAAGAAGGAAGCGCAGCAAGACTGTTGACAAGATGGGTCAATAGTCGGAAAGACCAGAAGGCCTAGACAAAGTGACATTCTATCAGCGATTACGATGATATAGAAATCAAAACTGCATGGGACTGACATAAGCTCCGTAAAGCATAATTCAATCCTGTCGAAGTAGGTAATTGGTACTTACTAATATGAAACGCTTTGAAAGTGGTTGCCACTATTGGACCAGATTTTAATGAAATAGGCAACTATGATGCAAAAAGGAGGCCACAGTTCCGTTTACCTACTACCTACTACTACCTACCTACCTAGGAGGGGTAAGAAAGGATGCGGTTGGTAATGATGAAGATTAAAAAGAACCAACATCAAATTCTACATTCTCATAAAGGAGATAACATCACAATAGAAAGAAATCCTTATATAAACAAACATTTGAAGAGCCAAACAACCATAACCTACCTGAGTAATTGTAACACTTTCGTTCTGCAATGCAACCGCTCGAATTAACGCGAGCCGTGGAAACAAGAGCAAATGTAACGGTTCATATTATTGTATTATACGAATATGTTTTCATGATAAGTAGGCTTTTAATACAGTGCGTCTATAATACGTTTTTTCCTTCATTTCTTAGGCATTTGAGGGTTTTATGAAGCTACAATCTCAATGGAGATCAATTTTCGATTTTTATTTCTTTCCCATCTTTAATTCCACGAATTTCAGCAGTATCTTCTACAATTTGTGCAGCAGTAGTCAAGTTTTCTTAATAGACGTACATGTACGTAAGTTCTGCAAGTAATGCTATCGCCACCATATGTATAATATCTACCTAGCTTGTTATCCCAATCTGCTACAGGAAACAACGGCAATCTATTTTATCACCATTTCCGAAATTATATTAATCGCAAATCATCACAATTATAACTAAGAAGGTACTTCGCATAAAATGTTCTTTCCTATAAACATTTTAATTGGTAACTTTATCAATTTTATTATTAAAACGTTATCAACTGGGTTGATTAATAACCGGACGAAAAGTTAACCAATCTTAATTGATTTAATCAATGTAACGATTTCTTAATCGGTTTTCACGTAAAATAATAGGTAAGTAGGTACCTTCCTACCTACTATGTCCTATACTATTAAATTCCTATTCCTGTACAATATTAAATGAGCAATATGTTTAAACTTATACTTATAAATGAATAAAGAAAAATAAAAAAGCCTTTTATTTCTTCCAGAAAATGCTAGTTTACAAGTTAATTAGTTTAGTTAGTTAGTTAGTTTTGTAGTTTAATATTTAGTGGATATAGTAATTTCAGTTTTATATAAAGAATTTTGGATTGTTATTGTTTGCAATATGTATTTGTATATATTTGTAATCACGTTCTCGAAGATGGCCCTAATGATTTCAACAAAAGTTGCAATAGCTAGGTCTCATATCTGGGAAAATGGGGTTTCTCTATTTTCACAGGCTCGGGAATGCCATGTGTGATGTGATACAACGTTGGTATACGATATGTTTATCTATTTGCACCCGAGCAGAGCTCGGTCACGGTAGACGGTAGGCCAACTTCATAGAAACGGACGAAGCGCGAGCTATACCTACGCGCCTCGATCGAGGTATGCGCGAGGTACGCAGACAGTCGCGTCTGTGCCGCAGTGACGAACGAACGGTGTGTTGTTTTTTAACAATAACCACGCGATTTTTACACTAAAAATAAATTGTACATATTTAATATGACGAGTAGGATATATTGTTGCTGTTTTTGGTTGCATGAATTTGGCAATAACGCATCCAGAGATAACTTTTTTTATATTACCTGGAAACTTTGAAAGGTATTATTATTATTAACAAACAACAACAACAAAATTATTTTATAGTCTTACTATAAAATAATTTTACTTACTGGTAGGTAGGTACATATTGTGTGTATTTTTAATGGATAAGTATTTCCTTTTATCTCCCGAAAAAAAGATGTCTGGATTAATAAATAAAGTGAATAGAGTAAAGGAAAGTGATAACACGAGTGAAATAGGTAGTTATAGGAGGTTCATGAATTAATACGGTAGGTCCGCTTGTTTTAAAACCTCGGGCATTTGTGTTTTGTTTTGTTATTCAATTCACAAAGTATTTTATTTATTTGTGTAGATAAAAAAAGTATATTTACAATCACAAAACTAAATGGAAACACAAAGTAGGCAAATGTAATTAAAATACTGGAGGCGGGCAGCCCTATCGCATGTTTACGTACCGCGCGGCTGTAGGCACTTATTTCTAAGATATGGCTTAGTCATTCTACCGTCTACCGTGGCTCGGTCGACCAGGATTTGGTGATTTGTGTGGTCAGAACTTCCTTTTAAAGTTATTATCAAGTTGTTTAATTTGAAAATGGAAGCATTTGTGTTTATGGTAAAATACTTTCTTAAAAACACATTTTACAGTTCTAGACTGTTTCTGGTATATCTAATTAAAATGAATACCGATGACTTATGTATGATGCACACCTTGCAAAATCATTAGGTAGGTAGTTAGAACAACAATACTCGACAGTTCGACCAGACCACAGTCCAATGGTGAGTGGCCCAGTGGTAACGGCCACGACATACGGGTTCTAGCTCGTAGGTTCGTTCCCAGACAGTCGCTTTACTTTGTGTTTGCTCTCAAAACGGTGAAGGAAAACATCGTGAGGAAACCGGCATGTCCTAGAGTCGAAAAAAAATCGAAGACATGTGACATCTACCAACTCGCACTGGGCCCGCGTGGTGGATTACGGCCCCTCTCACCGAGAGGAGGACTGCTTTCATAACCTATAGACTGGCTATGCATGCTGGACAATACTAATAACAAAATAGGTAGGATGCCTACTTTCAATCTTATGATACTCATTAAATTTATTGCTCAATATACATAAAGGCATATATATTGAGTAGGTATTGATATTAAAATGATTGCTTGCGTTTTACAACAATAATAATTAATGTAAATAGGTAGGTTGTATTATTACATCACTCGGCACGAGGTGGGTAGCCTGAATAATATAACCATTCAATGGGTCAAAGGATACAGTGGTTAGCTAGGCAACGATGCAACCGAAGAACTTGCCAGAAGGTGGGCGAGCATGGCACCAGTACTGTTGTGGGACCTGAAACCATCGCGCCACTCTCTTTTGGGTACCTTCGCGTTCTGGTTAGGAATCGAACCAGGGACCAACCTCAGAAACTATGGTTGGATCAAGGTGATCAGGCTAAGGAAGCTCTCCCTACAATTGATGGATGCTTCACGAACAGGTTCTCTGACTAACTAAATAACAGCTGCGTACAGCTAAGGCAGCTTTTACTGGCCAATTGGCCGTGGGCCATCTAATAAACACATGTCATAGGAGTCACAGACAGTCCGCTGTGCAGGGCCTGCATGGAGGACGATGAGACAGCAGTCTGCTCATGTGCTGCTAAACTGCCTGGTGGTCACCACATACAGTGCAAAGTACTTCGGTAATCCAGGTACTATCCTCTATGGGATTATCAGTAACTCCAAGGCGTTGCCGAATGTTAGAAATCTAGGACCCAACATCGTCTTGGATAAAGAGGTGCTTGAAACTGTGGGCTCGGCAGTTTTCCTGGGCATAACAGTAGATGCTAAACTTCAGTGGGGCCCACATATTTCAAGTCTAGCGGGAAGGCTTAGCTCGGCCGCCTACGCTGTCAGGAAAGTAAGACAATACACTGACGTTGATACTGCTAGATTAGTCTATTTTAGTTATTTCCATAGCGTTATGTCCTATGGCATTCTGCTGTGGGGCAAAGCCGCTGACATTCAAAATATATTTGTTCTTCAAAAACGAGCTGTTCGAGCAATTTACCAGCTAGGTACCAGAGTTTCTCTAAGAGATTTTTTCAAGGATATTGGTATTCTCACAGTGGCATCACAATTCATCTTTGCCAATATCTTATATATTAGGCAAAATATACACTTATACACAAAAAACAGTGATATTCACAATATTAACACCAGAAATAAGGACAAATTACGAGCTCCTTTTCACCGGCTTCATAAGGTGCATAACTCATTTGTTGGGCTTGGTATAACCTTTTATAACAAGCTACCCACTTCTCTGCTAGACTTGCCTTTCAATGCGTTTAAAGCTAAAGTAAAATCCAACCTTTGTTCAAAGGCATACTATCTCTATCAACGACTACTTAAACGATAAAAATAGTTCGTCGCTGTGATTAACTCAAGACAATGTTTATGTTCTTTATGTTCTTTCTCCAGAATTAGCTTACCTACTGACAGGTTATATGAGTTATATAATTGTTTATTTTATTTGACTTTAATTTTCATTTATAATTGACATAATCGACTCTTTACAATGTTTTTGTTTAATGAGTTGTATTGCAATCTTTGGTTAGTTAGCGACCTCGACAGTAGATCATTATATTATTCTTGCTTATCTGTTGATTTATTTTTACTTCGATGGTCCTAGTTTATCATAATTATGTGACTTCGAGTTACAGCTTTATTAGCTATATGTAAGCGGGCACGCCCTTTATGCCTGGAGGCTTTATAATTCCGTTTTTAGTTTTTATTTTTGCTTGAGTTTAGATTTCGATATTTTTTTGTTGGTACATTGGCGCGTGCTAGCTGTCATTATGGCAAATATATTTTATTGAAAGTTTTGTGTTGAGTAATGTAAATTATTTGCATAGTATTGTATAGAAGCAAGTTTTTTTTTTTTCTTTCTAACTGAACAGACAGCTGTGCTGCTGGGGAGGTTGTTGCGCCACTTCTTCTCTCCAGCAAAAGCACTAGGAAGTGGTGAAGGGCGGGCGTTTTTGGGGGACTGTCTTATGTAATTTTGACGTTCGAAAAGTGCTGATTCTCAGCCTAGTTTGAATAAATGACTATTGAATTTGAATTGAATTTGAATTTTTTGCTGGCCTTCCTTGAGGACCTATACATATAGGGTGGATCGTATAGTCAATGTGTACTATGATATCAATCGAAAATCACTCGACCCACAACAGTCCAAGAATAGCTGAGTTAAAAATAGAAAAGTAAATGTCAAACGAACTTTTTTTTTTTTTAATGTCTTTACAAAATACCGTAAAGTCAACTGACCAACTGCCTAGGTAGCCGCGGTCAGTGATCCTATAACTGAAAAACACAGGCCACTAAGAATAGTTTACGCTCAATGAATCGTCGAATAATTACTTTTGAGCCAACTAAATCGATTTATTTCCTTACTCTTGGGACTCTTGGTAACTGGTACTAATCATGCTCTCCAAGTTCCTGTTCAATAAGGAAACTGACCATTTTATGTTTAAAAGCGTCTTAGCTCTAAAGGATCGGCCGCTGTAATTTCTTTCAGGGTTAAGGCATGTCGTAAAGTTAAATAAAATACATTTAATTCAACCACAAGTCCACAATTTACCTACATGACCACCACAGACATGACTTATGAATTTACATAAAAACTTATTTTCATGCGGTTAATATTTTTTATTCTACCGTCCTCTAATTTATTTTTATACACTAAAATATCTCACAAAAAAACACATAAAACCCGATTTCGATTTGCGGTCGTAAGATCGTTTTGACAGTTCAAATATTGATCAATTACGTGGTATTGGATAAGTAAACCGGCTAGAAAAACATCGATATTAGTCAAAATGCTGACACGAACGTGCTTGCACATAATGCGAACGTTGTTCGTTATAACTTTATTACATATACCACATATCAATTAAATTATTAAAATCGTACGATAACGATATAACTCAGGATGTCGAAACTCACATGCTAATAAATTCACGTTCGTAATTTTATCTTTCGCAACAGAAATCACAGGGAATGTCATTTGTCACTTGTTTACTAAAGCATAAAATGACAGTACAATAATGTATGTACTCACGTCGTAACTCCACGTGCATGAGACACCGGCGAACTTGGCGACACAGCGGCCCAGCTCCACGTCCTCGTGTGTGGTGTACAGGTGCTTCAGGCAGTACTTCACGTGCGGCGCCACCCTCTTCAACGTCTCCCGAGAAAACAACACGCCTGGACCACCCATACAAAAGTTCTCATTGTAGTCCAGAGCCAGTGCATCCCGCTCGTCGCTCGTCCCTCGACCAGCCTGACCAATGAACTGCGGCTTCCTACTGTCCACCGAACGCAAGAACTCCTCCAACTTATCACCTCTCACATACACGTCGTCGTCCGCACGCATGAACCACTCAAACTTATCTCCATACTTCTCATACATGTACAGCAACATCAAGAACGACTTCTTCTGCGGAGGATAACTGTCGTCCACATTACGCAAGGGAATCAAAGGTAAACCCGGCGCTCGCGACACTTCCGAACTGAAAAACGCGATCCGACCAGGTAGGTCCTGGCTCCATGTTTCGTACACTGCTTTCGCTCGCGACCCTAAATATTGTTCAGCTGTCATAACACCCACGAACACTAATGTCCTGTTCGAGTTGTGAACAGTCTCGTTAGGCATCAAGCCTATCAGGGCGATGGGGTCCGGATCGACTAACAACTTGGCTGTTTCTGGACATGCTTCCATAGTCGTCCTGGATGAAGTCCTTAAACACAACTTCAGGAATATCCCGAAAGTGACACCGAGCGCGATGCCGGCCGCCAGATGCATCCACCTGCTCCTCCGAGGCATCGTGGTAACACTAAGGATTCAATACGAGCACCCACTTTTACCCGGCGTCCACATGTGTGCATTCCAGGAATAACCTTTTTATCCCTTTTTTGTAGCGGCCGGGAGGGGTAGACATTAGCAGGCGGCTTTTTTGTTCGATTTTCGCTCCCATCGGTCGGGGAGCGATCACATGGCCGCGCGATGCCGGCGAAATGTCGCGCACGAATTCGAACCCTATCACGATATCGCCGGCCTAAATATCGGTTTCGCAGATGTTATCGGCGGTGCGAGCGCGGCGAGGCGCGGCGCGTATAGAAATGCGACCCGTTCATGTTACGTTACACCGCGTCGAGCTAATCGTATCGCGCGTGGGAACAGTTCGACTCGTGCGCCGCCCGCCAGCCAAGCAACTGGACTGGATGGACCGTTCCAAAACAAAACTCAAGCAGCGGTAATTCCGAGTGTCCGCGTAGACCGTATTCTTGCTTGCCTCTCTATCGCGCCCGCGGAATCGCTGTAACTGCGTCTCCCTCGGACAGCTAATGTGGGCCGAATCGGAATGAACTTGCCGGCTTGCCCCATTCATCGCGGCATGTCTGGCCGGTGATGACAATAGACAATGCGGTGGTCGCCTATTGTCTGGTGGGTCACCGGCTGGCGGAAACTACATTTTATGACCTATTTGCGAAAGTCCAGGAACTACGCGAAACAGCAGGAAGCTGAGTTCCTTTACTTGAGTGTGCTGTAACAAATTTATTTGATGGAGACGTCGGAATTCATTATATATTTTATGCTCAAACAAGTGTTACAAATTTCGACTCCAAAGTGAATAATTTAGCCAGAAAAAGGGGTTTGTCCATATTTTTGTTCTAGACTTTTAACAACTAGGTTATCCCATTAATACCGAGATTTCGCCAATCTGTTCTACATAAATTCCGGTGCCCCGGTAAGTTATCTGGCATATCAAACTTAACCTCCACGGTATACAAACACGCAGCCGGTGTTTAAACAACCGCATGCGTGTACGCATTCATTAATCACAATCTTGGCATTGACCTATTACGCAAAATGGAACAATATAACCAAAAACCCACACTGTTAACACACTCATACATAACACAAGGCGCGAAGGATCGTTTTGGAATAACAGAATGATGAAAGATTGTAAGAAAATTAAAACCAGATGTGGTGTTGACTTATTCAAGATCATTTGAATGGTGTGGGTTCTGTCTGTCGGCACTGCAGTTTGTATAAAAACCCATCCTGTGTTTTTTTGTCGTTCGGTAGCAAGAAGCCCGTGAAGAAATTGGCGACTATGTTAATTAATAAAACGTTGGTTGTAAGACAAACATTAGTTTATTCGGTTCATGTTTTAACAAAGAACAATGGTCATTGACTTGTCGCATTTGGCGGTGCCGGTTTCTCTATTCTAATTTCGCTATGCGCAGTATTTTAACTATCTGTTTGATGATTGAAGACCTAATTGTCAATTGATGCAGCGCGGAGTATCTTCCTTCTGCGACTAGAATAACGGGCTCTGTTTCCACAGAGAGCCAACCAAGTGCTTCTAACTTTGTTCAATGTCCATAGAGATTGTGATGATGAGTCACATGAGGCTACGATTTTTTGTTTCAGGGGTGTCTCAGAGACGACGAACAGCAATTTTACGTCGATACCCATATAGATACCAATACCACTTAATAAAAGTGGTGGATGCTCCGAATCCCGGGTATAGACATACCTACATAAACTCACGCCTTCTTCCCATGGGGGTAGGCAGAAACTACAGAACGCCACCTGCTACGATCCTTACATAGGTACTCCTTTTCCCTCGTTTCCGTTCATACATCTGGTCATACACGCACGCCGGTTGCGAGTAGGTACAACGCACATGACCTTTCTGAAGAACATCACCAATAAGGTCAGTAATATGTCTCCTAGGGCGTTTCCAGTCACATCTCCCGGGTTAGAATGACTACATTTTCCGACAAATCTGGAAGCCCAGCATAAGAAAAATGAAATGAAATCGTTTATTCTGTAAATAGGATATCGCTTTTACACGTCATGTTTAAAAACAAATGTTTAAAATAAGCTAGGTGAGGTCGACGTTTCCTAACTGACTACTCTGAGAAGAAAGGCCGAAACAAACTCAGAAGTCACAGTCTCTTTTAAAGTCCAGATATAATCTTGGTCAAGCCATATGAGAACCATGTACCTACCTAGATCAGTGTCTGACATTTCATAAAATCAAAAGACCGTTGTCTTTTGAGGAAAGAATCACACAGATTTGAGTGGACCTGTCCAGTCAGTGCAGGCATTTGTCAGTAATCTTGGAGCTCAACTCAGAACTTAAGGAGCTCAACTCGACGAACAATACCAAAGAAAGGACATTTGGGTCACATAAGGTTGCGGGGAGTAGACTTCTGTATACCTACGCGTATTCTGTAAGGCTGCTGACGACGAAGGCTAATAAAACTTTTCTGGATTCATGGAGAAAATGTTGAGAGGGTATGGACCCAACTCTTGTCAGAGGTGTGATCTACATACCTAAATGTAAACGGTACTTCTTCTCTATGAAAATTCATAAGAACGAGCGAAGCGCCAATTTGAGAGGCTTTTTTATATATTAACTGAAAAACTTTAAATTTAATAAAACAAGAAAGTGAAAATAACAATTTTTATTTATACATTTCGTTTGTGAAGCTGTAATGTATAAAATCTCCATCCATTCTACCGAAGCCTTCAGTTATAATTTACTACTACATAGTAACGTTCTTTATCCTACAAATAAATAAAAACCTCGTTTGAAACAAACTGCTCCATAGGAAACTCATTGGGGCGAAGAGAGGGTCACAAAAAGGGCCAAGCTTTCTACTAATATTGCTATTCCTTTGGTCTTTTCTGTCACCTCGGTCCCTCTCCGCCTCAATGCATTCACCCATATGGTATATTCACTCAATTTATTTTACACTAGAGTACAACACGGCTGATATAACTTGAGAGTTTGAGAGTTCCGAACTTCGCGCAGAAGCTGCGCAATAACATTTTTTAGGAACGTTAGGAACCAAATGGTGACATGAGGCGAGTGTGAGTGAGAGAACATGCGCGAAAGTTCGTAGTGCCTATGTTCACACCTGCCAAGTTATATCTGCCATATTGTAGTTTTATTATCTACATACAAAAATAATATATTATAAGCTTTATTGTGATCCGCGAGTTAAATTTTCATACAAAATTCTTCGTAACTAAATCACAATAATTTAAAAATCTTTTTATTTTTACACTCGTCACTGCAAAACTCTAGAAATAAATAAAAGAACATTATGGAAGAATTTTGTATGAAAACGCAACGAATAACTTAGCAACGCGTGCCGAGTGAGAAATAAAAATTATATTATAAGGTCTACTTATGTCATTTAATTAGATCTGAAACAGTAAAACTATAGTTTTAGTAACAGTATTGACTGACAAGAAAACAAATTTTACAGGGATTATGCTTAAACTGTTATTTCCCTGTAAGACGTAATAAATTGCCCAGATTTTGGAATATGTAGTTGTAGGTATTGAATTTTCTAACGGCGATTTTGATTTTAAATTTTTCCCTAGGAGCAAATAAATTTGTATAACTCTCAAGAAATAAGATAAATAATTATACGCCTTTTTATCACACTTTCGCCGAAAAATGTTTAGGATTAACCCAATGGTGTACAGTCGAACACAAAAGTATTTCCTAAAAGAATCATGTTAAATTACATTATTGTTTTAGTCGTGATTGCGGTGAAGAAAGAAATATACAAAATATAACAAAATTTCACTTCGTGATATTTACAATATAAACATTATTAAGAATTAAAAATACAACTCATAGTGCATTTGAGACTCCGAAGGCCTTGAAAATGGCGGTCACACGCATTTAAACGTCAATATTAGAAACTTTCAACTTATTTTTAATACTACTTTGTGACTTTCCAAATTGATAGAGGAACTATCAATTTGGAAAGTCACAAAGTACAAAGACAGGGTTTGTATATGCGGGCGTTTCAAAGGCGCGTTCAGCAGCTTTTAACCGTCATTACTTTGTTGCGATTCAAACGACCTATGCATAAAAATCTTCATGGTAAGGCAAGATATCTTAAGAATCCGTGTTTACAAGTAAAAGGTCGATAGACACATAACGTAATCATAAAGGCATAGGTTTTCTAATGGTACAACTCTGTTCAGATAAGGGCGAACAGAGATGTGGCGTACAGTTACTCGTTAAATTGAATTGTTGACAAATAATTAGATCACAGGTAAGCTAAGGTACACTAAATTCGCCGATTATTATTGTCGACCTATTATATGCTTAACTGTCACTAACGAGACACAATACAATTTTTATTGTTATCAGTTTCTAAAGGCTCGATCGACAGTTCAGCGGTTATTACAGGTTTCAGCTATTCGAGAATATGGCAATCCTGTGGCAGTTTTAAATAACTTTTAATAGAGTGTTTCTGGGTCTCATATTCATTTGTCTACTTGCTAAATTCCTCATTGAAAGGTGTTTTGAGTGTGCTCTTATCGCCCAATCAAAACAGATTACCATCAAAATTGATAGTTAAACAGATACAGATAAAAAAAGTCTAAGTGAATTGTAAGTACAAATGTGTTAATAGCAAATCCAGATAACCATTAAACAAAACAAGATCAACTATCTTAATGCTATGCCTTCAAATCAAAATGGAACATTTCCGTTATTTTAGTCATCAGAACTGATTGGTTACAAAGATGATAAAATGTTTTAGAACTATAAAGATAAAAATTATTAGTGTACCTGTAAGTATTTCCGTACAAGACTATAAAAACTAAGTGGTTTTAACAGGAAAAAATTGGCCAACAGTAAAATAATTATAATACGGAACTATCAAAAGTTGTATTGAGAATTGGATAGGTAAATACCTATCTAGAACTGTGCTAGGGGCCTAAAGTGTTAAGTCAATGCTAAAAGCTCGGAGAGAATTTTCGCAGAAGACAAGGATTAGTGCTTCTATCACCGGCACCTTATCCAGAAAACAAACAAAAAACTAATAAAATTACAAACTAGTCTTCAAATGTCTCACAATTCCTAGTCGACTGTATCTCAATCTATCAATATTGATAGTAATCTTAGATTCTTGATATTATTTGTATTTACTTTAACAAAGCTGCGCTCACGCAACGCGTGTCGGTGACGCGTAAACAAGATGCACGCATATTTTCTACATAACATTAGTTGACACGCTGCACGCACCGCTGTATTGTAAACACAGCCATAGAGTGAAATGAGTAAATTCAACCTCTACCAATCAGTCCTTGCTCTCGGCGCCATTTGCAATTATGTACCTATTTAAATATCTTACGAAAACTGAAAATTGCACTTTAAACCCTATGAAATAAAGCTTAAAATGCAACGTTAATTTTTTTGCAATAGACGTTGAGAGAAAGACCTTAGAACAATTAATTGCCAGCAATTTGTTAATAACCTAGACACAAATAATAACATAATTGATTAATTTTCTTTAAATGTTCAATTTAAATTGCACAACACATTTTTGCAACAATCTCAAAATTACGAATAACCTACAGAATTGCAAAGAAGGTACATCAAAGAAGAGAGGACTAAATCACTATTGGCCATCAAGACATTTTAATTTAAATTTAATTGTATTTTAAACATTTTTCTCAAACATACTTGGAAATTCGAACATTATTTTGACAACCTTCTTCGAGATTAACCGAAATTGCTGTACTGGTCTAAAACAAGCGAGCGAGCGGCCGGCAATCTTTGTATGAAAATCCATATAAGTCGTGTTTAGCGGCCAAATAAATTACTATGAAAACTCATATCTGTCGTGTTATTTAAAAATGGAACAAACTTTTTACTTCAACACAAGTGTAACTTATCAAAGATTTTATTTAAATTTCGAACTGGAGCAAATGGAGCTATTTAAAGAAGAAACAAATGAACATACGCCGCGTGAAGCTTTGTTCGACATTGATTCTGGAATTTATAATTAATTTACTTAGTTTGAATTTCCGCGCATTGTTTGAGAAAAGTACTTTACAAGCCTTGGCCGCAACCAGGCATTGATGGACTCACGTATGTGTGCCTCGGCTTCGCCACGGCCCACATTTTCACGATCGTCCATCAATGCCCTAATTGCTGGCCTTGACAGTAATGTACTATATCAAAATTCAAATTATAAATCCACTTAGATTTATTCTGACTGTCCACAGGACCTGATGAACGATTTTTCAGGCGCGTTCTGTTTAAACAATGGCGCATTGGGTGCAGGAATAAATAAATTAAAAATATTAATTTCTCTTGCACATACAACAAGAACAAACTTGATGAAGATGTTTTGTGTTCTCTTTCTATCTTAAAAAACTCATGCTTCTTAGGGCTAACATTAAAAAAGCGGTTATATCCAATCTCGATCACTTAGAAGTGCTAAGTCCATCTGATCAAATATCCGGCAACTGCAACAACAACTTTCTACTTCAAATAAATAAGGTAAGCAGAAGTGTTTAGGTTTGTTACATGTCTTTTATAAAGGTGTGTCCAAATATGGACGAACTCTGCTTTAGCCCTTCGCCCGCGGAGGCCATACAGTGGCCCATTAATATGAGCCGCTGGTTATTGGTGGCTAAGCGCCTGCGGAAATGACGCAGGCAAGCTGCGTCTGTGAAATTCTGCTTTATGTTTGGACATACCTTTACATCAACACTTGACGGCACGGTTGGCGCAGTGGTTAAGCGATTGACTGCTGCGCTGCGTGTCCCGGGTTCGAATCCCGCACGGAACAAATATTTGTATGACCCACAAGTAGTTGTTAAGGGTCTGTCTGTTTGTGTATGTGACTTAAAATGTTTATTTGTAAACGTGTGAACATCAAAAAAAAACTGAACTCATACAAAAAAGTGAACAATATACTGCATTCGCAACTTATTTTCCAAACACAACAACGAGATGTGTTATTGGTAAAATATTTTTATTGTTACACATACGAAGTTTTGAATAGTACATACGGCTACACATCAAGCTATACATTTCCAGTTTAAGCTGACCTCGCATTATACGGAAATCGTTTACAATGCGAGATCACCATAAACTAGAAATGTATAGCTTGATGTGTAGCCGTGCGTACTAGTCATTCTAAAATCAACGTAATTTACACTAAGTTGATATTTGTTTAAGTGGAATTAAGGGTTTGAATTGAGTATAGGCCTTAAGGTTTCTCTTCAGGCTGAACTGTTTTACAAAAGCGCATTCAGTGAACGTCTGTATGGAGTATGTAAATAACATGTAGAGAGTGCGTAATAAAAATACCTACTTTGTCAATAATATACGGTTCCTCAGTTATTAGGTTTCAATTAAATTCGTAGATCATTAAGTGCTCATTTACATTACATATTCATAGATATAGCATCAGTGTTTTCACCACAGAAATAAATAGCTACACTCTATAGACTGACCTCCTTATTCTTAAAAGCTTGGCATTTTTCAACGTATTTTCTTGCCTTATCATTGTCATATGAATAGAGTGAGACGGCAATATAGTATAACATATAACCCTTTTTTAATTATGATAAAAGACATTTTGAATAAGAACCCAAATTCTGAGTTGTGTGATAAGTTTATAAATATTGAATGTGCAACTTTAGCTCATAAAAACCATAATAACGTTAGAAATTATCGCTAAACCTTAAGACCTATACACACAACGTTTTTGTAGTTTTAGCGAACAAAACACCGTGTGCATAGGCCCTTAAGAATTAAAAACATTCGTTATGCCATTTCAAAACATTGGAGCAAATAACGAAATAAAATTAATTTAATTTTAACGGCAAGTTCGCATGCTAGTAGACATCAACTAACGCTTATACCGGTATCTACAGATTCTATATTATAACTTCCAAACTACCAAATAGTCAAATGCATTTATAAAATCACGGCGCAACACTTTCAACGGATATTCCCTACACCATTCCCTAAAACTCCTTGCGTATACACTTCACTGGCCAACAAGATTTTACAACATAGACATAACTAACAAAAGGTTATTTGCAAATACATTCTTTCCTCGCATAGCAGGCACTGGTCAACTTTCGAACGGTCGTTTGTATTCACAATGTTGGCAGTACTCGGTCGAAAAAAGTATAATGCTCTGTGCACGTAAAAATGGCCCTAGAGGTTTACTTTTTCGTTCCTCGAATGCACAGTACTTGTAATTGTAACATATTTGCCAGTCCCAAATCTTTGCTTCGACGCCATTTTCTCTGTCAGCCATAACGTGACTATATCAAGGAGTATTTCCTTTTTCCTTTCCACCTACAAAAATTATTTTTCTTACGACTTTTCGAGTCCTCTTACGTAGTATAATTTCGGGGTTATCTTACTCCGTTACGGTACAAGGTCATCCAAAGCCTTATCCCGGTTAAATTCGTGCTTGGCTAACGCTGCGGATACCCTGCCTTCTGGGAAGCCAAGGTCCATGAGGTCACCCAGTATCAATAGACTTTCGATCACCTGGAATTTGAAAATGGAATTGATTAATTAAAAATATGTAGAAACCTTTTTTTAAATAATAATAATTATTTATTGACATAAAAATATAGGTACTTATGTGAATTTCTTTTTTAGATATTTATTTGCTTACTAGCTGACGTGGCTCAAAAGGCTGCCCAACTTAAATGGGACTGGGCAGGACATGTCTGCCGCATGTCGGACAAACTGTTATGTGGGCCCAAATAGCACAGAACTGGTGCCCTGAGACAGTGAGGCGGGGTCGCGGCAGACCACGTAGGAGATGGCGGGACGAGCTGGATAGGTTCCGTCAAAACTGGGAGGAGGACGCGCGGGCTCGCGAAATTGCTCTCATTTTACAATAATATTATTGTAAAATGAGAGCAATTTTTTTTTTTACTAGCCTGTGTTTTTCCACTTCTGGGCAAAGGCCTCCCTCCACTCCTTCCATCGGACATTTATCGTAACATTTTAACAATGAGATGACGCGGATTGCTCCAACGGTAAATATTTATCTCCCTGTTTCTACAATCACCGCTAATTGGCCAATTACCCTCGTATTTATAACGAACAATAATTACCTAATTCATTCAGAGCCAGTCTATGCTATAGGCTGGCTCTGAATTAATTAGGTTGGCTATTATGACTATGTCGCCATGTAAACCCCCTCTTGGATGGCATGGACTCTATCTATACCTACCGTCATCCAAGAGGGGGTTTTTTTTTTTAACCTTTGGTTGCGTGGGTTCCACAAAACAATTTGCTACAAATTCAGGAGCTTCACGAAACATGAAATTCACAACTTTATTATTTTGTTATACTGATCAAAATTACTAATATTTGACTACCAACGTCACCAGACTCACCAGCCACTGTTTAAGTAAACGCTGTTATCTGGCTCTAAATAAGCGACATAATTAGGTTATTATAACGGACTATCGGAGCCGTTTGTACTTAATTAAAATACAGACTGGCAGCATGGAAGCCCCAAAAAGCGGGAAAGACTGCCTACACAAAAAAAGTCCTTATACCGTCAGAACAGGGTTTAAATTGCAGTGTAACTTATGATTAAGTTTTGAAATGTTAATGGCAGATAGTAAAGTATTTTTTAACACTCTCTTTTTTCCTCTATAACCACAAGTTGCATCAGTGGCCTCATTTCCAACAAACGTATCCCTAAAACGTTTACATATATAATATGTTTCTATACCAAAACAGGTCATTTGATTGCTAAGAAATATGACCTCTATAATAGAATTGGCATTGAATTCAAAGTGCCATAGTGTATTACATATATTTGTAATACTACAAAGTTACACACACATTAGGCACACAACAGTCCAAGTAATTAAATTGTGTGTGGTCCCTGGGCTATCACATTCATTAAGGTTTGGGGTAAAATCCTCCAAACTGTTCACTTAGCATACAGTTGCTATAATATTGCCTCATAACTGTACAAAATCCCACTGTAAACAAAATGTAAGACTACTAGGACACACTCACCTTCTTATCATTATCACCTACAAGCGTACACACCCTTGCTACCCTGTCAAGAGGAAAACCCATTCCATGAATCTTCCGACACATATCCTGCAACTTTGGAGACAACTTCTCAAACGGATTCGGCAGATGCTCCGATTTCCTTCTACTCCTCTTCTCCTCTTTTCTATCACTTGTAGCAGGAATTGCTACCTGAGGAGCCTGCGTCTTAGGAGCCGGACTAACGTTATATGATCTCTCACTCATCCGCAGTTTAGCCAACTCTTCATTTAATTCCCTAACAATGTCTGGCACACTCCGTGATCTTGATTTCACTGTAGTCTGTGGTCCTACAGCTGCTTGATTTTGATCTGTATTTTCATTCTTTGCAACCATTTGGTAAGGCTCTGGCACATTTGCAGGCTGATACGTCACAGGAACATGAGGGTACTGAAAGTAGTAAGGCTGTGGAATGTACGATGTAGAACCATTGGGCATGTGTCCCATTTCTCCCGATGTTGTTGGTAACTGGTTGCCGTAATATTGTTCTACAGCAGGGTATGGATTAGGGGGAACATAATATTGGAAATTTTGCATATACATATTGGCAGTATCATTATCTGCTGGGATATAGTATCCATTTGAGATGGGGAAATGCTGTGGGGAGCCATACATCATATTTGTATTTTGCAAGGGTTGTTCTAAGTATGCTGCTGGTAAATATGTGACTCCATCAACATGTGGTTGAGATGCACAGTTAGGCATTGTGTAACCATGCTCTGAAGGATAGTTTGACTGGGGGTGACAACTAGTAGTTGACTCATTCTGATCTTGCAGCACTTGGGCCAGCAGCTCCATATCATTTATAGTCTTTAGCTCCACATTATCGAATGGACTTGATGTATCATTCTCAAAATCTCTAAATGTTAGTGTATCTATGTTACGGTTGTGTGCTATTCTAGATATCTTAGTATTTAATTTCAAATTCTGCAGTGGATCAGGGTCATCAAGCAAGCTATTCTCCTGTTGATATGCCTTCACTAGTGTGGGCTGCAGTATGTTAAGTTGAGACTCGGCAGCAATACTTGTGGTAGGGTAGTTTATGTGTGTTGGCACATCAGCATGGTCGGAGGTTCTATCTACTTTAGCAGTGTTATCACAGTTTTTATCAGCTCTTTCGTCGGCAGACAGGGGGCTGATGTCGTCGGTGCTGGGGTACGACACCTCGGACACGCTGAGCTGCTTCAATCGTTCCTCGTCCTCGGCGGCGGCTATCGCATCTAGCCTCTTCTGTTCCGCCTCTTGTAGCAACTGCAGACGGTGCCGCCTCTCATTCTTCTTCGTCTCTTTCGCATTCCTAAGCTCCTTGAGTTTAGCAAGGACGTTCTTCTCAAACGTACACGAATTATTAGCGTTGTCGACGACATTCTGCGCTCTTATTGGACATTCGTTAACAGTATAAGGTAAGTCGAATCTAAGCGGTCGCTTATACTTCTCCGATATTTTAACGGGCACACCGTCCATAAAATCTCCGAAATGTGACATATCAACGCACTGTGCCACCGAGATAACGATGATTATCAAACAATGAGAAAGCAGCAAAGTTTGTTTCTTTTAACACTTTTAAGGTTACATAGTCCCAATTCAACGTCATCACTCGCTAACTAGATTTTATAATCCGATTAATAATTACACAGATTTCAACATGTTTTCCATTATCACTGTACACAATTTTTAACAGGAAATTAGATTATTTTTGTACGCAATTTTATTATTTTTACGTGTGTCTGGCAAATCTAATGTCATGTCAAACAGCAGCAAGAAAAAATAAATATTTTGTACATTTATTTTATTAGACAAGGATAGCATCATACAATACCCGTTCGCAAAACTAGGACTCAACTTAAAAATGCTCAAAATTAGCTTTTTTGGTAGTGAAACGTTTAGTGAAATGTCACTGCCATCCAAATATTGCAAAAGGAAAAAAATAAACTGGAATACATGTCATGTGATTAGGTTTTCATTTTTCAGCAGCGTTTTTATGAATAGTCTATTATTTTATAAAAGAAACAGTGAATTATTTATAGCCTCGGAATGATTGTAGGATAAAATTATATTTTTATCACTGGCCTAAAATGGAACTTCGGAATTTGAAGTAAAAAAAAGTAAAATCACGTGTACTACTTCACTCACTTCCGTCAGATGTCGCTAGTGTTGCTCCCTAAAGTCATGGCGGATCTTCCTCATTAGATTTTACAGATTTGCCATAATTCGTGGGTAGATTTATTATTACCGGCGTCGAAATAATTGTAGCCAGTTTTTTCACACAGTGGGAGTCCAGCGACACGTTTCAATCGACACAATTGAAGGCCGGAAGCTATCATATTGGAAAGAACGTCCCATTTGACGATCGTCTCGAATTTCGGCGTACTCAAGATAAATAGAATCACTAGATTTCGACGTCGCACCATACTCTAATTAATTTACTACGCCTACTATGACGCAATAGTCGCCCGTCACGCCGGACGCCATCGGATTTAACGGTCGAAATACAGGTCGGTATGCTAAAAATTAATGTCAAAAAATTAGCCGGTGAACGTGAACCTCGCTCATAGTTATAACTTGACCCGCCGGCAGGGTAAAGAGGCGAGCATGAACGAAGGCGCGCCGATGATGTATCACGGAAGCGGGGCCTTCGGAGGGCCGGGGCAGATGTTCATGATGGGCGGGCAGGAGCGTGCAGCACGGCCCTACCCGCTGGACGGGCTGCCGAGCCTGGCGGGGTCGCCGGCCGGTCACGCCACGCCGCGCCGTTGGCTGCCGCGTCGCGAGCGCAACCCCAACGCCAAGGCTGCGGGAGACAACACAGCCTTCGGTTACGACTCGGATGACTCCAGCCTCTCAAGCAACGCTTCCGGCTCCAATAAGTCGGGAGAAAAAGGTATGATTCTTTGAAGTTTATGTTATCAGTATGCTTTAGAATGTTGTGCTTATTTGTCAGTATGTTAAAGGACAAAATTGAATTTATTTCCTACCAAAATCACTATCTCATTTGAATATTATCAGTTTCACATTAGTTCTCTAATTTTTTATGCCACCCTCACATAAAATTGTGTTAATCTGTAATGTACAATACTAATGTATGATGAAGAGTGTTGAAAGAATGATATAGGTATATTTGAAATGTAAAAAGTACAAGTTTAGCTCAAGGTAAAAGCCATAAATAGACTTTTAATGTGAGTGTCAACAATAATTTTCAACAATTATTTTGAGTACCCAATAAAAAGGTTACAATATATTTGAAAATATCCTGCTTACTTGATTTGTATTTTTTATAAACCGTAAACAATGAATTACTTATTTAATTGCTTAACCCCCCCATATTGCCATGGCAACTGGCACTTAGATTTTATCGCTTTTGTTTGTTAATTAGTTGTGCGTAGATGTACAACTATCTTATAGAATATTAACCTCTGCGTTATCCTTCGGGGAAACAAGGTGTGATGTTATGTTATGTTTTATGTTGGTATAGAATATTCACGGCATAGCAACTAAAAACATTGATCATTTTATATCTCAAATGTCAATGCATACACACATATTCTAAACTGTATGTTGCAAATAAATGTATTAATGAGCCATGATTCCTTTGATGATATATTTTTCATAATTTGTTTAACACCCTGGTGCAGTGCAATCTTCCTGTGGGATTATGGATATTTTATCTTTTAACAATTTTGTTTATAACATTTGACGCTAATTAATTATCACAATGGTGTGAAATAAAATATATAGAGGTAGTACCTCCATTAAAAACTTAAACTGTAGTTTTGAAGTTACTTTACCATTTCCTCGGCTGATCAAAACACACATTCTGATCATCACTACATGTGTAAAACAAAGTCGCTTCCCGTTCCCGGTGTCTATCTTTAAAACTACGGAACGGATTTTGATAGGGTTTTTTTTAATAGATAGTGATTCAAGAGGAAGGTTTATATGTATAATACAATACATACATATTATATAGTATAGAAAAGAGTCCACGCGGGCGAAGCCGCTGGCAGCAGCTAGTGAATGATAAAGTACAATGTGTACCTATGTTGTTACAGTAAATTCACTAACAAACCGACTATCCTTCGCATAACTGGGCCAGTACAGTAATTAGTCGCAACACGCGACTTCTCACGTGTAAAACATTTTATTTTTAATCTTATTTCTCAATTTCCTGGCGCCTCACTAAATGCGTAGTTTTGTTAGTAACTAAAAACGTGATGTGATAACGCTCTCAAACAGTATCCTTTTGCACGTTTAAAATCAACAGCTTCGCGTATCGCAGTGGTCGTACGCAAGCCTCACCCAAACTGCGCGGCATGACAACACCCAGTTCAAATGCTTATGTTCACACATAAATGAAGGGACAAAAAACATGTAAACAAGTTTATTGATGCCCAAATTACTTTTTATGAAACTATGTCGTAATTGTTTGGCGCTCCTGTTTACAGTTCCACACGTGTTATCCTATACATTAGTAGCCCCAGAATAAAATCCCATTGTAGACACATTTTCTGCTGAGATATATTTAGATGTTTGGAATACTTTAACTCGACGATATCATTTTATGCTTTATTCCATCAACATAAAGGTGACAATGGAATGTGGCGTGTGTTTAACGTGACGTTAACTTGAATATTAGATAACATTGTAAATAATATCTAAATGATTTAGCCTTGAAAACGCCAGAGATAAGTAAATAGATCGGTATTATTCTGTCTTGAAGCGTCTTTAATGCTGATATGAGGAGAAGAAAATTGAAAACTATCACACAGTCATATATCCCGCCCCATTTGCCCTCATGACCGACTGTCCCAATGACGCGCACGTTCTGAAGACGCACGAAGATTTGCAAAACACCTTTTGATTCTTATGACGATGACGTGCATTCTTAACAATATAGCACTAACAAAAAGACTACAAGTCCTATTATGTACAATTTGTATTATTTAAAATGCTATACGAAAACACACGTTTTATTTTGAAAACATAAGTTATTTTAATAGAAAAATGATTAACCGTTGCCGGAATACAACTGCGTATTACAGAGGCAATCAAATTTTACGTAAGATCGTGAGAGACGTAAAAAGTGCTAGACGCGTTTTAACTCCACGGCTAGAATTTTGCTGATCTCGTTAGTAAATAGAACGAGAAAACATCATTGCTTAGTTTGACGACCCAAATAACAGCGGCAATGTATCCGCTTTCAGACAACAGATCGCCCGTTGAATTTCCAAATTAGCATAAAAATCTAAAGAGTCGTTCGTTATGCCGTGTGATTCGCGACTAATAGGACTCCCCAGATGGTACAGTGCTGGCAATAGCTACATACCTACCTACTTACTTTTATTACTGTAAATAAATGACCAGGATTCCAAGGATTTCGAAGCCCAATATTACTCCCTATGAAAGTACACCGATCTTCACCAGCGATGCCAAAAAACAGTCAATGTCAGATCCATTTAAAGTTTTACTTCAACTTTGAGGAATTATTTCAGTCGAAACCGAAAGCTATTTGAAGTTGTGCTTTTCGTTCTGGAGTGTCTCTAGTTTGGCAGACACACGCATACAAAGGCATTGACACGAAGAAACATTCGGTCAAGGTTAAATATAAATCGACAATCAACTCAATAAAACTTTTTCAAGGTTCTAACATAATGCACACATTGCAAAAGCTTGAATCTTCTTTCTAAAAATAGGCATCATAAAATTAGGTATTCAATAGTGTAAGACTATTTTAAAACGATTACTCCCAGGATGCAGTACCTGGTATGACACAGAAATTACGCAAGAAGTGAAATAATGTTGTGATGGCGAATATTCTAGAATTGTGCGCATTATAAAATGTGTCACGACATGAAGGAGGACCAAACTGCAAAGATGCAGTAAGTCGGCTATGCTGCAATGTCGTGAGAAGTTAGCACTTGCATGAAACAGTGCTTATCACGCAAATCTCTCGAGCGCTAAATATTTGTACCAAAATTAATTGCAGTGTACATTCTATGCTTATCAGTTGTGTGGTCTTGCTCAGAAATCTTGTGCTAAATGGGGATATTATTGCCCTTTAAAAGTAAGCTAAACTCGAAATACCGTCTAATGCAGCATGTAGGTGCGGCCAGAGGAGTTCAACCGTTTCCATAAGGCGATACCTTGCTGATAACGGAGTATGACATGGCTCTGTAATAAACTCTAGGTAATAAATGCATATTTTCATTTAGAAATATTCCTGCTATACTTGTTTGTTTATGGTTTTTTATATGGTATATTCATGGTTTTTTCCTTGCAAAAAAGGTTTCATGACAAATCTTTGCGCATAACGAATTTTAATATTCAAGTTTAATTTCTATTATTATAATGAGTACTAATAATACTGCTCTCGCTAGAAACTTAACACCTGTTGAAAATTCCGTAGTAAATAGAATTATCGGCACTTAACTAACGTAAATATTCATTTATTGCCGTTGCTAAGCCATTTTTTAATCGAACGCTAGCTAATTAAAAATATTAGCACGAACTCATTAACTGCATACACACGTTTCGCACATTCGTTTACACATTGCTCGTAGAAATTTCGTAATGGAACCTTTCGTATGCCCTAATATATTTCACTGGGTGGAAGTCTAGTTATCTGTTCTATATAAATAGTACCCACTACCCAGTTATAATAAGGGAACAGCACTTCAGTATCATTTTATCCTAATAGGGGACTTTGAACTCGTGGCATTGCGGTATGTTGGTTGCCATGGGTACCGCAAGTAGTTCAAATCATCCTGTAATTCCTGTAGGAAATATGCGACATTGTTATGTGTTCTGATTTCCTAAACAAGGGGACCCCTTCAGTTCAGAAATACCCTACCTTAAAAAGCACGCATTCATGCTATCTCTATCTGCTATAAATATATGAATCATATTTTTATACGACAAGTAGAAACTTGTAGAGAAAGAGTGAAATCTATGAATAACGTTTGATGTCAAACAAAGATAATGCACCATCATCGAGATAGTACATTACACGTATTATTGATAGTTGTTATTTTATCAAGCATCAACTCATTTGCATGAGTGTAAGTACTTGCAACTCATCAGTCATACGCATTTCACTTGAAACACATTACTACATATTCACTATCACTACATCATCAGTATCACTACATAATTATAAAAAAAAGTCGCTTCCCGCTGTCTGTCCCTATGTATGCTTAGATTAGATCTATAAAACTACGCAACGGATTTTGATGCGGTTTTTTTAATAGATAGAGTGATTCAAGAGGAAGGTTTTATATGTCTTATACATGCATAATATAGTAAAATATAATTTTAAAAAAATCACGCGGGCAAAGCCGCTGGCGGAAGCTAGTTGATACTAAATTCGGCTGCCTTTGCTGCATTATCATATGAAGAGATGCTGATAAAGACATAAATTAAGCTGCTTAAAAAATAACTGGAAGGTTCCAACAATAGTCGACAAACATGCCAGGTGCGTTCAAAGTGTCAAAAACAGCCAGCAGTAATCTCCCAGAACGTTTGCATGTCTCAACTACTTACGGTAATTCGCAAAGCAATTCATAATCACGGTTTAACTAGACCGTGCCAGTCACCCCGTAATTAGGTTATCCTATTTCTTATAATTCAATTATGCGTTGACTCATGGTAACCTGTTGTTTGCTTGACTTTATAGAACTAAGTTTTTGAAAAAGAACATCTGGTATCACATGTATAATTTGTGCAAGTTGCAAAGTTCCAAAAGTCCAGAATACCATTCCACAAATTGTACAAGCTGCTCACTGCAAGGCAATGACTTCTCGAGAGTTTCAAAGAAAGCATGAGCTTTGATGACCATCGCTTGCCTCCGTTGAGACAGCTGCCGAGGAGTTTGTTGCACCACTTGTCCTCAGCTAGGAAGTGGTGAAGGGCTGGGTGTTTTTTATAACTTTAGACGTTCATAAAGTTCTGACTGTCGGTTTAATTCAAACAAAAGATTATTGATTTGATTGTATTTTTTTTTATTTGATTTTGGGGAGACCTGTGTCCAGCGGACGTCTTTCGGCTGCAATTATGATGGTAATTGATTTTTTGAGTTCTATCAGAAATCTTTATAACGATGTATGTTAAACGATCACAGGTGAAGAGTCAACCCGCAGCACGGAACGTACATCGAACGGCCACTACACGGGCGGCTACGGTCAGGTGCGGGAATGGCGCGGCCGCCGCGGTCGGGACGCGCGCCCTCAAAGACGCATAGCACCCGAGAGGTACCTGAATGGAGCGTACCCGTTCCAGGTCAAGTTCACGCCCGACGACTTGTTAAACGGTAAGTGAATTCTATTTTTTTGTACAGCACCAGGAAAGAGTGACTTGAATGTCTGACACTTGGCAAGAAAGTGACGTGAATGCTTGAAAGTTGACGAGGGTCGTAAATGATGGCACATTGTGGGAGACTGATGTTATATTTATCTGACAGTAAAAGACTGACGTGAGTGTCTGACTCTTGGCGAAAGTGTAATGTGAGTATCTGAAACTTGACGAGGGTGTCTTAAGTATTTAACACTTGACGGGAGAGTGACGTGAGTGTCTGACACTTGCCAAGAATGTCTGGCGCTAGGCAGGAGGGTGTGACGTGGGTGCCCGGCACTTGGCGGGAGACTGCGACGTGGGTGTCTGACACTCGGCTGGAGAGTGAGACGTGGATGTCTGGCACTTGGCAGGAGAGTGTGACGTGGGTGTCTGACACTTGGCAGAAGAGTGTGACGTGGGTGTCTGACACTTGGCAGAAGAGTGTGACGTGGGTGGTAATAGGTAAAACGGGCTGGTATCCGCAACTCCACGTCAAAGCGCGTATTTTGCGTACGGGTGGGAAAATAGGTCATTCGATCCACCCCAGCTCCTCAAAGAAGGCCAGCAACGCCTTGGTGTCACTGACAATCTCACGCAGGGTACCTGGGTTACCGAAGTACTTTGCCCTGTAATCGGCGACCACCGGGCAGTTTAACAGCAGTGACGTGGGTGTCTGGCACTTGGCAGGAGAGTGTGACATAGGTGTCTGATACTTGGTAGAAGAGTGTTACGTGGGTGTCTGGCACATGGCAGGAGAGTATGACGTAGGTGTCTGATACTGGGCAGGAGAGTGCACGTGTCTGACACTTGGCAGGAAGCTGTAACGTGGGTGTCTGACACTTGGCAGGAGACTGTCACGTGGGTGTCTGACACTTGGCAGGAGACTGTCACGTGGTTGTCTGGCACTTGGCGGGAGATTGACACTTGACAAAAAAGTTACGCAAGTGTCACTAGGCGAAATAAAAAAAAAAAAATTCTTACTTTCCGTTATACAAAAACACTTATCTAAACACACTGCAGCGTTACAACTAAGTGAACGAGTGTTTTCGATGAACTCTGGCACCCAGAGTAAGATTTAACTTGTGTTTAGGGTGCCAGCGTCCTCTCCTCGCCTATAATTTGAACATATAACAGTAGTTGTACGACGAGCACAGTATATTATTATTAAGTTACTTACTAGTTAATGCATACAATATGATGTGGGATGTGAGGAGTAACGTGAGTGTCTGAAACTTGCTAAGAGAATCGTACATGTTTGACACTGAGCGAAAGAGTGACGTGAATGTCTGACACTTAGCGGAAGAGTGACGTGAATGTCTGACACTTAGCGGAAGAGTGACGTGAGTATCTGAAACTTGACAGGGGTGTCGTAAGTGTTTGACACTTGACGGTACAGTGCCACGAGTGTCTGAATCATGAAGGGATGTTTTGGGAGTACTTCTACTCTGAGATGTTCGAGAAATTATAATTTTGAATATATTAGTTTACTTTCCAAAATATTCAAAAATAGAGACAGCAAAGAAACAGATTTGGTTGCTTTATTGTATTCTCTTTTCGCTTTCGTTTTTAACAAATAGACACTCTACATAATTATGTTCCAATATGAATAAGAGAATGTTAACATTCTTGCTTTAATTTTGAGAGAGATATACACTAAAAGTAATTCAATGTAAAAAAAGAAATGACATGTCAATAATGTGCTCATATATTATGATATAATATGTATTTAAACATCATTTACTTATGATATTTATTTAAAGTGATTAAGTTACTTTTGGTCTCCATTTAAACATACAAAACATATTATAATACACTCAATCATTTGAAAAAAATCAAAACCAACTAAAAACTAAAAAGTTCAAAACTAGATCACTTATCTATTAGTCTGGTGGCAGTTATTTTAGTTCAAGCTCAGATTTGATACCATCCTAAAAGACACAATTCAAAATGTCCCTACGAAGTTTTTTTTACCGTGACTAATTTATAAGACTTCTAGGCTTGATTATTAAGAAGTCTTTCTAAACAACCACCCTCTGAAATACTGATGAAATTAGGCATTAGATACACATTTATAATACTAAAAACATTTTTAGGTTCAAAATGGGACACATTGTCTCAAGAGATTTGGGACAAGTTCATAAAGTCACAGCAAACAGAAGAAACCTTCAGAAAGAAAATGAACCTTTGGAGATATCTTTTCATCACAATAAAGGTTTGTTTCAAGAATATTAATGTAAATAATGATAAGCTATATTTAAATTACTTTTTAGCCTCACCAATTCTGATACTTAATAAAGGATTTAAAAAAAAAATGCCTTTAACCATACTTCTTTATTGACACAGACCATATTCCCTCGGTACGGCCTATACGTGGTGGGGTCCACGATGTCGGGCTTCGGACTGGACTCGTCAGACATGGACCTGTGTCTGTACGTGCGACCGGTTGATGAACTGGACCCGCGCGCGCATGCCTTGTTGCACCTCAACTACATACTGAGCTACATCCGGAGCTTCGACCCTAGTAAGTATTACATCTGTCTGCTGGTGAATGTGTCGGTTAGTGCGTAATAAATTGACTGTGACGTTATATCGATGTATGGGAGCACATTTTTTCAACTACAAAGTTAAGTTTGTTCTTGGGATCAATTCATCTGTCCCAAGTACTGAACCCTTCGTTGTGCGTGGTCGGACACGCACTTAAGTCGGTTTTATTATTGCCTGGACCTCGATCTCGCCTGATGTAAAGCGATGGATGAGGTCTACGATGAAACCAGCGTGCCCATCCATGAGATCTTCGAAACTCTTAAATTTAAATTTCCCCTTTTTAATAGATACCAATTAGGCTGACACTCCACCGAGGCGGAGCAGAAGAAAATTAACCCATAGCGTAACCAGTTTTTTTTATGACTCTACTCCATTCAACATTCAATAGGAACTCTACCTACCCTCTAGCTTGGCTCTCCTAGGAAAGCGCTGTCGCCATAGAAAGGCGTCATGATTATAGCGGTGCTGTTTGTGCATTTATCAGCAAAATGGCCGTTATTTGTGAAGTTTTAGTGAATATAATTAGAAACAGACACACACGCACGCAAACACAAATGCGGTCGCGCACTAATTACCTGTAAAAAACCTGTATATTTTTTTTTATTAATACTATTAGAGGGGTTCGGCACTGTTACTCCTTAATACAGGCTATTTCATAGCCTAGTAAGGAGATCAGCACGTCACCCACTTGATTGCCAGAGATTTTATACTACCTACTTCGCGATAACTGTTACATGTACTACAATCTGTTTCATATAAATAAAGATTACATTATATCAATTTGAAGTAACACTATGAATGCATATAATAACGTGCTTATTCCGCCCACTGTTCTGTATCAAGACGCGGAGCTGATCCAGGCGAAGGTGCCGATCCTCAAGTTCCGCGACTCGCGCAACGGCCTGCAGGTCGACCTCAACTGTAACAACGTGGTCGGCATCAGGAACACGAACCTGCTACATTGTTACTCAAGACGTGAGTACCTTTGGATTATTCAGACTTGTTTGTTGAACACTCGGTTCGTCCCAATATTTTTGACACTGCTAACTTCCTTTCTATCTCAGATCCAGCCTGTCCCTCTTGCTGTCCTCCCCTCAGCGAACGCCCTAAGCTGAGGCTCGTACGGTACCCCACAGGGGGTGCCTTTAGCGAGCGTTCGCTTAGTTTTAATTAGAATAGTTTTTGTCCCTGGCTGGAGGCTTTAAGTGTAAGCTTAAGTCAAAAACAGGAAAGTCCGGTAAAACAGTTACGACCCCTTAGTGGACCTGCAAGACGCCCTAGTTAAAAAAAAACTTCTTTTCATATTGCCAGTACTTAACCTATTATTGCTTGAGCCCAACCAATATGTGGCGACGTAAATTGTTTCTCCTATCGATACACAATTAATAATACCTATCTAAACATAATACTTAAATTTGTTGTGAGGGAAAACACACTTAAATATCAGTTGGTATTTCCCCTAACTCATACCTACAATAATTTAGTAGAATCACACTCACTTCTTCATACAGATAAGATGTTTGTAACGTGTATGAAGTATATTGACTTCAAGTTTAGGGGAATAACAAACATAAGGATCGCCCCTCACCGAGCTGACCCTTCCTCTGTGTTTATTATGAGTCGAGTGATCAAAAAGTATAACACAAATAATTATGTACTTCATTCTTCCAAAACATCCTTTCGAGTTTCAAAGAGAGAACTCTTTGTAACTCGAAATTATGTGATGCAAAGCTAGTCCAAGACGCTCTATTTAATTTTATGCTTTATAAACAAAAACACTTACATGCTAAAGATAAATACAGAAAATCCTTAAATATATCCTTTCCAAATCTGAGGTAATAAACATGTAATCCACACCATTGACCACGTAAAAGACTTATAAGAAGTGAAGGACTGTGATTTTAGTACAAAGGTTAACTTTCTGTGATATCTAAATTGAAATAACTTTGTATGTATTCGCCAATACATATATCTATAACGAATTCTAACAAGTATTTGGACATGATGAGACCTGATGACGAGTCGTAAAGTGCTCAAAATGTGCGGTGAGCTAGCGACAGTGTTGAGTTATTCGATGCTTTGCAAAGTTCATCGCCAGTTAAGCATTTCATGACGATATGGCACTCTGATCCTTTTATAAATATATTTATACAGTATTTTTTTATTTATTGTCGTAAATACAGGGCTTTATTAAATTAATTGGTGAAACTTCACAGAACATTTTGTAAAAACAATTATAACAAAGAGGAATTGGTTTTCAAAAACTCATTATTTGCTATTTCCCAGTGGATTGGCGAGTTCGTCCGCTGGTGGCGCTGACGAAGCTGTGGGCGCAGGCGCACGACATCAACGACGCGCGGCATCGCACGCTGTCGTCCTACTCGCTCACACTCATGGTCATACACTTCCTACAGTGTGAGTACACAATACTATTCATTTGAATCACCTACACAAAGTTAAGACCGATTGTCGGACTGACCTATTATTTATTTATTTTTTACTTATGTTACTACTTTTCCATTTCGACGACGTTGTACTTGTTAAAATTTCGTATTCTATGTTACCTACTTGGGGTTGGCGCAAACTGTATTTATTTAGTATAGGAGAACCGACAGCCATAACAAATGAATAACAGTTGTTAAAGAAACAGAGCCAGAGGTTTTTATTATTATTACTGAACCACTGTCCTTTGTGAAGGATTACGCTATCTTTCAAAGTCAAATCATTTATTTCAAATAAATTGTAAGGCACTTTTGACCCCCCCCCCCAGGCGGCACGTGCCCGGCCATCCTGCCGCGCGCGAGCGAGGCGGGCGCGGACGGCCGGCGGCTACACAACCGCTCGACGCTGGCGGAGCTGTTCCTGCACATGCTGCGCTACTACGCCGAGTTCCCGTTAGTATACAGCCATTTATTTGATGCTTTCTTTCGACATCCAATTAAAACGTCGATTTCCGCAACACAATTACTCCGCTGGTCTTAGCCTAGAGCAAGCGTGGGGATAAATGCTCGGTTTTCTCTAAAGGCCTGTTCAGATATAAGCGATATCGTTGTTGCGCTTGTGTGTGTGATATCTGAACAGGCCTGAGAATAGGCCTGGGCGGTGGCTTGTATATATTGTTATTGTACGTATCCGCAGCTACGACAAGATGGCCATCTCGGTCCGCGCGGGCGCGCGCGTGCCCGTGGGCGTGTGCCGCGCGGCGCGTGCGCACAAGAACGACCCGCACCAGTGGAAGCTGCTGTGCGTGGAGGAGCCCTTCGACCTCACCAACACGGCGCGCTCGGTGTACGACCGCGACTCGTTCGACAAGATCGTCAGCACCTTCCGCGCCTCGCACGCGCGCCTGGCCGCGTCGCGCAGTCTGGCCGACGCGTGGCCCGCGCGATGATCGCGGCCGGCGAGTGGTCACCGCGAGTACTGACCGAGTCGCAGCCTGTCGCCCGGCGCCACGAGACGGACCCGCCACGTATACCTACGCACATTTATTGTATCCATGTTGATGATATGAAAATTTAACAACAGTTGAGTATTTATATTATAAAAAAACTATAAATGTGCCACTATGAAAATTATATGTTTACATTCCATAGTGCCATGTTGTATTTATTAGTTGTTTCGCTTCGTTTTGAGGTAGAATTTTTATTGAAACAAACATTCAGTTACTGCGTAAGTTGAAGTGCCGTTTTGCCAGATGAGTACATTCCGCGTTGAAATATAGTGTAATGTACTAGATTCTGGCAAAAGTCGGGCCCTGATAAACCAAAGTTACGGGCAATCATTTCAGGGAATGTGCAAAAGCGAGCATGCAGCTTTTGTCATTTCCTTTTGCCTACGTATAGATCTCAAATACTTAATTTAAAGTTCTGTTTTATTATTTTAAAGTGGATAGCTAGTTCAATAATTTTACAAACCCAGTGTTATTATTTCTTTAGCCACCTTTATAATAGCCTTCTATTGTAAACCCAGTGCTCAATTCGGACCAAAGTTAAGTGAAAATATATACTTACTCGCTCACTACATGCTTCTATTGTCACAATAAAAATTATACCTCAAAACTAATGTTTGGATGAAACATGCGTTCAACATACTCGGTTGCAAACAATATCAAGGTAGTTGTAATGATAAACATCTGCAATTAACGAATTGCGTAAATAACAGACATTGTAATTACCTGAAGTAGTGTTTTGTACAGTCGGCAGCAAAAGAAAATGTACAACTTTGACTTAATAACTTACAGCTAATAATTTTAAACGTTTCGTTGCTGCAGGCTGTACTCAGCCTGGCCCGGCCGGCTTGTGTCAGGATCGTGTATGTTGGAAGAGCGCTGTTCCTAAATGAGCTGTAGCCCTCCAGGCATGTTCTAGCACATGATTGTCAACAAGACTGAACCAAGACTCGTAGTTGCGAGTAGTAGAGTCGTTGTTCACTAGTCGATAAAGTCTGTTTCATTTCTGTGACTAAAGCGACCGTCGCAACCAGTCGTTACACTGCCTCGACAAAAGGCGTCCTATTCGTTTTTAAATATTTATTATTGTTTATTTATAAGTTATTGAATACGTGTAAATAGTAAGAAATAAAAAAATACATAAATATTCATTTTAGGGTCGTGTATGGTTTTTATGTAAATAGTATTTTTGTGATGAGGAAAGGGTAAATGACAAAAAAATATATATTATATGGAATTATATAATATAATGATATGCATGCTTTGCGCGGAGGGAGCCAGGTCCCGCCGCGCGACGTTATATGTGGGAGAGCGTACGATGGGAGATGAGAAATTCCCTGTGATAATATACGAAAGAAAATTATATTGTGTACGTGTACAGTGTTGGATGTTGAAGTAATTGTTTAAAGGTGCTACAATTAGTTGTTACGCTCCGATGCAATGGTTGCAGCTCAATGACCACGACGTTACTTACGCTTAAGATCTACGAACCGTTGACGCACTCACACGACCGCGACTCGAATGATGTTCGCGAGATAGTTGTCGGGTAAATTATGTCTCCACTCCATAGCGGATATTATGTAGTTGTAAGTCTCCGAGCGCTCTCATGGACATCATTCGAGTTGCCAGTCGATCACTGTCGTGAACTTCGGCAATAGACCGATCAGATAATCGATTCGTTTGCTAGTGAGATGAATGCGTAAAACTTAAATAATGGTGCTAAATGATTGTGTTGCCTTATATTTGGCGCTGGGCTACGCTTTATATACGATGTAATGTAACAGTTGCTAGATACCATAAGATTATTGAAGGCTTCCGTATAAGGACACATACAAGTTTTATAAAATATATTTACAAATTGTTTTCTGACTGTAAATGTAAGGGAATGTCAAATTTCAACATCGTTTGACTGAAATAATATACACATACGTCCAACGAATGTTTCCAAGTCTTGTCAAATTAATACTATACGCCTTCTATAATCTTTCCTCGCTAGATAATCCTATTAAATAATTTACATGTTAATCGACATGTTAATTTATCAGTTTTCTCAAATTGAGAAAAGCTTAAATTAATATGTTGTGCTATTAATTAATAATAATATAGAGCAAATATCTTGTATTACGACAAGACGCGTCAAAATTAATTTTACCATTTTGCTATTGTCATTTTTCGCGCGTAAAATGAGTAGAAATGTGTAAAATAATATTTTGGTGCGTTCTTGTGCTCCTACGTTGTATGTGATTAGCAGAATTCCTATTATTATATATGTGAGGATACTAACAATGCATATCTTTAAAGTAATACAAAGATTGTATAATATGAGTTACACGAGCGAGGAATTCTGTACCTATGACGTGGACTATGACGTCACAAGTAATCGGACACGTCATCATGAACTGACAATATGAAATTAACTTTTTACTAGGCCACAATTTTAAAGCTTTTTACGCATGAACTCGAATCGAAATTCTGTTGTTTATTAAAGTTCATATATTTCTACAGATTTTTTGGAAAATAATTTTAGTGCATTAAATTAGTCGTTAGATCATGTAGTTTATTGTTCTGGTTAAGAGTCGGCATCTACCGATATGTTTTCATCGATGCCTGGCAATTATTGTTTCGTTAAGTTTACAATAGCTAGCCACTAGAATTAAATCTAGACTAGAAATTGTTAAGTTTTGTTTTGTAATTTTATTTGTAAAGTTTCACCATCTGGACGTTGTCCCTCATAGCCCGAAGCACTGACACTATTTGATGTAATATTAAACGCCTGGCATTTTATATCGCGTTATGTATAAGTTTTATAAAGATTTTACATAAGAGGCACTTGGCCGCGCTGAATAATTATAGTACAATAAATAATTTTTAAAAACAAGTTACATATGTAAGAAAACTGATTAGACTTATAAATAAAAGTGTCTCTCAAAACAGTTTGATTTTTTGAAAAGTTATAAAAAAATTCGACACTCAATTGAAAAAACAAAAAAATATATAAAATTGAACTTCAAAAAAAATTAAACCATAAAAACAAAAAAAAAACATAAAAAATGAAAAAAATACAAAAAAAAATACAAAAAAAGTGCAAAATTCAGAGAAAAAATTATTTTATTTGACAATTTCAAATTTTATCGCATGTTTTAGTTGGCTTCCATCTGCCTCATAATAAACTGTTTTTAAACAGATTGTTAAATCAATGTTTATGTATAATATTTATCCATAAAAAAAATATAGTGTTGTGTTGTTTATAACCAAACTCATGATAAAATATCATCTAATCATAATTTTTTTAATACAGTGTTTTTTGGCCAATAAATCTCATATAATGTGTTAATACAATGATGAGAACTTTTTCAGTACTTGAGCAAGAGTTCCTTTAACGCCAGGCTACTCTTGTGTTTTAGCAGAACAATAAAAAAACAGTTTTATGATATATTTACGCGTCTCTTAGTGTAGCGGCACACCTGCGGAACTTTCGGCGCGGAACGTTCCGTCGCGTCATGTGACGCTTGCATTTCTATGGACATAACGTTCGGCTGATGTGTCATAGGTCTTGAAAAACATTAGGAGCGTATTCAACCAAACCTTCCGCGCCGAACGTTCGGCAGGTGTGTCGCGACCCTTAGTATATTACACTATCATATATCTAACATCATTATAATATCCTAAATGAAATGTGAACCGAAGCTTACAAATGATTCAAATGTCTGTATTACACAGATATATGATATTGTTTCCCCCCAAAGAACGCTGTAAGACTGAGTTGTAACTTCGTCGTTCTGCCTCGAATTATATTGGAATTATTTACCAATATAACTTTGAGTTTTGTTGAAACCAGCGCTGTCGTCAGATGAAGATCAGACGAAAGATGAAGGAAGCTTACTTCTTGTTACGTACCACACGCGTAGGTTTCAATATAGACAATAAACATTTAACTGTCTCACAGGTTAAAGCATTTCTCCCGGCGCGTGGCTAATAATTGATTCCCACCATGCCGAAACTAAAGACACAATCTCGGGCTATATCTGGAACGTTGTTGTAAAACCACCACTGCCATTGAACGTCCTATTTTTGTAAGGATTGGCAGTTTCTTATATATTTAATATAAATTTTCAGTTATAAGATGGTATTTGATCTCCTTGGCAGTATTTTCAATCCAAATTTTGCTTTGCCCTAGTATATAAAATCAGTTGTAAGTTACTATGAAATTCAAAGTTACTGTACCTATATATTATACGTACTTAATTTTCCCTTGTTATTTGTAGTTCAAAGGAATAAAATGCAAATTGTTCGTCCCGACTATGTACAATAACTCGTTTCCTTATTGAGTTTCGTTTAACTATTGGTTTAATTATTAATTAGCAAAATATGTATCGACATTGTATTAAATTGTATACTATTATAATTATCTGTATATTGTGACCATGTAATATATTTTTGCCTGTAAAACGGCCTCTTTTTTTCTAAAGATATATATTTTGTCACGTTTTTGACAACTTTAGTCTTGTGTTGCATTTTATTTTTATTGAACACAAGTCGATTTTTATCTCCATATTGTACAAAGAAATTATTGTAAAGAAATATTCTGTAATAGTTAAATATATACAACTGCCAAATTACTGTGTTTTATTAAAACTGACATTTTTTAATTTTAAACAAAATCCTCCTGGTATAAATTCGAAAAATTCCTATAAACTAGGCTGAGAATGAGCACTACATAATGAGCACTAAAAAAAAATATCTAGCGCTTACATGAACATCTGTTCATGTAAGCGCTAGATATTTTTTTTTGAGTTTTCGTAAATGCTTGATTAATTCAAACGGGTAAATATTTTTGAAAACCTAATTAATGCACAAATACGATGTGCGTGTGAACTGAGAGACCAAAATGGGAATTCGCGAAATGAAAATCCTAGAATTAGGCTGCCTGTCCACTGGAGCGGAGAGGAGAAAAGAGGAGCGGAGATGTGCCAATATTAACCAATAGAATCTTGACTCAGGATCACTGATCTAAACTCAGGGGCGGAGTCAAGATTCTATTGGTTAATATTGACACATTTCCGCTCCTCTTTTCTCCTCTCCGCTCCAGTGGACAGGCAGCCTTAAGGGCTTGTACACAAAACTGCGATGCGACGTCGCATCGCAGGTTTTTAGAAGACCTTTGTTTGTAGGAGCTCGCAGATTTTTGCGATGCGATGCGAATTCGCAGTTTTGTGTACAAGCCCTTAGTAGTAGACTTAAAACAATATTGTAGAACGAATCGTGTGGCTGACACTGGCATGGCCACCATCAGGAATTTTAATTTTGATAACACAAAAAAATTGTCGATAATTTGTCGAAATTTGTCGCCAAATATCAGAATTTGTCGGTCACTGGTTCAAAAGTTATAAGGGTTTCTAGGTGGCCAAGCTGGAGAGAGTCTCCCCAGCATGGCCCCATGAAGTTAGGGCACCTAGCGAAGATCTGTTTTCTCCCAAATTTAGTCGATAATTTGTCGAAATTTGTCGCCAAATTTCAGAATCTGTCGGTCACGGGTTCAGAAATTATAAGCGTGTCAAGGTGGCCGAGCTGGGGAGAATCTCCCCAGCTTGGCCCCATTAAGTTAGGGCACCTAGCGAAGATCTGTTTTCTCCCAAATTTAGTCGATAATTTGTCGAAATTTGTCGCCAATTCACAGATTTTGTCGGGTCTTAGTTTAGAAGATATAATGAATTCCATTTTTAAGGTATAGTCCAAGGGCTAGATTAAAGAGTTTACGAAAAATTGCCAAGAAAAAATATTTATATTAATTTGTGTAACATATTTCTACTTTTATCGGTCTAAAGTCCTTAGAAATGTCAGACAGAGATAAATTCTCAATTTAATACATGTTTTGCTGTTTTAAATGAGTAGGTTAGATTGGCTTAAACTTCTTTGAAAACATTAAACCTTGCTCTTGGTCTCAAGATGAAGTTTGGTGTCAAGATGTACAGTCGCATGCAACTGTTTTACGAAATTATTAGAATATTAAAATTTCTGTTGCCAAAATAACAATAAATGATTTACCTACTTAATACGTTAAAATGATCGTACCTTTTGCAAACATTTTAAAATATGAAACGTTGAAAACGTATTGTAAGTAGGTATGTAAGTATTAATCACAATAGGTTGATACTTACATACCTACCTCCTTACAATACGTTACAAAAAAAAATACATAGGTAAATACCTATCTAATAATCTTAAATTAAAGATATAATATATACTTACACTTAGATACCTAATACGAGCATATGGCTCTAATTAAGGTTAGAATAATAAAACTTCTGTTATCGAAATATAAAATAATTTATTACTTTAAAATCGTTATTATTCTAAATTTAAAATAAACTAGCGAACGACACGTCACCTGGGGGCCAAGTCTACTAATTTACAAACGTCAAATGCGCAGCCGGCAAAAAGACGAAAGCGAGGAAGGGGAAGACATGCAAGCAGGCAGTAAACTCACGACACAGGCGGGAGGATGTGCGTAGCGTGCAATCAGCTCATTGCGTAACTAAGTACTACTATTTTTCTTTTCTTTTGTTCTGTTTCGTGATTGAATTGTGTGAAAAAGACGAAATATACATTACCTACCTTTTTTACAAAGATAATTTTTTATGAGTAAGTGCGTGGCCTGAGTGAAAAAGCGTCCAGGAAGCGGCGAATGAGCGTTCTAATTTGGCAACTTGCTCTCGTCTGTACACACGCATCTACCTATATCTTTCTTACTCTTATCGCAAATGAAACGGAGCACAGCGATCTATCTGCCAGCGACTAAATGCACATTTTTTCGAAAAAAAATACAGTTATTTATTTAGGTAATGAATACAGCTTTCCTTTGGTGGGTTAAAATTATAGAATAACTTTATATTTATATATTTCGAAACAAACATTCTACCATATAACATCATAGATCATACTATCTAAAAACGATATAAAGTATTTTGTACTTGCTTGTACCAATGTATGGAGAAATTGATTTCTTTAATATCTTTTTAATTACACACCGACAAAATCTGTGAATTGGCGACAAATTTCGACAAATTATCGACTAAATTTGGGAGAAAACAGATCTTCGCTAGGTGCCCTAACTTAATGGGGCCAAGCTGGGGAGATTCTCCCCAGCTCGGCCACCTTGACACGCTTATAATTTCTGAACCCGTGACCGACAGATTCTGAAATTTGGCGACAAATTTCGACAAATTATCGACTAAATTTGGGAGAAAACAGATCTTCGCTAGGTGCCCTAACTTCATGGGGCCATGCTGGGGAGACTCTCTCCAGCTTGGCCACCTAGAAACCCTTATAACTTTTGAACCAGTGACCGACAAATTCTGATATTTGGCGACAAATTTCGACAAATTATCGACAAATTTTTTGTGTTATCAAAATTAAAATTCCTGATGGTGGCCATGCCAGTGTCAGCCACACGAACGAATCTGGGAATTTGTAAGCAAATATATTAAAAACTAGTGTGGTCCCTCAGTTCTCACAGACGATCAGCCAGATCTCGGAAAGTATCTTCATGAACCGACGTATCGTTCGGCTGATGTGTCTCAGGCCACACCTGCCGAACGTTCCGCGGCGGAACGCTCCGTCGCGTCATATTTCTATGGACGTAACGTTCGGCGGCGGTAATTTGGAAATAGGAGCGTATTCAACCGAACGTTCCGCCGCGGAATGTTCGGCAGGTGTGGCTGGTAGCGGCACACCTGCGGAACGTTCGGCGCAGAACGTTCCGTCGCGCCATGTGACGCTTGCTCATGAACCGACGTAATTCCGCGCCGAACGTTCGGCAGGTGTGGCGCGACCCTAAGTAAATAATAAGACGTTATTGTCTGTGTGACCTCCCCCCCCCAGTCTTTGACTGCGACCGCGCCTGAATGAATAAATAATATTTATTCACATAATCATGTGAATCGAAAAGCCAAGAAATCAAAACAACAGATAACTTTCATCATTATCTTTATTGACATTAATCTCCCAAAGTACAGTTAAAGAATAAAATAAAAAAGGTTTCACAGAATCTAGTCCGAAATGGATTATTTATTATAATCTATCTAAATTTTAATGGGTCACAACATGTAACCCTCTTATAAATAAACAATATATTAGATACATCACACCGAATTTTAAATCTTATTATAACGTGGTGCGATGAGATTTAGACATCAATTATTGTAGTATGTAAAATGTTGCCTTTGTGTGCCTTGCCAAAACACTCGATTCGTGTATCATTGCTAACTAACATTATTTTCGGAATAGCAACTAACTTTAATCGTATATAATATAGATGTTGCGTTAAGGCATTAGTTATTGTAATGTGAATGTTTACAAAATGTATAAATCACATGTAACTTCAGATGCATTAGCTTACGATATAACTGTCCTTTTAATGCCTACCACAGAGACTGCTTTGTTTCCTACCTGACGTAAAAGTAAAACAAAGTACCACATGGTACTAGACAACACTAGTGCCACATATCTCGACATTATTACTGATTCCGATGAAGACAGGACTTAAGCAGATTCTTTAAACCAATTATTGGGTACAATACTATGTATACTTTCACATATCGCCGTCTTTAGAGACAGCACAAAAAATACATACACGAAAAATATACACCTTACTGAACTAATAAATATAGGGTAATCGTATATTAAAAATAAACTGCATCGTCGCAGGAGAACGTAACCGAACCAGCAAGGCTGGACCGGTGAGGAACTAAATATGAATAAAGTCAAATACTGTAACCCTACAGTCGTCTGTACTGCCTGCGGACTGGCGACAGCTTCATCGCTAACGTTAGGAAAACGAAGCTCCAACATGTAATGTTACTAATTATATTATCCCTGAGTATCGCAAGTCCGAGGCAGAGCCAATTACTCTAATCGCAATCATCTCTATGACAATTCCTTCACAGCGATCAGTATCTTGTCAACCCGACTATCCCTGTCTCTTCGCGTACGCTAACACTACTTACTTTATAATAATATAGAATAGTCTAAACCTAACTATATTAAACACTACTGTAAACCACGGCATTTTTTGTGTACTAGAATATTTTGGACAGATCATGACCACATGTTCGTGTGACCAAAAAACAAATGTTGTGTAACTTATACACAGATACATAATACAAAATATCGGATAGATTTGCACATAATAACTAATGTAGAATAAGGGTGACGCGCCTCGCAGTCGGCGCTCCTCTCTCGCAGCATTGATAAGAATGGTTTCGTTTAATCTGTTGCAGTATAACATCGCGTACCGGCGGTGATGATGGCAATGTGCAGTCGCCACGCAGCGGCGGCAGCCCTCGGGCTCCGCACACTGCCGGCGCCCGGCCGGCCATGGCGGCAGGGCTCCGGCGGCAGGACTCCCGAGGGCCCCGGTACAGAGGGCGGGGCGACCCCCGAGAGGATGATCGGCTCCGAAAAGCGAAGGGGCTAGTCGGAGGGCCACTTTGGGTTGACTAGGCCGATGGAACGAGTGGTATAGACTGGAAGGTGCCAGGCAGCAGGCCGGAGAAGTAGGTTTCTGGGGGCTCGTAGGGAGCGGGAGTGGGACGTGGGGGGGCGGGAGTGGGACGTAGGGGGGCGGGAGTGGGACGTAGGGGGGCGGGTGTGGGACGTAGGGGGGCGGGAGTGGGACGTAGGGGGGCGGGTGTGGGGAGGGCGGCGGGCTGCGAGAGAGGAGGCGGGCGCGGCAAGCGACGCGGCGAGCCCGAGCGTTACTTCTTGGCTTGGTTCTCCGACGCGTCCATTTTTTCTTCCGTCTTAACCACCTTGCCTTCACCTAAAATAATAATTCAAATCATTTAGTTGACACGGTCAATAATCTCGTTCATTTGACTGCAATTGTTTAAAAAGATGATCAAATTTTTTATGCTAAGTAGTCAAGCGCATAATGCGTCTATGTCGAAAATATGTCCTGAATGATGAACCTATTATTTATAAAAGGATCAGAGTGCCAGATCGTCATGAACTGCTCAACCGGCGATGAACTTTGCGAAGCGTCAAATAACTCAACACTGTCGCTAGCTCACCGCACGTTTTGAGCACTTTACGACTCGTCATCAAGTCTCATCATGTCCAAGTACTAGTATGTGTAGGTTAGTGGCTTTGTTCTCGCACTGATCGTCGGCTCTCAGTGCGTGGCCGCTCAGTACCCCTAGCACGAATCACTATCGAAAAAACATTCGAATCGACAACGAAAGCATTTTGTATGGGAACTTGAACAGCGCCTCTGGTGTGCGTAAATTGAACTAATTTTCAGAGCACGAACAAATACATGTAAGTTTCGTATCGTCATCGTATCGAATACGAAACGTAACTCGAGCCGTTTGTATGAAGATAGCTAGCACGAGGGCATAAAATGACGGATCGTATCGTAATTGTCGACGGCTGGCTTACGAGTTTCACGAATGTTTATTCACTTTAAATTTGACAGTGAAAAAACTTTCGTCGGAGTTTATTTAAAGTATAAAATTATAATTTAAGTGATTGTTTTGATTTATTTGGTCAGAAAATGTTTAGATTAACGAGAAGCACCCCACGACGTAGTACATTGTACTATTATCTTGCAGCGCGATTGATTGTTAAAAGTAGAAATGTACAAAGAGAAACAGGGTGAGTGATTTATTTTAGAACACTATTTTTATTATTATTATAAGCCTGTGTTGTCCCACTGCAGGGCAAAGGCCTCCCTTCCCTCTTTCCACTTTTCCCGGTCTACTGCGATTGTGGGCCAATCCTTTAAGAAGGAGTCCAGCTCATCCCGCCATCTCTTTCTGGGCCTGCCGCGTAGTCGTTTCTTGTTATTTGGGATCCACTGAGTGGTGATTTTTGCGTATTGCTGCTCCGACATGCGACAGATGTGGCCAGCCCAGTTCCACTAATATTGTTATAAATAGCACTAGCATAGAACACTATATATTGTTATAAATAAAAAACAAGTTATCTTTTAAATTTACTATTACATTTACAGAGAAATCTCAAGGAGAGCTCTACTCAGAAAGAATTTGGCAAATATTAACTTCAAAACCTTAGCGACACAGAATTTAAAAATAGATTTCGTCTAATATAAGTACGGAAGCCTTTTTATTCTTGTGTCGCGAATTAAAAGAAAAATCCAGTCTAAAATTAAGTAAAAGGATCAGCCTGGAACACAAAGTAAGTGTAATTTATAAGCTACATAAGTAGGCAGCTATATGTATGCTTAAGACAATAAAATCTTAAATGTAATACACTTACTTTTCCATAAACTCTATCATAATGGTGTACTGTGGGTGGCTGGTTCTCATTGTAGAACAATAAAATAGTTCCAAACTTTTCACAAATTAAATCACAATACAAGTTCACTTCAAAATTCCCGCTAAAATACTTTACTCTGCTTCAAAACAAAGTTGGCCTTGAATGAGCTTCGAGCGTCCGTCGTTCGTTTAGGAATACAGTCAAACCAACCACAACGTTTTAGTAATCAGTTAAATTAATATGCCATTTTTCTAACTGAATATTAACTTTTTCTGCAAAATTTCTTCGTATTGCATTATAAATTGAACAGTATTAAAGTTTTAAATGCCCTGAAAACACTATTTTTTTAATTAACTAAATACACATCCAGTTTATGAACGAAACATTCATTCAATTGTAAGATCATTCGTTCTATTTTTCCCGTCCTTACTTACGTTAGAATGACGTCACCAACGTTATCGTATCGAGCTCTCGATACTATTTCGAAAGTGCTTCGTGCTTCCGACTTTCGTTGTATTCCGTTATCGTATCGACAACTCGATACGTTTGCGATACGAAACCTACAAATATTCGTGCTAGGGGTACAGTGCAGAGTCGTCGGTTAAAATAGTTTTAGATTCGGATCGTGTACCGCGCGGAGTACCCACGGTTCCGGTCGGTTCCTGGACGGCGCTGGAGCAGGTGCCTAACAGTATCAGTGAACTCGTGTCTGTACGTACCGTTGGGCGTATCGGTCTCTGTGTCTGTGTTGGACCGCCTGCGCTTGCGCGGGAACTTCCACGCGCCCGTCGTGTGCTTCAGCTTGGGAAGCGGCTCCATGTCCAGTACCTATGTAATGCAATGTAATAGATTAATAAAAACACAATAATGAATTTCATGCATTTAACATGACCTTCGTTTTGTCCATATTCCATTTTAAGACCCAACCTTTCGGAAGCTCTACTGAGGTCATCTAACATTGTACTAAGGTCCTCCATTGTCTCAGCCATGACTACTATATCGTCGGAAAATCGAAGGCGAGTGGATGTACTCGGTATTGATGTTGATGCCAACCCTTTTCCAGTCCAGAACCTTGAAGACATCCTCCAGTGTAGCGTCTCCCTGTCTCAACCCTCGCTGCGGAAGGATAGGTTTCGTTCGAGGTCTGGTCCTGGAGTCGAACTAACATAGTAGCGTTTTCAAAGAAACACTTCAGCACCTCGATGTACCGAAAGTCAATCTGGTACCGTTAGAGAGACGTACAGCCAAAGTCTCAATCGAATCAAAGGCTTTCTCGTAGTCCAGGAACTAAAATTTCTCGTCGTCAAAGAACAAAAAACTAAAATAAAAAAATAGTTCTTACCTTATGTATCTGCCTAAAGGCTATTTGTCTAAGGAATTGTTGTGCAGAGGCAGTCAGATCTTCACGTTTCTGGGGTGGCAGGTTACCCAGAGCATCCTGAAAATTAATCAATATCACTATTAGAAGTAGACCAATGTAGTTTCATAAATAAATAAAAAATAACCCTTATCAATAATGATGGCTAGTTTCTACTTCCCACAGGTTTATATGTATGTTTATGGATGTTAGCATGGATCAGAGTGCCATATCGTCATAAAGTGCTCAACCGGCGATGAACTTTGCGAAGCATCGAATAACTCAACACTGTCGCTAGCTCACCGCACATTTTGAGCTCTCTACGACTCGTCATCAGGTCTCATCATGTCCAAATCCAGATTTTATGATAATGTGCCTTTTTGAAAAAAAAAAACAGTACAGTGTGTGTGTGTGTGTGTGTGTACGTACGCCGAGCTCCTTCTCGCAGGGGTCCCGCAGGCCGGGCCCGTGCTCCAGCAGCAGGCCGCCCGCCCCGGGACAGTGCTACAGTACAGTGTGTGTGTGTGTGTGTGTGTGTACGTACGCCGAGCTCCTTCTCGCAGGGGTCCCGCAGGCCGGGCCCGTGCTCCAGCAGCAGGCCGCCCGCCCCGGGACAGTGCTACAGTACAGTGTGTGTGTGTGTGTGTGTGTGTACGTACGCCGAGCTCCTTCTCGCAGGGGTCCCGCAGGCCGGGCCCGTGCTCCAGCAGCAGGCCGCCCGCCCCGGGACAGTGCTACAGTACAGTGTGTGTGTGTGTGTGTGTGTGTACGTACGCCGAGCTCCTTCTCGCAGGGGTCCCGCAGGCCGGGCCCGTGCTCCAGCAGCAGGCCGCCCGCCCCGGGACAGTGCTACAGTACAGTGTGTGTGTGTGTGTGTGTGTGTACGTACGCCGAGCTCCTTCTCGCAGGGGTCCCGCAGGCCGGGCCCGTGCTCCAGCAGCAGGCCGCCCGCCCCGGGACAGTGCTACAGTACAGTGTGTGTGTGTGTGTGTGTGTGTACGTACGCCGAGCTCCTTCTCGCAGGGGTCCCGCAGGCCGGGCCCGTGCTCCAGCAGCAGGCCGCCCGCCCCGGGACAGTGCTACAGTACAGTGTGTGTGTGTGTGTGTGTGTGTACGTACGCCGAGCTCCTTCTCGCAGGGGTCCCGCAGGCCGGGCCCGTGCTCCAGCAGCAGGCCGCCCGCCCCGGGACAGTGCTACAGTACAGTGTGTGTGTGTGTGTGTGTGTGTGTGTACGTACGCCGAGCTCCTTCTCGCAGGGGTCCCGCAGGCCGGGCCCGTGCTCCAGCAGCAGGCCGCCCGCCCCGGGACAGTGCTACAGTACAGTGTGTGTGTGTGTGTGTGTGTGTACGTACGCCGAGCTCCTTCTCGCAGGGGTCCCGCAGGCCGGGCCCGTGCTCCAGCAGCAGGCCGCCCGCCCCGGGACAGTGCTACAGTACAGTGTGTGTGTGTGTGTGTGTGTGTACGTACGCCGAGCTCCTTCTCGCAGGGGTCCCGCAGGCCGGGCCCGTGCTCCAGCAGCAGGCCGCCCGCGGCCGCCTCCATGACGCGTCGCAGCGCCTCGCCCGGCGACAGTGCGGCGCCCGCAGACTGCATCACGCCCGACACCAGCAGCTCCATGGCCTGCCGCACACGACTCAATATAGCACTCAGCGGAGACACATCTAACATAATATCGAGCCCTAACCGCCGATTTATCGTAAGCGACAACTTTTCGAAAATACGATGTTAATAGTAACCCAATTGTCGTTTACGAATAAAATCGCATTTTCGTAGACTCTGAGGAGGCTCTGGATCAAGGGCATCCAGAAAGCGGTACTTCTGGACACGGCGCGTATCGTTACGAGATTCTTCTCTCAGGAGCCCTGAGAGTGGAATCTCTTGTAGCTTGGACCCTGTTCCCGATATCGGTGGGCTACTATTTTTTTATATTTTTAAATGTTTTTGTTTTATTTTATGTAAAAATGTAAATTATATGTATAATATGAAATAAAGGAAAAAATATAAAATTTTATTAATCTGCCTAATAGCGGAGAGCTTCGACCAACACCTCAGGAGGCTCTCATTGCGCGGCTGGGCCAAGGGCTTGAGTCAGAAAGCAGTACTCCTAGACACGGCACGCATAGTGAGGAAGTTCCTCTCTCTAGAGCCCTGACCACCGGCAGCTTGGACCTTGTTCCTGATGCTGATGGGACACTATTTTTATATTTTTAAAAGTTTTTTTATTTTTTTATAGTTGATAAAAGTATTTAAAAATATAAATAATATGTATTAAAGGAAATAATATAAAATTTAAAAGACATTGCCTAATTTTGTATGGAAGTTGGACCAAGTGCTGCCTAGAATACTCACATAGTGCATTTTGTTCCTCAGACCATCACTAACCTGTACTTCAAAGCGCATATAAATCTATCCCAGGAGTCCAAAGAAAAACAGTCTCTTGTTTTGAATATTTTTATTGGAAAAAATTTACTTAGTAGCAACAAATGTACAAAATCAACTATTAAACAGTTATTGTGCATTCAATTATAATTGTAGTAATTGTATTTTGATGTTGTAGTTGGAGTTGGACGTCGGAACCACCGGGGTAACCTACTGGCCAGTTTTATGGAGAAGGAAGGCCTCTTTATGATGAATTCCTTCTTCAAAAAACGTGAGCACAGAAAGTGGACCTGGCAGAGCCCTGATGGGGCAACAAAAAATGAGATTGACTTCATTATGTCGACGAAGAAGCAAGTATTCAATGATGTCTCTGTGATCAACGTGGTGAAAACCGGAAGCGATCACCGCATGGTAAGAGGCACATTGAACTTAATTATCAAGCTGGAAAGATCTCGACTGATGAAGTCTACACTCCGTCCAGCACCAATCCAAGTCCAAAACACCGAGAGCTTTCAGCTCGAACTTCAGAATCGTTTCGAGTGCCTAGGGAGCTCCGTGGACGATTTTAACGATGGGTTTGTGGAAACTGTCCATACGGTCGGGTCCAAGATCTTTAAGACCCGTCGTACAAATGGAAACAAGAAGCTCTCTGATCCTATTATTCAGCTCATGAAGGAGAGGCTCGAGATGATCCTCCAATCTTTAGACGATGCGGTCAAGTACCGGCAGCTCAATAGACGGATCTCTAAGTCCTTGAAAAGCGACCTTCACCGCTTAAGTGCAGACCGCATTAAGGATGCGATATTGGGCAGAGCCAGCTTGCAAAACTGAAGACCGATGATGGCAGGATCGTATCCGCCAAACTTGAACTATTGAGAGGTTCTATGGACAGTTATACACGTCAACCAGTAACCCCGTTACGAATGTGGCAAACGACCCAAGAGCTAGATTAACCCGACACTATACCGAAGATATCCCGGACGTCAGCTTGTACGAGATTAGGATGGCTCTAAAGCAGCTTAAAAACAACAAGGCGCCGGGTGATGACGGAATTACGGCGGAACTCCTAAAGGCCGGTGGGAAACCCGTTCTTAAGGCTCTCGAGAAGCTGTTTGATTCCGTCATACTCGGGGTAAAACACCACACGCATGGAACAGAGGTGTGGTAGTACTCTTCTTTAAAAAGGTGTGTGAGTATGTCAGTCCGACTCTACGACCAGACCTCGAAACCTATCCTTCTGCAGCGAGGTGTGAGACAAGGAGACGTTATCTCTCCGAAATTATTCACCGCTGCACTGGAGGATGTCTTCAAGGTTCTGGACTGGAAAGGGCTAGGCATCAACATCAATGGCGAGTATATCACTAACCTTCGGTTTGCCGACGACATAGTTATCATGGCTGAGGCCAAGGAGGACCTCAGTATAATGCTTGATGACCTCAGTAGAGCCTCCAAAAGAGTAGGTCTTAAAATGAACATGGAAAAGACAAAGGTCATGTCAAATGCCCATGTAACACCCACTTTCATAAAGATCGGAAACGCTACGCTCGAAGTTGTAGACGAGTATGTTTACCTAGGACAAACTGTCCAGCTAGGTAGGTCCAACTTCGAGAAAGAGGTCAATCGTCGAATCTGACTCGGCTGGGCAGCGTTCGGGAAGCTACGCAATATCTTCTCGTCCCACATACCACAGTGTCTCAAGACGAAAGTCTTTGACCAGTGCGTGTTGCCAGTGATGACTTATGGCACTGAAACGTGGTCGCTCACAATGGGCCTTATCAGAAGGCTAAAAGTCACCCAAAGAGCAATGAAGAAGGCTATGGATCACCAAAATGGATCACAAGTGACGTAAGACAGCAAAAAATAGTCGGTTTTTTTTTTAATTCTGGCATCTCGCAGCTGACCACTAAGGTCCTGGCTGGTTAACCGAACTTTCCTGTGGCTGCCTTTAGCTACTACACTAAAAGTCTCCATCCAGGGGCATAAACTATTCTAAATTAAAATTAGGCGAACGCTCGCTAAAGGCACGGGAGGGGGGGCGGTTGCTGGGTCCATAAGGGAGTATAGGGGGGTATTTATAAATACATTTTTGAGAAAAATATATCAAAAACGTTGTTTAATTAATGCAAGATTAGTCATTATCACAAAAACTGGATTTATTAATTTTTCCTGGGACCAATTTTTATTTTTTTATAGTTCATGTGTATGCTACAGTACCACTAGACCAACTAACATTCCTAGGCAGCACTTGGTCCAAACCTAGGCAATCTCCTTTATAGTCTATTATGCAATTAGTGAATAAAGGACGGATTTAAATAATAGATTAATCATGAGCAAGCGAAGGATTCTAACGACTGAATCACAACCGTGGGGAGTGATTCATGTTCAGTGTTCTTCATTACATATCTGTTAGCATTTTCACTAATAAAAAGTTTAGATAGTACTAATACGAGGGCGGCACTGAAAATTTCGGGAATCAAGGAAGTGACACAACATTACTATTTAAAAATGTATTTATTGCTTTTCGAAGTATTCTCCGCCAAATTTAACACATTTTTCCATACGATGGAACCAATCATTGAAGCAACCATTCCATTCGGAAGTTCGTATTGTAGGCGTCCACAGCTTCTTCAGGTGATGAAAATCTCTGTCTACGCAATTTATTCTTTATTTTAGGGAAAGTATAGAAATCATTAGGGCTTAGGTCAGGGCTGTACGGCGGATGGTCTAATAATTCTATGTTTTCTTGCTCTAAAAATTGTTTTGTTCTGTGCGCGGTGTGAGAACTCGCATTGTCGTGATGGAGGATGATGCGGCGGTTGCAGTTCTCTTTACGGAGTTCAGAAACGACCTGTGGCAAACAAATCCTAGCATACCATTCTGCATTAACCGTTCTTTGTCCCTCAAGAGGAATAGTCGTACCATGGCCGGTTTTGGAGACTAACGTGGCCACCATTTTTTTTGCAACACTCCGTGAACGAACAATTTTTGTTGGCTTTAACTCATTTTCGAACACCCAAACTCGTGACTGGTTTTTTGTTTCGGGTTCGTACGCGTATATCCAGGATTCGTCACCTGATACGATGTTGTATACAGCATTTGAGGATCCTGCGTGGAATCTTTCGAGAGTTCTGACGCACCAAGTAACGCGAGCCGCTTTTTGCTCTTCACAGAGCGAATGCGGTATCCATCGGGAAAACAACTTTTTTACACCTAATTGTTCATGCAAGATTATTTGTATTTGACTCATGCCAATGTCTAAAGTTGCCTGAATATCGCGGTATGTCACATGTCGATCTTCCTCAATCAGCTTACGCACAGCATCAACGTTTTCTTGGGTGACTGCTTGACGGGGATCATCACTGAGCTTGACACGTCCACGTTCAAATTCAGCAAACCAGCGATAAATTGTTGTTTTGGATGGGGCTTCATCACCAAATGCAGAAATCATCCGGTCAACACACTGTTTTTGTGTTAAACCACTTCGAAAGTCATAATAAATCATCGCTCTTGAATTTTCTCGAGTCAATTCCATTTTCTCAACGACTAAACAAGTTTGACAAAACCTTGTGACAAGACCGAGAATCTTTTTTTAAATAAATAAATGGTATTCGATTTTTAAAACCAAGGAGTTTTCAATTAAAAAGATTTTAATATGACAGAAACAGTGGAAATATTCCATTCCCGATACTTTTAGTGCAGCCCTCGTAAAGAAACAGTGTATTTAAATTTTAACCCCCTTACTAATAAACATTGTATATTGCCTGTATAGTTCATCATAATCAATCAGCCTATTAATGTTCCCACTGCTGGGACACAGGCCTCCTCTCTGTGAGAGGGAGTGGGCCGTAATCTACCACGCGGGCCCAGCGCGGGTTGGTAGATGTCACATGTCTTCGAATTTTTTGGTTCTAAGACATGCCGGTTTCCTCACGATGTTTTCCTTCACCGTTTTGAGAGCAGTGGTGATGAAATTATTTACACAAAGTAAAGCGCCTGCTTGGGTTCGAACCCACGACCTACAACGTAAGTCGGGGCCGATACCACTGGGCCACCACTGGTATAGCTCTGTATAGTTACACACCGATTTCTCTCTTTCAGTCATTAGTAATTTGACATTCGAAAGAAAGTGTTGTGTAACTATACAGACGATATACAACGTTTATTAGTAAGGGGGTAAATGTATTATTGTTGCAACACGAAATAATAGTAAATATTATCTAATTTATATCTCCAAACTGTAAGCATTTTTGGACATAGCAAAAAATTCTCTAAGTTATTCACTCAGCGAAAATAAAAAGCTTTAGAATTATCAGAGGTTATGTGGAAAAAATATTATATCTCTATTGGACTACTATACTATGCGTACTTGCTGGGGCGTCTAACACCCATTTTACATTCGTGAAAGGATCAGAGTGCCATATCGTCATGAACTGCTCAACCAGCGGTGATCTGTGCGAAGCGTCAAATAACTCAACACTGTCGCTAGCTCACCGCACATTTTGAGCACTTTACGACTCGTCATCAAGTCTCATCATGTCCAAAATGCCCTAAGAGTGATCTGTTCTGATGCAATTTCCGGGTTTTACTCTTAGCATGCTGTTACATTGCAACTGTAGGCATAATTTTTAATGTTTACGATGTGGTACGAGTCCAAGAAATAAATGTTATTTTCTTTTGTAACTTCTAATACTTTTAAAAGTGCGCTAATTAGATAATTAATGACTTAATTGTACTAAAAAAATGGACTCAAAACTGTAAACTTACATACCTTACTCCCTAGGTATCAACAACAAGAGAAGCGTGTACTCACGTAAGGGTTGAGGGGCGTCCAGTTGGGGATGCGGCGGCACAGGTCGCGCATGATGCGGATGATGATGACGCACGACTGCAGCGTGGCCGCCCTAGCCTGCACACGCCGGGACATGAACACGCGCCGCGCCGACGGGCCATCGCCCGTCGCGCGGCGCAACTACACAGGACTACACTTCACAGAAACTGCGTTTCCAGTTCGCGTGTACCCTCCCGATGTTGGCTACAGAGTGCGGGGAAACGCAGCTTGGGCACACATAACAAGCACTTGTAGCCACATGTTCATGGGAGTTCACATTGACTCGAATTTAACATAAAAGACTACTACTTTAGATGGTATACAAAATAAACAAACATGTGACTAAAAAATACGTGCGCACTCCCGCATTAAAATTTGACATACAAATATAAAGCTCGATTAAGAAGTGACTCGGGAGTAAGGAGCTAAGATAGTTCGAGTCAGTGAGTCGGGTCTAGACTTAGAGATATGTGTAGGGTGGAGTGCGCACACGTTTATAATGTCTGGCGATGTACCTGGAACCACTTGGCGTGCCGAAGGGCGGCCAACGCGTCCAAACACTTCTGCCGCGGTAGCACATCCTTGTCGTCTCGCTTTATGTCGCCACCGTCTAGCGACAACAACACAAAGGGTGTTTGACCATCAAAACATCGACAAAAACGGGGCAAACATGAGTAGCCCTAACAGTACAGTATCGGGACCACGCGCGCTACGCCCGGGCGAGAACGTACGCGACAGCGAGTCGCGTCCCGACGTAGCGGCGGACAGACAGACATGCGTCGTGCGCTGATCGGTAAATTATCGTAACAGGCAGTACGGAGAATCTACGGATCGTACAAAACGTGTCAAATTATTTTAATTCGCAAAGGACGAGCTTCATAACATTATTTTTGCCTAATAAATCAATAGGGTATGATATAGAATCGTAAATAAAGAAAATAATAAATATATAAGAATAGATATACAAGGAAATGTTTGCTCCGTTTCAGTAGAGTGATATACCAGTGCGGAGTCAACGCACGGGATATATCGAAAAAGATGATCAAAAATCCTTTCTTCTCGCCGCATCTTACCTACTCACACCTAAAAATAAGCATTCAATACAGTGCCCGACGCGACAGGCGCCGGGCGGTAAACTTTGAACAAATTATCTTTTCATCACACAGAGATGTAAACCAAAAATACTTAGTAAAATACATATACAAAGAATATAAAATATATGATACCATAATCTAGATTTCTAGATAGTTTGTTCTGAGCTGATCGGTCCTCCGTTCGGTGGAGTATAAAGTGACGATTTCGACTACCAATTTCCACTCGTCCGTCTTAGTATCGTCAGCGCGCTAAGTTTTGTCTAGAACATGTAAAGAGCCAGGAGCGATCAGAAGTGATAGTACAGAGGTGTGTGTGTGAAATTGGCGGCGTCGAACATCGCCGGTCCGGCCTGCCGCACACCCACCTGCGGGCTCCCGCATGACGGCCGACGTCAGGCTCACCAGCACCGACACCGACCCGTCCGACACGCTCACGCCGCCCGACGCGGCCAGCAGCTCCACCTTGTACTTGGCCTCCTCGCCGCCCTGCGACACGGGTGGGACACGGATTATAGCCGGATAATAATAAACGTAGTTTGAGTTCGTTACATGTATGTGCGCATGCGCCCGTTTTAGTTACTTATATGAAGCCTTCTGCAATGAAACTGAACGAACGCGATAAACGTCCAAATCGCGTTGAAAGGGCATATTTTTTCGATGATTTTGTGATAATGCAATTTTTTCATTTCGCTATCCGGTGCCGGTGTGGCTCCGGCATCGTGTACATATAGTCTGACGCTGACAGCTCTCGAACGCAGTTCAAATGTGCAGATTGCGTTCAATTCCACTAGCGAAATACGATCCCAGTGGTATAAAGTCAATTGAAAACGGACGGCCGGAAGGGCCGGAGAAATAAAACAATCATCGGTCCACATTAGGTGGCGCGCGCCTCACCTTGACCTTGGCCAGGTGCGCGGGCAGGTCTTGGGCCACGCGCTTCAGCAGCGTCACGGTGGGCCGGTCGTGGCACAGCACCACGAGCCGCACGTCGCGGTCGCCCTTCAGCAGCAGCCCCTTGGCCAGCAGCCCCACGCGCATCACGCCCTTCAGCGCGCGGGGGGGGGGCGCAGAGCCCGCCTCGCCCTCCGCCGCGAACGAGAACCTGGGGGGGGGGGGGGGGGGGGGCGGTCATTAACAGCACGACGATGAATCGCTATCGTATCGAGCTTGTTTTTCATACAACCTGCAATTAAATTAGCTAGAAAAACTCCGCAGTAGGGATGAATATTGTTATCTAAACAACAAAAAAACTGATTTTCTCAGCTCACAGTTTACAGTTCGCGTCAAATAACTTTGCCGCTCTGAAGAAGTAGGCTACAAATGACTGCACAGAAGTCAATCTGCCTTATAAAACAGTAGCGCGCATACCAGTACGCATGCGCAACCTAACTTCTGAGCGGCAAAGTTATTTGACGTGGACTGTAAATAACTACAATACCAGCAGAACAGCAATCGTCAACACAATATCTATCACGTCTGCGAAGTTTCACTAACTTATTTAATTTGACCCTGTATAGTAAACACATTTCGAAAAACAAAATAAAAACATGCAACTTTGAAACTCAGAAATCACTTTACGACCTATACTACAACATGTAAGTACTAAAACTACAAGTCAAACATCCTGTAAGCTTACCATAACTTGCACATTTGACTGCAGTCTATCTACACAAACTACACTGAACCAATTACGATTGTCTACGACTCTACGTCAGTTTTGTTGCATCTAGTAACTTACAAAGTATCCTGGTCAACCTCCATTGGTTCATCCCTTATTTGTTTTCTATTCAACCTCCGATTATAACTGTACAAAAGTGTGCGCAAACATAACCAAAGTGCAAACATAAAAGTGACAATTGTGAACTGATAAGTGCAGTACAACTAAAATAAGAATGAGCGCAAAACAAAATACATGAACAAGTTTAGTATAAGTAACAACATTTACTCACAATTGATTGTCACGACCATCCTCCTTTCCTTCGGGTTTTTCGCCTTTCTGGTCGTCAGCTTTCGCAGCTTTGCCTGCTCCCTGTTGAAGAGATTATAAAAGTTAGCTATGGTATTTTAGGGGTATGATGAACAGGGTGTAAAGTTCACTCATCCACCATAGAAAAGGGAGGATCCTTGTAGTTCGTATGTGGCGGTATAACCGCTACAGTATTATTATTCTCGATTAATTTGTGAATTACATAAAAAGCATAAACAAAAACTGAAGAGTATGCTTAGATAGTTTGTTCATTTTAAGAGGATGAATGAAATGATACTAACAAAAGGTATTTACAAGGCAGATGTGACTGGAAACGCAGGGAGGGGACGCCCTAGGAGGACATAATATTAGTGACCTTATTAGTGATGTTCTTCAGAAAGGTCAGGTGCTTAATACTCGCAACCCGCGTGCGTGTTTGTTCAGATGTATGAACGTAAACGAGGAAAAGGAGTATATAAAAACCGCAGGCAAAGCAGGCGGCGTTCTGTAGTTTCTGCCTACATATAAAAAACTCACCGCCTTCTTTCCCATGGGGTCCACGGGAAGAAGTTCTGATTTCGTCACTACTTTCAGAATAATGACATTATGTTTGTCGTACACTATACCAAACCCTTAAAATGGCACATTGGGTCTTGGCAGTGTAACAGTCTCCTTTTAAAGCTGTATGTGTCATGGCTGATGAATGGGTACTTTCATCAATAGTGGTAGTATGCGCAAGATCAAAGAAACGGTAGATGGACTTTGTGCAAGATATCGCTATAAAGGGGCTGACTTCTGAGATAACAACTAATATAGAGAAGTATGAAGAAGAAGACATTATGCCGAATCCAAATAAATTGGTATAAGGACAAGAGAATAATGTGACCTTCGTAAGTATTGAATTCGCCATTTATGCCCGTAGCTACCGCTTTACCGTAGTTTATCATTGCCACGTAGTCGGGTGCGTACTGTGTACGTACCTTAGGCTTGGCCTGGTCGGCCAGCGCGTCGGACAGCGACTTGAGCGCGCGCTCGGTGTGCGACACGGCGCGCTGGATGTCCTGCAGCTGCGCGTCGGGCGGGTAGATCTCCGCGTGCTTGGCCAGCACGTGCCGGTCGTCCGACGTCTGTGTACGTACCTTAGGCTTGGCCTGGTCGGCCAGCGCGTCGGACAGCGACTTGAGCGCGCGCTCGGTGTGCGACACGGCGCGCTGGATGTCCTGCAGCTGCGCGTCGGGCGGGTAGATCTCCGCGTGCTTGGCCAGCACGTGCCGGTCGTCCGACGTCTGTGTACGTACCTTAGGCTTGGCCTGGTCGGCCAGCGCGTCGGACAGCGACTTGAGCGCGCGCTCGGTGTGCGACACGGCGCGCTGGATGTCCTGCAGCTGCGCGTCGGGCGGGTAGATCTCCGCGTGCTTGGCCAGCACGTGCCGGTCGTCCGACGTCTGTGTACGTACCTTAGGCTTGGCCTGGTCGGCCAGCGCGTCGGACAGCGACTTGAGCGCGCGCTCGGTGTGCGACACGGCGCGCTGGATGTCCTGCAGCTGCGCGTCGGGCGGGTAGATCTCCGCGTGCTTGGCCAGCACGTGCCGGTCGTCCGACGTCTGTGTACGTACCTTAGGCTTGGCCTGGTCGGCCAGCGCGTCGGACAGCGACTTGAGCGCGCGCTCGGTGTGCGACACGGCGCGCTGGATGTCCTGCAGCTGCGCGTCGGGCGGGTAGATCTCCGCGTGCTTGGCCAGCACGTGCCGGTCGTCCGACGTCTGTGTACGTACCTTAGGCTTGGCCTGGTCGGCCAGCGCGTCGGACAGCGACTTGAGCGCGCGCTCGGTGTGCGACACGGCGCGCTGGATGTCCTGCAGCTGCGCGTCGGGCGGGTAGATCTCCGCGTGCTTGGCCAGCACGTGCCGGTCGTCCGACGTCTGTGTACGTACCTTAGGCTTGGCCTGGTCGGCCAGCGCGTCGGACAGCGACTTGAGCGCGCGCTCGGTGTGCGACACGGCGCGCTGGATGTCCTGCAGCTGCGCGTCGGGCGGGTAGATCTCCGCGTGCTTGGCCAGCACGTGCCGGTCGTCCGACGTCTCCGGGCGCCGGCCTACCGGGCCGTACGGCATGCCCATGCCCTGCACAACACAGTAATAGCTCACACTATACTCAACGCAACTTTACACACGTGTTGTATATCGATACCTAATGACGATAAAACAAAAAAGATTTTATAACTTAATAAATTACGAGTTGACAACCTTTGTGTAACGATTATTAATATGTAATTTTTATGAGAATAATAATCTATTACGATTCTCTTGAAAATAATGAAACTATTGAAACTCGTCACAACAAAGTGTACAGATAAAATGCCAGAAAGTGAAGGGAACTGTGTCCACAAATGGGGCAGCACGTGGGCTCGTGTGTCCGTGTCCGTGTCCGTGCGTGTACTGACGTGGTGGTGGTGGTGCATGGGCGGCGGCACGGGCCCGCGGCCCCACCAGGGCTCCATGCCGCCCTCCCAGTACAGGCGCTCCTCCTCCTCCATGCCCTGCGGGAACAGCGATACGACTCACGAGACAGTCTCTCTTACACCTATCTATAGCAACGTTTACGCGACAGCGAAACGTGTAGTTGATTTTAAAACACACCACACGCACCGCAGTTTCTTTATCAAAGCTAATGGTTCGTACTCAAATTATGTGAAACGTAACATACGTTGAAACGAACATGCAGTCTAAGGCTCTTACAAGGGATGACGGCTGACTGAACTCAACCTAAACTGGTTGGTAACATTACAGGCGTTGCCAACTGCGATGCAACTCGTACTCTCATATAGCGCAACTCAAGCTGTACCAATTTTAATATGTATAATTATTTTACTCTCACTACATGACACACGATAACGCGCCAATTTTATGAAAAATTGCGTTGGCATCGACTAAGCAACCTACACTGCCAGTCGCACATGAGTGGTTGCGTCGCCGTTGAAAACTAATTAACGACAAGTTGCATCATAACAAAACCGTCATAGAAATGTACGTGCTAACGTGATTGGTTGAAAACTTAAATTGGTTTTATTTTGATCACCTCGTTTGAGAATGGCCTTATGTTATTATATGCAATGCAACATGACACACCTTGAAACAAGTTGTTGTGCTACATTTCATGTTGCATTGCATAATTTAGATGTTATTTTTGTTTTGTGTATGTTTCATTTTATGTTACGTTTCACATGTTATGTGTACTCACTAAATCGTGTTTCAAGACAAAACTAGAGGTACCACCACTCAAGTCCGATAGACGCGGCGCTAGTGTCAAATTGCATTTAAAAAAATTTTGTTCCACAATTTTCCGACAGACTTCAGTGGTGGCGCGGACTCCTAAGTTTGGTACCCAGCCCTAAGGCCGAGCGCACTTTGGACGCGTTTTCGTACGAATTTTATTCGTGCGAAGACGCACGAACAATCTCAACCTTCCAAGTACTAAGGGAGTGCGCAGACCGAGTTAGTCGTACATATGTCCATTCCGACGTCCGAAAACAATCCGAACTTGTTGGAATTTTTCATGCGTTCAATTTGATATCACCGGAACACTAAGTATTTGACGGAGAAAAACGTATTCAGTGTGCACACTCAATTCGTACGAACATGATCATAAGTTTACACACGATACAAATTCGTGAACATAGTGCGCGCGGTCTTAATACACACATCGCGCTTTAGAAAGGGCTTGTATACAAAACTGCGACGCGGCGTCGCATCGTAAAAATCAGCGACTGCTCCTTCTAACTTCTGCGTTGCGAATCCGCATGGCGCCGCTTTGCAGTTTTGTGTACAAGCCGTTCTGTTTCGTGCAGCGTCGTCTGTCACTCATACAAAGTGACAGCCTGTTTCTAAAGCTCGTTGTATAGTATTTACGGCCGGATATTGTAAGTAAGTTTTCACGAACGAAGTACAGTTCAGTTTTATTGTTTTTGGCAAGAACTGTGCTTAGTCAAGCGTTAGCCAATAGACGTATAACAAGTACGGTGCTACAAAGATAGTCTGGCGTATTAATGACATTGACAGGGGGGCGCTGTTGGTTAACAATGAAATACGTATTATGAAAATACGTTAATTTGGGAAATTGTATTGAATAGCGGCGTTAGCACCGATTTTGGGCACGCGCCAAAAGATCCTAGTAGCAGTGTATAAGCACATCAACGTATGTATACGTACGTCATGCATGCGTCGTCGCGCCCACATCTCGTCACGTACCATCATACGCTGCGCCTTGGCCTCGGCCAGCTTGCGCTGGTGCATCGACGGCTTCACCTTCACCTCCAGGTCCGGCTGTACCTGCGCGACAACATGGGTTGCTGTTACTGCACTGAATATTATGCTTGTTATGAAGGTAGTAAAGCGAGCGTTGTCCTCATTAGAAAGTTGTAATCATTTGACGCGCGGATCTCTTGGCGATCGCGAGCGACCGCCAGGCTCACGCGCACCTCAAACCTTTTACTAAGTAATCATTGGATAACAAAAATATATAAAACATAAGATCTGACCTGAACTATGTTAGCTAGCGACTCGGCGTAATTTTCAAAAGGAAATCATGATTCATGAATCTAAATACTATACACCTCTGCCTAACCTTTCGGGGATTACTGGCGTGAATGCGTCTGTTATGCCAAGTGAGACGCGCCTGTCGGGACAGCTACCCTACAGTAATGCGTCTGCTAGGCAGCGTGGCGCGCCTGTCGGGACAGCTACCCTACGCGACGAGACGTACCTTCTTCTTGTACTGCAGGCGATGGCGCCGGCCCTTCATGTGCATCTCCTTGGCGTTGGGGTCGTTGAACTTGCAGTCGCACAGCTTGCAGTTGAAGCTCAGCGCCTTGCCGTCGTCGCCGCGGATCTCCTCGATGTAGTCCTGGCCCACGGGCTGCACCTCGGGCTCGTTGTCGCCGTCCTCGTCCTTGTCCTCGCCGTCCTTGTCTTTCTCTCCTTGGGCAGGATTTGGGTCTTTGGTCGCCGTACCCGCGACGGTACTGAGCCCGCCGGACGCTACGAATGCGATCTTCGGCGTCCCCGCCACCGTCTTTTTGGCTGATAGATCGGAAAAGTCAAATTTTCTCTTGTTACTCATGGCCAAGAGTTTTGATTGTTGATTTGTTTTGACAAGGATCTTTTTGGGCCTTTTCTACATGTATTTTTACTTATCGTTCTATTTTTGGTTTGTTCTTATTGTTTTGTTCAACATACTGTGTACTGTTATAAAAAAGGCCCATATAACACACTCCACATATCTGTACTGGGTGCCGAAATGGTTAACGAAGAGAAAATTTGACTATTTGCAATTCTAACTGCCAACTAGACGCGCGCTTTTATACAGATATGGCGTTGTGGCGATGCGGGTGTCAGCACAGATGCGGGGCATCGGCAAATATGTTCTCCGTACGACTCACGAAGTACTTGGAGAGCATATCTGATATACAACATTAACACGTTTCTACGACAGCTGAGACAACTTCAACTGACTGTCAGCTGATTATTCTAATAAAATAGAGAGGAAAGATTCCATCTACTTGTACTGGGAAATGTATAAATGTTTCATTTAATAAGTATTTTACATTCAAACATAAATAAGTATATACATAAAATTGTGAATCAATTAAACATACAAGTTAAGAAGTCGGATTAGTAATTTAAAATGTCTTCTACAACTTTACTTTTTTTATGAAAAAAACAAGTAAATTCATACATTATTAGTGAGTGGAAAATATTGTACTGCACAGCTGGTGTTAGAAATTTTATGGAGATTTTAATATAAGTAATAATTAGACAAAGCAGGAAGGAAAGGAAGCTTAGGCGTTATTTTATAAAAAAAAATTGGAAAGCAAGCATCTAAACAAGGGGTAACTGTAAAATGCACAACATGGGTCAGAGTGGGTTGGAGGTAAATAAATTGTGTTTTTAAGAATCTTTTGTAAAAACATTATTAAAATAAAATTTCTTAATAGAGAACTTATTTTCCCACACAACAATAATTGTTATGTGGCAAAGTGGGTTCTCAAATAAGAAATTTTATTTTTATGCACCATGCCCATTTTCTTGTATAAGTTGATTTTCATAACAAAGTTTTTATTCTAAGTATTATTTGGGAAAATTTGGAAATCTAACTTAACAAGTCGGTTGAGGATGTCATCATGCTAGTGGACATCGTGTTCTATTAGAGAGATACAAGGATTTTATGGCACCTGAATGATATTTGTGAAATTGTCACAGAAATTGTATTGAAAAACCCAAGATGCGGGCGTGAGTTCCGATTTTATTTACGCGCCAGTAAATCCTCGCTCTCGTGCATGTAGCAGCTGCGCGCCCGTACCTTGTCCGATCTTGGTGGGCTCGGTGGACGGGATGGGCTTGCCCAGCATGGTGTGCAGCTTCACGACCTTCTGGTGCTTGATGCCGCGCACGTGCGCGGCGTAGGCGTCGGCGCCCGTGCACGTGACGTCACACAGCTCGCAGCGCAGCGCGCCGCCGCCCGCGCCGCGCCCCGCCGCCGCGTGCGCGCCCGCCGCCGCCAGCTTGACGGCCGCCTCCTTCTTCTTGTGCTTCTGGCCCTCCAGGTGCTCCTTGTACGTCTGCGCGCACATGGGAACGTTTAGGCATCGACTACTTTCTCGCTCAACAATCGTACAAAAGATTGTAGGTCCAGACTCCAGTATCAGTAAAAGAGATAAATATGTATGTTGATCGCCGACTGTGACACATCAACGGCGAGAACTCAGTCACCAAAATACCATTAAAAGAAGCTAACAGAAAAAGCTAAATTGATCACTGTAAGCTTATTTTCATAATCAGTTATAATCATATCGACTCAAATATAATCGAAGTGCTAACAATAATGTACTCAATGATGCATTATTGAAATTAATCTCTGAGAAAAACCGCTCGTACATGCGCATGTATTCAAAGACTAAATTCTTCAGTGGTTCATGTGCCCTCGCGTTTAAAACGCAGTGCGTGCTAAATATTAACACAAATAAGTTTTTGAGAGAAATAGAAAAAGAACCTATCAACTACTTCTTGCTTTCATGGACACAACCCTAAAATAATTATACATAAAGTGCCCATCACGAGAAACTATAAATTTTGTAAATAAAAAACTTCTGATAAGTTACGTAGCAGCAATTCAATCAACAAAAAATTATTCCAAATTCAATCAACTCAAAGTAACATACGTGTAATACGAAACTAACGAGCAATTTCACTTGGTCGAGTTATACTTTAGCGATTATAAAGCGACAAAACATTAGACGACAGGACAGCGCTTTATATCGCTAAAATATAACCCGACCAAGTGAAATTGCTCTCAACTCATACTTCCAAGTAAAAACAACAAAAGCGGTTGTTGATCCAAAAAAAATAACATCAAATCTTTTTTATTTTGTCGTATTTAGATATCCCATCACGTCTACAGAGTTTTGCTAGCTAATTTAATTTGACCCTGTAGAATAATCCTCAGTATCATGAACATGTTCCTGCTACTAATAGTATTTGGACACGCAAACTGACACGATCTCATTAATTACTCGAGTTTTACAGATAGATAACTGACACGCCTCAGACAATCGCGTCTAATTGGACAGTAACAATAATTAATTGGTTGCCATGCAGACAGGGTCTAATTCGGGATACGATATATACGAAATTAACAGGCATATCAACTACGTATATATTCGTTCGTAAGGTTCATTTCAGTATTTTAAGAGATTAATATTAATAATGTATTTGATTAAAAGTTAAACCTTTCAAATAGACTGTTTGATGTTTACACTTCGTTTTTATCTTATTTCTCTACCTAGTTCCTTAATTCAATTTACGTATTGCTTTGTACTTTTCATTTGTTCAATAAAAACCAAGAAATTGTACTTAAAATCACGCCGGAAATCGATTTGATTGCTCGTATAAACGTGATTAGGTTAGCTGTACATAACTAGTTTAGAAAAACTAACATATTTTACGTTTGAAATTGATTTGTGTGTTTTGATAATTGTTTGATAACTTACAGAAATACTACAAATATTTTTTTTTTGATGATGTTTTTAATGATGTATCTATTTGAATAAAAGCTTGGATATTATTTTATTATCAAGATCCCCGAAAATTCGCGACACGCCGTCCTTGAGTTAAAAATATGTAGTTTCTTCAAACATTTCTATTAATAAAATGTCAACAACCTTGACTGATGTTTCTAATTTTAACGAGAAACTATTTCGTAGAAATATAATGTAGATCTTCACTCACATTGCTAACATACTCAGACACGGAACTAACCTTATTGAGCAAACTTCAAGTTCGTATCAAACTTTTGTGAAAATAATTACACAACTTGCAGCAACCTGTTATTGTCAAATGTGAAGGGAAAACTGGATGGTGGAAATCCGAACCGCGTAATTAATGTTAAGTGCACTTTAGATATTGAGATCTATATAAGATCGACAAATGTACAGTCAACCACAAGTCAGCAGTGACAGTTGAACAACGAAAACCGCCAATTACTATAACTTATAAAGGCTTAATCAATGTCAGATTGTTGCCATGGTCGTGTAGTTGAGTGTATGTGTGTAGAAGGCATGTCGAATTACCTGCGGGCCCGCGCAGGATATGCGGCACACATCGCAGTAGTGCAGTTGCTGCGCTTTGGGTGGAGGCTTAGGTCGGCGAGTCTGGCCCGCGCCTACGCCCGTCTTCTGATAGTTCTTCCAGCTGCTACTGATCAATGAACAGACAAATATTTGTTAAAAACATTACTACCTGGTCAGCTAAGCAACCTTTCAGTTCTAATGGTTAATGGGTCATATTTGGAAATGCAGTCAACTCTGGTCTTCTAAAGTCCCGAATGCCGCAATATAATATGCGATCCTCTCATGAAAGTTTCTGGTGACATTGAAACATTTAATTTTTCTCCTATGCCCGTTATTATAATGGCTTAATAAACCATATCACACATTGTTAAATGTTTACCCAACATCATGTTTTCATCATAAAATAGTATATAAGACGTCATCTCCACAGGCGGAAGAAGCGCCATACCATCAAATTAACACCGCGACTATTACGCCGTGTGGAGATTGATTCGTAGAGTTTCTATTCAATTTGATGACACGGCGAGACTGACGGTTAGATTTTCCCGACCGTGGAGATGGCTCCTTAGGAGACATAAGAGTCAGGTTTTAAAACTTCATGTAGTTTTGTATACTTACGTCCCGCCGCCAGTTTTGTTCTGCTGAGCCACGTACATTGTAGCTGCGTTGTAGAGAGCAGTGTCATACGCAGTGTTGCCTCTGTTGGTCGGCTCTGTGAGGGCGTACAATTGTGTCAGTATTTCAGCCTCTTTTAGCACATTAGAGGAAAGTCATGTAACAGAGAGAAAACCTAGCCTCTACTATAATCATCCATTCATTAAAAAAGCTAGATATTTAGGAAGTCTAGCAGGTTTTTGTCACAAAGACAGCTGTTTGGCCTTGTCACCAACGTCGATAAGAGAATATGATAATGCTATCGAAAGAGGCTTTTGTCAGCGCTTTCAATTTACTGTCTGTATGGCAAATGTGTCATCATTTGATATTTCTAGAGAGAGCTAATGCATTTTACGAATGTTAAATTAAATCATCAAAAAAAAGTTGCAAAAGTCACGTAAATTACATCACACAAAACTTGAAACTATTAAACTCGTCAATCAATCAATCTCGTCAATCAATAAACGCATTTTCTTTCTTTCTTTCTTTCAATCTTCCTAGCCTTTTTCCCAATTATCTTGGGGGTCGGCTTCCAGTCTAACCGGATGCAGCTGAATACCAGTATTTTACATGGAGCGACTCCCTATCTGACCTCCACAACCCAGTAACTGGGTAATACGGTACCCCTTGGTAAGACTGGTGTCAGACTTTCGGGCTTCTGACGACTCGTAACGACTGTCAAAGATCCACAAATGACAGCCGGGACCAACGGCTTAACGTGCTTTCCGAGGCACGGAGGAGTCTCGGTATGTAAAGAGGGTCACCCATCCACTGACCAACCCCGGAAAGCGTAGCTTAACCTGATGGATCGACCCGTGCGGCTTGTTATTACTTAGCCACGAGCTCCTCAAACTATTAAACTCGTAATCTATCATTATTTGGGTTGCAGAGGTCAGATGACATTCGCTCCGAGATTAGAAAAATCTAGAATAGTGGTAATGTATGAATTTACAATGACAAGGTACCCTGGAGTAAGCAGAAAAGGAGTGCTTAAAACACTATCAAATTCCGCGATATGCTCAATAGTCAAATTGTCATATTTTGCCTTCTATGAAGTTAAAAATTACAATAGACGATGTATATTTAGTAACTTAATCCGCTTAACTGTTCTTAAAGAGTTAGAGAACCCTGTAAGAAATCGACACGAGTTTCGCCTCTCAACGAGGCATCTTCAGGACCTGTTGCGAACTCGGACACGAAGTGTTGCCACTACACGAGCCGAACGCAAAGACGCGCGTTCTTTGCGTTCGGCTCGTGTAGTGGCAACACTTCGTGTCCGAGTTGGCATCGCAACAGGTCAATCATCGTCCTGAGGATGCCTCGTTGAGAGGCGAAACTCGTGTCGATTTTTTACAGGGTTATCTAACTCTTTAAGAACAGTTAAGCGGATTAAGTTACTAAATATACATCGTCTATTGTATTTTATAATGGATTTCCGCAAAGTCACACCTGAGTCAATTAACTTTCTATGAAGTTTAAAAATTATAAAATGCAATACTAGGCATATTCATAAAAATGAGCACTACTTCCTCCAACTCAATCGATGTTTTGATAAATATTGTGCAGTGGGCGATAGCGTGGGAGTTCAGTGAAAATGTAATGCACGCATAGAAAATATACTGTCTGGCACAGATATATCTTCATGTACTACATTCCGCACACCCGCGCTATCGCCTTCTACAAATAGGCAGCAACATCTGCTTATACCAAAGAGTATGAATAACGCACATCTTACAGGAGCCCAATATTATGAACATGATTGTATAAACTATTAAATTACAAACTTTCTCCGTAACCTTTAGATACTGTTTTACGATTGGCAAAACGAGTTAGATAGATCAGAAGATTGGGCCAGCTGTGCTGGCTAATCAAATTGAAATGTTTTCAAATTCTAGACTTTGCAACTGACTGACTTTGAAACAAATTTGCTCAATGGCCTTGTGTCAAAAAGACAAGCTACTGAGCTCTATTCTAGACATGTCAAGAGCAAAATTAAGTTATAGACTACCATTACACATACACATTTTATTTACTACTGAATACTACAAACTGATGAACTATGATTGATGATGATGACAAGGAAAATAGCTTCATAGATTGTCTTTTTCACATTTAAAGGCTGAGAACACAGAGTGATAAGCAAATGGAATGAGGTGAGAACGTGCGCGTTTTCTGCAATAACTTGCGTATGTTTCCAGGACAGTAGTCAATTAGAACAATGTGTTAACGTCTTATATGCTTGTTAGCACTCCATTTGTTTACTGCTCTGTGGTTAAGATACACAAACAAGTACAGTACGCAACGGCGAGGGAGTGCGGTTGAGATAATGAAAAACAGGAGGGGGAGTTTTAGTCCTTTTTCCTGTGCATGTTTCTGTTAATTATGTTTTGTATGGTTTTGTAATATTCTAGTTTTAATAATGAGTGAATAGAACCGCAGTCCCTGCGTCGTCGCGTAGTACAAAGAGTACGGTACCTATGTTGACGTGTATATACTGACGTTTGGCGGGCTGCGCGGGCGCGGCGGAGTAGGCCTGCGTGGGGTAGGACGTGGCGGCCGTGGTGGCCGTGTACACGCCGCCGTAGGCCGCCTTGGCCGAGCCGCCGCCGCCGCGCGCGCCGCCCTGGTACATGGAATTGGACTTCAAACAGACATTATTCCATCCTTGCAAGCACGAAATACATTCAAAACAAAACAATTGTATAAAAAGTAGGAGCAGTGGAAGAGGTACTATGTTCCAAAACTATCTGATCAAAGTGTAAACAAACCCTGTTCTAGTTACATTCTTATGCAATCATTCACTAAACTTCAGTGAATGGTTACTGATTCCATTTAGTGACTGGGAATTAGTAACACATTCATCTGTGTTTAGGTTTATATCTCACCACTTTTTCCAATTAATCATGAAATAACATTCTTTAATTTTAATTGAAAGGTTAAGGTTTTAAAATTAGAATTTCGGGTTAAGTTAAATATTCTAATAATCTATTCAAAGCACTCAATTTGTAAGTCACACTACGATTACATTACAACTATATTTTCTGATCCATTTGTTTACACTTTAATCAAAGACTTTTGAAACTGACCATAGTGCCCTCAGAGTAATAACTAACAAAGACGTCATCCTTATAATAACTAAAACGATTGAGTACTCTTTGAAATTCATACTCATTTTACAAGAAAGTAGGAGAGAACAGTACAGTAAATACGGGGTGTCAGGGTCATCGACGCGAAACCTGTTACCATGGATTCAGTACGTGATTCAGAAGCCAATGCGCTGAAATTTTTCGTCGGTTATTAAAAAAAAAAACAGCTGTTTCATAGAAAAGTGCAATACGTACAGGGTCAAAATGTATGGCACAGCCGATTTTTTTTTAAATAACCGACAAAAAATTTCAACGCAGGGGGTTCAGAATCATGTACATTATATTATGACTCCTATCTTAGTTATTCTTCTGAGGGCGAACCTATAGCAGAATAATAAGCATAATGAGAAAATTACTCGATTTAAAATCGTAACATATTAAGGACATTACTTGAGAACTTTCCAATCAATAAGACGGGAGGTAGGTGGAGGTACTTTGGTAAATTTCCTATTTGAATTGACTATCGACTGGCAAAACAACACACAGAAAAGACTTGATTGATGATTTATGGCTTCATCACATCAATCGACAATAATAATTGAATCGCGCCTTGACTGTGTTTTGAAGGTTGAAACACATTTCTCCTTTGACGAAACATTACTATGGCTCGGCCTAGTAACAATACCATTAGCTTGGATCAGCTTCAAGTTTATTAAGGGCGAATTTCACCAATTAAACTGAGCTGTCAGTGTCAAAATTGTTATGGAAAATTGACACGTTTGTCTGGATGTATGTTTCTGATTGGCGCAAAAACAGCAGAACCGATTTGGATGAAATAAGGCACACAGATAGTTTATAACGTGGATTAACACATAGGATACTTTTAATCCCGGTAGTACGTTCCCGTGGGATTCCGACCTCCACGCGGGCGAAGCTGCGGGCAAAAGCTAGTTCTAATATACCCACGAATATTGAGAGAAACAGGAGCTCCCATCCCACCTAATAATTGGTTGATATAAACTGGCGAGCATCCAATATGAACAAACATTTTTTGTAGATAGAATTGATGACTTCCAGATCAATAAATTCAGTAGTTTGCACTAAAAATAAATCTTCTGGACTGAATTTGTCAGAAACAAAATTTTCCGAGTCAATATTATAATGCCTCAAAATGAATGCTAAGCTTCCAATGTTACGAGCTTATTATGTTAATGATGACAAATGTTTTAGTCTCATTTGAGTGACCTTCATTTATTGCAGTTTTCTTTCATTTGTGGAACAAATTATACAAGCTAATAAAAAAGATTGATCTAAACTAAATGATTGTATTGGAACTATAGAGGACTAAGTTCTAATTAGCTAACTTACTGCTTATATTCTCTACAAATTATTAAAAAGTAAAGAAAGTTCTTGGTAGAAACACTAGTTTAGTATAGCCATATTTTGTCAGTGTTCTGGTTACATTAGAAGAATGAGGCTGTGCTTGTGTTGGGAGGGAGACCATTCATTACATTACAGTTCCAGTTACCATACACATACATTGAACACCATTTGGGCAGTTAGAAGTCTTAGTCTAACAATCAGTCTAACCTTATAATGCCAATATCCCTTAGTAACTAGGTCGCTCAATTCAGGTAGTATTTAGGTGGTTTATACCCGAACATAGTTTTGAAAAGGCTAGGCTAATAGTTAGTCAACCACATTATAAAATGATGATTGTCACTCACTGGACGCCTGTAGGGTATTTCCGCTGTAATCGAGCGCGGCGTATGTGGTGTGACCATCTGGATGTGTGGATGTTTTCGGGACAGACATGGTCAGAAATTTCCCAAATTGAGAAGAAGAATGACAGATATTTGGAAGGAACAGAGGCTTTGACAGCGAGACAGGACATGCTTTGAAAATAAAAAAATACACCGACGCGTGTCATACCATGCATAAGGTATAAGTTCCGTAGTCATCATAATTGGTGTAAGTATTTCACGAAAAATAAAATACATGCGACACAGTTACTTGCACAGACAACTAAGAACATTTTTGACAAAATGTTAAATGAAAACAGCTACGGAACCTTAAAAATTATGATAACATATGAAAAACTTGTACATAAAACAAAAATGTGACCAATGTTCAGCGATACTGGTAAATACGGGAGATATTAAATTATCACAAATAACATAACTACTGTATACAAATAACTACTACTGCTACAAGCTTTGAAAACAATAACAATGGTTTGCAGAAATCTAATCCAAGTCGATTGCATAAATAATAATACTTGGGAATCATCAGAAAGGTGATTTGCACTGATGGAAAAAAGACAAGAAAAATATGTACAGTCAGAGAAACAGATTAATAAGCAAATAGACTTAATTGTGAATCTTTTTCAGTAGAAAAAAGGCTATAACAGCAAATTGATGTAGTTTGTCAAACAGCTAACCAATACATTTTTCAGACTGTACAAAGGTAGTTTCAACACTCAAACAAAACATCAAATTGACAACTCACTTGAGCGTAAGTAGCGGGTGTAGAGTATGCTGGTTTAGCGGCCGTAGCGTCGTAGGTGGGCTGCGGCTGCGGCGGGGCCGCTGCGGGGTAGGCCGCGGCGGCCTGCTGGTAGTACGCCGACTTACTCGCGTCGTAAGCTGACGCCGCCGCTGCAGCCGCGTGTGCGTGCGCGTGAGCCGCTGCTGGTAAAACCACACCTGTTACCAGTACTAGTATCATGTCATGAGTTACCGGTTATTAGCAGATGTGATGTGATGACTTTGTTAGGTGAATAAAATTTATAGTAGAAATGAGTATGTGACAATAAAGCATGTAAACAAGATGCATATGGATAGAGGAAGACTAAGGCCCGTATTACAGAACGTTACTCAAGACTCAAGCATTACTTAAAACTAGTTTCAACCAATCAAAAGGCTTTAAACGAGTTTTAAGTAATGCTTGAGTTTTGAGCGAGGTTCTGTAATACGGGCCTAAGAAAGATATGAGTCTGTGAAGCATGATTTAAAAGAAAATGGAGTGAATAATAATGTGCTGGTTGATAAGATAGCATGGTAGAAAAGCACATTGTCCGCAGATCCCGAGAAACATGAGAAAGAAGCAGGAGCGAAATCTGAAAGTGGCAAGGGTGGCGATCTTAACATATAATATGAAGGAATAATGGATTTGTTGCAAGGAAAGTTTTGAGTATGAATGAGGAAGACAGAGAATCAATAGATGGTATGCGTTAAAGATGTTATGGCCAGAAAGTGGGTGGGCTACAGATGGCTTACAGCTGTACGAAAGAAGAACCCATGCTGTGCCAACTCGCTAACTAATTAGAATAAACGCAGGTTGATGATGAGCCATGGTCCCTTAGCTTGCTCTCTTTGTTTAGTAAGGAAATGATAGAAGATATCGTTTGTGGAATAATAAAATCAATAACAATGATTGCTTTTAGAAAAGGTTTGGCTATTTTTGTTTCATGCATATTTTATTTGCCTCCAACTAATTTATTTCGTAAACTATGGGCACCAAATGATTTTGTTCATAACTTTAAAACAGGTGACTTGTTATTTGCAATGATTTACATAGCAGTAAAATGAATAATTGGTCAATCTGCATAATATTAGTTAATTTCGAATGAAGGTAGGTAATATGAATATGATAATATAATATAAAGTAAATGTTACATGATGTAGTTTGGCAGATGATTAGAGGGGCCCCATGGTCACTGCTCTATGTTTATGATCTAATGATTTTGTTTGAATCAACAGTTATTGAAAATTAACATTTATGGCATGTCATTTACATGCAACATTAATTATGAGAGTTAAGTGTATTGTTGAACTGGCATAAAATGTTTTAATTGCAGGATCTGTAATTACTGTACCTAGCTTACTGACAGAAATCACAAAACAATGTAATTCACCTGATAGAGCAATACATCATTGTGATGCAAGCTGATTATTTTTTATCTCTATTGAGCTTAGTCAGCCAACCAAAGCGAGGTACAGTTATACATGTGGCTGAATCACAGGTCACTGACAGGAAACGGTTTGTTAGAAGCAATAATACACAGCCCAGACTTTTGTCATCTTCAGTAGCCATTCTTCGATAATTCAATTAGGCAAATCATGTCGCGGTGTTATCGATTTTACGGACCGACAGTCGTGTCGATACGTTATGTGAAATTTATGCCCCTACGGATGTTTATTTTGAAAACAAATTGTGTATTGATAATATTTTCGTAACATTTGGCGGGTTTTACGTACCTTGCGTGGCCGCTGCCGCTTGATATGCAGTGTCGTAGCCTGTAGCGGCCGCACGTTGGGTGCCGTACGTAGCCGCTGTCGCAGCCGGTGCTACGGCGTACCCTGTCTGCCCACCATACGCTGCGCTAGCCGTTGCCGCACTAAAATCACACAAAGTTCACATTACGCACAAAAAATCGCATTTCACTATCAAAATCTCCCGATCAATACATTCCAGACGCCATTTTGATTAGGACAAACATGAGGACAAGGCACATCCATCACAATTCTCTCTTATTACATTCATTAGATTCACTACATCATGAATTTTATCAATACTATGCAATATAACTTACCCGTATTGGGTTCCTCCATGAGTAAACCCAAAATAATTATTTGCTGCCATCATTTACCAATTTTCCGCGTCGAAACAACAGACGCTTCAGAGCGGAAAAGACCGGCGTTTTGTTTGTCTTTGATAAAATATGGCCGCCAAGTTTATCGATTGGGGTTGCTAGCTAGTGAAAACAGACTACCCGTATTTAGCAGCTTAATTTAAGGTTTAAAAAATTAAGTCCTGTTCACTTTCTCAGAGACGGGTATTAATTAATTTCCTGTATTAAATATAATTTTACAAGCACAAGGGAATGTTTCCTTTTAAGTGTTGATCTGAGCACAATTTAAGAAAATTATAACTATAAAGTTGTGTCAAAAATTAGTGGCTAAGTTTTACTTTTAGTTTGGTTAAATTATTGTGACCTTCAGTTATTTTATGCTTTGGACGAAGTCTCAAGCAATATAACAAACTTTCAAGTAATTAGCTTTAAACTAGCAACACTCTCGGGTATAGACAATAGAACGGAAATCCATAAGGTTGCGTTCATTCCGGGCTGTTCAATTTTTATTACTTTTCTACTTTTTACCCTACCTACTTTTATTGGCATTAGATCCGAATCGAAAGTCTCAAGTATTGTTTTCCTGACCCACTACAAATGGAAAATATTTGCCTTACTTGGTCAAGTTCTAGATTTGGCAATACTCTATAATACACCCCCGGACACCTGAATCGAGTCTCCCCGCATGTTTTTATCTTTTTAACCAACTTCAAAAAAAGGAGGAGGTTCTCAGTTCGTCGTATTTTTTTTTTGTCAGTTTTGTATTTGGTGTCGTCATGACTCATGATTTGTACGGGAACCTTGCAAATCTTCAGCAAACGAAGCCGCTTGGCACAGGCATACCTAGTGGTCATCCATTGTAGTCTGTGTGGTCATCTGAGCTGTTTTAGCCCTATACCCACGTGGCACCACCCTGCCTGCAGGTAGGTGGGGGAGGGGGGGGGGGGAGAAATCTCTTCTAAAGCTTAACTCCCACCGTGCGCAATATCGCGCACGCGCACCAGCCCGCACGAGGACGCACCGCCACGCACGCGTCTTGCGCTACCACGCACGTTAGGTTTCCCATGGTGCGTCGTGCGGGCTGGTGCGCGTGCGTCCGCGATATGGCGCACGGTGGGAGTTGAGCTTAAGATACCACGCTTCACTCTTACGTCGATATTTGCAAAAGTTTAGCAAAAAGGTCGTGTTTGGTATCGCTTTCGTATAAGTAATTCAAGGACGAGGAATTAATTTCTGACCGAACATTTTCACTCGCTCATAGAAAAAAGTGGACCAAAAATACATGTCATAAAAAAAAATATAGACTCGTCATGTCTAGCGGTAATCGAAAATTAAAAAAAAAAATACTCGAAAACAGCAAAAAATCGCGGAACATACTCTTATAAGGGGTATTTTCGAATACCCCTAGACATGAGGAATCTATACGTATATTTTTTTATGAAGTGTATTTTTGGTCCAGCCTGTATATAAAAATGAATCCCTATTTCCTTGGTCACGGTCACGGCATCACGCGTGAACGGTTGTACCAATTTCGCTAATTCTTTTTTTTGTTGTGTTTGTTATAATAAGGAGATGGTTCTTAGGATAGGTAGGTGAAGGTAGGGTAGTAGGTAGGTAGGTATGTATGTTGGTAAAGTGGGTATGTAGGTAGGTTTGTATGTATGTAGGTAAGTAGGTAGGGTAGGTTGGTAGGTAGGGTAGGTAGGTAGGTAGGGTAGGTAGGTAGGTAGGTAGGGTAGGTAGGTAGGGTAGGAAGGGTAGGTAGGTAGGGTAGGAAGGTTAGGTAGGTAGATTAGGAAGGTTAGGTAGGTAGGGTAGATAGGTAGGTATGTATGTAGGTAGGTAGGTGTAGGCATGGGTTACCAATTCGAACAAATTATAATTAGTCTTGATAAAAGATCATAGATGGCAGCACAGGTAACAATTATGAAATTAATAGTCACTAAAAAGCGATAAACGGAAGATTTTGGCTGAAGTAAGATTAGTAAAAATCAAAACTTCCTTTTTAATGCTGATTTATCTATTGTAACTCATAAATCTCGTATTTTCAACAAAAAAAAGATAAAACCTTTTTGTTTAGGGCTCTTTGCAATAGATGGCGTTTTACTTAATTTGTCATAACTGTAGTACATTTAGCCAGTCAATAGCCCGACTAGGGAGGTCTCATTTCTTTGTATGGGATTGGGCATCTGTACGTAGTATTATATTATCTGTGGTGTAGGTAAGTTGGTTTGTATGTATGTAGGTAGTTAGGGTAAGTAGGTGCGCCGTAGATAAGTGCTTACCCGTGCGAAGCCAGGGCGGGCAGCTAGTAAGAAATAAAAATTCTTACAAAATCTATCATTATGGTTTTTGGTGCAAGCAGAATCATAAAAACCAGTTTTAAGTATAAAAAATATTATTTGAATTTATTATTTATCTGTATGTCTATTTCTTACCTTTTCACGCCCTTAAGGCTACCTGTCCACTGGAGCGGAGAGGAGAAAAGAGGAGCGGAGATGTGCCAATATTAACCAATAGAATCTTGACTTAGGATCACTGATATAAACTCAGGGGCGGAGTCAAGATTCTATTGGTTAATATTGGCACATCTCCGCTCCTCTTTTCTCCTCTCCACTCCAGTGGACAGGCAGCCTTATGGGTGAACAGATTTGGATGAAAGCCATACGTGTAGGCCATTACCTGTGTTTGGACATAGGATATTTTGTATTCCAGTAGTATGTTCCCCTGGGTTAGTTTCTGACTTTCACGCACCTGTGTGAAAGTCAGAAGCCACAGGCAAAAACTTGTAGGAAATAAAATAAATACGGGTTGATCTATGAGCATAAAAATTATATTGTAATATTTTACAATATTTTGGACATTTATACATGTTTTGAAGATGTTTGAAATACAGGAAATAATATTGTAACTTAACAAATTGTTTATAAGTATATAAATAAACTATTATTTTATAACGAGTTCAGACAAATAAAGTGAAAACCACATTTATTAACTAGAGACCTCTTTGAATGTTTATCTGAGTTAGTTTCCATAGCGAGTGTCTTGCTGCTTATCTGGTAAATTGTTTTCTTCTTATAAACCTAGATATCAATTTTCTTCTTTTATCCCAGTAATAATTTAAATATTATCGTAAGTATATTTAATAGGATCAATGGAACTGAAACAAGAAAAATTATTAGTGGAAAATAATACAAAAATGACTTGTTACACTAGCCGTATTTTACATCTCTAAAATACCTATAAGAATAAATAAATATTTTAAAACAGCTTTTTTACAAGTCAAGAGTAAAAAGGCTGTATTTTCGCAATTAAATTTTTCATGTACTTACTTCTGGTGACAGTCCTAATAGATCTGACTAAGTTTAAAATTTGGAACTTGACTGTCGATTGATCTTCAAATCCTTGGTTCTGATTGTTGGATCCCCAACCCACTAAAACAAAGTAATTATCACTAAAAAATAGCAAGGTTTGGTTAAGTTTATGAACTAATTAGGACAATAGGTTAAGTTGCGAACTTACTCTTTTGCATGAATCTTTCTTCGTGCAAGACGCAGACTGCATTCAAGCAAAGTAATGATGCCTCAAACAAATTCCATAAAGTAAGCATGTTGCGAAATGTTCTAATTAAATTAAATTATATAAAAACAATCGGTATTTGTTGTGACAGAATACAACATGAACAGATTCAAAGATTCAATTCAATCAACCAGAACACACAGTGTTGTCACACCTGATTTTAGAAAATCGGTAGTTGGCATGTCAAAAATAGGTAGAAATAGGTAGATTTTAAATGAAAAAATTGGTAGATCTACTAAATTGGTACATCCTTATTTCAGTACATTTTCAGAATTAATAAATCGAATAAATAAAAAGGTTTTCTGCTCTAAAGAGGTTTTGACGTGAAAACGTCTTTTCGCTCGGAGTACTGGTGGTAAGTTCAATATTATTCGTCTATTGGTGATGGTGATGTGATGATAACGAGACGAGAATAGGTAAAAAAGCACGTTAAAATAGCAACATTCAAATGGCCGCGAAAGAAATAATAAACAAAACGCGCGAACTCACTTTTCATCAAAAGATGTCAAACGTTCCGGTTCGCGATGATTTTGTCCACAAACAACCCACAATCTATCGTTGCCGCGTTGTCACACTCACTCCGCTCCCGCTCACATCAATACCGACGCGAAGCGACGGAAAGAGAAATATCGGGCCAAAATCAGAGCACAGATCCTTTCGGAACGCTGCTAACTGTCATTGTCGTCTATCCGTCATGTATGGCTCAAATTGTGTGTTCCTGAAAAATGTTTTCAATCGTAATATTTTGAAAAATAGGTATATTTGAGGCCGAAGTTGGTAGATAGGTAGATGGGAGGTGAAATATGTAGATCTACCACAAAGTTGGTAACGCTGAGAACACAACACAAGTACACAACTAAATTCAACTAATGAAATGTGACAGTGACATTAATATGACAAGCAGGCACTTTTGACATGGCTCTTTGACATCAGCTTGGTACACCTACACTCCGATTTACGGACAGAACACAACATTTTGTAGTTATTTTCCACGCTACCATGCTCTTTGAACTCTTTGTTCATACTCTACTACACCCATAATATTTAAATGTCGTTTCCCTCATGGAAATGACGCCACATAAATATTTATTACATACATATCTATGTATGTATATGTATGTATTTTTTGTATTTTAAATAAATACATCTGTATTTATTTAAAATACAAAAAATTGTGCGTCTCGGGACGCCCGACAGACGTGATAATGTATAAGTTTAAGTTGAACTGACAGATAACGTAACGCGTTACGTAACGAATCGGTTTACCCTGCCATAAGAAGTTATCACTTCAAAAAAGTCTGTGACTTTTGGCGGTCCCCCGCCAAAAGTCGGTAGGTCGCGGTAGGTTCTACGAAAAAAACTTAACTTTCTGATCTTTTCTCACAGTTGGTCGCAGTAACTAAGGCGATTGGCACACTGCACCGCATCACGCTGCATGTTGCGTGTCGTGCGATCTAAATGAACGCACGTGCATGCATTTTCTGTGTGTTGGACTGTGCGTGTTTTCTATACAAACGGAGATACTTACAAGCAACGTTAAAACACGCATTCACGCAACATGCAGCGTGGTGCGTGGCAGTGTGATAATCGCCTAAACTAGGGTACCCTGACTAAACGGGTTAGGTCAGGTTAAAACATTGACACACCGCGCGCGAGTGGAGCGAGCGAAACGAGCGGTACCCCGGCAGAAGCCGGCGAGCGCTAATGGGTCGATTACACCTAACGAGTACAGCGGCGAGTCAGTGTCCAGAATCCCAATTTGTTTACTAGGCCGAGTACCTGCCGAAGAGCTTATTTACTGACTCGCCGCTGTACTCGTTAGGTGTAATCGACCCATTATAGCTTGGGCCTTGGCTACTCTGAAATGACGCGCCCCACAACCGCATTTTTACATCCAAGTTGGTCGCAATTTGTTGTCTATTTAGTATTTTATGGACCCCAGAATATAAATTATTTGGGGTTCCATTAAATTCTATATACATCCCATATTTTTAAGTAGGTACATCTCCAACTTAACATTACTTATACTATTCAGAGACGCAGCTATATTTTTGCAAGGTGGGGTATAGTTTATGATGCTGCCAAATTGATCGCCATAGAATTAGTATTAGGACAGTAGAATAAGTAGAGTGAGAAGAGCGAACGAAGCTAACTCGATAATTTTAATACTTCGTCTCGGATAAGTTAGGATTGATTTACATTTTCAAACAGAAATTCGATTATGTAGCCCACATTGTCGAATAATACAGGAAAGGCCCAGCAACTAAGCTCAATTTACAGACTCTCGGATACTTATGTCAGATTTTCTTTGATCATTCCGACTAGGAGCACTAATAATTACTTGCTTTGTCGACTTATGAAGAAAAGCTCTAGAATTAAGCCAAGCGAGCGAAGTGAGCATCAAAATTCTAGGACCCCGTCTTGAATAGGTTCTGTTTTCTTAGGATTTGATTTACATTTTCAAACAGGAATAGGAGTTAAATACATTGTCGACTTATGTAGCAAAGCCCAAGCAACTATGAAAATGTAGAATATAAGTTATGAGCGAGCGAAAAGACCTCAAAAAATTTTGCTCTCGGATACGTTCGATTTTCTTTTGATCATTCCAAAAGCAAACGTAAGAATTACCTACTTGGTTTGTATGTACTTTATAGACGTATGAAGAAAAGCTCATAATCAAGACAGCGAGTCTTAAATAACATTTTAGCACCCCGCCTTGAATAGGTTCTGTTTTCTTTTGACCATTCTACAGGAAGAGAACTTACTTTATCGAGAAGAAAAGCCTCTCGTTTTACAGCAGCAACCAATGAGGTTATACAATATTGTATAACCTCATTGGCAGCAACAGCCTAAATTCCCGAATTTGCATAACAGGCTATTTTCATATTTTTCTTGTATAAGCGTCGGGGTCACTGGCGCCACATATAATAAATTATAAGCTCAAGTACCACCAGTTTTTAGTTAGTAAGACACGTATATATTACTGAAGCTGTCGACAAGACAGCTTGAATGATTTTGGGGGAGGGGTCATGCATGACCCTCATACCCCCCGTCCCTAGGACCGCGCCGGGGTAGAATTGATTTGAAAGTAGTTTTTATGAACGTACACGAACATTTGTTGTTGTTGTTGTTATACAGAGGGAAAGTGTTCGTAAGGCTGGTAAGGCTTCTCTCTCCAGTGATCACTCAAAGTTTGAGATAGAAATGTATATTGATCTAGATATTCTATTCAATGGCAATTATTACTCGGAGACTCGGAGATGGCAAGCAAGTCGACAGATTGTCAAATGAAATGACAGATGTCAGAAACAGATCAAATCAAACGGATGACGGATCAAACAAACAAAACATTCAAAAATTCATTTTCATTCAACTTTTTGTATTTGTTTGTTTATTTTCATGTGAACTTGTAAAGAGAAAATGTCTGCGGAAGATTTGCCGGCGACGACGGTGTACAGCGAAGACATGGACGAGGAGAGTAGTGACACTTTATTATCAGGTATGAGAACGATGAGGTGGGGTCTGAGGCACAAGGTATTTCGTCTTAGTACCGTATCCGTAGCTGTATGACTTTCGGCTCTGACTGACTTCTGTCGAACTCAATTATTACTCTGAGCATTGATTATTTTTGCATTGAAACCGTAAATATTATCGCATAAGTAAGAATGTGAAACATCAATGTTTTTGGTCAGTGGCCGGGAACAAATTGGTAATGGTTGGGAACAAATTATCGGACGCGTCCGAGGACGTTTTAAAAATAACACTACTTTACAAAAAAAAAGTTTTTCTTTTACCCAAAGATAATTCATATTGGATATGTTTTCTACCTACCCCTTTAGGTACACGACCGACGTAACGTACCGCCCATTTGGGGTCCATTCGGACGGTACGGGGGGGTTCGGTATCACTTCAAGACCCAAATTACCACTCGCCATCCGGTAGCCTCTCCGATAAAATTTTACGCTTTAACTATTAGGGTGATATAAAAAATCCCTAAGATGACCCTGAATACAAACCCTGAATAAACTGACCTAAAAGGATTCGGTTTTTGCCATTTGGCTATTGAGGAACACTAGAAAAACCTTTAGACACTGTTCTTTTCTGACTGTTAGTTTTAGTGCTTTTAGTTATGCATATATTTTGCCTAATTTGCCTATACAATACCAAAATCTTAGTAGATGCTTGTTATTCTCATTCATGTTTTTGAGGAAAGGATCAAAGAATTATCATTTAATTAAAAATGTTTTCAGGTACTGAGACTGACAATAAATATGTTATACATGAAGTTATTGTTGAAATTATGGAGTCTGATGCTGATGCAATGAAAAGCGAAATTACATTAGATGAAGACCCTGCTCCTGATATTGCTTCAGGGAAGGTGAAGGATGTAAATGAAAGTACAGTTCCAAATGATGAAATGGTATCACAAAGGGGCATTCATGTAGCTGATAATACTGATCCAAAAATGTATCAAGCAAATCAAGAAAATGAGCAACCAGAACATGTAGTTATACGTGATCCAAGACGAACAAGAACGATTTTCGAAGAACGCGTGATGCCACCCATTGGCCAGAAAAGCAACGTTAAGCTTTTTGCTGAAGACACCGGGCCCCAATTGTATAAAGCTAAAGGTTCTCTGGTAACAGCACCAATAATAACAAAGAATTTGCCAAAGGTGTTTGAATACCTGCCCATACACGGGAAACCTCAAGACAGTAATAACTTGAAAGAATTCCTTTCAAATAAAATTAGAGAATTTGTCGGTTGTGGCTTGACTGATTATGAGTTTCAACAGCTGGAAGATTATTGCAGGTGAGGTAGAATTATTACACGATCATATTCTGTAAGTAAAATATTTTTAAGGCAAATTGTATGATTCGTCAGTCAAACGGCGCCGTCCGTTTATAAATGCTGGCGGTTTCGCAAAATGCCTTAGGCAAATTGGCAATTCATAACATTGAATTGTTATAATTTCGACATTATTATTGTAGGGTGACCATCATTAAACACAGGTTGGACAAATCATACTTTATTCCAGGTATCAGGTACATATTATGTTACCGTAAAATTGTGAGAACCATTAGTTTATAATTTATCGGTATTATTTCCGTTATATTATATTTATAAACAATCGAAAAATTGTGAACAGAGTAAAATAGGTTAGGTTAGAACCGTGACCAACCGCGCGCGAGCTGAGCGAGCGAAGCAGGCTATTTAGTATTAGCGCAGTGCGTTACGTCCCACGCAAGTTTGATGGCACATCACAATTTTTCGGCATTATTTCCGTTAGATTAAAAACTATGAAAAAGAATGCGTTAAATTGTAAATTGTTTGTTGCTGCTCAAAATTTTCGACAATTTGGTACCAATAATATTCCGCAGGAGTCCTCCAAGCACCAGATTCCATGGAGGGCATCTTACGTTTTTCGCGTGCCGGATATCTTAAAACTTCAATTTGCCGCGGCATTTTATAAACGGCGTTCGAAATGTCCATCAAATGTTGTGGCATATTATAAAGTGACTAGGCAATTTACATTTTGCCTTAGGCATTTTGCAAAACCGCCAGCGTTTGTAACCGGACGGAGTCGTTTATAAAATGACGAATCATACAATTTGCCTTGTTATATTTTGCTTGCCGCAGGCAGATTATATGATGTGTCATTTTATTTTCGATACGCTTAACATAACATTTATTATAATACTAGCTGTTGCCCGCGACTTCGTCCGCGTTATTGTTCGTGCCCGGCGTCGTCGCCAGGGTGTATTTTCGACTTTTCTGGTGGAATTTCCAAAATTTTCTTTTATGTATTCAAATAAACTAAACGTGAATTCATGCAAACCTAGTACTTTTTGTTAGTTAAAAACGATTTGTGCGCCATATTTCATCCAAATCCTAGTGGGATAAACTATGATTGTAATACCTACTATCTTGAATTTATGAAAGCCTAGTACCTACTTTTTTAGGTTGCTCTCAGAAATTGTGCACAACGTGTGGTGAACAGAATACCGTCTTGTATGACAATAACTTTTTTTTGCGACATCCGATTTTAATGAAACAAAGCATAAATTCCCTTCCAAATTAATCTCTATCTGTGAAAACTACATGAAAATCCGTTCGGTAGTTTCGGAGATGTGCGTGAACAAACAAACAGACAGACACCGGATTTTACTGTTTTATTATAAGTATAGATTTATATTTATTTATTATAATTTAATGTATTAAGAAATTGTAATAAAGCTGTTTCATTAACAAAAATACAGTCAACTCGGCTGCGCTACGGTAAAACAAAGTAATTGCAGTCAAGCAAAATTATCAGGAGGAGCAAAAAACCGAAAATCACAAATTTAAAACGTACTGGCGACAACTTCAGTACTTTTGTTATTTCATAATTTGTAAAATAATTAGTTCTATCTGTTTCAAAGCAATTTTTTGAGTAATTTTTGGTAACTTTCCTTTAAATTGAAAAAAATATTTTTCTATAGACATAAAATTAATATTAAATAAAAAGAACAATTCAGTAAGAAAGTAACTACAGTCACTTTGTTTTTTAAATAATTTAAAAAGAGATGGACAAGTTAAGTTTTAGTTTTAATAACAAAGTAAATGCATTTAATTGTTTTTAACAAAGACAATGGATAGATTTAAAAATTAATATGTCTACTATAAGATTTGTTGGCTTTTGCTTTTTATGAATCACATAATTTGTAAGAATTGTAAAAACTAGTTCATCTTAGGATTTATTAAGATATTAAGTGTCACTCAAGGAATAGGGCATGTATATGTATAACGGTTACCTAAAATAAATTCAAAAATCATAGGAATAAGTTGTAATCATTTGTCATCATCAATTGTGACCACCAGAATGATTCTGAAGTTTCCCCACAAATATTGTAAGTAACCTATAGTCATTCTAGTAATGAAATATAGCTAAAAAGTTTATTGAATATTATAGATTTTATTATTAAGAACTGTCATATTGTAGTACTATTATTATGAACGAAAAGAGCGGTTATCTTGTTATTCATTATGTTAGTAATTTTTAATCATAATATTTTTTTTTCAGAGACTTGATTACACCAGAAGATATAGGTATTGACACAGGAAAAAAGGTATAAAATCTATTATTTTAAAGAATATACAGGTTGTTAGGCAGAACGTTGAACATACGAAAATGGTGGATAGATGGGGTCATCTGCTACTTACTCAGCCCTAATTTATTTGACCCTGGCCCCCTGGATATTTTTTTTTTTGCTTTCTTCTAGTTTCTTTTTTAACTTTAAAGTGTAATTTTTATTAAAAATGGGTAAAACAAACAATATTTTTGTTTTTTTTTTTAATCTTTAATGTTGGCAGATTCTTATAAAATTGTTGCTTTATTCAAATGTTAGCTGGAAAAAAAGTTATGAGTCCTCAAACTTACAGAAAGATGTAAAAATTATGAAATAACATTTTAAGCTTTTTTTTTATACAAGCAATTTACATACCATTAGAAAGGTCACACACTAGGGATGTTTTGCTAGAATTGGAACTCCTCAATCATTTTTTGTTTTTTTTAATGCATGTTGAAATTAAGATTTAAATATTTTTACATTTTTCTGTAAGTTTGAAGACTCATAACTTTTTTTCTAGCTAACATGTGAATAAAGCAATAATTTTATAAGAATCTGCCAACATCAAAGAGTAAAAAAAATTTTGCCTGTTTTACCTATTTTCAAAAAAAAAATACACTTTAATGTTAAGAAAGTGGTGAAACTAGAAGAAAGCAAAAAATATTTTTTTTAAATATCCAGGGGGCCAGGTCCAAATAAGGCTGAGTAAGTAGGAGATGACCCTGCCTATCCACCATTTTCGTATGTTCAACGTTCTGCCAAACACCCTGTATATTCTTTAAAATAATAGATTTTATACCTTTTTTCCTGTGTCAATACCTATATCGTCTGGTGTAATCAAGTCTCTGAAAAAAAAATATTATGATTAAAAATTACTAACATAATGAATAACAAGATAACCGCTCTTTTCGTTCATAATAATAGTACTACAATATGACAGTTCTTAATAATAAAATCTATAATATTCAATAAACTTTTTAGCTATATTTCATTACTAGAATGACTATAGGTTACTTACAATATTTGTGGGGAAACTTCAGAATCATTCTGGTGGTCTGAGTGGGACGAGAAACAGTTTTTTGAAGTAGATGGTTGAGCAATAATTGTGTGATGCGACGTAAGGTTATCGTCAGGTATGGCCTCAACAGTATTGGTCTCTTCCTGGAGATTCTTAGGTGATTCGGAGGTCCTAAAAGAAATCATACCCTTAGGGCGTTTATGCACTACAAGGAATTTTACCGTCCGGCAGTCCGATTTCTTACAATTGTCAATGAAATTCAATGAATTTTAAATGAAAGTTGATGTAAATCTGACTGCCGGACGGTAAAATTATGTGTAGTGCACAAACGCCCTTATTGGTAATACAAATAACACAAATTGATTAGTATTTCTTATAGACAACCAAATCAAAACAGAAAAATAGGTACTACTTCATGTATGCCTACGATATATCTCGTAAATAGGTATTTACGAAATGTAAACACACAATACAAATAATTGGACATTTGGACTTACATTTGTGCTAACTGCACCATAGTTCTCGAACGTAAACTGCGGCTATTTTGCATTTTAAACGTTTTCCAAACAAAACACACAAGAATCACAGCCTCGGCAAACTTATCGACACAAAGTTGTAACTGACAATAAGTTTAATTGCGGGAAAAGTGACATTTGAAAGGTGCGTTCAGAAATGTGTTAAAACCGAGTAATGTCAAATAATTTAGACATTTCAAATTTTGAAATAAACGACAGCATATTAAAAACCAAGTAAATGGGATATAATAATAGCTTGAATTGATTTACAATAAAGAAACAAAGCAACTGTTAATCAGTTGCTTTGTTTTACATTTGTCATTTTACTTGCCTTTTTTTTACGTTAACAAATTTGCCATTTTGGCCATTTTTAACAGTTCAAAAACAAAGTAAAGTTGTTTGATTTTCTTATAGCTAGATAAAGGGGCTTAAAAAGAAATATAAATCAAATGAAAAGCCAATTAAATCATTTCACAACGTAAAAACAATGTAATCGACGTGCAATTACTTTGTTTTTGCTTAGACATTGTGGTTTACTTTGTTTTACCGTAGATATGTTAGACAAGTACCTGCAGTTACTTTATTTTACAAACTTTTATCTCGAAAAATAAAGCCTTTTCGATGATTCTGTGAATGTAGCATTGTCCGTTATAGGCAAAATGTTCCAAATATGTAAAAAAACTGATTTTGAAAAATACGTTAGTTGCTTTGTTTTTCCGTAGCACAGCCGAACTGCTTATTGGTATTAACAGTAGATCTGTTATAAAACCAGTTACATTTCAAAGTAAAGTGCCGTCTTGCAAATCCTTTTATTACTACAAATCCATTCATGAGATCCAGAAATAAAAATAATATTTCCAATAACAAAATTATTAAAATAAAAAAAAATCATATATTTTAAATTATCATTTGTTATTATAGTATAAACAAATATTGGTCTTATAAATCAAAGTTAAGTAATTTACTTTAAAAACTTCAAAGAAAAAGAATTTCTTTATCAATAATCTCCAAAATTATTATTTTAATTAAACTAATTGATGCTTACTAATACACATTACAGTCCAGAACAATTAAAAACAGGAAATGAATTAGTGATGGAGACCAATGTCCCAGTAATGGGAGTAATAGCTGGGAAAATAGTAGAAGACCTCGATCCCCCCGAAGAGGGCGAAGCCCCGGACCTCTGCATCCTTAAGAAGAACAAGCTGCGGATAGAGACCGACGGTAAAGGTCTTTTTACTAAGAAGCTTAAGTACAGGGGCGTTAGGAGTCTTCCGTTTACGCAAGAGGTAAGCTGTGCACTTGGAGCATTATTTCAGCAGTTAGCAATGTAGACGTTGAGTAGGATTTCAATAGATTTCAAGAACAGTAATTAAGTTCCTGATAATTTCTGAATTTTAATGATCATAGCACCCAATCTATTGTTTTAAATCCTAACTTCCTACCTAATATTAGTGAGTTTGTTTGTTTGTTATGTAAGTGCGTACAAACAGAAGCCATTGCATATAAAAAAATAGCGGTTGCATTTTTTTTTCTAGCCTGCGCTGTCCCACTCCTGGGCAAAGGCCTCCCTCCACTCCTTCCATACTTCGCGAGCCCGCGCGTCCTCCTCCCAGTTTTGATGGAACCTATCCAGCTCGTCCCGCCATCTCCTACGTGGTCAATGGTCATGTCATGTGTCGTGTGTCGTGGTCGTTGCATATAAAAAAATGAAAAAGTGGATAGCCGCGAGGTTAGCCGCCTCCGCGGTTAACCGCTAGTGCGTATGAGGTCTAAAAGTATGTTTGTCGTGTTGCAGGTATATCACACGACAGCCCAGAAGCCTACTGACGTTGACCCTGACATAGACCTGGAGCCAGGCAAGGATATGCTGTACCGAGTGAGGGTCTATAGGCCCTATACTTACAGCCAGCCCAAGGATAGATTCGTAAGTATTCAATGGTTAAAGCCATTGCGAATGTTTGAAATGCGAACGTGCGAATGCGAATTATAAAATCTACGCGATCTGTCTGTCCGTTTGTCTGTCTGTCGTAGGGCTGTATTCTTCAAACCGTAACAGGTAGGCATTTTTTTTTAGTGTACGTGTAATTATGTGCGTTTGCGCACTTATCCCTATCCTGTTCGTATTTGGTTCGTGTTAATTGCTGATTATTATAAATAATGGAGACTAAACAAATAAAAGTACCGATCGCAGGCGGCAACAGCAGGCGTTTTGACTCCGCGACACTTTGGTTTCTATTGTATTTGTAAGAAATCGAATCGAATTTCTATAAAGTCGTCTGCGCTCGGTTACGGAATGGTACATTTAAAAATATAATAGACCAATTATCTAATTATTCTTTAAAAGATTACAAACCTAACGTAGTCAGAAGGGATTAAAGTTACGCGATAGAAAGAGAGGTAACTTGTAGGTGAATATAACTATTAGCGCTGTGCGACCTGCTATCTAATTACGCAAAATATTTTCGTAAGCGATTCCGATTAATCTGTTTCATTTTGACAGTTTAACAATGTTCATTGCGTTAGTTACGTTGTTGAGCAGTGTATTACGTAATTAGGGTACTGAATTGCACTGTATTGTGTCGTAGCAAGAGTCGCTTTTTAGGGTTCCGTAGCCAAATGGCAAAAAACGGAACCCTTATAGTTTCGGTCATATTCTTTCCGAAACTATAAGAACTATACTGTTGAAACTTGGTAAGTAGATGTATTCTGTGAACCGCATTAAGATTTTCACACAAAAATAGAAAAAAAACAATAAATTTTGGGGGTTCTCCATACTTCGAACTGAAACTCATTTTTTTTTTTCATCAAACCCGTACCTGTGGGGTATCTATGGATAGGTGTTCAAAAATGATATTGAGGTTTTTAATATCATTTTTCTCTAAACTGAATAGTTTGCGCGAGACACACTTCCAAAGTGGTGAAATGTGTCGCCCCCCACCCCTGTAACTTCTATAATAAGAGAATGATAAAACTAAAAAAAATATATGATGTACATTACCATGTAATCTTCCACCGAAAATTGGTTTGAACGAGATCTAGTAAGTAGTTTTTTTTTGTCATAAATCGAAAACCGCAATTTACCTTTAACGAACTACAAGAACTTTTATATTATGTTACTTGCTGCTACGGAACCCTTCATGGGCGAGTCCGACTCGCACTTGTTATTTTATTATTTAAAAGATTTTGCGGAGTGTCCTATCTGTATTAATTTGTGATAATGGGAAATTATATAAAGATAGTAAACTATCTTATTTTTATTGGTATGGGGCCCTTAGGGCAAGATTCACAGATCGCACTTTGACTTTAATTTTCTTCGTAAAGTAAGAATTTTATACGAACATTATGCATGTGAATATAATTATACACTTTCACATTTAATGAATTCATATGAAATGCTTACTTAGCAAAGTATATTGAAAGTGAGAATCGTATCCTTAGTGCGCGAGTAAATGGTTTAATTGAAATACATGCTTTGTTTTTGACTCGCACCTCACACTTATCTGGTTCTATATTACTCTTATCTGTCACACTACAGACCCGCACCCGCCACTCGGTATTCTGCTGCGACATAGTGCTGACGGGTCGGAACAAGCTGTCTGATCTTCGAGACCGCTTCGTTTGTCACAACGACTTCGACATGCGAGTGGACGTCTCCAACCATCCCGATATGTTGCCTAATGCTAAGGCTAAGGTAGGTTCTGTGCTGCAAACTATTGTACACTTATCTCCTCAAGAGGAAAAACTTTTGTTAAATTACATATAAAAAAACTTTAATGTCCTTCCTTAACCTACATTCCTCATCACCCTTCAACTTTTTTTCCAGGAGATCTTCCCCTCCGGCTTCCTGTTCATAAACAACGTGTTCTACGTGGACACACGGGAAGGTTGCGTGGACTACAGCGAACCCATCCGAGAGTGGGCGCGGAAGAAGGATCTGGGAGAGTTCCCTAGGAAGGACATGTGTGCTGTCAGACTAGAAAACTTGGTGCTGAAGCTGGGCTATCCAGATGTAAGTCTAACGTCACACCTGTATTTTTCTAGGGGTTAGGTAGCGGTATACAGGGTGGATTTTTTAGATTGGGCAGTAAGGGCAGCGACTTTAACCGTTGTAGCTACAGGAAAACAGTCTTTGGACTTTCTGAGATGGCAAAAGATTTTTTGCGATTTCTGACTTTTCTAGTACTCAAACCTCAGTTGGTTCCCTTACTGCCCCATCTCAAAAATCCACCCTGTGTGGTGTAAGCCCATTTCCCCATGTTTAAGTACGTACCGTGGTGGCTAACGTAATTGTAGTCTCAGTAAGGTGATGTAAGAAGGGGGTAAGTAATAATATATGATATAATAACAAAATGACAAATATTTACAAGATTTATAACAACTGAATCTATCATTTTATTTGATATAATCATCAGTTAATATAATAAACGATTGATATAATTTTAAAATATTTTTTTTTTATAATTATAACATACATTTAATATAAAATCGTTTGATATACCACTCAAAAGACATAAAATCTATTTAGTCTAATATGTAATTTCTAACATAGTTAGTAACCTGAGTAGATATACTAGTAACTGATTACCATCTGCCAAGATGGTCACTCGCTACGGTCGCTCGCCTTTACGCGTTAATGGTCACTGTTCTAACCTAACCTAACCCAAAGCAAATGATTCACCAACAATAGAGGGGATCTGGCACTTGGCGCCCGCTGCCGCGGCACGCTCCCTACGGTCGCTCGCCTTCGTGCGTTAATGGTCACTGTTATAACCTAACCCAACCAAAATGATTCACCAACAATAGAGGGGATCTGGCACTCGGCGGCCGCTGCCGCGACACGCTCACTCCGGTCGCTCACCTTCGCGCGTTAATGTTCACTGTTCTAACCTAACCTAACCCAACGCAAATGATTCACCAACAATAGAGGGGATCTGGCACTCGGCGGCCGCTGCCGCGGCACGCTCCCTACGGACGCTCGCATTCGCGCGTTAATGGTCACTGTTCTAACCTAACCTAACCCAACCCAAATGATTCACCAACAATAGAGAGGATCTGGCGGTCGGCGGCCCTTCTAACTTTACCTATCCGAGGCGGATTACTTTGAATCGGGGTGTTAACCATAATGATGGTATCTGTACAGTCGATCGTCGGGTGCGATCGATAACAAGTCACGACATTCATCAATATGCCATCTGTTACTCGTTGCTGACGGCCGCCATCATAGCTATACTTGTTGTGGTTGGGAGGAATCGTTGTGCGCACTATTGCACAAACAACGCTAAGAACAAAACTACTCGTCAACCACCTGAAGATATTGAACTCCAAGTTATACGCAAACCAGAGCACCGGCAAGAAGCAGTCACATCACAAACAACAGAGGACGTGCGGCTGGAGCCTCAACTTGGGAACAGGAACATCGCGTTTCAATTTGATTGATTAATTTACTTTATTAACTTTGTGATGGCTTTTCCTTTCTCTTCTCATTTGTTTCTCCTTTTGGGGTTGCCAAGATGTACAGTCTTACACTGTACATGTTTTGCTGACGCGGTGGTTTGCACCAGACATGCGTCATTAAATAATTACTATAAATATTCATACCTTATAATATATCAACGAGTGCGATTACTGCTACGCGGTGACTAACATTAGAGAAAGGAATCGTCAACAGTATTACTTGTAAACACTATTTTACGTAATAAACTTAACGGGAACCAAGTGATCTTTTCTCTACGCGCTTCAACCTAACAACAACCTTACCAACAACAACTCTGCAAGTGTACGAACCGTACAGTATCAATATAATTATATTTTAAACGATAGACCTAATGATTTTCGATTAAATAAACTTTATATCCAATAACGTTATACGAAATAAGTTTTAGAGTATATAAATGTTATACGTAAAGAAATTATATCAACAGTTGGTATATCTCAGGTTTATTATACCTTGTGAACGTTATTGAAATGAAAATATACCAAATAACTTTATATGATATGAGACGCACCCGTAAGAAGGTGGAACATTATCTTTTAAGCATATTCTATAGAGGTATGAGGAACAGGGTGTAAAGTTCACTCATCCTCCATAGAAAAGGGAGGATCCTCCGATTATACGGGTGTTGTGACTAGCTACTGCCCCACGATTGATGTCGGGACGTTGTATATACTCGTCGCGCGGTAAACTCGTTTGCGCGATGCAGGATTTTGCGCATAAGTCTTGACGTCAGTATGATGCGTAGTTCGCTTCTGGTGTTGTAGATGCCGCCACAATTCTATTGTTACCTAACAGCAGTGGCGTTCTTTTCATACTCGTATAAGCCAAAAAGCCGCCCATGCCTAAAAACGTGAGCCCAACAAAAAAAAAAAAAAAACTTTACCTGTAAACTTGTAAAACCAACCAAGTCAATCATTCAATATTCATATCGCAAGAATTGATAAGAATAATAACAGCGGCGCTGCGCTCACTGTATCAGCCGCGCGCTATAAAAGCTACGATGCCAGGTTTACGTACTCAAAGAATAATATTTAAATTCCGCGCCGTTTTGCATAACGCACTGTTGCCATCGATCACTAATAAAGAACTAGATACACAATCAGCGGCAAAAAATGTCCTCACCTTATGAGCACCCACTTGAACATTTGGGTGCGCTTTTGATTTAGTAGCATTCGAACGCTCCGACGGTAAACACGCGACATAGTATCGGTCGTAAAAATTTATTGCTTTTTAAACATATCTTTGTGAAATAAACTTTAAGCATTTCGTTTAAGGTTGAATTTACATTAATTTATATTTATTTCAATTATTATTACTTAAACACAATTTGGTGCCAGTTTTAAGAGAACTTTTGTTTGGGATTGTGTATCTAGTTCTATTAGTGATCGATGACTGTTGCCAAACTTTCTCGTATGCCGCAGTTGCGATCTCGCTCTAACACTACAGCGATAAGAAGGACGCGAGATCACATCGATGAATGAAGACGTAAATTCTGTGGTACATTGCATAGCTTTCTCGCGCGCAACAATTGGCTTAAACCTGGCTTCTGGACCTCTCAACTTTCGCATAGAAATTGTGAACTTTGTTGATACCATTTGTATGTACTTATTTCGCAAATTGTTCTAATTTTTAAGCCCGGCTTTTGATTTTTTATGAATGGAACGAATCGTGTGTTTGATTATGAATAGTAGGAGCGTATGTCGTTGTGAGGCGCTGCGCAAGTCTTTGCGCAGTGCGTGAATTTCTATAGAACGATACAAGTTAAATTTTTGTTTTTGTTTTGAGCAGCTACTTTTTCGCTTAGATTTTTTTTAATTTTCTGTGAATTTAAGTGTTGTGATTAGTTTTTGCTGTAATTATCTTTGTTTTGAAGTGATTAAAAAGTTTCATATCATTAAAATGAATTCGGAAACGCATTGTGAAGTACTAAAGTGTGTGCAATCCTTACTCGGAAAGGTAAATACTTTGAGTTTTACAGACAAAATATTACAATCTCGTTACTTCACAGATTAAAATAAAATAGGCATTCGATTGTATATTAGACCAACTTAGGTAGGTAGCTGGTGCCTTGAAACTCATGAAAGCACATGAATAGTGTTGTTTGTATGGCATTTGTAGTTTTGGTAAACCACTGAAAAACGTACATCTCATTAACATTACAAAACACAATAATGTTCGTATCGAAGAGATTCTTCATAGGTGTTTTGAAATAAAGATTGAGAGTGTTGATTAGTGTCATTATATTAGATTATTAAAAACTTTGGTAATATCTCATAATTAACATTTTCAATCAACTAATTCGATATTTTGGGAGCCATCTAGTGCCTTTGATTGAAATTAAATTATGTGCATGTGACAAGCGAATATTGCGATGAAAAGATTCGGCTAAACGGCGTGATTACGCGCATTCAATAATATAGATGGCGCTTATGACAATTACGTACGAATGCTTGAAATAATATGTAGAACTCTTCGCATTTTTCTAACCAAAATTATATTATAATAATGTTGTACATGATATCAGTCAATCCCTCACTTAGTTGTTTTTTTTATAGTAAAAAATCTGTTGGCTTGCCCTTACTTTGACCCCTAGGCACGCCACTGCCTAACAGGATTCTCCCAAAAATTACCTTTGTTCTTTTTTAGGGTTCTGAACCAAAATGGTAAAAAGGAACCCTTAAATGGTGCGACTCAGTCTGTCTGTCCGTCTGTCTGTCACCGCTGGATATCTCAAGAACTACTAATGCTATCAACTTGGAATTTGGAATGGTTTTAGATGACGTTTGCCCAACTATTTTACAAATAAGAAAGAAATTAAAATATGTATTTATTTTTTGCAACAGGGACTGAACGGTGGTCTTAAAAAATCTAAGTAGGGCTACTAGGGCATGTGGGGTATCATGAAAGAGCGCTATTTGCATAATCGCATTTTTCTTATTTTTTTTTAGTCCGCATAGTTTTTGATTTTTGACGAAAAATGTAAAAAAAAATTACCGTTCCCTTATCTCCGAAGTTTGCATAGAGAAAAATCTGAAATTATTCTATGTGATAGAAGTTTATGTAAAGATTACAGGAAAAATAAAACGAAGTCTCTAAATAGCACACTTTTTTCAGAAAACTTCAACAAATATTACAATAGTTTCAATATCGGTCAAGAGACCGATGGTGAAACTATTGTAACTTTTATTCAGCGCCATCAGATGGCGCTGACCTAAAACTGCAATACATATGCTAAATCGCAGTGTTGAAATTATCACACGATATTTATGTATGATGCTACGGAACCCTCGGTGCGCGAGTCCGACTCGCTCTTGACCGGCTTTTTGTTTATGAAGCAATTCTTTTAGTATTTGACAATGTCATTTTCTCTCTTCAGGTCTACGTCCACCAAGGCAGCTGCGAGCACGTATTCCTATTCTCCGAAGTTCGTCTCCTAAACCCGACGGATCCTTTGCGCCTCTACAACTACCCATGTTCCACCGCCATAGCTCAGAACCAAACAGTATACTGCACAACTTGCGCCGAATTCTCCGCCAAATGGATCGTGGTGGGATGCAGTAGGGTTCCCTTCAACCCTGCCTTCTTCTGCGACACGTGCTTCAGACAGTACCTTTACAAAGATGGGGAAAAAATTGGAGAATTTAAAGCCTACGCGTATCGGGGAAATGCTCTGAATATGCTAAAGCCTCAATGACGAAGGCATTTCAATTCGGAGACCGGTTTTGATTAATCGTCTGTCCGAACGTCAGCCGTGGTTCAAGGGGCGGGTTCAAGATAGAAGGTTCAAGACACCATGTTGTAATGATCAAAGTGTATGCAAGGACGATAAAGCCGGTCACTCAACTTTTAGCTAACGAGTAAAAAGTTATCAAGATGGAGTGTTATACAAAATTCACTAAAGTGGGTGATAGACATGCGAACTTAAAGTCAGCAGTTTTTAAGTTGGCGAACTTACTCGGCTCGACGTCGGTGACACACGTGAAGCTTGCTCACACTGTATCGCGATGTTATCGGTTTTTCTAAACCAAACAAACGTTACACAAATGTCATGTTCGTGAACGGGCGCCGTCAGTTGTGACTGGTCATCTCATAGCTGCCATGGCTTATTTTAATATGATTTAATTTTTGAATTGCTTTATTTTTGTTTTTATCTTTTTATTACGGACGCTTTTAACGTTTTGCATCGTTCTCACATGTATAAGTTCAACATGAATGATGTAACCAACATTTTGTAACCAAATTTTTTTATTTAAAAGAGTGTCCGTGGAGTTTCTTGCCCGTTCTTCTCCATAGGTACCTACTACGCTTTGGAATGGGCATCTAGCTTCATCTTTTCTGACTGACCGACCCCTTGACAATTCAAAAGTGTCTGTAATTGGTTTATTTGAAATAAATGCTTTGAGTTTGAATTTAAAACAAAATGGCGGCCCGCGACTCGTGGCGATGACAGACGTACTAAACTACGAACCAAGGCGGGCTACGAGCAAAATTACAAATCTGTTAGATCGCCGACGAACTTACTCGTACTGCGCGTACTTAGTATGACTCACGGGCGAGTAACGGTCATCGCCCATCATAACAGCACCGCTCCAGCACGGTAGCGCCCCGGCACCGCCTCGAAAAATCTAGTCGTCAACGCGCCGTAAGCCAGGCGACTGCTAGTCGCCAACGCGCCGTCAGCAAGGCGACCGCTCGCTGCTGGCACGCCACCGGCGAGGTAACAGGTTATTGTTTATTCACAAACAAGGCGTCACCGTGCGGCCGGCGAGGCGTCACCGCGCGGATGGCGAGGCGTAACCGCGCGGACGGCGAGGCGCCGGGGAGCGGGCTCCTCGCTTGAAGCGTGCTGTCGGCCCGACGTGTAACGGCTCGTGGGCCGTTCACTGCCTGCGAGCCGTCCACTACTCTGTATAGCCATCGTAAAATAGACTTTGATGTATTTGACGTAAAATCCTAACTTGAATGACAAGGTATTTGCCGTGTCGGAGCCGTGTTGCTATAATGAGCGATGACCTTAAGGTCGCCGAGCCATAAGTACGCGTACTTGGTCGCACGTCTATCACCCCTTTAAGAGATATAAAAAAGCCAACTACGGAATATGATCTAACTTCTGTTATATTGAACTGGCTGTTATAAAATAGGTCCTTCAAACATTCAGGATCAAAACCAAGCCAATAAAACCTTGTTTTAATTAGGCTGTAGTAGAAGATAGCATATAAACTCACATAAAATACATAGCCTGTGAAATAAATGTCATAACTCTTATTTTTTGTTTGGCTGTAGTAAAAGTTTGAAGTATACGAAAATTCGATGCTTACCGTATATTCTTGTAAAATATTTTAAAACGGTCGTTTTTTGCATATAATTCGGGTCTTTGTCTTAGAGAAAGATTCGTTTTAGCCCAGAATGCCCTCGTGAATGTATGAGAACTGGCGCTGGCAATTAATGTTGACTGGGTACTGTGAAGAAACGCCAGAGCATAAACGCAAGCGCGTGCCCTGTACGCCAACGACACAAATATGTGACAAAAATGCTCACATATTTGTGTCGTTGGCGTACAGGGCTCGCGCTTGCTTGTCACGTATATGTGACTATGTCGTTCAAAAAGTCGCTTCCACTGCAAGATGTAACCTATGGCGGGAGCTGTGTAAACCTGACAATTTTATCGAACCATCTGAGAGCCTTCCACCGGGGCATCCAGCCTTGAAAGTAGTTTGAATAATAAGCTCTTATATAGAAATTAGTACTCAGTCTAGACGGAACTGAATAAAGCGATGCTTAAGTTAGTTAGAATCGTACATATTTAGTGATAAGGTTTAAAACTTAATAAGTATTGTACATATCATCTTAATTTTGTCTTTCAAAGTTAAGTGTCTTGAAAAATACCTTGTAATTATGTCAGCTGACAGCGCTATCGCAACACTCACCAGATAATTTTTTTTGGTCCGACGTGGCGCTAAGAAAGCTATCAAAAATAATTGATCTTATTCTAATGTATATATTGTTAAAACACTTGTTCCTTTTGTTATTAATTTAGCCCAGTCTAAACACAGAAATAAGTGAATACCAATGGAGCTACTGCTAAAAGAATGGCCATGACAATGTAGACTTTGAGAAGAGAGACTGTTGTTTTAGTTAAAATCAATGTTCTTCAATAATATTACTATTATTTACTTTGAGGGATTTGTGCTACTTCTGAAGATGGCTTCAATGGCTTCTGAAGATGACTTTCAGTGAATAAATCTTTTTTTTTGTAAAATGCTACGCTATGTGGTTTGATAATAATCATATGGTAAGGTTTGGTGAATAATTGGTGATAATATTGATAAAGACATATGAATGTCAGCTGTGAGAATAGAGTTTAAAAGCAATGTAACTGGACGCTTTTTTAATAAAAAGGCTATATAAAAAAAAAAACTTTTTTTTATTAAGGAGTGAAAATTAATGATGAGGTGTCACTACACCACTAGGAATCACTATTCCTTTGAATAGGCAGTGTAAATAATTATGATGGATAAGCTCTAGTAGGTATGAAACAGAAGGGAGTGAATGAAAGCGTGACGGTTGATAGAGGTGGGAATGGAAGAAGAAAACGTGGTGCGCCGACCCCACGTAACATAGAAGAAAACGTGGTGCGCCGACCCGACGTAACATATAAGAAAACGTGGTGCGCCGACCCCACGTAACATAGAAGAAAACGTGGTGCGCCGACCCCACGTAGCATAGAAGAAAACGTGGTGCGCTGACCCCACGTAACATAGAAGAAAACGTGGTGCGCCGACCCCACGTAACATAGAAGAAAACGTGGTGTGCCGACCCCACGTAGCATAGAAGAAAACGTGGTAACCCCACGTAGTATAGAAGAAAACGTGGTGCGCCGACCCCACGTAGCATAGAAGAAAATGTGGTGCGCCGACCCTACGTAACATAGAAGAAAACGTGGTGCGCCGACCCCACGTAACATAGAAGAAAACGTGGTGTGCCGACCCCACGTAGCATAGAAGAAAACGTGGTGCGCCGACCCCACGTAACATAGAAGAAAACGTAGTGCGCCGACACCACGTAACGAAGTTTTAATTTAGAGAGAGGATCTTTTGGCACTTGAATGACATTGACGGGGGGAGTTGTTGGTAAAAATTGTGAAATTATATTGATTGAAAAAACAAGATTGGGAATTGTTGTCAAAAATTATAAAGTAATTACGAGGTCGACATAAAGATTTTTTTTTTTTACTCTCCAGTCTAAACAGTCATGCAAAAACTAAAATGGGCTGAAATTGTCTGCCAGGTCAAAAAGTATGGCATGATGCATATAGACTGGGTCCAGGATAAAAGTCTTGAAAAGTTCATAATGTTCCTGCTCTAAAGACAGGAACATTACGGCCAAAGGACCGTAATTAGGGTCCAACCTAAAAGGCTGAAATTATGAGTTTAGACGTCACGTTGTCGCTGCGTGTACGTTGCTTAAATACAACGTGACTGTTGTGCATCACAGATAGCCTTATATCACACAAACGTAAAGTTCAATTCTCACTGAAATGGCAGTGGCCGGCAGCGACGCGGCTAGCAGAATAGCGGCTCCTGTCGGCGGCGGCGGGGCCCCGCGCGGCGCTTTCTATTCTATCAAGCGTATCTATATTTTTTGATGTTGCACATAAAGTTTGCATATAATGCTTTGTCATTAGTACTTTGCACTTTGTAGTGCTGTGTTATTAGTAATGTTGTGTATGTAATGTGACTGTATGAGTCAGTGATACTCGAAATAAAATTATTTTATTTATTTATTACAATTGCTCCCCGTTTCGCTGCTGGCTGCTGCCATTTCAGTGTGAATTGAGCCTAAATGTCTTATGGTCTAAAAACATAATATACCATGACGCCTGTTTTCCCCGATGGGGTCGGCAGAGGATAACAGTACACCCATATTCCGCCAGTTATTTTGAAGTCCCATGTAATAGGCGAAAATACCTGGAATAATATTTTGACCTAATATCTTTCTTACGATATTGATGTAGTATTTATATGATGGCAGGTTCTTAGGGCCGGGCCCGATGTAATCGATTGTCATTATTTATATGATGTCAGGTTCTTAGGGCCGGGCCCGATGTAATTGATTGTCATTATTTATATGATGGCAGGTTCTTAGGGCCGGGCCCGATGTAATTGATTGTCATTATTTATATGATGGCAGGTTCTTAGGGCCGGGCCCGATGTAATTGATTGTCATTATTTATATGATGGCAGGTTCTTAGGGCCGGGCCCGATGTAATTGATTGTCATTATTTATATGATGGCAGGTTCTTAGGGCCGGGCCCGATGTAATTGATTGTCATTATTTATATGATGGCAGGTTCTTAGGGCCGGGCCCGATGTAATTGATTGTCATTATTTATATGATGGCAGGTTCTTTCTTAGGGCCGGGCCCGATATAATTGATTGTCATTATTTAGGTCTATCTATAAGTACCTATAAATGATATATTTTTGAAGTGAAAACTTCTTTAGTGGCGTTGTGCACTTTTTTTGGGATGGGTCTGGATGGGTAAAAAATGTTAAACTCGCGTAAGGACGTGACCGTGAGATCCGACCGACAAAGTAAATATCAAAATAGTCTTATAAAAAAATATAATATTTAAATAGTCTTGAAATAGTCTTAAATAGTCTTTTTTGATATTACGTGAAGATTGCGACGTAAGAAATTCTACCCATATTAATGGGTACTAAATTGTTTATTTTGGTTAGACTGTATTTTGAAAATAAATAAATACTACTAATGAATATTGTACTTAACCACATAAATTATAGTACTTTTATACTGATAAATAAAGCAATTCGTGCCAAATTATTCCTTAACCATTCCAAAATATTTAAAAATACACAACGTTAATGTTCAAGTTTTCACTTCTGCCGGCACTCCCGGCGTGCAACCCGTTGTTTATTTCTGTGATGGAGTAGCCAATTAAGCGTCAATCGAACTAATAATGTATTTGCTATCATGTAGATTTAATACTGTGTGAAATAAATATTTTTAAACTTTCAAATGTTGTGTTTTATACTTCGGTTTTATATGAATTAAAACTCTTGCTTCGCACGGTTTTAACGACTTGACAAAACATCGAGATTTCTTAGGTAAAACGTAACTTTAATATTAACGTATTGTACACCTACCGTATCGTATACCTTCCGGAGGAGCTCGTGGCTAAGTAATAACACGCCGCACGGGTCGATCCATCAGGTTAAGCTACGCTTGCCGGGGTTGGTCAGTGGATGGGTGACCATCTTTACATACCGAGACTCCTCCGTGCCTCGGAAAGCACGTTAAGCCGTTGGTCCCGGCTGTCTTTCGTGGATCTTTATTTGACAGTCGTTACGAGTCGTCAGAAGCCCCAAAGTCTGGCAACTAGTCTTTACAAGGGGTATCGTATTACCCAGTTACTGGGTTGTGGAGGTTAGATAGTCGCTCCATGTAAAATACTGCTGCATCCGGTTAGACTGGAAGCCGACCCCAAGATGGTTGGGAATAGGCTAGGAAGATTGATGCTGATAACCTCATCAAAATCTGTAACGTGGTTTTGAAGAACAACGCGGTCATACAGACAAACGCGAGAAGCGACTTTGTTTTATAATATGTATAGAAACAACGAGCGAGCCTCACAGTAGTCTCCCTAAATATGATGTGTAACATCTGACTTCTCACCTCTGTTGGCTGACAGAAACAACTTTTCGGAAATGGTTTGGTACCATTAGACGGGCATCTCTAGCACCGCGCGTGCACATTGGTCAAATCAAATAGCTCACGCTTCCCCGGCTTCCTGTTACACACTTCCGTCCCTTATCACGAAATCACTCCCACATATTGCAGGAAAGCGAGAGGAAAGATCTAACACATCAAAAATATGGAGCAGTGTGGCGCTGTGGAAACGGCCGCCACTTTCAAGATGTAGGTCGTAAATGTGTGCCTAAATTACCACTGCTGCTTTCAAAACAGTGAAGAAAAACATCGTGAGGAAACCAGCATGACCTAGAACCGAAAATTTTAAGATGTGTGACATCCACCAACCCGCACTGGGCCCGCGGATTTGATTATGGCGCACTCTGTCTCACAGAGAGGACGCCTATTGCTGTGTCCCAGCAGTGGGAACATTACAGGCTGATTATGCTATGTAATAGTAGATTGTTATACAAGGAGCTAAAATGACCCATTATAACGAGGTAGTTTTACTCCCGAGCTTTAGCGAGGAAGTAAACAGAAACCGAGGTATAATGGGTTTTTAGCGCCGTGTGTTACACTCTACTTTTCACTACGATTGCGAGAAAATAAAATAGTAATAGAATAATAATTATTTATTAAAAATTATTTATTTTCCTTTCTCTTCCATCTGCAAATTAGGGTCTCCATTCTCACTAGATGATGACATTTTCACTGTTGTTTTTTATTTCTTCTGTAGCCGCAACGCAATGCACGCATTCTACCGAAGAGAATGACGCTTTTCAAAAATAAAATGTTCTTTTTTTTTTGTTAAACAGTAATAAGTCGAGTCCTTATTCATGATTATTCTACACTAGCTGCCCGCCCCGGCTTCGCACGGATAGAACTAAGTACTTATGTACGACACACCTACCTACTATCTACCTACCTACCCTACCTACCTACCCTACCTACCTACCTACCCTACCTACCTACCTACCCATCCTTCCCATCTTACCCATCCTACCCATCCTACCCATCCTACCCATCCTACCTATCCTAAGAACCTTCTCCTTACTATAACAAACACAACAAAAATAGTAGATTGTTATACAAGGGTGGAAAGGAATCAATTCCCATACGAGGTATTTAGACGCCCGAGCGCAGCGAGGGCGGCTATAGTCCGAGTAGGAATTGATGTCTTTCACCCGTGTTAAACACTCTACTTTTCATTTCGAATATAAGGAAAGTAAAAAATAGTGTTTAAAATATTTATTCATATTGAATAACATGAGTAGTACCTACCTATTTAAAATGAACTAACAAGTTAGAACAATTTGTAAAAATGTTTAAATATGGAACGCACCGCATCACCGCTGCGGGCCGTCCCGCGTATAAGTTTTTTTTTTTATTCACACTGGCTGTTTATAATATACTCACAAGACCGGAGCAGACCGGAGCCCAGTGCTTCCACTTTTAGGAATTTCTCCCTTTTTTTAGGGAAAAAGGCTAATAATAAGCATGGTTTACTGATATTTTATTTTGGCAGGGATTTTGGGAAAAATTGAATTTGAGATGCCCTATTGTTTAATTAGTAGGACCCAATGTACTACTTTACTCTATGGCACCACCGATTGATTAAAGGGGATTTCCTGAAACTTGTAATGATTGTTATTCGTCTAATTTTAGTTTACCATGTTACTGTTAATAGTACTATTTCCGTGGCTAAAGACGACATCAGAAATAAGTCGCATTATACCTACAGTTGGTTTGTTTCGTCTGTCTCGATTAATAATGAATGTTTTCTAGGTATTTAATGACATAAAAATGAAAAATTCCCTAAACCAAGGAATTTTTATATATTTTTGGGAATTTTAGGGATAATTCATTAAGAAACTGGGGAAAACCAAAAACGTAAGTGGAAACACTGCCGCAGCTTTTATTTTTATTCTATTCGATATTTTTCTTAAAAAGTTTCGTACCCACAGATATTAATCTAACTAGATGACGCGATTGTAAGTATGTACTTCGCGTGTCAAAAACGGAATAAAATTACAATCAATGATCGTAATCTGAGATTTTGTAATGTAAAGACTGTATAGAAAAATTGGCCGAGGTATTGGAAATGTTTTGTTTCATTGGTAAGTTTTGTTTTTAAATTGTGTGTGAAAAAGTGGCACGCTTGGTTTTCATAAAGATGGAGGGACTTGCGATATCTAGTTAGATTTATATCTGTGTTCGTAGCCGACTACCTTACCATAAGTTCTATTTTTAAAATTCATTCCCGCCCTAGGGCGGGAAGCAATTACTATGAGTCTTTCCCGCCCTAGAGCGGGAAGCAGCGTCTCCCACCCGCTACTCGGATCAAACAAACACTACTTTCCGAGCATGAGATATGAAAAAGAATTACCGAAATTGGTCCAGCCGTTCACGCGTGATGCCGTGATCAAGGAAATAGGGATTATTTTTTATATTTACAGATAAGAACAAAGACTTTTTCGTTTTTGGGTGGTAGGCTCGTTGGAAACAGACAAAAATTAAAAAAAAAATACTTTGTCCCCTAGAGGATGAAATGCTATTTTATCTCCGCTCTGGTACGCTACAATGACGGATTTTTTGAGCAAGAGGAGTGAAAAAATACTATTAAATGTTTTTTGCTGCAATTCAAAAGGAGGTGTCTAAGGCTGCCTATCCACTGGAGCGGAGAGGATAGGAGAGGAGCGGAGATGTGCCTATATTAACCAATAGAATCGCAGGTCTGGAGCGGAGTTTAGATTCTATTGGTTAATATTGGCACATCTCCGCTCCTCTCCTGTCCTCTCCGCTCTAGTGGACAGGCAGCCTAATGCTAAGGTATTAATACGCACCACTTCCCATCATCTTGAGTTCTTGACATAATAAGTCTATTTTCACACCCAAGGGTAGAGAAGGTTTGGTCATTATCTGCCCGATGATACAAGATTTAAAATAAACTGCATGCAATAATCTTTCAAAGTATCAAGACCATGACGTCAGCCTCATCCTTTGCGTGTTTGGACTGATTGATACATTTATCTGAGATCAGCAGCTGATTGGTCCAATCAAGATAGCGCGTTCCCACACCGTTGCGTTATTTGTAGATCTTGCGGAATAATAGCAAGTTACCAAGACGTGTGGGGCATTTGCTTCTTTGTAATTGACGGAGGAATGCCGTGTTGGTGTGAAACCTTGAAACGTTGACAGGTCGACAAAGAATCATTTTGATTTGTAAACCTACTTTAACTGTAGGATGCGGTCGGAAAATTGTGAGGAAACATTAAACATGAACTAAGGCAAGACAACTTTCCGTAACGATATTTCTTGCCCACACCACTCGTCGTATCTTTATTTATATTGACGGTAGTAAAATTGACGCCATAAATACCCTATTAAATCACTGATAAGTACCTACGAGGTAATAGTTTCGATTCGATTATTCGGGTTTAGGGGTATGAGGAACAGGGTGTAAAGTTCACTCATCCACCATAGAAAAGGGAGGATCCTCCAACCAGACGGGTTGTTATGTCTGGCGGGCAACTGCCCATATGTTGATTTCGGATAGTCTTATCTATGTTATTCGCTCAGTAAACTCTAACTGCGAGATGTAGGAATTGTGTGACGTCATGTCTTTTTGTTTCGTAGTTTTTGTATGTGGCGGTCTAACCGCTACATCACTCCCCTCCGGAGACCGGAGGTCGATAGTGGGCTGAGTCTTGGATCTTGCGATGCTTCACAGTGCCAGCTGTGGTTCCAGTGAGTCGGAACCGGGTGCCGCATAGTTCACGGTGAGTCGGAACTGTCTGCGGTGATTCCCCAGTGAGTCGGGGTGGCGGTGCGTCGTCATTCAGTGAGTCGGATGTGATACAGTGCCGGGTTGTGGTTGAGGGTGATGACCAGGAATGCGCGTTCGCTGCATGCTGGTGGTCAGGATACCCGTTAAAGCCGTGTGTGCTGGCTGGCTGTGTGACTTGCCTCACGAAAGCTTGCGGGAGTGATGATGATGACGTCACGCTGAAGTTGTTGCACGAAGGCTGCGTTGACGTTCATACTCGGGGTCACCAATTTAGGAGTATGAGGAACAGGGTGTAAAGTTCACTCATCCACCATAGAAAAGGGAGGATCCTCCAACCAGACGGGTTGTTATGTCTGGCGGGCAACTGCCCATATGTTGATTTCGGATAGTCTTATCTATGTTATTCGCTCAGTAAACTCTAACTGCGAGATGTAGGAATTGTGTGACGTCATGTCTTTTTGTTTCGTAGTTTTTGTATGTGGCGGTCTAACCGCTACACGGGTAAAGGCGGCCTGCACTCTGCGCCTAACTAACGCATTTTTATTTCTTTCCAACAGATTTTATCCAGTTGGTTGACTACTACTCGCTGCTACGGCTCGCTCTATGTCGATATCACAGTTTTTGATATCTATCATTCCTAGACATTGATATAATAAAAAACTTGTACATCAATATTCCTAGATGATGGCTATAGAGCAGACCAAAGAAACGATGGATGGGCTGTGTGAAACATGATACGAGTAGGTATGACTAGAAAGGTGACTACCGAGATGACGACTAATAGATAATTATGGAAGAAAAGACATAATAAAATAATAAATAATAAAATAAAAAAGCCGTTTATTCCATTACTATGTTCCATTTGAAATAGTGTTACTTAGTAGATTAGTAAATTTACTTATTAATAGTAACAATATACTTCTTAGTATAGTTAACTAGTCTTCTTTCTTAGAAATATGTACCTACCCCTTTTTGGGTCAAGGTCTCCTCCAGCTTTTTCCACAAATCCCTGTCTTTGCCTGTATTAGTCCAGTCGTTTCCTGACACCTGGATAATGTCATCAGCCCACCATCTTATAGGTCTACCAGCATTCCTCTTTCCCTGTGGTCCTTTCCATCGTGTATAGTTTCTATGGTCCATCTTTTATCCGTGAAACGTGTGATGGGTCCGGCCCACCTCCATTTTAGTCTGAGTGCATGTGTGAGAGCATCAGCAGTTATTTTTGTTTTTAGTCTGATCTGTTTATTCTTTACTTTGTCTATTTTCCTGAGCTTCAACATGCTCCTTTCCATAGCCATGACGAAAAGACATGTAGTCACACATAAATTTGGGATAAGGGCCAGAGAATGATGATGAGGATCGTTATCTACTAGATGACTGGGCTTTGCCTACTTCTCAATTCGATTGTACTTCTCTGTGCTTCAGTCTTATGGTGACTCATCAGTGATTGAATAGGAATGCATTTTTGAATTAGGATGAAGTAGGATTGATAAACTTCATTTTCTCTCTATTTGCTCGTTATATTCATTACAGAGAGCAGTGGTGACCTTGTGCTGCGCTTTACTTTGTGTAAATTATTTCATCACCCCTGCTCTCAAAAATGGTTAAGGAAAACATCGTGTTTCCTAGACATGTGACATCTACCAACACGCACTGGGCCTGCGTGGTGGATTACCACGCGGAGAGAGGAGGCCTGTGTCCCAGCAGTGGGAACATTATAGGTTGATTGAGATATCCATTACCTACATTTATATTTATAAAACGAGTAACTATGACATACTGGTGGGTGTCTACATTATCCCAGTTGCAGGCCAAATCTATCATCATTAGTGTTGATCGGATAGTCAGGTATCACCTATTGAGGTCTAGGATGGGCAAAGTGCACGGTAACTGGGCCAGACTAGTCTGAAGATGCGACTGTATGCTCTACAATTATTTGATTTATATTACGTAATTTTGATTTGTGAAGATTCTTTGTAAGAGTTTTTTTTTAGGGTCATAATGATCTCTTTCTGGTGAATAATATTGGATATACTTACTTCGTTATGAATCAATCATTATGTAAACAATCTTTTTAGTTATTAGTAGGTCATTTTCCCCTATAAATTATTCGATTTATACTAATAATCATGACTGCGAACAAAGGTAGGTATTTTAATAAATAAAATGTGGTTGGTAGAGCAAATATAGTGATATTAGAGTGTGTTTTAGCTAAGTAATGTGGTTAACATGACTCAAACCACAGGATTATCACCATTCCGTTTGAAATTCCGAATACATTATTATTTATAGCTATCCTATACTAGACAGTCATTGTGTCACCACTAGGTAGGTATGGAGAGTGTTTGTTAGAAAAACATAATTACTTTGTTTTTCAGAACAAGCGCCTGACCAATTATTGGCGGCAGTAAATAGAAGATCTGATAATTATTTTGGTAGATGCTCCGTGCTTATCTGAGGCACTTATACTAATATTATAAAGAGGTAAAGGAGATGTTTCAAAATGTATGGAGCCTGGGCCAGGTCCTTGTACACTATACAAAAAAATAGGGAAATTCATTTAAAACAGTTCTTAATTGTCCAATTACTTTAAAATGGCTTGGTTTGCTGGTAAACACAAGAAATTACACTTGAAATTGCAACACAACAAAAACCCGTCATGGCGGTAAGCTGTCATTTTGATTGACGTTTGTCACGTTTGACATGTTTATTAAGGCGGTAAGCTGTCTTTTGATTGACGTTTGTCACGTTTGACATGTTTATTTCACACTGTTGTGACAGCTGACAGTTCTGTTTCTATGATCTATGGTTTACTGTCAATGTTTTTAAGCATAGAGTAACTAAATCCGTGAGACGCCATGTTGAAAGTCGATAAAAATTGATAATAAATATCAATTTACTACCACAACAGTAAACATTTAATTGAATTATCTGTATTTTTCCTGAATTCTATGGATTTTTCTCTTTTTTTTGAGATACTGTACATAGACCTGGCCCATTTTGAAACATCTCCTTTGTGAGGTTGTAGGGGGTAATTCTCTGGATCTACTGAACCGATAATGAAAATTCTTTTATTAATAGAAAGCCACATTATTTGTGAGTGGCATAGGCCAGCTATATGTATATAGGGTTTTCTCTTGTAGCGTGTAGGTAAGGACCCTGCCTGTACATGGCATAAATAGTTCTTATTACTTCAAGTATTTCCTGTAATGACGACACCCATCACACTACTAGATGTTATTACAACAAATACCTCAAGGACTATTAAGTACCTCCACGATCAGTATCAAGTCCTAAGTGACATAACCATCACATATATTTTTATCCTTACGTAGGTGTAAGTATAGCAAATTGTAGAGCATGGTAAATTGTAAAATTAGAAGAGCATCAGGCTGATAAGTTACGCTCCGTCGCCAGCAGGGTTGCCTGCTTGAATAAGATATGTAGGGACATCAAGAAATTGAAATTATGTTTGAAAAAAATATGTAATTTAGGTACTTTGTTAGTACTTACCAAAAATTTTTGGCAGACACTAGCCTAAAATTTTGATTTGCAATGTTTTTTTATCACGGTGATGCCCAAGGGTTATAAAAATATACGCTACTGACGATTGACCTTCCTAAAAGCCGCAGTAAGTTCGAGTACATGCTTACATAGATTGGTGATCGGATCACCGAATGTTTTCATTTAGTTTAAAAGTGGATAGATATCTACTAATGCATTGCGTCTGCCTGAAATTGTATCTTAATTCTTAGTCCATAAAGTCGCCTTTTACGACCCTTAAAGACAATTAAACGTTGCCTCATGGTTGTTTACCAGAAGGCAACATTTTACTGCCATTTAAACTGTCACTGTCTTTCTAACTGACCATTCATACTCTGTAGAATCTTAGAATTTTTTTAACGCTTTTTTAATTTTCTACTCTTTGCAAAAATAGGTAGGTACCTACCTAAATATTATAGTCACATTATTAAAAGCAGGTGCTGACGGGTGTCAACGCTAGTGCAGTTGCCAGGTGCAGCAACGTTTCCGCGGGGGCGAGTGCTCGCCACGTCCATGATGGGAGCCAATCTTCATTATTGCTGCCCTGCATACAATGTTAACTAGCGATGAGATTGTTATACCGATCAGTTTTTGTAGCTGTCATCGGGAGATGACTCTAAGTTATGGTGCACGTCAATGAGAATTAGGATATATAGTCATTGGTGCACGTGGTTGAGATGATAAAGCAATCATAGATGTGGCCAGGATGCAATAAATAACGTTTTCTTTAAGAGGACTTGTCCAATTATACTTAATATTGGAGGAAATGTTCCAATTGGATCCTCTAATCCTCGGTTTCTGGAACGAAAATCAACGATGTGTCCAAATTAAACGTAGCTGGTAAGTAGGTATGTCAAACAAATGTCAAGCGATCCCATTGGCTGTTGATAATTCAGTTAACAAATGACAGCAGTTGACGTGCTTTTAAATATTTGTTGTTAGGGTTTTTCTTAGATTTTCAAAGAGAATGGAAGTGGTATTTAGAATTGTGTAGGGTAGGTAGGTAGGTCTTAGAAAAGCTGTGTGTTCCCTAGTCAAAAATCTAGTAGGTAGCTATTTGGGTCCTCTTACAGTAGGGGTAGGAATTCTATGTAGGTGCAGCACAAAGACGTCTAAAAAAAAATAGACAAACACCCCCAATTAAGGTTGCACTACGATAAGGCAACAAAATTGGAAGATTTGGGAACATAATCAGAGATTGAATGAAGTATAACGTCAATTTATCAGCAGCAGATAGTGGCGCCGCGTGGCCCAACTGTTGCGCAACTGACCCCAAAACTAGACGTGACCAGGTTACGTAGATAGTTAATAATAACGAGCAGGTTTTATTTTGACTATGGTGTTTGGTTAACTTAGATTTTCTTTCCTATTTCGGGAAATCAGGTTTCTGATTGCTTTACAAAGGAAAAACACCTAACTTCCAATTCATTATGACCTCAATTCTTTCTGCCTCCTCGTCCTTCATATTGACATTATACACATCTGAGTGAGTAGGTAGCTAAAAATTTATGCCAGTATATTTTAGACCGTGTCAGGTCACCCATTCTACATTACTTATATACAATATGTAAAAACAACCCTGTCCGATCCGAAATGGGCACATACCTATGTACTGCAATAACTTTACATAAAAGTAATAAGAAATATTATTATTATTGAAAATAATAAAGTTATTGCTTTTTAAAAATCATCAATAATTTTACCAAAATTACCCCAAATCCATACAAAATATAGAAAATTTCAACATGGGTTGTCTTGTTATGACTTGTAGTCTCCCTCTAAACGATGGCCACCTGAGCCCCCTGTAAAGACCCTGAAAAATACCCCATTGAAAAAAAATGTGACAACTTTTTTTTTTTCTTGTTTATTAAATTACCACTTATATAGACCCTCAGTACGATACCTAACCACACCATCACGGATCAGACAGAGTTTTTTTAAATGTTGTATACCTATATTGCTGACCTGAGTGTTTAATGTTTCGGGTATTCACAGGGACCGCGGAAGTGAGGGGTAGAGAGGGCCAGCCCTAAAATCAAACGAGGAGGGGGGGCGCCCCCTCCTATTTTAGTACTTGGTAAAGGTTTCTCTGTGCTGTGCTATCCTTCACAGAGCTTTGTTTTTTCTTAAATGAAAAAGCGCATGTACCTCCTACCTACATAACAAAAAGATTTTGTTTCTGTTTTTAAGAAGGGGGTGACCAAAGAAGTTTGCCCTTCCCATCATGAAGTACTTCCGCGGTCCCAGGGTTTTTCAGAAAACTCTGGTATGTAATCAACCCCGATTATTTTCCCAACGTCTTGAATTCTTGATAGAAACCAGGCTAGCAAGACTATGAATACCTACACTGCTTAGCAGTAGCTATAGCTATACCAAAGTAGAGTACTGCAAGAATATTTTGGTGCCTGAATGATATTAACACAGAAATTTATTGTGAAAACAATATGGTGGTGTAAGTACCGACTTTGGCCTCGCCGCAACGGTCTTGTAGCGTTGTAGGCACCTCGGCAGGCACACCATCTGTCACAAAACGGTTACAACTAATTAATTACAAGAAGGAACAAACAGAGATAGCGTTACTCCACGATATTGCATACTGGAGTGTTTGCAAACGTAATGTGGGCCAAAAAATGCGAAAATATTTGCACAATGTTCGGTGCATAGCACAACACACACTGTCATTATGAGGTCGCATACCAATTGTCTGAGTTATCTCGCGCGGTGTGCATCGGGTGATAAGCAAGACTTGTTTATGGATTTATTACACTTTCATTATTTTCAGGGGAATTTCTTATTATGAAAATTGGAGAAGATCGAGTTTCAGGTCTACCTCCACGATTGACAAAACGTTTCTGCGTCTGTCGTACCCTGGATTCAAAAGTCATTTATTCAAACTAGACTGAGAATTAGCACTTTTCGATCATCAAAATTACATAAGACAGTCCCCCAAAAACGCCCACCCTTCACCGTTTCCTAGTGCTTTAGCTGGGAAGAAGAAGTGGCGCAACAAACTCTCCAGCAGCACAGCTGTTATTGTCAGCTCTGCTACCACCCTAATTGTCAAACTTGTTCACTCATCGAGCCATGACTACTTATTAGATATAGTTCGTATTGAGACTAGAGACGGTACAGACGGTCACAATTTGATGTAGGATCCTGGAGGCCCCATAATTGACTTTACAAGTTGTCATAGACGAGTAAAAGATCTCAACTCATAGAAAAGAGTAGTATGACTGTTCAAGGCAACTTGGAAAACCCTGAAACTTGTCTTTGAGCGGCAATTAATGTTTTTCGTTGTTCTATTTATCTATTCAGCGACGAACAGCAGTCTGCCTCAATAATGATGTCATGAAGTACTTCTCACTCTACCTACCGAGGTACCTCGCATGTTTAACATAAAACAAATATTATCTCACAGAAGTACGAGTGTCGACTGTACTGTTTTACTTTATGTTACATAACACTCCCTACTGTTTGCAGATTTGCTATTACACTCGTTGAGCAATCTAGTTTCTTGATATGTTGATATAAGTTACTGAAATGGGAATTAATATTGTAATACTTCAGGCAGTTCTCTTCTAGGTACGGCATAATATGAATCTAGGCTTCTGTCTCAGGGTCATCTTCTGCTCTCTTCTCAGTCAATGTTGCCCATATACCTAAAATTCATAAAAATATTGAAATGCTGAAATATTAATGCATACTCTCAATGACGACTGGTCAATAAACCTACTTCATTTGCATTAGGTAGATACAAGCAAACTTAGATGATGCTAAGCTTCTGTTGTACATATTTGATATCAACCAATATTAGACAAGAATGACTAAGAGAGATCAGCTATCTAATTACGCAACACATTTTCTTATACGATTCCGACTAATCTGTTTCATTTTGACAGTTCAATAATATTCATTGCGTTATTTACGTTGTTGAGCAGTTTTTTTTTCGAATTTATGAAGCAATGGATTAGCAATCTGTTTCAAAACGATTCAAATTCTGATTGATCGTGTATTACGTTATTAGGGTACTGGTCTCCTTAAAACATTAGCAGACGACAATATTCACTTCAACTGTGCTAGTCTTATAGTTGATTTATATGTATTCTATTTCTACCACTCTTCGCTGGATATCCATTATTGTTTGGTAGGAAAACTAGACTCATATCAAATTCACATTAAAAAGTATCTTTATGAGCAATTATGTTAAAGTGTACTACCTACAGTGCAGGCCAGAACGAGGGGATTGGACCAACTGGTAACACTGATGTCTGTCACCCAGCCCTTATTTTATAGGGTAAAATACCCGAGAACCTAGCCCTCTGAATCAGTCAACTGATAACTCTGATGTCTATCACCTAGCCCTTGGTTTACGAGTCTAGTCTAGTCGAGAATAGTAGAAACATTGATCTCGGAGATGCTGAATAATGCAGAACTAATTCGATAAACACCAGGGCTATAAAAGGCTCAAGAAAACGTTGCACTTGAAGACCTTAAATTATGATCAAAAGACAGCTGATATCCTTACATTCTTGAAGAGATCTTCGCAAATGTCTTAAATGAACCGCTAATAGTTATAAAATGGTTGATAACGCTCATAGCAATAGTTAAAAACCAGTCAAGGTTGCAGATAACGTAATAAGTTAATGTATAGCCGAGATAACTGCAAATTGGCTGGCGCTATTAATTTGTACCGTTTTGTATCGTTTTAGATGTTTCGGAATACTGTATATTGCCTATGGTTTCCCGAGGATCTTTAAGCATTCTAAGTTCATTCAAGGCATTTTGTGCTGGGTTGTTATAATAATCAATCAACTGAAGGATTTTGGAGCGAATCTTAGTGGACCTGGAAAAAGTGAGACGTTGCCTACAGTGTTAGGTACTATTGAGATGGTGATCGTACAGTCATTTCCTGCTTTGAAGAGGACGCTGCATCATGTGAATTTCCATAACGTTCGATAAAGCATCTATCTGATGATAGATAGCTAAAGAGAGATAGCTGAGATATCTAGGTGCTCCTAGATATTTCAGAATATTGTATGTTGTGCATCCCATCACCATCATCAGCCTATAGACCTCAACTGCTGCCTCTCCAATCACACGTCATTCATTTCTATACTCGACTTCTCTCACCCAGCTGCTACCAGCCACCTTGCGAAGATTCAAAAGCAAAATAGATTTGAGAAAAATAATCACATGAAAATATCTTCAACACCTTCGAACGAAAACATTCGAAGTCCAGAAATTGGGTCAGGTTAGCAAGGAGGCTGCGGCAAACAGAGATTAGATAGCGTTCACAAACACGAGATAAGAGCCAACCTGCGTTACGTGCTCACTAATTAGCTAACTGATCGCTCTCATACATTGAACCGATCTGGGGTAAGTAGCCTTCCAGCTAGAATGTAGATTGTACTTGCAAAGATGGAGAGATTGAATGATGTGGAATTTGTTTCATCTGTCTACAGTTGTCTAGGTGTATAATATATCTTAATAGGCATTAATGAGTTGATTCAATAGATCTGTCTTACAATATTTAAGTTTTTCTCAAATAAGTGTGCCACTGTGTATGCAATTAGTATCTTCTGCTTAGCAACCGCCGCAGAATGATATTGGGGGTAACACCAACCATATAAGGTTATGGGAATAGACTAGTTGGCAGGTGGAGAAGGTTTTGTGGCACCGCTTTGTAAAAGCCTGGTTTCCTGCAAGGAATTTCAAAACGTGGAATTGATTGATTGACACAAGGTTGTAGTTGTTTACAGAGATGAATAAGACCGTCACGGTATTAGTTAGGTTCTCAAGGAACAAACGCAGGTAAATGTGGTGTTACGCAATTGGCACAAAGTAGATTGTCACCAAACTGTTATAAGGCAAATATTAGGTAGCATAATCAGCCTATAATGTTCCCACTGTTGGGATAAAGGCCTCCTCTTTTCGAGAGGGAGTGGGGTGTGATCTACCACGCGGCCCAATTGCGGGTTGGTAGATGTCACATGTCTTCGAATTTTTGGTTCTAGGACATGCCGGTTTCCTCACGATGTTTTCCTTCAACGGTTTGAAAGCAGTAGTGATGAAATTATTTACAAAAAGTAAAGCGCCTGCTTGGGTTCGAACCCACGACCTAAAACTCGTAAGTCGGGGCCGTTACCACTGGGGAGTATTAGGTAGATATAAGAATAATCTCCTCAATTCCTAATCAAAGCTGATGAGTCATGTTTTAATTCTTGGCCTGGAATGTGATTCGCAAACGATCCAAGTTACATATAGGAGGAATTCGGACATATTCGCGCATAAAACAAACAGACGCTTTTTGTTTGATGTTACGCGTTGTTATTTGATAATGATTGTAATTTTTACCAAGATAATAATTATAATTGTAATTATTTTGTTTCAATTCAACTTTTTTTGTAACTGCCACTTTGTGATGTAATTTACTTTCGATAGTATAACTCTGTTTCAGTACTTTTCAGAGAATAAACATTTTATGTTTTCTTTAGTAGATAACTTTCGATTTGAGAGTTCTTTGAATTAGCTAGGTAAAAGAGGTTTTTTTTTCTTTGTAGTCTTTCGAGCTTATAATAAAATAAAAAATTCTTTATTGGCATAAACTGGGTTACATAAAAATGTGTAAACTCTAGGCTAGCTAGTTAGAGTATTGTATTTTAGGAGCTAGTGACTTCTTCCAGTGAGGTTACTTGTCGAGTCCTCGATGAGGAGCAGGATGCAGAAGCTTTCACAAGGTTGGACAAACATCTACATAGCAACAAGAAATTTCGCAATCTTATCTCCCTGTTCTGATGTTAATCCATATGATGACGAGCGAATACCTCGTCTAGTACGTAATCACAGAAATATGAGCGCCTGAAAATAAATGTATCAGTTTGGTACGTTTTATCTTGCTTCTAAACAAATATCTCTTGTACCTATTATGGCAGTGGCTTTAGTAAACATTAGATGGTGTCGAATTGAGACAAATAAGGTACAGCCACGGGTGCTGCGCATGCGTCCAATGACGTTGCTTTTCATTCAACATGCAGAGTGGAATGCACTTCTTGATAAAATTAGAGAAGAATACCAGGCTTACTATATTTATTGAATGTTAAAAGGTATCTGAAGGTTAGGTAGGGAAACCTACAATAGACGTGTTTTAGTTCTATCACAAAAGACTCTTTAAAAAAAAAAAAAACATAAGTACTTCTTAAATGTGTTTTATCAAAGCCTCACTGCAGTAAATTTTTAAAAAACTTGTATGTTTCATTTAAGAATTGCATGAATAGTTTAGCTTACCTATAGGTGAAAACACAGGTGAAAAAGTGTTATAACTATGTTTGCATGTACATGTTAGCTACATTTGCCAACAAACTGCTGTGCAGTTTGGCAGAGGTATCTCTTAGAAAAAAATATTTCTGCGAATAATAACTTTTTTTTTCTGACTATTTATTTAACTCCAACGTTTTGACAGGGGGCATATTATTGTGGATAAATTATTCAACTGCTCAACTAATAGGCATGGCGAGCAGGACCAATAGCGGCTCGTCTCTTTCTGGAGAGTTAGGTGTCTCCTGAAAGGTCTCCATTAGGGAAGACAAAGGTCAAAAACATAAACACATTACGGAGGAGGTTAAGCGTCTTCACTGCTTGACCGCCACCCATGAAGGCTGCTTAGCTCCAGCCTGTCCGAGCGTTATGTTGTAGACGCTGTCGAGTGCCGCCGGGCGCCGCCGCGCCGTTGTCCTGATTATTCAACTCAGTAACGTATTTCCGACACATATATAAACAAACTTCCCACGGGGGTAGGCAGAAACTAGAGAACCCACCTGCTGTGATCCTTACATACTCCTTTTGCCTCGTTTACGTTTATACATGTCATAGACGCACGCCGGTTGAGATTACTACGCACCTGACCTTTCTAAAGAACATCTCCAGTAACGTCAGTAGAAGTCGGTTAACAGTATAGTAATAATAATCTCTTCCTACGGCGTGAAAAGTCAAAAATCTTCATGGAAAAGACATTTTACAACAATATTGATTTAAAAAGAAAATGTCACACAAGACTTTGGACACACGATACGGCAATTATTTGTTCGCCAAAGTCTGTTCGTACATGCGGCAACAAGAAACAAAATTCAAGATTACTGTGTGTAATTTTCACTAAGAAAATTAAACAAGAATTAGTCGAAAAATTTGCTTTACCCAAACAAAGTAATGTGTAACTTATAAACATGATACTATGGGAAGGTTAACGTCCTTCTGCTATATTAGATTTTGTCGAACCTTATAATAATGGGTATCATCGTGAAGATGGCCCTGAGACGAACAGGCAATATTTAATGTGGGACACTTTGAATTTATTAGTCTTGTTACATGATAAACATTTACAATGTTATGTACATTTTATAATTTAAAAGACAGAAAACGAAGATTTTATTACGGACATCGCTGGTGTTGAAGCTATATTTCTAAATCTTTTTCAGACCAAATTCTTTATGGAGTTCTGTATGGAAAATATTACGAAATTCTCTCATGCAATATAATATATGTATTATACGAAGTTCTCCCATAAGTTTGAGATCATTAAAAGTAGAGTAATTAATGGCCCACTTTTATCAGCCCATACTGCACCAAAAATGGTGTGCCAATCAAAATTGTAGCGCCACCAGGCAAGAGAACCACTTCCTATCAATCAATCAAGTGACCAATATAATTCAAAGACAATTACATATCCAAACACAGCTAGTTCTAGCCATATACTCTCGAATAAGTTGGCCGCCAATACAGCCGAGCCTACACGTATTGTTGATGTTAACGCCTCCGTAATACATATTATGTTTTAGGCAGTTTCAAATCTACTTATTAGCGTATAGCCTTTTTGGGATGCATCATGCATGCTTAAATAAATGTATAGCCATAATTATGTATGTTTTTGGTAATTTTCTGTGAATCGTTCGTCAACCTTGTGGAGCTACAAGGCTTTCGAGGTCAACAAAACGAATTTACAGTTGACAAGATATTCCTCCTCTAACCGAACAACCATAATAATTATAGTAGTTCTCGGTAGTGAAAACTTAATTCTAACCGTTGACTGTTCTCAATCAATCTGCCTTGTCCTAACTATGTTGGAGACAGCTTCCGGTTTAACCGGATGCAGCTGAATCCAAACCCTCCACAACCCAGTTACTGGATGATATCATGCTACCCCTCGGTCTTCTTCTTCTTTTCGTGTGGTTAGTGACTAACCTGGTGTCTGAATTTTAAAGGGGCCCATGAGCCTCTGACTTGGCTTCACATGCCGTCTAGAACTATCTCTCAGGCACGCCGGTTTCCTCACGATGTTTTCCTTCACCGTTTTTGAAGCAAGTGATAATTTTACAATACGCACATGAATCCAAAAGTCAGAGGTGCGTGCGTGGGATTGAACTCGAGACCTGTGACTTGGCAGTCTGACGATCACACCACTACATTATCCCTGCTTATACCCCTTGGTAAGACTGGTTGTCAGACTTTTGGGATTCTGACCCGTAACGACTGTCAAAGATCTACGAATGACAGCCGGGACCAACGGCTTAACGTGCTAGTCGAGGCATGGAGGAGTCTCGATATGTAATGGATAGTCACCCATCCACGGACCGACAGTGGAAAGCGTAGCTTAACGTTCGATCGACCCGTGCGGCTGTTATTATTTAGCCACGAGCCCCTTTGACCGTTGACTGTTGGAATGATTGCAAAATTCAACGTTATGCTATGGAGACAAAGTTTCTACATATCTTTGTCTATCAATAAAGATCAGTAAGATATACTTAGTAGGTACCTAATTAAATAGTCATTTTATAGCAGCAAATGTGTTTATCCTGAATACATAAACAGAGCTCATGAATCTCATAAATGCACCGATGACCTAATATCAGCGATAAGTCCATACAAATTCTGTTCTTATAGCAAACTATGTCAAAGTTAAGACTTTATTTATAGCTCCAGTACATCAGGGAGTAGTTTTTATAATCCAGCAGCCGGTAATCTGTGAGACAGCTTTAAGGCCAGATTTAAGTAAAACAATGTTCACACATGACGCACTAGAGTATGTACCAGAACACAAGGCCTGAATTCAATGTCGTCTCATGATGAGTAAGACTATAAGTGCTACTTCAAAGAATAAAAAATAGACGACAAAGGGTTAAAATGGACGCTCATGTTATCATAGGAAAAGGTGGTCTAAGATATATATATGTATATGTCGCAGTAAGATGGTTAAAGCCGTGATATATTTAAGTCCCTAGGGATATAGCTATATACCGTAATATAGTTACTTATATGAAAGCGGTCCATAATTTTCGGAGGGCCCTAATTTTGTTATGCGACCAAAATTCGACGTAACGTTCGCCAACCGCTACCGCAGTATCTACCGCTCGCTTCGCTTGCTCGGATCTCGCGTAGTTGGTCACAGTTCTAACCTAACTTAACCTATTAGGTTGGAGTGTTCTAATAGTATATTACTAGATCGTGCTCGGATCATAGTTATATTCCTAGTACGACAGTTATGAACCGTTTTTATACAATAACGGTATATAGATATATCCCTAGGGATATAAACCATCTTACTGCGACCTAGAGATGCATAGCTTAGATTATAGTTAGCCAGCATAATAGGCAGTCAGGTTAACACCTTAGCAGGACTTAGATCATCTTTTAGCGCCCATGATGCTTCTGTCCTCATTGGTATTTGGAAGTTTTGTTGCAGTCGATCGTTCTTCATTTACGAGTGGACAGGGCTGCTGATAATAAAGTAAAAAGTTTTGTCATCGAAGCCAAAGTTCAAGTTCACACCGTTTAGGTCCGAAATAATGATCTTGTAGAACAGCTTAGAAGAACCGTTAGTTGCCTGAAGCCACGTTTAGTACTTATAAGACAATTGTCATTAAATACAGCGATAATTATAATAATGTAATTGCACGCGGTAACTTTGATGTTAAGTGCAAATGTCATATGACTTCACTGTTACCTCCAAAGATGCAACAAAATAAATTAACGTAAATTGTAACATTGTATGAATGGTTCTCAATTTAGTTGTCTTGTTTGTACAACTTAAACGATTTACAGAGATTGGCAGCACTTAATACTATCTACATCAAAATGATTAAGTTACACTCGCACTTAAACTTAAACTAAGCTAACAATTACCACATAATGCGAAGAAAAATTCTGCAACAACTGTAGAACATTACCAAATTCTGTTGAAACAATGGGATGTAGTAAAAAGTTTTTGTACAATAATCAGTGACTTATTTGCGATTAATGCTAAATATGTATCCATAAAAAATAAATCTAAGCTTTTATTTGGTTAACAACTCTTCGCAACAATATCAACTACCATCAAACATCATACCAAACTAACGACGCCTACGCAGCCCAAATCGAGTGTGGTCAAAGAGAACTGGCCACTAACATGGAGGTGTTGTATCGGCGAGGAAATCAAAGGCAGCGATCAATCTCGTGTCAAACTAATAATACGTATGAATAGCACGTTAAATGTGAGTAATTGTTGTCTATCAACACAATGATGCAACAAACAGGAGGACGTACTGTCCAAAATGTAAAGCCGGACAAAGTTTTGTTTTGATTTTGAGTAGGCCAATATAGGAATAAAAATAAATATAAGAGCTTTTTGAGAAGCTGCAAGCCCATGTGAGATCCCCTATGTCATTTCATTTCTAAGAGAAACATTATACATCAACTTCAACTGACTTCTCCCTAAGTTTCTGAGCCTATACATTTTAATATTGAGGTGTTCCTCAAGGGTCTATAATGTGACCTGCCTGACATGCTTTCTTCAAGCTTTATTCTTTCAGTAATATAGTGGTTTGAGAACGGACGCTTCTTGGTAACATTAAGGTAACAAAGATAGATATGCAGGCTCTGGCGATAACAATCGGGTGGTCTAATTGGTAACCCATAGTGCAAACAAGAATAAATTCAAAGTCACAATCATTTTATGAGATGCTTTGCTTTTAACATACAAACAAGATGCAAAGTTGGTACTAAGTAACTAGTGTCGAACTAACTTGCGATAATAATGTATGTTTGTAGAGTCAAGGCGACGCACGTTGAGTTGTTTGAGTATGTCCCTATAACTTACTGACTACTGTTGACTCTTGGGCTATTAAAGACAAAGACTCGTATGGTTCAGTAGCTAAACGATTGGCTGCTGTGTAAGATCTCACGACACGAGTTCAAGTCTTCGTTGTGGGAACCATTTCTGGGAACTTGCCTAAATTCGGGGTGTTTGTGATAATTTCAGCCTGTGTCAGCTGGTTTTGTTGAGGCTTTTTAGTCGATGTTGTGAATTCTTACCAGAGATTCATAATTAGTTGATTTAATTGATTTTGCGATCTTCTTTTCGTGTGGTTAGTGTCTAACTTGGTGTCAGAGTTTTAAAGCCACCCATGGACCTCTGACTTGGCTGCACATGCCGTCGAGAAATATCTCTTAGGCGTGTCTGTTTCCTCACGAGCATGCCTTGGGGTCGAACTCGAAACCTATGACTTCGCAGTCCGATGGTCACACACAACTAGGCTATCACTCACTGCCCTCATTGATTTTGCTAACTTCTTACGACTTTCTCAGACAGAAGGATTTTTTAATAGTTATCAAATACGGCCATTTAATTTTGTCTCTAAAGTGCAACAAGCCTAAACTTCTATTTGATTTTATGTTACTCACTGCTTGTCACTATACGCTATATTTTTTGCCAAAGCTCTTTACAGTTTCGTTAGTCATCGTTATTTGTATGCTAGAAATCTACCTATTCCTAAATGGTCACAGGATTTTATTATAGCTCTTAGAATTGTGCAGATTAGCATTTGTTTATAGTGACTATGTTGTGGATATTAATTGTTGTTTTATTGGTTTTGGCTTCATTATGTATTTAAAAGCATTGAATAGTTTGAGGAAAACCAGACATCGTTTGAAGTGTCATTATGCAAAGAAGTAGAATTTACTTATTAAATCAGTTCTTAGGTCTCAGGGGAGGCCTCCCCGAAGCGTCATTACATCGGCTTTTAGATTTAACACTACGTAAGGTACCTGACAGTACGATTAAGCATAATCTAACACAACATAAACAATTAAAATAATCGGGAATGCATATCACTGGCCATTAAGCACAAATTCATTTAAAACTTTATGTAAATGAAGGCTATTTAATGAACAGTGGGGTATCATAGGAGCACTCGAGTGCACGATTAGGTGGCGCCGGTAAACAAAACTGTGGGGTTATTACTTAGAGTAATGACCTAATTTATCTGGACAACAGTGGAATTTCTGGTTACCAGATTTTAAGAGAACAGAAAGCTTTAACCTCTCACGTAAGTTTTCTCTTTTATTGGGCTGTGTAAATGTTGTTGGTTCATATGCGAAAATCACACTGCAATAACAAGCCCTAAAACGAGTAAAAATTCTCGATGCGTGGAAAGCTTTTCAAGTAAGAATGAGCTTTTGCTGTGATGTTGATGTATAAAGGCTGTAATGTAGGAATTTATCATTTTATTGTAAGTATAAAATTATATTTTGCTGATATGATACAAAAACTTAACCATCACCAAAGTATTAAAACAATTGTGGGTTTCACGCTTGTTACTAATTACTACGAGTGGTGTTGTGACTCGGAGAACATTTAAATGTTACGATTATGTGATGTGATAATACAATAATTCAATGCTCCATTTACTTATTTTCAATTTATTACAGCTTTATCTTTACCTTACCATGACTCAGCCACAAGCATTGAAAAATCGCATCACGTAACTTACAACAGACCCTCGAAGAGAAAATCTTTCAAGTTCCAATACAACTCGAAGCAGCAATTAATTAAGTACACAAATTAAGAGTACTCAAAGTATAGCAACAAACATTTTGGAAAAGACAACACTAATAGCGTAACGGAAGCACACAGATCTAAGTGGTTGGGCAAACGTGCGCGTGCGCGCATTGTATGGTCGATGATAAAGCTCGCAATTTTAGTTGTCAGTCGGGAGCGTGCCGTGGATCGAGTCGGTCCTCCCTTTCGGTCGGCGCGGGAACCGTGCGCGTTTATCATCCATCCGGTCGTATCATCATCTACACACGAACCACTCTTGAACATCGAACAGTATTCTGGTTGCCCTCCTCAGAGGAATCCAGTGGCATGGTAATTTGTGATAATAATTCCATCAGGATAATGTTGATTTAATTTTGTTACGGACGGATCCTGGGTGTTTGCCGCCTATTGTCTCTTGAATAGAGCTAGAGATTGGTATTGTATTACGTAATGTGTATTAAAAAATATTTTATTTTTTATATCTTCTTTATTCATATATTTAATTCATTTTTATTAGGTCTGCAAATATTAAAGCATGCAATTTTAATAAAACGTAGCAATTTCGAAAACTTTGCGCATTGGGAATGAATTCAATTACAGCATATTGCAGATTTTTTCCAATTAAACTTTTTAAATATTTGTCCAAGTAATCTAAAAGCTCGCTCCGCTTCACGCGGCGTGAACAATTTCAATCTTTGTTGAACTTTTAAGTAAGTTACGATGACTTTCGCAGTTCCAACATAATTTTGCCATTACAATCGGCATGATGCCTACATCCTCAATTAATAGGGCCAGGGTTAAACGTTGGTCAGCGATGAGTCCCTTATCAGAGTAGGAACCGGCCGAAGGCTAGCCGATTTGCGCAATCGGCGGGAGCATATCACGTCCGACGCTAAATTCACTTGTGTGGGAATATTGCTCTCCATTTTATTGTCATATTTATTAGCTACGGCTGTTATTTTGTACAAAGTACAAATTTCTGATTAATATGTCTCCAAAATTGCTGTTTTGCTGTTTCATACCGAATCCACTATACTGTGTTTATAAGCTGTTTTGTACTCTTTACTACAATTATTCGTACAAGAAACTTTCAGCCAGTACCTACCTTAGTTTCAATGGTCTGTTAGTTCTTTAAATGTCCTTCAGGTCAGATAGCTGTCAAATGTTGAGCTTATTGTTATGTTTTTACTAAGCTATTTAATGAATGTGAGATGTATCCATTGGATATCTTCCTACTTTAGTCTTTTCTACCAGCCCAAAGTTTACTCTAAAATTGATCCTTTAAAAGTTCGAAAGACCAAGAAATATTTGCATATTTCGTAATTGGTTCACAATGCTTAGCTAGCAAAATTGGTGATCATAGAATGACGTTATCCGTACATACATGCTCCTACAGTCTGATGTCGAATTTCACGCCTTTTACGTGTTGTAATGTCAATGTAAATTTACACCTCAATTCTGCATTATACAGTACTAGCTTTTTCCCGCGGCTTCGCTCGCGTGGATGTCGGAAAACCAAGGAAACGTACTACCGGGATAAAAAGTATTCTTTGTCCAGGTTATAAACTATCTGTCGCCTAATACAAATCCTATTAGTAGCATAACGTAATGATTGTAATTTTTTGTTAGGTTACTGTTCAGAAATAGTGCACGATGTCTAATGATAGAAATTGATGAATTGATAGAAATTGAGGGAAGAATTGTAGAGGAGCTTGAAACTAAGTAATAACAGCCGCACGAGTCGACCCATCAGGTTAAGCTACGGTTGCCGTGGGTGGTCTGTGGATGGGTGACCATCTTGACATAGGTACCGAGACTCCTCCATGCCTCGGAAAGCATGTTAAGCCGTTGGTCCCGGCTGCCATTCATGGATCTTTGACAGTTGTTACGGGTCGTCAGAAGCCCGAAAGTCTGACAACCAGTCTTACCAAGGGGTATCGTATTACCCAGTAACTCGGTTGTGGAGGTCAGATAGGCAGTCGCTCCATGTAAAATAATGGTATTCATCTGCATTCGGTGACACAGGAAGCCGACCCTAACAATTATTGGGAAAAGGCTAGGCAGATTGATTGTTTAATAATTGAAATACTATATCGTGAATTCATGAAACCCTAGTACTTTTTGTTAGGTTAGTTTAGGTACTGCTCAGAAATTGTGAATGTGTCATGAACAGAATACCGTCTTGAACTTCGATTGCAGCGTCACCTATCGGGCCCAATTGTGAATAGCAAATTCCAAAAAATAGATGTCGTTGCGTGTATCTTGATATAAGGTCAATGCGATGCAAATAAAATATTTCAACCCTTTTCACCCCGGTAGCGGTTGTTTCCGAAAAATATTGATACACGTTATTCTTTGTTTTCGGTTTTTAGTATAAATACTGAGTTTCGAGTAAATCGGACCTCGCATAAAAAATCTTTCATACAAACTTTAACACCCCCAATCCCCATTTATTACTAAGATAAGTATTCGTACGAAGTATTCTCTATCGGCTTTAGCACCCTCTAAAACTACGAAAGCGACACCCATGACGAAAAATGAGAAATTTGTCGCAGCCGCCATCTTGGATTTACATTTAGACCGGGATTTCGGCTTAAGCACATTAGAAAACTATGTAAACGACACCCATGTCGATTTTTTTTTATATTTACATCCGCCATCTTGGATTTACTTTTTGATGTCACTATCGGCTTTAGCACCCTTGAAAACTATGAAAACGACACCAATGACAAAAAATAAAAAAATAATTCACAGCCGCCATCTTGGATTTACATTTTGACCTCACTATCGGCTTTAGCACTATCCAAAACTACGAAAACGACACCCATGACGAAAAATTTGAAAATATTCACAGCCGCCATCTTGGATTTACTTTTTGACGTCACTATCGGCTTTAGCACCCTTGAAAACTACGAAAACGACACCAATGACGAAAAATAAAAAAGAATTCACAGCCGCCATCTTGGATTTACATTTTGACCTCATTATCGGCTTTAGCACCATCGAAAACTACGAAAACGACTCCCATGACGAAAAATAAGAAAACTTTCGCAGCCGCCATCTTGGATTTACATTTTGACCTCACTATCGACTTTAGCACTATCTAAAACTACGAAAACGACACCCATGACGAAAAATGAGTAAATCGCAGCCGTCATTAAAATATTTTAACCATTTTCACCCCGTTAGGGGTTGTTTCTGAAAAACCTTGATACGCATTATTATTTATTTTCGATTTTAAGTATAAATACTGAGTTTCGAGTTATTCGGACCTAGCGTAAATTTTTTTTCATACAAACTTTGACACCCCCCAATCCAAGTTTAGGGGGTAGATTAGAAAAACTAAAAATGACAAACTTTATGATTTATTTAGATAAGTATTCGTGCCAGGTTTCAAGTCTATTAACTCAAGGAATAAGATTTTGCATACAATCGAAATCCCCCCTTTTCACCCCCTTAAAAGTCGAATTTTCAAAAACCCCTTCTTAGTGCTCCCCTACATTATTAAAGGAAGCTGTGTGGAAAATTTCACGTTCCTAGTCCCAGTAGTTTCGGCTGTGCGTTGATATGTCAGTCAGTGAATCAGTTTCTCCTTTTATATATATAGATGATCCGACGTGTTTAGCTGTAATGATTGTCATTTGCATAGCATCTCTGTTGGGTCCTAGGACCGGTCGGCATTGGCCCTACATTTAACAGCTAATTCCCCATTGTGTTCGCGATTTTACAACCCGTCGTTATGAATTACAACTAGTACTTATCTGTCACTTTAAACGGTATTGTCGCCAGCGATAAAACATTACGAGTTCTGTACTTATGTTATGTCATCATCAATTTGTTAATTCTGGATTTATGTCTTTAGATCGTTGGTGATGACTGTAGAGAAGTTTAGGATAGGAATGGCTTTTGCATTTCTAGTTGTATTCCAAGAGCTAACAAGCTCCTGTTGCATGAGGTTTTCAGAATTTTCCAGTTTATTTTCCTTCCTAATTTCTTTGTAAGGTCAAACATTTAAGTGAAGTCTTAATCCTTTTCAACAAATGTAACCTACATTTGCACAATAAGTGGTGTCTTCATAAAAATTGTCTGCACAGCTGCACTGCAACTTGCTTTGACACAGTTTTAACATATGCCTCCGTTGGTTCTGTTTGTTTTTTGAATACTCCCATTATAAGGAGCATATTTGTTCACTAGTTGGTCAGATTTCGAGCACATGTTCGGATTTGTTATTTTCTAATGTGGATTAATGTCGCTGTGAACTTATACGGTTGGAGATGATGTCATCTTGCTGAAGTTTCTTTTTATTAAATGTGGAGTCGTAAAGTGGTGTACACTTGGCATCTAACTGAGGATTTCAAATACTAGAAATTTATATTTCTGCGTTGAATCCTATTTGATAGAAAATATTCAAATTACTTTGAAAAAGTTTTATTCACTAAAATTCTATTCGTAAAACTTGTTGATAGCAAAATATTTGCGTTAAAAATGTTTTTCTTGGGTGAAAATTTTTGGCAGATTAATTGTGTAATTAGGCTGTAATTAGGCTAACACAGCAAACTTTTAATTTATTTAAGGAATTCCTTAACCATATACTTCAGCTATCTGCTGTTATCAGATATCGTAATAATTATTTGAACTACTTTTTATTTAGGCTTTTAAAATAAGATCATTAATGAAAAGTTTTTGCTACTTTTCATTAATGATCTTATTTTAAAAGCCTAAATAAAAAGTAGTTCAAATAATTATTACGAATTCTAGAAAAAGAATTATGAAAAGTTGGTGTATTTCTGGTATTGCAGACTAATTTAAATTCATAGCCCAACATTTTAAAAACAAAACAGAATTCAAAAATCAAGGATAGCAAAATGTTTGTTCAAATTATGCTGCTATTTTTAAACTGCATATATTTTATCGGTTGAAAAGTTGCATACACAATTCATTATTGTCTGTTTGCATAGTTATTTATTCGTTCCAATTCAGATTTGTTTCAAAATTATTTTGATTTTTTCGTTCCAGTTTTTCAAGGATCTTGTCTAGATTTATTGGTTCTGCATCTAACAATAAATTGACCCATATTAACTGAAATTATTTCTGTGTGCACTCGATTTTTGCAAAAATATTTTTTTTAAAGGATATATATCGATTTTGGAAAGATTTGCTAACCTATAGCTGTTGAATACCTCACAACAAAAACCCCGAAAGAATTAGCTTGAATACGTAATGTAGATGGGAAAATCCGAATAGTTCCGGCTCTTCGCCTTTTAGGACCAAAGTTTCCTCAAGTAGATTTTCAAGTGAGCTATCGCCTTTAGCGTCAATTAGGCGCGATAGATTACAAACTGTGATCTGCAAGTATGCAGGCGTGCCCAACAATCTGTCGTCCTCATCACGCACTATTTGCGCTGTTACATATCAATACGCTGAAACAAATGTCTTTATTAATGTTTATGATATCCTTTATTATTACAGATCATTCATTTTTATTTCTAAAAGATTAATTCTTCTAAGCATATTTTCAGAAACTTTACTATCTTAGCTATATTACAAATGCGAAAGTGAGTTTGTTTATTTGTTTGTTACGCTTTCACACTAAAACGACTGAACGGATTTGGATGAAATTTGGCACATGGGTAGACCATGATCTGGAGAAGGACATAGAATACCTTCTATCTCGATATTTCCACGGGATCGAGACTTATGCGGGAAAAGAAACCTTATGAAACCGCTAGGCGTTCAATTGCATTCAAAAAGATTTTTCAGTTATAAGTTTGAATTATCTTCTTCATTCACTTTGCTTCAACTTTCCTTTACAACCAGCCAGCATTCTTGTTTACAAATGAACCAAGATTTTCATTCTTTCGTCTTTTCTTCCGGTACAACCATCATATAAACACCATATTGACACAACAGCACATTTATTTCCAAACAAGCTCTCGAGAGCTATCTCCATTTCGCGAGTGCCTCACTAAGTGGCTCTTTGATCGTCCTGAAACGTACACCGGCGCCTGCGCTTCCTAGTCGACGACGCATGAATGGCCTCCTTATGATCGAAATAGGCTGATTTGTAATGTGGAGCCATTGCTTACAAGTTACGCGGCTGTTTGAGAGCTCGAATCAGTATGATGATGGTGTTTAGATAGTGGTATATTTATTTTGTTTATGAATTTTACGACTTAAATCTGTTGTTCTATTATCTTCTAAGATGTATTTATCTTTAATCGCTTTATGAGTGGCTTAATTAGAACACCAAACGCTATGTTATTATGATTGATTTTCATAATTGCTAATTATGTCCTCATCTATGTATGAATGAGTGTCTCTTATGTGAGCATCTGACTTATTCGTTAGTTCTTATGGTTTGTGCAGTTTTCAGATCTTATGATAATTGACTATTTAATCGTCATGGACCTTACTGTTTCGATTAGTCAGTTCTTTACATAAAGAATCAGATTACTCCAATAGTAGGTAATCTTAAAACATGTACGTTTATCCTAATCCGTGGTCTCGTTCTACTTCTAAATATAGAACAAAATGTTCGCATCATAACATAATCGCATGATCGATATTGAACACGCCGCTCAAGTGAATCCGTACAAACTAATCTTTACAAACCTCAAGTGAGGCTGTTTTCTGTTACCAAGTAGTTGTTTTCATGGTCCTTATAATAGTAATCTTCTTGTCTGCATTTTAGGCATCAACGCATGCATGGCCTGCCTGTCACTGAATATTTTACCGGGATCAAAGGATTAACTTTTCTAGATTAAAAATAAATATAATTTGATTCTTTATTCTTTGATATGTCTTGATCACAAAGCTAAGAAAAGACTTCAGATTTGAAAACCGTTTAATTTCCTTTGAATAATGAATGAGCAATATCTTTGTTAATTGAATGCCAGTTTTAACTTCCATGTTTCTATGTTGCCCTCAAGATAAGTACTAGGGCGGAGTGGCAGGTGAACTAAAACAGATTTATCTACGAGCAGTGGTGGCCCAGTGGTAACGGCCCCGACTTACGAGTTGTAGGTCGTGGGTTCGAACCCAAGCAGGCGCTTTACTTTGTGTAAATAGTTTCATCACCACTGCTCTCAAAACGGTGAAGGAAAACATCGTGAGGAAGCCGGCATTTCTTAGAACCAAAAATTCGAAGACATGTGACATCTACCAAACCGTACTGGGCCCGCGTGGTAGATTACGGCCTCTCACAGAGAGGAGGCCTGTGTCCCAGACTCCCAGCAGTGGGAACATTCATAGGCTGATTATGATTATGACCTACGTATTTCGTTGTGAATCAAAATATTTGTATTTAATCTTTTGTTGGTCTTGATAAGAAGAAAAGTTTGATCAGAAACTATGCCATGTCTAAACAACGTATAAAATATGATTCGGAATTTGGGTCTCAGTGTTTTTTTTCGAAAACTTTCGGGGATTGGCATTTGTTTGGCATGCCTTCTGTTGTTGCAACAGGGAATTATTCTCAGAACTGATTAAACTTTCTTCAAGTCAGTTCTGCGTTTTACTTTTATTTTGATGCTAGTCTGGATTTATATCAAAGTTGGCTATCTTCTAAGCTCAGTGTTGCAAAAATTAAAGCTAATCTCCTGTCCCTAATAACAATTATATTACGTAGAAGTTTGTTCTAGTAAGTACATATTCCCACCTATGACCTATTAATAATATTCACTCATAATATTACGAGATTTTCAATAATAATGAGAAAAACAAATTAATTGGAAAAACAACAGCAAAATTCGTTACAAAATTATCTTTTCGAAGAAATTAATTTTAGAGCTGGTTTAGTTTTTCCTTATTGTTCAGGCAATTACTATAATGTGTTGCTCAGCTTAGGAGATTCGCTACTGGCTCTATAGGCACTTAATTGAACAACATTTTTATTAATTTCCTCGTATGATACTAACTTACATTGCAAGAAATTATTTGTACTTCACCATAAATATGTATGTTATAATGAATCACTAAAAGAAATGGCCTTGACCTAATTGTTTATCGCCAAAGCTAGCCCTAATGGGTCAGTTTCGTCATATTCGTGTTGCGGACATGGGGCTGATAGTGGACTTATCCGAACATGACCTCAGGGACCTTCCAGATATCGGTCAGAAGAAAAACCTTTTATGTGTAAAAATCTCTTACTGTCCCAAAATAGAATATCTACCGTTTCGTGCATTGTTTTCTTAAATGTCGTATCGTTATGTATCACTGATAAAAGCAAATTTGGAGATAATTAGTTCAATTCAGTAGAAGTTGTGATTGAGTTTTAAGAAAAGATATCATGTGTGAATGAGCGTTGTGATTTTGTCTTATTTATTCACAATTTATTACCTAGACTATTCAGAGCATTATAGCGTCTTCGCTTAAGTCTTGCTATAATTATGTTTAGTTAACAGCGTCATTCTCCTGCCCTTATCCCAATTCATTTGTGGTCGGCGCAACATGTCTTTTCCTTCCATACTTCTCTATTAGTCGTCATCTCATTAGTCTAGCCATATGATCTTTCACACATTCCATCCATCGTTTCTTTTCTTTGGTCTTCCCCTACTCTTATCTTAAGGCCATCCACATTCATACTCAAAACTTTCCGCACATTTGAACAACCTGCATAATTAAACAGGTCAAAGCTAAAACCTATGGAACTCTAAACCGCTTCATCGGCGGAATTCAGACACCTTAAATTAATTAGTCCACGCGCTCTAATTAAGATTAGTGTCACGCATTCTTGTTCCAATAGTGTTGTGCCGTCGCTCGCGCTGTTTACCTGAGCGATCAATCAACGTGATTGATACTCGTCTTGGTCTTTAAACCTTTATTTTGCAACATAATGAGGTTAATCTTATCGAGTTTGTGTTAGTTTTTGTGTGGTGCTTCAGTGTTTCCTTTAAGGTTGGTTACGACATGCAGATTTTTTTCTTTTATGTGTCACGTCAGTTGAACATTTCCCATTAGGTTAAAGAAACATGGTAACTCACAAGTTACGGTAAGTAAAAGGACCAACATTTTCCAGACAGAAATCTTAAACCAGAGTCATATAATTATGTATATTATAGGTAATTGTACTGTACATTATAGACAGAAAAGATAGGCCAGTAGAGTAAACAGTTTCAATAATTTACTATTGGCCGAATAATTTTTAATGTTTGCATTAGTTGTCATTGTCTAGAGACTTATGGTTGTATTTAATTTATTTATTTTTACATTAATACAATCCACTTCCGAAATATTGTAAAGAAACGTATGTATCGATTTTTTTTAATAAATATGTCGATTTTATAAAATTAATAAAGTACTAAGTAGAATAATGTGTTACAGTGATTTTTATATTTAGAAACAAGTAGCATTTCAAAATATTTAAGTAAGTACTTAATACTAATACGAAAAACTGAATGGTATTTAAATTAATTTATATTTACTAAACAGGATAAGGAAGAAAAAAGCATGTTGCGCCGACCCCAAATAAATTGAGATAAGGGCCAGAGAATGATTATTCAGGGACCCATTTAATTATTGCGTTAAGTACTTATTAAATAATAAGCTTAAAAGCTAAATGCATGTTACATCACAGCTACTTAAACTAAGCATAGAAACAGTTACTCAAAGCTGCGCAGTGCGTAACATCGAGTGATTCGATTGATCATCGATTATGGATCGATCAATCACTCGATTCAATGTCAAATGTTTTGGCGCCTAGCTGTCTGCATGCAGGCGAGGTCGTTGAACTCACTTTATGGCTAGTAGACTAACGATCACGCTTTATTGTGAACATTCTGAATTATTTATAGTTTTGGACACGTTACGTCATTATTGACGCTGTTATTAACATCTTCGTCTTTTATGAGGACGTTCAGTTACGGTACCTGATAAAGTAATAAAGGAAGCCAGCGATCTGCTATCTGTGTTTTGCTTTTGGATTGGCTCGCTAAAACTCCATCAGCGTCACCAAGGACTAACAAAATTTTGAACGCCTTTAACGGAACGTAGGATCGCAATCTGTGTGCGCGAGCCAACAAGTTAAGTCCAACACTAAGGATTATCATTTTAGATCCATAACTTATCATCGAGCATAGAAGGATACTTAGGAACGTTTATTACCGCATTCCATAACCAACCAATAAATTATTTAGTACAATCAATTAACTAAAGTTACCATTATAGTATACGGGTTATAATTAATTATTGTTCTCTCGAAGCTGGTATAATTAAGTATTTTAATTAATGGCCAGGCTCTGTACCGGCTGGGGACCACCCTCTTGACGGAAAAATGCCGACGAATAAGCTATTATGTAATTTTGTAGTGCTTTTGAATGATAGAATATTACATAATATTGGAGAAGACACAACTACAACATTATATTTTTTAACATACTTACTAAAAAGTTCAAATAAGTCAGTAAGCATGTCAGCAGTAGCAATAGCAGTTCTTTTGATACTGAAAAAATCATTTGGTGCTGTTGAAGTTTGCAGCAGTAATTTCATTTTAATCAATGCCTTGGTTTTAGTTTATCAAAGGACTTTAGGGATTACCGCAGGCTTCAGTAGAACGTGACATAAACGGCTTCTAGAAAAGCGACCTTCATGCTTTATTGCATAAATAAATCAACGGAAAAGAGTATTATTTATTAACCTATGACTGAGTTACGCATATACCTATTATTTTGCTTTTATTTCATTCATCGTATCAGTTAAATTATTTATTAGCTCCGGGTTCCTAGAGTCCCTTTTATTGGTAACTCTACCAGACCTTTTTTGGTAACTCAACCACAATATTGACTAATTTGACACAACTACAGCCTTCTAGTCTTGAGATAACACTGTTTATCATCGTCGTTTTCACTATAAATGCTTTGCAGTATGCAGTTGCCTGGAAGCACACACGATTGTTTTTTCTACCAATAAGTATTCGCTCAAGGAGAATATTGTAGAAACCTAACTGCTGTGACATCTTGGTGTTCCACAGGGAAGCGTGCTGGGTCATACTTTGATATTATTATCTTTATACCCATTTTAAATTGATGTTTTTGTAAACTTAAAACAAATTAATAACGGTTCCAGCAACACTTTAAAGTTCATACAAGCAAGTTAACTTAAACAATCTAACTGCATCGCCATCAGTTGAGTTTGTTTGTTGCATCGGATCGTTAGAAGTCGGCGCGGGCGCAGTCAGTGGCGTGCGTTAATAACCCCTCAATTGGGGGCACTCGCTCGCCTTTAAGGAACGGCTGAAAGGCATAGGCGAAAGCGATTTTCTTCTACAAAAGTTTGCTTTGATTATAATTGACAAGATGTATGTGATGTACCAGAATGGCTCAAAACAGTACCTAGTTTAAAGATTTCTTAAAAAGTGTTAAATATCAAATTGTTATAAAAATAAGGTTTCATTACTCTTTGAAATATTTTTGGCAGTGTATAGAGTGCCACCATTGTGCCACTACAGGCACCCTAGTAACACCGCCTCGGCCCGGCTCAAGTGCCGCAAGCATTGGATTGTCATTGTCACTGTCACTAAGTCACGTCACTTGGTATTTTGTTTGATTGTCGAGGTTAGATCGCTGTAAAACACCACATTCCCAAAACATTACATTCTCTTGTGCCTAAACGGACCCTGGCACTTCGCCGGCCGCTACCGCGGCACCGCTCGCTACGCTCGCTCGGCTCGTGCGTTGTGTGGTCACAGTTCTAACCTAACCTAACCTAAATGACAAGTGACAGTGACAATGCAACGCTCACGGCACTCTAGCCGGACCGAGGCAGTGATACTAGAGTGCCACAAGAAACTCGCGGCACTCTATACACTTCGAATATTTTTTTATTAAGCAGGTAACTTCTTACGCAACTTAAGTAATTTGTATTCCATAACTTAACTTTGCTTGCTAACAAAATCCTAATTAGTATTAATCGGAACATTTAAATCTTGATATTACCTTATTTAATTCAGCTCATATATTTATTAATAAAGATATTCCTCCAGCTGCTATATACAATTAACATAAGTATAAGTAACGAGTAGCCTTGGACTTACACAGTCGCCAATTACAATTCTCAAAAATAATTGTCTCATCTGTCAAATCAGCTTCATTTGTTGACCGTACTTCATAAAAACCGCTGTCACTCACACGCTTGGTCCTATCTCCCTACTATATTGATCTAAGCGCGTGCCGACGTTTCCTCCCGACCATAGAGCTAGACGCATCATCGTTGATCATTGCGTTTGTTGACCGTACACACTATTTGCGTGACACTTGACACTGATTGGGTGATGCTTTGATTCCAACCTGCTCAAGGACGAAGGTTAAGCATGGGAAAGCTGAATGATTATTTCGTAAAGGATAATTATTGTGTGTAAGCCTTTTAATAGCAGTGAGAATGAGTAAATTTCATAGTCTATGGATCTATCTTGGTGTTGAAATGTTAACTAGCAGATATTTTTTGTGGCTCTCCACTGCAATATATTTTGCTTAGTTAGTAAGTGTTTTGTCAATCTTGTTTTGAAGCTTTTCTTTCACCACTTTTATTGCAATGAACATTATCATAAGGTGGTCTTATATTCCGCGTTCACAAAACTATTTGGCAAAGTAAGATTTCAAATGTGCCAAAGGGCCAAATACTTTTGGACTGTATTAATTAAATTGTAGTAAAACACATATTTAACCCGGTCATCGGTCAGCATTCGTTCTGTCTCCATTGATATTAATGATGGTCATAACTTCAGACGCTATTTAGCATATCAAGGTGTGGTTGGGCATTGTCATACATTGGTGCTAACAGCCAATTGTGATCAGAATCAGCATAAATCGGTCGTACTAATAAGAGAACCTAATAATACTATAACGGACGCAATTCTGAGGAATGGTTTGAACATGTAAGTTTGAAATTGCACAATGGAAGTTGTGTGTGGTCTACGAGAAGAAAGGACCACACCTGTTCTACGTCTAGGGTTGTGATTTTTGAGATGTACGAACTAACATGTTCGTTATAATGATCTGTATGCAAAATAACCTGGAATTTTATAGATCGGTGTTTAAATTGATTAAAATGATTTGGACAGTTATGATGTTTAGATAGTAGCACTTACATTTCAAGTTTTCTTAGACTGTTAAATACACCATTATGCATTATCGATGTCACCACGGTTGTCAATAAGTTCGTCCTGTCTTTCACCAGAATCTGTTTTATTGACAGCACTTAATTAACCATTTGTTTAAATCAAATATCACCCAAATAGTTATAGATCTTCCCTATCCACATACTTATCGTGATTTATTTATTTAAATCACAATGTAATGTGAAAGTTCATTTGTGTCCATTCAGGATATCTTGAAGAGAGTCATGTTTGCTTAGGATACGATTGATTTGACGGGAGTGTATGTGGGTCAGCATCTAACGGTACTCATCAAGGATCGGTAAATCACGAGCGTTTGAATCGGAGAGTAATTTGAAACGGTGAGCTTAATTGAAATAGTACATAATTAGATGCTATAGAAGTAATGCTTGATGTTTAATTAAGGATTATGTTCTTATTCGTTGATTATGTTTATTATAGAATAAACAGTCCTGTTTCCTTGGTTTCCCTAAGGAAATAAAACGACTAGAAATTCTTGACGGTTATGGTATTTTTCTAAGGACTATATATATTGCCTTCTTTGCCACTAAAGACCTATTTTATTATATTCATGGAAAAGCCGGGTTATCTATTTTCTGATTGGTGTATATTTTTTTTTATAAACGGCATCCGAATGCCGCGTAAAATTCGTCACATTTGATTAGTATGATATCCAGCGTGTGGCCGGCGAATGGCCATGTAGTAAGTAAGGAAGACGGTGTCGTGGGCGGCGGCATTCACGCTGCGTGACTCATGCCATTGATGGGCGCCCAACTTTGACTGGTTCCTGTCCACTTGGTACAATAGCACCTAAAACTAACTGGGATCACGATACTGATGACATTCACTAACATAGCTTTACGACATTTGTACCAAATTGGAGCAAATTCAAAAGCAATGCTGTTTTTGAATCAGCAGGAACTGAAAAAGGTGTGCAAAGAATTCAGGCTCTTAGCACATGGTGTTCCATAGTTTAAGCGTATACCAAATAAGACAATGATGTTATCTACTATATGAAGATAAGAGTCAGTCTTGGGAGAAAAGTGATAGAATCTCTGGCAAGAGTGTCTGTTTCTAGAGCCTATTACGAAATTATATTCGGACTCTAAGGACAAGTTCTATATTTCTTACAAGAATTGGTTCTGTACCTAGTAATTTTCAAAGCAAATTATGATAATAAAGAAGCAACAGTACTTAAAAGCGACAATTTGTCCACAAAAGGTTCTTTTGTAAGTTTCAATAGATGTGGAGCATCGAACAATGTAGATACTGAGTTACTTGCCACCAATTCATTCATTGACAGTACAACTTTACAATTTAGTCCACAACTAACGTAAGGTTGTTGCTTTTACTAACAAGTGACGTCATTTGTAGAACAAAGCCGATGAAGAATTTTTACTAATTATAGCTACAGATTGTGATTGTGATGCGTGCGCGGTCGACGGCCCTCGTTATCATTTCGGCACAGATTGCTTGATCCCTCCCGCCCCGCTCCTCCCGCCATCTATGTGCGGTGTGCGGTGCTTGCTCCTCGTTGGTTGTGCTCGCTGTCTTTTTCTATCCAAAAAGGTTTTTCACTTTCTTGTATTTTTTTTGGTCTTGTCTAAATAGTTCTTTGGACATAGCTTTTGATCTTAATTGGGTTTGAAATAAGGATTTTACGGGGTTTAATGATTATTTCTTAAATGTGTACTTAGTGACTTTTCATAATTTATGCAATATCCAATATTAGCAGTGACTAGATACGTTTTTATAAACATTAATGAGACAGAGATGTGGTAACCTATGACTCAGTACAACTAAATATATAATTATATATTTAAATTTCTTTCAATATAAATGTTAAAAACTATGACTATAGTTATAGGTTAATTTTTAACTTTACACGTTTTAAATGACTAGGATCAGAATAGTTAAGAGCTCGAGACAATAATAGAGGTTCTGGATAATGATAAAAATTAACCCAATTTGCACAGTAATTTAAATTGAAAGTATCAGTCACTAATGACCAATATTACATTTGCTGAAATCCGTTTAAATTAATTAAATGTCCAATGTTTTATTTCAAGTACATGTATGTAGATAACAAAGTTAACCTACATCATTGAGATTGTTTTTAAATGTTCTCATCACTATTAAAATTAATATCTTCTCAGAAATCCATGTTACCTTACAAAGGTTGTTTGTAACTGATCCGCGTCCGACTAACTAGTGGCGGTTACATCATCATCAACTGCATCTTTTGAAAAATAAAATAATGTATATTTTGTAGTATACGGGGTGGCAGGGACATCGACGCGAAGCCGGTTACCATGGATTCAGTACATGATTCTGAACCCCTCTGCGTTGAAATTTTTCGTCGGTTATTAAAAAAAAAATCAGCTGCTCCATACATTTTGACCGCGTAGGTACTGCACTTTTCTATGAAACAGCTGTTTTTTTTTTAAATAACCGACGAAAAATTTCAACGCAGGGGGTTTCAGAATCATGTACTGAATCCATGGTAACCGGCTTCGCGTCGATGTCCCTGCCACCCTGTATATCCCAAAATTATTTTTTGTAATATTGAATTTCAGTATCTACCGTTGTACTTTTCTTCATGAAACACCGAATTCGCTTTCGGATAGCACAAGTGTATCTAAAAACGTTTTTGGCACTGACATCAGAATGTGCTTTTATTGTGTAAACATTCAATTATCAATGCAGTTACCGATAAGAATGTACCGCGTAATCTTTGTCCCAATTACTGTTTGTTTATTAAGATTTTATAAGGTTACCGTATTGAAGGCTTGTCACTAGTAATTTTATTATAAGTTATATAATTATTTATTTTTAAACGTTACTAATAACTAATGTTTGGCAATATCTTATCCGTGTTAGGACTTATCTTATTTTTATACTCGTGCAGTATTACGTGGCGATAAATTAATTTTGTAGTGTCATTTGTTACTATTTTTTCATGAACTGTTTATGATAAGGAATGTTCATTCATAACCTCTTTCAATTGATCTCTTATGTATAAAAGTTAATTATTTAAAATACTTTAATTTGATCGCATTTAAGCGGCATAATAGATCCCTGGATCCGAACATAAGGGAGCTTTATATGCTACTATTTGTAAACAATCCAAAGTGACTTTTTCTGATATAGCAGCCACTAAACGCACAGGATCTGGTTGTAAAAGTAAAATAACAGAGAATAGATCACGATGAACGGTCTGTGAGTGACCCACCTCAGAATTAAGCTTTGTGCAGACCGACACCGGTTATTATTATACCGTGAAGTTTTCTTAGAAATTGTATTGTTCGTGTCACGTCGCGCGAAAAGTCGCGCTGGTCTGCAAAAGCCTTTAATCATCACCAGAAATCATGCTTAACGGCTGATGACTTTTATCCCATAATTTCGTTGTTCCAGGGTGATGGTTCCAAGATGACAATGTGGCGGATCGTGGCGGCAGTGGTAGTGCTGTGCGCGTACGCACACGTCGCTGCGGGCGACGCGCGCTCCCCGCAGCCCACGCGCCCGCCGCGAATGTGGCCCCGCGCGCCACGCACGCTCTCAGAGCGGAAACCCAACCAGTTCGTAGGGTAAGTTGGAACAGCAAGATTTGGTTCTGGTGACGATCGAGAATAACTAAAGGTGTCGCCAGTGGTGGTAGAAGCTTTGGCGATTAATTATACCTAATAGACGGTGGAATGTCCATCATGGAGTTAGTCTAACGGTTTCTGGTAGCAGTAAGACCTCTATAGGTTTAGAACTATTTCTAGCCTCAGCCAAAGCTCAATATATTAAGGCAGTGTATAGAGTGCCACCAGTGGCACTCTATACACCACCAGTGCCACCAGTGGCACTCTATCCCTATCGGATAAAGTGCCACTACAGGCACCCTAGAAACACCGCCTCGGCCCGGCTAAAGTGCCGCAATCATTGGATTGTCATTGTCACTGTCACTAAGTCACGTCACTTGGTATTTTGTTTGATTGTCGAGGTTAGATCGCTGTAAAACACCACATTCCCAAAACATTACATTCTCTTGTGCCTAAACGGACCCTGGCACTTCGCCGGCCGCTACCGCGGCACCGCTCGCTACGCTCGCTCGGCTCGTGCGTTGTGTGGTCACAGTTCGAACCTAACCTAACCTAAATAACAAGTGACAGTGACAATGCAACGCTCACGGCACCCTACCCGGGCCGAGGCAGTGACACTAGAGTGCCACAAGAAACTCGCGGCACTCTATATATACACTTCGATATATTAATTTTGGAAAATTGGAATTGGAACATTATGTCTTAACCAACCTGACCAACAACTATGGCGATGTGAGTACTAAAAGGACAATCAAAGTAATCAATCAACCACTTTGGTTCTTCGATTCAAATACTAATTCGTGTTTTGAAATAGAACCAGAGTCATTTGCTAAGTGGGTCCATTTATTCAATACTCGTAACACCCTAATTTATTGTTAGTATTTTTCAGTGTCTTAAACACAGCTAGCTGAATCGCATTAAATATTGTAAACGGAAAAATCAATCGCGCTAACCATCAAAGTCAAAGAATGTGATGTAAATACATTTTAATCGGAGGTGCATCGTTCGTCGGTCCTTGGAACCGTACGTGAAGCGCATGCGTCTGCCACTCTGATACAAATCTCGGTGGTTCACACTCTACGGTTTTATAATCGTATGCGCTATTCCCATCTTTAAGCGTTACACGTTTTACATACATTTATTCTTTACCGTCATTTGTTGTAAGCTCGGTTACTGACTGTGGGGTCCTGCTTTTCATCCTGCGGGTCACCGGAAAACTTACTGTAACGTGATTGCAGCTTGACTATTATATAGTGCATGTAATTTTTTGGATTTGAGTAAAGCTTACGACCAACTCAACTTTTATTAGAAATCCCTAGAGGTCATACGTAGTATCGCCACAGCCTTGTAAATTCTGATTCATGTGTTACTAAGAAACACAGAAGTGCAAAACATTCTCACAAACATTTAGAGCCAAGCTTCAAATTCTTAGTTATCTTAAAAATCCAGCTGCAGAAATAAGACGGTTAGAAGTGGAAATCTTACGAAATAACTTGCAAATGAAAACTAACAGAAGACTCTTTCTTCTAAAATTTGCTTTAAAAAGCCCAGTAACATAATACATATGATGTGTAGTACTCATACCGTGGGCGGCGGCGCGTAGGTGATTTTCACGCTTATAATTTCGGGAGTCGGGCAGAGGGCAATAGCGGAACCGACGACGAGTTCACTGGGACAGGCTGTGACGAAGCGGGTTTAGATACCAAGGTCGTGGATGCAATCAACAAATGCAAGGATGATAGTTACAGAAGCGAATTTGGTAAATTCCTGTAAGTTTTTCGAGACGCAAAGGAAATTGGTGGAGGTCAAGATAAAACTAGTGTAATAGCACTACACGAAATAAGTTAACTGTAGTTTTAACAGATATCATAAACATCGTAGAAATGTTGTTATAGAAACAGGGATGACATTAGCAGAGGTTAGCTATAACGCCGCTAAATATGATCAATGGATAAACAACATTATATGCGCTAAGATTATAAATTACTAATCAATGGATAATACCGCTCATATTAGTATTGCTGCGATAATATTATGACATAATGATGAGGTAACTATCACTTGCTATGTCGAACACGCAAATAATATTTAAATTAAATTCTGTTTGATACGACCGTAGCGTAGTTGGGACACTATTGTTATTAAGAAAAACTGTTATCCTGCTTAACTCCAGAACGATTTTATCATACTTTATTAATATTAACTTAGATATAAAATAAAGTCAAATATAAATCAACATATCTATTATTAAAAATGAATTGTTTAAATGACCGCAATGCTCTTGAATGATAAGCTAATATTTAGCAAAACAGTGATAATAAATAATTAAGTGCAGTACTGCACTAAATCTGATTTCGATACAAGGTTTTCAGAGTAAGGACTTACCCGATACTCTCTGACCCTAGAACAAATTAGTCTAGTTTAACTAAGCGGGGAGAATCTATTCGGTGCAACTTAGATACGGTCGTACATGGAGCAAGGTTATTAGGATCACTCATAAGTTCCTCTATTAGTGTTGCGTAATTTTTTACAAAGACATTTATATTTCTAAGTGTTAATTGACCGATGAAGATGGGTTTGACATTCAATAGAGCTTCTGTTTCTTCAAAAACGTTGTTCATATTGTTGGTTGTAACTATTGTAGGTTATAGCTTTCATTATCAAATTGCGTATCAAAGGACCATTCCAAGTCCTTTGGTAGGCTTTGTCGGTGGGTAGGTATACATTTTTACATTATTTTGGTTACGTCCGGTTTCTTAAAATTGATTAGGTGTAGGGAAATCAGTCTGTGTGTTAGAAATGGTTATCAAGCGTAGAGAAAAGTGTGTGTGTTCGTAGGATACAAAGTCGGTGAAGAACTAATAAATTCTAAACCACTCTATTATATTCAAACAGTAGCATTAGAAAAACATGCTGTGAACGTATTTATAATGACTTAGATAATAAATCAGGCTTAAACAACACCTGCATGACTATAATGAGCGCGTCGTTAGTTGTCATACAAAAGCAGCTGAAATCTGCATTGTTGATCCGAAGGTAACGTTTTATGAGCTTTTAGGTGGTCTCCGAGCTACGAGGATTTTGTACTTTTTGTTCCATAGTTTGCAAGTGCAAAAAGGTGGTTTCTTAGACTTAAGCTCCAAATAAATAGGTCTAATCACCTTTTCTTATTTCGTGATTATTACAAAAAGCTACGAAACGAATATCTAATGTACTAAACTTTGATTACAGAGTCTTGTAAAAGGTCATGCTTCTATCTAGAAACAAGCTTTGAATATTGTGTTTGTTGCAGCCCTCACGTATGCCGATCTCGCAACAGCACGCATTGCTGTCCCGGATGGACGTCCCGGCCGAATTCCTTACTGTGTATAGTCCGTAAGTTTATTTTTGCTTTTTGTTTTATTTAAACCAAAGATTATTAAAAAACTTTCCCTGAGACAAGAGATTCGGGGAATGATGAGAAAGCGATTACTGAGCATGAGGTTCTGGGTTCGATTTCCAGAAAGCGCAAAGTTTTTAATGTCTCTGTAGCAGCCTAGTGAGTTTTGGTTTGTGCCAGGCTTGCGCCTTGTTACAAGGGACTTGAACTGCCGAAAGAAGAACTGAAGATAACTGCCGAAATGTCGGTATACCTGTCTGCCTATCAGGGATTATAGGTGTGATGGTGTTATATTATCATGTGTTGTATAATTAATTTTATGTGTAATTTCCAGCTTTATGCCGCCCTGACTGCGGTTCCCCGGGCGCATGCGTGGCCCCCAACATGTGTCGGTGCGCAACAGGAGTCGAGGCGCCCTCTTGCGGCGGTGGGGGTCTTTACCCGTATCCAGGTAAGAACGATAAAATAAGCTTATAACTTAAGATGATTGAAGAAAACCACAAAAATAACATTGCCAACAATCAAATTAGGTGATTTTGTTAACATATTTGAATAAGCTTCAAACAAGGTGTTAAATAATTATAGAAATACTGAATCCGTCTTTGTCCTCATATCCTGCCAAGCTACACTATAAGATTTTATGATCCTAAATATTTATTTGAGGCTAGAATGTTAATTGTGATGTTTCATTCGATTGCAGTACGAACGCCGGGTGGTTGTCGTCGAATCTGTATGAATGGTGGTACTTGTTCAAACGGCACTTGCTCCTGCGCACCCGGTTGGAGCGGTGAATTTTGTACTGAACGTAAGTAAAACTGTAGAAATTTTTCTGTCAGCTGTACCTATTCAAGGTATGGTCAGCAATGGAGGTTAGATAGATATAAAGTACCTATACTTAACTACATTTTACATATTTTTTTAAATAATGGTTTGAATTAATTTAATAAACTTAAGTACCTATTATCTGACCAATCCGCGCTGGGCCTGCGTGGTAGACCACAGCTCACTCCTTTTCGAACAGAGGAGGCTGTGTCCCAGCAGTGGGAACATTATAGGCTGATTATGTTATGATGTGTTATCTGACTTACAGTGCAATCTAAATAATTAAGAAAAAGATAAAGATTTCAAGATGATCGATTTCTTAGAACTTGGTTTATTGTGAAGTCCAAATCAATCAATCAATATAGGCATATTGATTAATTGATTTGCTTAGCGTTCATAGCCTTGAAGGCTTTACTTTGCCTAGCTTTATGAAGACCAAATAACAAAATATGTTGTTTATTTCCAGCAATATGTCGGGAACCTTGTTTACACGGCGGCAGATGTATAGCCCCGGACAGATGTGTCTGTTTCCACGGGCTATCAGGCACGAGGTGTGAGATCGACAGACGAACTGGTAAGTTTTATTATGAATGAAATGCAGGGACCCCAGCTTGGTTTAACCAGAATCGATAAATCGAATGATCCCCAAGATTTGCACTAGCCCCTGGAGCCTCATGCTTCATAGGGCTACAGAGGGTATTACATATCAAGGAGTAGACCGGGGGGGTGAGGTAATAGTTGGGTAGACATACCCATAGGATATGGAACGATTTGCGAGCCGTTCTGAATATGTATCCGAAAGTAGGCAAAGACGAAATGGTAAGTTTTAATTATGTTAAAAAACAAAGAATTTTTCTATCAGATAATGACACGACAAACAGGCAACCACAAAACCTTTTCTTTCTTGCAATTATCCCTAAAGAAAGAAAGAAAAATAGTTTAATCTGCAGAAATCGAACGCACATTACAAATAATTCACTGCACGATGTGTACTGCAGAGTTTAGTTACTAGGATGCAGGTTTTATCTGCCTAGTTATAGAATAGAAACTCTATAAATTAAAAAAAAAGCGTCTTGTCAGTTAATGTCAACAAAGACGACATTCAAGAATCTTGAATGATATTCAAAATATTTGTTAATATTTAAACCCAGAACTGAAATTCCTCCTACATTTTTCGCTGCTTGTTTCCAGGACCTTGTTACACGGACACCCGAGGCGCCCTGTGCACGGGCGCCCTGGAGGGCGTGGTGTGCACGAAGCAGCTGTGCTGCGCCACCGTGGGCGTCGCGTGGGGCCACCCCTGCGAGCGCTGCGGGGACCTCGACTGTCAGCAGGGACATCTGAGGAACTTGGCTACTAAAGAGTGCCAGGTAAGGATACGGTTGTAAAAAGATTTTCATTTTGAGTAAAGTACAGTAAAAAATAACACGCACTATATTTTTGTCAGTTCCTATATTACATTTTTATGTGTTTATTTTTTTGTTTGTGTGCCCGTCTGTCTTTATGTCCTGTGCGAGTCCTAATAAATATTTTTTCATTAGGACTTAGTTCTCTTATGTTGTCATTTCAGTTTCTTTAACTAACAAGTCTGAGCCAACTCAACAACCAGCAATTCTTGTTGTTATTGGATTTCTTTTAAAATAATTTCCTACTTTCCCGTCTCCCAGGATATAGACGAATGTGCAGCAGTCCCTGGCCTCTGTCAGGGAGGTCGGTGCATCAACTCTATTGGCTCGTTCTCCTGCGAGTGTCCCCCTGGTCAGAGGAGGCACAGAGTCACCAACAACTGTGAGGATATCGACGAATGTGAGGATCCTGATATTTGTCCTGTGAGTAACGTTTTTCATCAGATAAATTTATTTATGTGGATATATATCGAATATATAATATGTATTTACATAATTCAAAAAGCTCAGTCTTAAAATAATAATAAATATGTAGAAGTATATCAAAAGTAGGGTAAATAATCATAGGGCATATTTTGAATTATCGTAGTGATTTTTACGGTGACGAGACCTAATAGATATAAGAGATAAAATTTATATTTGTATAAAGCAAACTTTTCTTCTTGAGTCGATGGTACAGACGCCAGCACATCAACTTACTCCAATCTGTCAAATTTTCCCAATCAACATTGAACCTTATTCTTTAGCGATATAGTTGACAATCGATTAAAGATATTTGAATGATTATAGTAACTTGATGTGCTGGCGTCTGTACCTTTCAGGTTTTAGATTAGTTGGGCCCAATGGATGGCCACGTATTAACGTTAAGCTAGCTTTTACGCTATTAAACAAATTGCTATAATTTTAATAATATTTTTTCTGTTTACAGAACGGCAAATGTGTAAACACAGAAGGCGATTACTACTGTCTCTGCAACCCACACTTCATTCCTAGTCCAGATAAGAAATTCTGTATAGGTAATTTTCATAACTTTTTTTAGATTTCAATCTTTCGAACTAACTTACTTATACACTCTCAGAAGAAATAAAAAACCAAGACATATAGCGCTGTCAACAGTGATGTGAGGTTTCGTAATCATGTGTGTACTTAGTGAGGTGTAGTTTGATTGTAAATAGTTGTAAGTGTTAGTGTGTATGCACAGAGTGGAGATGTAGTTTTGGCATGCTGCACTGTATTGTTCGCAGCGCTATGAGTTGGTTTTTTATCTAGTCTGAGAGTACACCTTATGTTTTAAGCCAACATTTTTTGTATGCGTTACCTAAACAACAAAACATATTGCTACTTTCTCATTTCAAAGACCTTTATTGGTCAATCATGTTTTAGAAAATAAAAATATGTCCTTCAACTTTATTTAAAAAATATTCCAATTTAATTAATTCTTTGTGTGTCTGATACAGATGGACGAGTAGGTAGTTGTTTCACGTACATGAGCGAGACCGGGGAGTGTGCAGACCGACTGCCGATGCCGCTGTCGAACCGCGACTGTTGCTGCGGGTACAACATGGGGCGCGCCTGGGGGGACATGTGCACACCCTGCCCTCCTAGGGGGTCTAGTGAGTATTGCATAAGAATATACATCTTTATGGCCTCACTATTTAGGTGAACATGAAAAGAATTCCGGAAAATGAGATGATATCAGTAAACTACCAAAGGAATTGGTTTCTAATAACGGTAAAGTTGGTTGGTTGTAAGCGTTGAATGTCTTTTCCAGCTGAATGGACTCATCTCTGTGGTGGTGGTGTGATCCCACCAAACTGGCGCCGCAACGTGACTGGTGGCGGAGGAGACGAAGAAGGGGGAGGAGGTGGCAATTACGAACCACCAGCGATAGCCAAGATCAATGAGTGCATGCTCAGAAACGGTATCTGTGGACTTGGAACTTGCGTGGACAAGGATAAAGGGTGAGCTCATCATCTGTATCTATATCTATACATACATATAATAGATTATTGTCACCTTTCGTGTTTGTCTGTGTGATCGCGTTGTTCTCCTGAACTGCGTAGCTTCTGACGTTTCATAAGTGCCCATGTAGGTTTATGTGAAATAAAATATTTTGAATTGAATTGAATTGAACTATGCAACAGATTTTGACGCGGTTTTCACCATCATTTAGAAAATGTATTTGTATAAGAGGTACATAAACATTATAAAAAAGATGCCTTTGCTCTGCAGCGGGATGATGCAGGCTGAATGATTTATTTACTAAACTTGATAAAGAAATAACCTAGTCGGGTCACTAGTCATTACTAAGGTACAGAAAGAACATAGGCTTTTAGAGGTATGACGAACAGGGTGTAAAGTGCAGGCATCCTCTATTAAAAAGGTAGCATCCTCTGACCAGATGGGTGTCGTGTCTGGCGGGCAACTGCCACGGTTGATGTCGGATAGTCATTTATATGTCTTTCAAGTGGTAAACTCTAATTGCGCGATGCAGGATTTGTGTGACGTCAGGTCTTTGATGCGTTCGCTTGTGACGATGTAGATGCCACCATAGGCCAGTTGCAGAAACGAATTTTAATTCTTAAAGCTGTCATTAAATACTAATCTTCCATTAGCTTGTTGCAGAAAGCAACATTAGACTCGATTTTAATGGTTATTTGATTAAATCAATGAAATCATTAGCGTTAATGTTTGTCTTTGTGCAACTGGGTCTAAATTATCTAGTATAAATGGTTGTTTCTACGACTCAGGTACCAATGTGACTGCTGGAATGGCGCTGAGTCGGTAGTGCAGGACGGTAACCCGACGTGTATCGATATCGACGAGTGTGCTCTCGAGTATTGTAAAGGTGGCTCTTGCATCAACAGACCAGGTTCATTTGACTGCAGGTGAGAAAATTACGTATTCGAACTTTATTTTAAAACATTGCGTGACCATTTGGAATATTCGAACCTTTCGAATTAAAAATTATATCATATTAATATGAAATTGAATATTACTTGTTTTATTCAGATGTCCACCTGGTTTAATATTAATTGTTTTATTCAGATGTCCACCTGGTTTAATATTAATTGTTTTATTCAGATGTCCACCTGGTTTAATATTAATTGCTTTATTTAGATGTCCACCTGGTTTAATATAAATTGTTTTATTCAGATGTCCACCTGGTTTAATATTAATTGTTTTATTCAGATGTTCAACCGGTTTAATATTAATTGTTTTATTCAGATGTTCACCCGGTTTAATATTAATTGTTTTATTCAGATGTCCACCTGGATTCGATGCGATTGAAGGTGGATTGAGGTGTAGCGATAAAAACGAATGTGAATCGACGCACGGAGGCATGTGCACCAACGGAGTTTGTAGAAACAGTGACATGGGGTAAGTACATCATGTACCTAAATTATCTTTTGCAAACTATCATTGTTTTTAGATAAAATAAGTAATTATTTAAGACAATCTTCTTCCCGCGACTTCGTCCGCGTGGATGCCATGAAACATATCGTGTGGCACCCGGCAATAGTGTAGCTTTTCTATCAGTGATTGTTTGTAATCGGATCAGGACTTTCAGAGATTATTTCTGATAAACAAACAAAGAATTTGACGTCTTTATAATATTAATTTAGATAAATAAGATTTTGATTTACATAAAACTTAAATGCACGAACAGAGTTTATCGATGTAACACAAGTTTTCGCAACAGTATTTCCTTTCATTATCAGATATGAATGCGCCTGCAACCTCGGCTACGAGGCCACAGAGACGGGCCACGCATGTCGCGATGTGGACGAATGTCGCGACAACCCTCGTGTGTGTCGCCGCGGTCGCTGTCGCAACACGCCGGGCTCCTACGAATGCGAGTGTGAGCCGGGCTTCTCCATCACCGCCGGGGGTTACTGTACGGATATAGATGAGTGTTCTGACAAAAGCGTTTGCCAGGTTAGTTTCATAAACAAATCATGTTTTAAAACTACATAGTTATGGTCGGTGATTCCTATTCGACTACTCTTAAAAAACACTGAAACAACTTTTAGTGGTATGAGGAACAGGGTGTAAAGTTCACTCATCCACCTTATAAAAGGGAGGATCCTCCGACCAGACGGGTGGCGTATCTGACGGGCAACTGCCCAACGATTGAAGTCGGGGATGTTATATATGTGTTCACGAGGTAAACTCTAATTGCGCGATGCATGACTTTTGCGACGTCAGGGTTTTTGTGACGTCTTTGATGCGTAGTTCGCATCTGATATGGCCACAAACTCAGTCAGAGGTCAGTCTCTTTAAAGTCCAGACATAATCTTGTTCAGGTCATATGAGGACCATGCGGATTAGTGATGGTATAAGAGAATAATCCGATGCAATACAAGCCTGTGAAATATTTTTTTGAATAATTTTGTTTGTGCATAACAGCACAAACAGAATTAATCACAGTTCCCGTTTACAGACGCGTTTTATTTTGATCTATAATATTATTCCATTTTAATTTCAGGGTGGTCGCTGCGTGAATAGCGAGGGTTCCTTCCAGTGTGTGTGCGAGGCTGGTTACCGCCCCACGCCGGACCGCGGCGCATGTATCGACGTCAACGAGTGTTCCGAGCAACGCGTCTGTAGGAACGGACGTTGTCACAATACGCCTGGATCGTTCAGATGCGAGTGCTTGCCTGGCTTCTCGCTTAGTAATGATGGAAGGACTTGTCTTGGTAAGTGGATTTTCGTTCGCTACTTCCTACTTATCGGCTAGTTATTTGACATAACTCCTACCAAAAAAATAAGTAAAAAACAGGCGCTAACCGCGCGGTTGTGCCGTGTCTGAACACGTCTAACACCTATAACAACATTTAGGCTGGAAGACTGTTTTTACGAGTATGAAACAAAAGATTGGTACTAAATGAATGTTTCTTTATAGATGAGGTTCAAGACTTGTGCTACGAGAAATACGAAGAAGGACACTGCACTTTACCTGGACAGAACCCAGTCACTAGGTCTCAATGCTGCTGTAGTTCTAGCAAAGGTGATTTTAACAGTATAATATCAATGCTCTTATCTAATGCACAGAATACTCCAAAGGACAAAGTAGACAGTGAATTTGACTACGAATGGGGATTTATTTTACTCATAGTTTTATATTTCAGGTCTCCACTTAGGGTGGGGTGTCGCTTGCAAGTCCTGTCCTGAACACGGCAGCAAAGAGTACGACATACTTTGCCCCGAAGGCGCCAGTAAAGACAACGGAGGAACTGATATTAACGAATGTACCATGATCCCTGGTATATGTCCTCACGGCACTTGTGAGAACTTAGAGCCAGGGTACAAGTGTATCTGCGACCCTGGGTTCCATCCCGACGATGATGGAATTTGCAGGGATATCGATGAATGTGATATGCACCAGTCTGTGAGTATTATTTTGCTATTCATTTGTAATACAGATTTCATTTACACCTGGAATTGATGCGTGGCCAAGCGTTTTGGAGCGAATGACGAAAAAATGTATACAGACAAATGAATGTAATATACTTTTGTTTCCAGTACTGTACCGGCGGTCAGTGCCGCAACACTTTGGGAAGCTTCAATTGCGTATGCCCACCGGGAACTCGTCACGAACACGACGAACAAATCTGCCGAGACATAGACGAATGCGAGGGTGAGACTCTTTTCATCGTCAAGGAATACGATCGGGGAGACATTCCCCCTATGATCCCCATCGGAACAGGTTACCAACCTTTGTGTGACAAGCCAACACATCATAATGTTCCATCCATCGGGCATCCTAACCCTGGACTAGCATCATTTGACCAACATTCGAGCTTGGTCACCAACCATCCGTTGTATTGGATGCTGATATTTATAATTGAACATTAATTTCACGCAATTCGATCTCATTGCACTGCTTAATTATTAAATATCATTTTATTAATTCGTATAACTGATGTTGTAATTTAATTTATCGTAAAATGCCATGACAAGTTTTAAAATAATTATTGGAATGTGCAATCATTTCTAAAATGCCTGCGCCTTTTTCGTAACGTTTTAAACGTATGATTGGTTTTGAAAGTTAGGATGATCCCATAGGGTATTTATTTATGAAATACATAAATGTTGCTATATTTTTATAACTATCCTTTTTTTGGTCCTCTCTTATTTGTAATAAATGTTAAACATTCCAAATGGTTTTATAGAACAATCGAACCCTTGCGACAACGGACGCTGCATCAACTCGCACGGCAGCTACGAATGTGAATGTGAAAACGGATTTGTTCTCGACGCCACTGCACAGCATTGTATCGGTAAGATAATTATTATCAATCAAATGACTATGGCAGTTTAAAACAACTTTCTACCTCTTTTGTATGTTCTTGTTTGAAAATGATATTCTTGTCTGACATATATAAAATAAAATAAAACAATATTTATGTCATTCTGGTTTGTTTTAATTTTTATTAATTTTTTTTCGCCATTTTCTTGAGTGTCTGCAATATGATAATTTCATTTACAGATTGATATCTGTCTTGAGGTTTTAGTCAAAATTTGGGTGACTATACCCCCCGAATTCTATATCGTTCTCGGCATAAATAACTTATATTTTCCAGACAATCGTCGCGGTTCGTGCTGGCGCCGCGTGGTGGACGGCCAGTGCGAGGCGGCGGCGCTGCGGCCGCTGCTGCGGCAGGAGTGCTGCTGCAGCGTGGGGCTCGCGTGGGGCTCGCCCTGTGAGCCCTGCGAGGTCGAACACTGTCCTTGTCCCAAAGGATCCGCCAAGGTCTAAGCCAGAATATGATTGGTTAAATCCATTGAGTTTTTGTTTACACGATACGAGATTTGTTTATTTTCCAGGTGTTCACGAAAGTTCTAAACCTAGGTTTCCTAAAGGCAGACTTCTGAAAAAAAAAATCACACATACTATAACCAATGGATGCGGGAAGCACAGAATCGGTCGAAGTGGCGGTGCTTGGGGGAGGCCTATGTTCAGCAGTGGACGTCTTTTGGATGAAATGCTAATGATGAAATGATGGCTGTAACCAATGCTGCCAGAAACATGTTTCACGCAACACAAAAATATGTTTTGAATCTTTTAATTCCCATGGATATGAGAGCTTACAGCATGAAGCAAGCAACTCACGCGCAGTGAAATGTACAACATAACCTATTTGTTCACAGTTGGACGGTGCAACATGTCGCGATGTAGACGAATGTCAGTTGGACTCTGAGCTGTGCATCGGCGGCACGTGTGTCAACACAGACGGCTCCTACAGATGCGAGTGTCCACCTGGACTTGCTCTTGATACTACTGGTATGTACGATTTCATTGTGTTTAGAATATTATCAGATTTGTGTTTGCAAGGTCACAGAAATACCGTGCCATACTATAATTGTTTGTAGGTGCCATAGTTTTTTAAGCGCAAGACAGATCAAGTTGACAACCACAAATAGTTGCATTTGCATCACACACAGTTCAAAATCCCTTGAAGCTTATGAAACTTCACTTGTCAAATATTGACTTGTTATCTGTAAAATATTGAGTACATGATAACCCCCTACTTAGATGAAGATGATTTTGTTATTAGGCCGTATTAATTATTAATATCGACTATTACTATCTAGTAAAATGTTGAAGCTGGTAAGTGGTAAGTATAACATCGGTCGTGGTTTACAGGGAACCGTTGCGTGGATACTCGTCATGAGTACTGCTACACGGACTTCATCGGAGGACGTTGCTCCAGCCCGCTGCAGATTGAAGTACTGAGGGCCGTGTGCTGCTGCTCCTCGCTTGGGAAAGCTTGGGGCGATCACAGATGCGAGCCTTGTCCTAAGAAAGGTATGATCATTATAGTCACTCATTGAGAATTAGTGGTTTAAGTTGCTAAATATTTTAGAAACTTTTGACTTTCCTCTTCATTCTTCAATACCCTTCAAGTATGTATTTTTTTTTTTTTTTTTTGTTATTTATTGGCCAACCAACAATTGTTTACACTGGTAAAATGATCACTTAACGTTTTACTAAAACTAGGGTTAGTATAACAATTTCTTATAGGTTAGCACCGCATGCCCCATAAACGTAATACATGTGCCACAAGCACTAGGTACTATAAAATAAAACTAATACTAAGAAAAAATGTAAGAAACAAATTAAGAAAAATTAAAAATACGTGGAATATTGAGTATTTACAATTAATCGTCTAAAACGAATTGATATTGGACTGACAACAAACATCAAAACACATACAGATATCATATATTAAAGTTTGTATTTATTTACTTTTTACATTACTAACACTTTTATGTCCTCAGGAACGGATTCATACCGCAACCTCTGCATCGCAGAAGGCACTGGTCCTCACGGCCCTACCATCTGGGACCGCCCTGGAGACACATTAGGCAATGGAACCGTCATCTGGGGAGGTGACGGCCACGGTGGTGGGACTGGGACTGGCGGCGGCGGCGGGGGGGATGGCGCTGGTGGTGACTACGACTGGGGACATGGGGGCGACAACAACTGGGGGAACATCACTGGAGACAGTTGGCATAAAGTTCCCGGACCTGGAGTTGTGCCCGGACAGATGGAGGTCAATGAGTGTTCGGCCTTCCCAGGGTTGTGTGGGCACGGAAGGTGCAGGAATCTGGTCGGGACCTTCACTTGTGACTGTTTCCCTGGCTATGAGAAGGTTTGTATTCTCTTTCTTGAACATAAGGGCTAGTTATGATATTTAAATACTAATAATCTATAAATACATACATTCTACAAATAAATGAAATTGAAGTGTCTGTTTGTAATGGTCAAAATAACAGCTTTTTACAAAAAAAATAATTGTCTATCTGTCTGCCTCTCTGTTTGTTCCGACTAATCTACAAAACGGGTGGACCAATTTTGACGAGACTTTCACTGGATAGCTGATGTTATGTTATAAGGAGTAACTTAGGCTACTTCTATTTAAGAAAAAGATATAGAATGAGGAACCACGCGGGCGAAGCTGCGGTCAGCTGCTAGTTAAAAATTTATTAACAATTAAATATTCAGCTCACATATCTGGTTATGATTAGACCTATCTTTATTTATTTTTTGACAGGACTCAAAGAACCACACCTGCGTTGATGTGAACGAGTGCGAGATAGTAGACGGTGTGTGTGGTTCTGGCGAGTGCCGCAACACTGAAGGCAGCTTCACCTGTCACTGTCATTCCGGACACAAAGCTGATGACTTCTCTAAAGTCTGTGTTGGTAAGTCGACAGGACCATATTTGCTCAATGTTTTTATCTGCATCTTCTTCTGTCTATCATTTCTTATTTTAATCTTCAATAAGAGAATGAAATGTATGAATGTCTGCATCATATTATAACTAGTATTTTTTGCACAGATATTGACGAGTGTGCTGAAACCCGAGGGCTGTGTCGTGGTGGTCGTTGCATCAACACTCCAGGATCTTTCCGCTGTGAGTGTGGGCCTGGCATGGAGCTGTCACCCGATAGACTGTCCTGCAAGGATGTGGACGAATGTTCTATTACTTCTGGTAAGATTATTGTGGTTAATCTTCATATTGTAACAATATAAGTCTTGGTTTTTGTGGATCTTTCGGTGCGCAACTGCGCAGAGGTTGTTATAGCTGTTTATTACCTTATATTGTAATCAAGAGGCTATTTTGATCGAGCACATTTATGAACACCACAATTAATATAATACAAAACGACGTTGAATTGAAATATATATCAAAGAATCAAAAGGACCCTAAATTCATAATAAGACAAATTATATTCCCCCAGGAATCTGCAGTAACGGCGCTTGCGAGAACCTCATGGGCACATACCAGTGCGTGTGTGACGAAGGTTACGCGCAGTCGACCGTCAAGTCTCACTGCGAGGACATCGACGAGTGCACGGAAGACCCCACCAGGTGTCAGCACGAGTGTGTCAACACGCCAGGGTCTTATCACTGTACTTGTAGGTGGGTGGGAAAGAACCAGCATTGAAGGTTCTTTGGAAACCGACATGTTTTTTTCAAAATGTAGTAGGTAGTCAGTTATTTTCAAAATTACTGACGGATTTATAAGAACGTTTAAAGCTAACTTTGACTTTGTGACGTAGGATCTGTGTATATTTCCCCTACACTACAGAGTGAAAAGCACTATAGTGATAAACACCAGCCTGACTGTCAGAAATTGACGCACTCCATCCGTCTTTTGCGGGTGCTCGTATCGTCACCAAATATGACTTTTCAAGGAAAGAGCTAAGATAGTCTGTTCTGTAATCTGTGTCCACCAGAGATGGCTGGCACCTCCGTGCAGACGGGCGCACGTGTCGTGACATCGACGAGTGCGGTAAAGGAGCGCGTCCCTGCGGCGGTGGAGAATGTAGGAACACACCAGGGTCTTATGTCTGCACCTGTGCTGATGGACTACTGCCTTCGCCTGATGGGGTCAAACCAACGTGCCAGGATATTGACGAGTGTGCTGATGTGAGTATGGTTGATTTTTCGTCTCTTTGAATTGAAAAACTCGGTTAGAAAGCTGTATAACTTGATGTGCAATGTAGCGAAGTTCATTATGTATTTCAGGACCAACAAATTACACATAATACCACCATAAAATACTTAAGAGATTAAGAATCGAATTACAAAAGCGCTCTCTTCGTCTCTCAGTCTTTATTAATTACAATTGCTGTTGTCGTTGGACGAAAATATAACATTGCTACAGTGCCACTAAAAATCGCCATATTTTCTAAGACTAAACCTATAACAACCGTATTAAAAATATTCTTCTCTATAGGTGCCAGACCTCTGTGGTGCTGGTGAATGTCACAACACGATCGGTAGCTTCGTGTGCCGATGTCCTGACGGCTACAGCGTGAAGCCGGAGCAAGGTCCCGCCTGTACTGATGATGATGAGTGCGAGCTCGGCACCTGTGACTGTCATCCTGCTGCTGATTGTATTAACTTACCTGTAAGTACAGCGGTCACTTTAGCAGAGGATTTTTGATTTGGTCTTTGGGTTTCTAAAGTCTATATAGTATTATTTTTGTGATGGTCCGAGATTTGGCTCTGCAATTCATAACTTTAAATTATCTTTGAGAATCTCACCAATTTAGTAAACCAATATGATTCGGGTGTCTTGTATCAGGGCTCCTTCCAATGCCGATGCCGCGATGGCTGGCGAGGCGATGGCACCGAATGTGAAGATATTGACGAGTGCCTCACCAACAACGGCGGCTGTCACCCACGCGCTACGTGTACCAATACTGATGGATCCTTCATGTGTCTCTGCGATACTGGATACAAGGGAGATGGGTAAGTTAGATAAAAAGATGAATGTTATGGGCTGAAGTCTTTGCTCTTCAGTTGTAAAGGCTGTGTGAATCATTTTGAAGATACAGCAATTTTTCAAGCTTCCTTTCTAAGTAAAATTTGTAAAATTTTAGAATCGTTGAATCAGGTAAGAAATACTGTACAGAATGAATATGTTACATAATTTATTAAATACGCTACACAATTTCTTTAATTTGTTGAGATAAAATTATGCAATATAAAAGGGGAAAGTTACTGTTTTATGTTGCATAATGTTTTTCCCGTGTAAAGTTGTTACAAGAACTGATTTTCCTTGTGCAGTTACTCTTGCGTGGACATCGACGAGTGCGCGAACGACCCCACCCTGTGCGAGAACGGTCACTGCACGAACACGCCCGGCGGGTACGAATGCGACTGTGACGTCGGGTTCACCAAGTCACCTGATGGCAGGTCCTGTCTTGGTGAGTGTCCTCCAGGAAACACTGATCGAACCACTTATTTTAAAATTCTTCACTGGGCGAACGGGGGGAACGTGGGGGGGGGCAACGATGTTCAATTAGTGGTTAGTAGTAACTAGGTGAGAGTATCTGAGGATCGAGCTAAACGTGGAATTGGGGAGGCTGTTATCCAGCAGTAGCCTGCTATCTTGGCTGGTGATGATGATAATAATGAAAAAAAAAGGATATTCAATGTAGTCAATGTAAAAAGACGCTCGTGTAAAAACTGAAATAAAAAAACTGAGTAAAGCTTTTGTTTAAAAATTAAATATTTTTTGGTAGATATTAAAATGGGCCACTGTATAAAAAATCAATGTACATTTTCTTTCTTCCACAGACATGGACGAGTGCGCGACGTTCGACAACGTGTGCGTGTTCGGTCGCTGCGTGAACACGTACGGCATGTTCAAGTGTATCTGCGACAAAGGATACCAGTCTGACAGCATTGATGATTGTAAGTATACTTGTAACTATTACACGCTTTATTCTAGTTCTAATTCACAACCAATGGCTAGGGTATAAGGTATTAATTAAGTTATATTAGTTAACTGGCTCATGTGCGTCCGCGGCGCATGCGCCAGTTAACTAATCAAACTTAGGCCTGTTTCACCACCTACGATTAAGTTCCTATTAACTTACTAGGCAGATAAGTCCATACAAATTCTGTTCCATTTATGAATTTATTCGATAAGTAGTGGCTATTCGCACATCGTGAAATAGGCCCTTAGCATAATATTTTTCAAAGCTATTAACTTGCAAAACAAAAAAAATAGACTAAGTATGCTATCAGTTCTCGACCGGTCAATATTTCTTTTTTGTGCTGGTTCATAAAAATGAAAAAAAAAGGAAGAAAATACTAGCGGTAAACATAACGTAAAGAAAGATAAACAAACAAAAAAAGGACAAGTTGGGGGAAAATATGCGTCACATCCACGCAAAACGGTCATCGCTCAGCATAATGCTGTGACACTATGCGAGGAAAAACCACAGCGCAGATTTTCAGTGAGAAATGAGATAGGAAATGCAGGTTTTCTACTTCGATCTGCTACTAATATAATTTAATATTTTCTTTTCTGTTCCAGTGATGCCCGGCTTCAACTGCACTGACGTGGACGAGTGCAAGTCGCCGCAGTCGTGCCAGTACGGCCAGTGCGTCAACACGCAAGGCTCCTACATCTGCAGGTGTCCGCCCAACTACGAGCTCGTGTCTGACGGCACTGCTTGTTACGGTAAGTTTAATCGGTATATTTCATAACTCCAGAAAAAAGTCAAAGACAAAGTAATTTAGAGACCAGAAACACGCTACATAGGATGTTTCTACATAGACTGTTCTGTTCTCTTCTGTTATTCCTATTGGGAAGAAAATTGGTCTTCAGGTACGGAATGCTATTTGAAGACTAAGGGGCTTGGAAAGAGTTATTTACTTACGAATATTTTAGAGTCTAAAGTTCTGAAACAAAACAACACAGCTTCCGAATGCTTTCTGCCAAGGAATTTTTATTTATCTTTGTCAAATATTTCTGATGTTTAATAAAACATAATGTATTTCAATGATGTCGTTTTAGATTCGAGAAAGGCCCGCTGTTACGGCAAGGTGGACCTGAAATCTGGCGCCGAACACTGTCGGGACAGTGATGAACTGTCTGAAGATGGCACCATGGCTGCTTGCTGTTGTTCTGTCGGTAAGTAACGTAATAAGTTGAAGAATAACTTGAGAGTTAACAACATTTTACACAGGTTGGTGTTGATAATATTTTGGTTTATTACAGGTGCTGCTTGGGGCAACTATTGTGATCTTTGTCCGGAGCCTGGTTCTGAAGCATATAGGCAACTCTGTCCTGGTGGTCCCGGATATCAACCAGTTCTTGAACCTGTAAGTGGATAATCTCCAATTTGTTCATTTATTATAGTGACTTATATCAACCACTTAGTTTGAAAGTGATACTGAAATGTCATATTTATGACATCATTATTCCCCTAGATAAGTACTTAAAAGTATATGAAGTGTGTGAAGGTGTTCCAAAATTAAAATTATAAAAAAAAACTTGCTACCAGGCAAATGACCAGTAATCATGGAACGAGTTTTGACCAATTTTCACTTTCCTTACAGCCATCCTACGTAGTTACCCTCGCCGACATCGACGAGTGCGCTCAACACCCGGCTCTGTGTGAGCACGGCACGTGCACCAACACGTTCGGCTCCTTCGTGTGCACGTGCGGCGACGGCTGGCAGCTCACGGCTGATGAGCAGCGGTGCGAGGACATCGACGAGTGCGCCCGACCTGACATCTGCGGTCCGGGGATATGTCGGAACATGCAGGGGTCGTACGTGTGTCTGTGTCCCGAAGGTTATGTGGCTATGCCTAATGGAAGTGAGTATGAGTTTTTTTAATAATATCTTTTATCTACGTACAGTATCTTTATTGCTACACATTTCAATCTTTATTTGAGACAATAGTCGTTAAGTTCTACGATTCATGCATATAGTGTCGTGTCACCGACGGTGGGTTGGATATTTGTTATTTCTACCAACCAAGCTGATTTGGTTCCGGTAAATCTCTCATTTTTTCTGATAAAATACAATAGACGACGTATATTTATTAACCTAATCCGCTTAACTGACAAGCGCCGAACGCAAGGTGCTTTGCGTTTGGCGCTTGTCGTGGCAACACGTCGTGACCGGATTCGCAACAAGTCAATCGTCATCTTGGGGAGGCCTCGTTGAGACCTGAAACACGTGTCGATTTCTTACAGGGTTTTTTATGACTCTTTACGTGGATTAGGTTACTAAATATATACTTCGTCTTTTGTAGTTCATAATGGATTTCCCCAAAGTCACGACTGTGTCAATTAACTATTTTCTCTGATATTTTTTTGAAAACTGACTGCCGTCGTCTAGTGGTCGCAAGCACTTCTGTTGACCAATAGGTCCTGGGTTCGATTCCCAGGTCGGGCAAAGTGTTATTGGGTTTTTCCATCTTGTAATTTCTCAGTACCTACCAGCCCGGAATCTGGATTTGTGCCCTGTTGATGGGCATAGGGTAGATCCCTATAACACGGGACTTTAACATAACTGGCAAAATGTGGGTGTCATATTAGATACACCATTCAATTCATGTAATATTTTCTCGTCTTCAGAGGAGTGTGTGGACGTCCGCCAACGTCAATGCTACATGGACTGGGAGCCCGACACCGGCCGCTGCACCGGCGCCGCCGGCGTCCCTCAAACCAAGTACCTGTGCTGTTGCTCCGTGGGCAAAGCTTGGGGAGCGCCCTGCGAGCCCTGCCCGGATAAAGGGTCACACGAACATATGGCCCTCTGCGGAGAGAAGCCGGGAGAGTACATCAACCCCATGACCAATGAGACCAAGCCAATTAACGAGTGTGACATCATGCCGCAGTTATGCAAGCCTGGTACTTGTCACGATACGCCCACTGGCTTCCAGTGTGGATGTGATCATGGGTAAGGGAAACCATGAACAAAAGACTTTAGTAACTTAAGTGATTCATCTCTTTCTCTCTCTTACACTGTTTCTTCCTCCTCAGTTACGAACACGACAACACCTCTCACTTGTGTCGCGACATCGACGAGTGTGCGCTGCACCGCACACCGTGCCGCGGGCTGGCGCAGTGCGTCAACCTGCCGGGCGCGTACGAGTGTCGCTGCCCGCCGGGGTACAGACTCACTGCCTCACTGGACGAGTGCGAAGACGTCGACGAGTGCGCCGACGAGAGGTTGTGTGAGCACGGAGAGTGTAGGAACACTATTGGATCTTACAGGTGAGAAGGCATTTTGTATTATAAGTCTATTTGATTTGGCTATGACCGTTGATGTTTACGGTGGAATGGCTATTCAACTTCCCAACGAAAATAGCTACAGTATAACAAGCACAGTGGCGGACCACAGGATCAATAAATTAGCTATGAATCAACGGGCCTAGTGCGGTAACTCTAGCGAGACGATCATGACAACAGTAATTTGCAATAGGCGGCGGTAGATAGGTATTCATAACGACGACTATATATACGAGTATATATAAAATATTGAAGTATAGGTTAATTTATGCCCGTTAAATAAAATTGGCATTTGCCTATTTTGAAAGTGCTAATTCGTCATAGGAAAGTGCTAATTCGTCATAGGAAAGTGCAAATATTCTTTCTAAATTGTGAGTTTTACGATCACAACTCATCAAGTACCTACCCATAAACACAAATAAAACGAAAACGAAAAAAACGAAAGGAACGAACGTAAACGAAATCTGTTAAGTTGGAGATTCATAGACGACTCCGCATTGGAATATAAATATGGTGCTGTTCCACAAACGATGGAACACTTAATGTCGTGTCCTGTGTGTCCTGTCAGCTGTACGTTACAGGAACTGATGGACGCTAGTGATGGCGCCAAACACGTGGCCGAATTCTTGGCCGAGTCTATTTAGATTGCCATAGACACGCTAAGAAGTATGTACTTATTTTCTGTCCAGATGCGACTGCAAGCCCGGCTACACTCTCCGCGACAGTGCGTGCCGAGATGTGGACGAGTGCTCGCGACCGCGACCGATGTGTCGTAACGGCACGTGCGAGAACCTGCCCGGCTCGTACATGTGTCACTGCGATGAAGGGTTCAAACCTGGTGCCAACAACGACTGTATCGGTGAGTGGGATTTCATGTTTAACTCATGTTTTTTATCTCCAGTGTTTGTAGAGTTGGTTTAGTTTTAAGTTAATTTAGTCGATATTTAATAAAGCATGCTGTGACCTCCTGTTATTGAAGAACCTTATATCTCTATAAATTGTTTTTGTACTTATACCTACATCTTTTTATTTTGAATTTTTATTTTGAAATTAATGCATAGGATTGAAGAGTCATACGATTAATGTTTAGAAACGCAATTTTTTCGAGTAGCTCTGCTGGAATTATTTGTTTGAAAGTATTGTTGTTTTTGCCTTCAAGCGTCTCTGTTTACTAGAAACTATTAGGTAGTACAGGTGGAGCACCGAAACCTTCTTGTCACATTTTGTGTATACCAAAACTACCATATTCGACTATTCTACTCAGAATACCACCATGACGGACCATTGATAATGTCCTGAAAAGTTTTTTTTTGAGCATATTCTGAATATTTTGTCATATTCTACAGATATAAACGAGTGTCGTGAAGGCGGCATGGTGTGCCGCAACGGCCGGTGTCGCAACACGGTGGGCTCGTTCCGCTGCGAGTGCGCGCCCGGCTACGCGCTGACGGCCGACGCGCGCCACTGTCGCGACGTGGACGAGTGCTCGGAGCTGCCGCACCCGTGTGGACGGGATGGGTCGCCGTCTTGTACTAATACTAATGGAGGGTAAGTTACATCTTGAAGATTGGGTTTTGGAAAATTACGGGTCTTTGCGAGTGCACTAGGCGTTGCAACACTGGGTAAACTTAGCCATTCGGTATTCCTTATTAATAAGCAGTTACCAGTATTAGGAGACAGAGGGTATGTTGTTGTTCTTATCTTTGGCTAATCTTTATCGGTTGGAGACGCACGTTAAGATGACGAGTTGACAAAATCTGCTCAAATGCTTGAAAGACTAACAGATTTCCATGCTGGTCAAAACTGTATATTTTCATGATGTGGTTCTATAATTTACCCTTGCCAATTACAATATCTTTATAAGGCCACTTTTGTCATATCCAAGTATAAAAAAATACCTGGAACCAGCTTGCAGTTCTTATATCTTCTAAATGATCTGCTTTGTTTCCTTCAGATACGAATGTTCATGCGGTGCTGGATGGCGGTTAGTAGGCAGACGGTGCGTGGACCGCGACGAGTGTAAGGAGATCCAGTATGTGTGCGCAGGCGGCGAGTGCAGGAACTTCAATGGAGGGTAAGTTGTAACATCTTACTTCATATAGAACTTAGGATCACGAATAGGAAGCATTCTCTAGGTTGCATAAGTCCTGTTAACTTACTATTTATCAAACAAACTTTTGGACTTTTGGAAATAACTTTGACTTTGGACACTATTGCGTTTGTCCGTTCCACAGATCAGTCTTTTAATATGACTTTTAATATAAAATAAACAAAAGCTTCTGCCGTTTGATAATTTTGCTGTCAAACTCTGCGTTTAACTCTGCGTTCGGCGCTTGTCGTGGTAACACGTCGTGTCCGGGTTCGCAACAAGTCAATCGTCATCCTGAGGATACCTCGTTGAGAGGTGAAACACGTGTCGATTTCTAACAGGGTTCTTTATAACTCTTTAAGAACAGTTACCGCCTGGCCACGGAACGGGGCGCGGGCGGCGCGAACGGCGATGCGTCTTGCGGGGCGAAATTCTATACATTTGTTTTAGTCGCAAGACGCTTCGCCGTTCGCACCGCGCGAATTTTCGCTGTAGCGAATGTCCCGTGGCCAGGCGGTTAAGCGGAGGTTACTACGTTAAATATAAGTCATCTATTGTATTTTATAATGGATTTCCGCAAAGTCACGCCTGAGTCAATTAACTAGCTGTTTGATGACTTTTTCAAGAGATTTGAAGGTATAATCAGCAATTTTCTTTCCACATTGCAAGAAAAATATTCAAAGTCCAAGTCAAAACGTTTATTGTAAACAAAGTGTACAAATGTTGGTCTTATATTATGTTGGTACTAAAGAATTGCTTTTTCGTTAATGTTTGTGGGTGTTTTCTTACAAAGTTCTATTACCCAGGTACGTCTGCGACTGTCCTCCTGGCTGGCGGTTCGACAAGGCAGCAGCAATTTGTGTGGATGAACGTAAAGAGCTTTGTTACGACGAGTGGGAATCAGGACGATGCCACCGAGCCAGGCCTCTGCAGCTCGGAAGACCCGAGTGTTGCTGTTCTGAAGGTAACTCACATTATTATTTTTTCAGCCTCTTGCCGGCTCTTCTCCATATGAAACTACCAATTAGAACCGTGCACTTAGCTTCTGACGTTTCTTAGGTGGGGTAGAAGCGTAGACAGAGTATTCTATAGACTCACGATATCCGTGTCATCGAAAAGGACAGAAAAAAAGGTACATCTATGGTTTAGGGTTACCAAGTGATGTACATTTTACCCAATATTCTTCACTAAATTCGTTTTTTTTAAATGAGGTTGGTATTTTAGGTTTCTATATTGAGAAATAAAAAAATACAAGCAATGATGCAACTGCAATGTTTTATTAAATTCAAAAAATTCTAAAGTCATTTGAGGCCGAAACAAACTTTTAACACCCGACGCCATCACACGCTTGCTTATGTTGAAATGTGGCCAATGAGTAAGCGTGTGATGGCGTCTAGTGGGACAAGTGTGTTTCGGCCTAAATTCAAACTAGGCTGCGAATCAGCACTTTTCGAACGTCAAAATTACATAAGACAGTCCCCCAAAAACGCCCGCCCTTCAGCACTCCCTAGCGCTTTTGCTGGGAAGAAGAACTGGCGCAACAAACTCCCAAGCAGCACAGTTGTCTGTTCAGTTAGAAAACTTGATTCTATACAATAGTATGCAAATAGTTTACATTACTCCCCGAAAGGTTGAGGTCTTTCCGCCATTTTCGTTTCCGAAAGGTTGATGTCTTTTTGCCATTTTCGTTTCAATCTTCTGGGCGAAAACTCAGGTGACGAATACTAAAATAAATAAGGAAAATGTTATTATATTAGGCTTTTATTATTGAAACAAAATTATGTACATATAACTTTCTGCTTGTTATGCAGCTGTAAATTTTTTAATCCTATATACTTACAGAAGTTACAGATTTAACTGTTTTTGAGCTCCCTGCTAATGTTTCAGTGGATGTGGCTTCGCTGCTCTTAATCATCATAGTGTTTCCGTGATTTACTGACTCTGTAACCTAATGGAATTTAACGTTAAAATTTTATAACCATTGTATTGAAATTCAATCTTTGCAATCACATGATATATTCATATTTATTACCGTATTCGGAACAGCATCGGGGTATAAGTAAGTTTTGCTTTCTTTCTTTATTAAAAGATTACCATCAAAATTTTGGCTGCAAATCCTGGAACTCATTTGTGGAGCCCAATTAGGCCTACTAGTAGCAGCAATCCACATGTTTCTTATTTCGGGTTTATTTGGAAATCTGCAAGTACATAAAATTTTTGGTCGGTGGGTCGTCTTAGATAGCTTATAAATAGTGTGTATTACTAATATCATATGGATGAAATAAAGTTCTTTTTACTTTTATTGACATTGCATAAAAAAATCAGTATTACCCATTGATGTATTAAAAGCGGTAGATACAGGACTGAGTAACAGCGACTAGTCCTATCAAACTACATGATTGCCTGTAGTCGGCACTCAGTCGCGCACGGGGTATCGTTGATCAAACAGCTCCATAATTACAGTTTTTTTGTGATAAATACGCATCATAATGACTTCTTGTGCAGCTACACAGTGTTTTAATAATACAAGGAAGGAAAATAATGCACACGGGATTACTTACCACTCGTAAGTACAGCCAAAAATGCTAATTTGTTGAAAGTTATAATAATTTTTCATATTTGCTTCGCCATGTTTGTGAGAGCGAGATAGATATTACAACATGCTTGAGAGACACGATACGCACATAATGTGCGAGTGTCGAGACTTATTGGCGACGAGTACTAACGCGATTTCGCTCGCACGACAGCGCCGTCTCCTATCTCTGTTCTTGTCTATTGTTAACCAGCACGCGTAGCATGACCACCGTAGAAACAAGTTTTGTCGACGAAAGAATAGACAAAATGATAGTTAAACAATCACAATCTGTCATTTTGTCTATTATTCCGTAGACAAAACCCGTGTCTACGGTGGTCATGCTACGCGTGCTGGTAGGTTTGCGACTGTGATCACACTGATCACAGATGTGTGAGTTTTGCTGCATTTAGTGGTGCGCAAAGCCCAGGTTTACTGATTGCGATGTTAGCGCGTGACATATCTTCCTCCTTTTAATATATCAATGGTATTACCCATATTAAAAGGTAAATTCCCCGTCAAAAAGTGGCAACACTGAATGTTGAAGAATGAAAATAAAAATATTGCTCAAATCACGATTTTATGAGATGTAACACATTATACAAATTAGTTGGTACATTACTGCGACTATTTGATTATAAATAGTAGAACACAAAGCGATCTAATACTTAAAAAAATCGAATACTTACGAGTGAAACGACAATCCGGCAATCTTCATCAAACTATCACTTTTACAGTTTATTACACTGCACCTCACCATTTTGCACAGTTGCACAAATATTATTTATAATCGAATTGAGCACTGAAATATCGTATTTTGTATTTATTCTGGTGTAATTGATAATAATCCAATCTGCAACCGCCACAAACGTCAAACTTGTTGTGCACAATGATGTGCTCAGCCGACACGCGAACGAGGACAGAAATATTTTTACTCTGTCTCTTTTTTTTGCTAGTGACGTTAATATATTCTTCTTTTTCTTGTGCGAATGCAAAGGAAGATATCCAGCAGTCTATAGAGTACTCTGTCTACGGGTAGAAGCAATGACTAGGTAGAAGTGACATAAAACATGTTGAATTTGAAATTTGAATTATATTTGTGGGAAACATGTATTGTTAATATGACAAGTAGTGTTTTAGCAAGTAAATGAGTGCGTTGGAGGAGTGCGTGTGACAAGCTTTTCATAATCATGCTACAAGCACAAGGGATGTTGAGAATTTTTTTTTGTACGTAATGTAGGTTATTAAAAAATATTGGACTCGTATTTTTTATTTTCTTACGTACTTAATTAAAAAATTACGGCAATACATTGAGTTAAAATGTGGCATGACGTCATTAGCCGGTAGATTTTATACTGACTTGTGACGTAGGTACCTCTCACTCCCCAACTTTAATGCGTTTTATCTAAAATATTTTTTATTACATTAATTAATTATTAATGTAATAAAAAAATATTAATTTAAAAATTAAGAAAAAAATACTAATTTTTTTTTTTTTTTTACTGACGGACTAAATTGAAGGCCGGAGTTTATGTATGTATTTACTAAATCGAGATTAAATGTATTTCCTTGCCCCCAGGTGCTGCTTGGGGTAGATATTGTGAACGCTGTCCGGCTCCTGATTCTCCTGAATTCCTTCGAATTTGTCAAGGTGGAATGGGCCGACCTAATCTTACTCAGGTAAAAAGAAAATTATTTTTTACTTCTTACATTAACATCGGTGAAGACTTTTAAGCCTTTTGTTAGTTCAGCAAGGGTTTTGCTATCATCCCGTATACCTTACACGATGTCCACCTTTTACATTTAATTTTTACGTTTTAATTTCGCCAGGACTTAGACGAATGCAAGGTCCGTCCAGACGTATGCAAGGGAGGTCGCTGTATCAACACGGACGGCTCCTTCCGCTGCGAGTGCCCCCCCGGCTACGCGCTGAGCCCCACGGGCCTGGCGTGCGTGGACGCGGACGAGTGTGCGGCGGACCCCCGGATCTGCGGGAACGGGACCTGCACCAACACCCCCGGAGGGTACGAGTGTAGATGTAACTTTGGATTTACTCAAGGACCTGAGCAGGTGAGACATGTCAAGATCTTAATGAAATGAATGTCCTGTATCAGTTGGTAACGTTTTATTTCCCGGGAAAGTTTCTTAAAAAACATTCATAGAATAAACTCAGTACAACGATGCTTAGACTAAACGATGACGATTATCAGAAGGTATAAGTAGACATGCAAACACTTGCTTCAAACGTGCAACTATATTACGGTCGATCGACGTTGACAAGAGACGATATTTATTTATTTATAATTAATTACAACGGCTTACGCCAATTGATCGACTTTATACATAATGAACGCCATGAATGGTTATTATCGACTAAATAGTTGTCTTAAATATTCCTTTTTGATTTTTAATATCTTTGCTTGTTACAGACATGTGTAGACATAGACGAATGCGCTGAAGGGCGAGCGATGTGTACGTTCCGCTGCCACAACACGGCCGGCTCGTTCCGCTGCACGTGCCCGTACGGCTACGCGGTGGCGCCCGACGGCGTGCACTGCAAGGACATCGATGAGTGCGCGCAAGATAACAAAGTGTGTCCACATGCGTGTGAGAACGTCGTCGGATCTTATATCTGCAAGTGTCCTGAAGGTAAGTTCTTAATACGGTCATTTCGATCCTTATTTGGTGGTAAGAAGATGGAGAATACATATTGGAAATTTTTGATAATGTCTGCTCTACGAAGCCAAAAAGTAACAAAAAATCTTCTTATAATAATAATTTGTTGGCATATATAGTACGAGAGCCCACGACCAAAACCATGTCTCATAGCAATACGGCAAAAACCCTATAAAATCGTTAGATTGTATGATTCTGAACCCGACTAAGTGTGTAGTAACGGTCGAAAGTGTAGCAACTGCGTGGGAGGCCATTTCTGCTGTGTCAAAAAAAAAAGACAGTCGGTATTATAGCAATACGTCTGATAGTGAAAATGTACATAGATTTTATAATTGTATTACGAAAAAGTTTGTTTTCAGACATTTTGCGCGTAGCATATAGCCTGAGCGCATTTTTGAAAATGTCAACAAATTTAGCCGACCTGTATCATAGCAATACGGATAATTTTTTTTTTCAACTTTTCGTATTGCTGCCATGATTACCAAAAACCTGTTTTCAGACACTTTAAGTGTAGCATATACTCCCAAAAACGAAAATAACGTTTCGGAGTCGCCTGGCCGACGCCTCTGTTAAATGTTTTTTTAAATTTACAGCCTTCATAGATATTCAAGAATCTCCCTTGTCTATTATATGTACTTTGACAGATGACAGATGTCATTACTTATTTCTTTTGTAAAAGTTACTCAAGTGTGCTTTAAATAAAACCAAAACTATCAAATCAATCAGTATTTAATTTCAACAACCTCAGCGCTTGTTACGCTCCTGCCCCTTTCTTACTATTATACAGCTCACTCGCCAGCTGCTCCAAACGTTGGAACAACGCTCACTTAGTTGTCATACGTTGTGAGGTTGTGGTGGTGTAAAATGTCGGACCTGAGTTGTGTGTTTTGTAAAGAAACAACGATTGAGAAAGTGAAAAGATCACATCAATATCTGAGTATCGAAAAGTTGTCTGATAGAGAAGGTGCTACACTTAATTTGTCTGATATAAATTTTTTGCACATGTGGACAACTTATTTTATCATGTCCAACAATTTTCAGACATATTGCTATGATACCGATCGGTAAAATTTGTTAACATTTTCAAAACGGTCTCAAAATTTAATGCGTTCACATTTCCGTCTGAAAATTGTTTTGTTCGCATCAAATAACCAAAATTTACTAATAAAAAAGATTTTCAGACGTATTGCTATGAGACATTTTTTTTGTCTCATTTTTATTTTTTTTTTGTGATTTTACGGGTTTGCGCTACACCACTAACGTCTGAAAAATATGTTTCCGGTATCTCAGAACTATCATTCAACTACAGTCTGCAAATCAGACATATTGCTATGATGCAGTTCGGTAAAATTCTTTGACAATTTTGAAAATTCGGTCAGATCAAACGCTACGCGGAAAATGTCTGATATTGGTATTTTCGAGTTCAGGATAATCGTATCTATTGATTTGATGCGGTTTTGGCCGTATTGCTATGAGACAAAAATTTTGGTCGTGGGCTCTCGTACTAATAAACAAGTACACAATTTTGAATCACTAGTGCCTGTGGTAGGTAATGAAAACCTGTATTAACCTATACTTACAAAGCACGAAAGTCTTAAACTGGTCAGTGGTCAAGTGGAACATTGAGCAGGTTTTCTACTGCACAGAATTTCTTCTGGATGGATGGAATTTGCGACTTCACCGGCAGCAGACCTATACTTCTTTCAGCTATCTGTGTATTTATAGTACATCATTCTATTTCTTTCAATCACCGAATCAAATCCATCAAAGTAAGCTCTTCTAATGTCCTTAACCTCTCCTCATCTCGCAGGTTACAGACGAACATCATCAGCTCACGACGCGCCAGACGCGTGTGAGGACATCGACGAGTGCTCAGAGGACCCTGACCGCTGCTCGCCTGGTGTCTGCATCAACACTGAGGGAGGCTTCGCTTGCGACTGCGACGCGGGATATGAACCTAGCGAAGATGGCATGGCTTGTATTGGTGAGTAAGATATCTTGCTCATGTAATCCTAAAGAAAAAAATACGAAGAGATGTCCTGATTTTCTATAAAATACATAGTAAAAAGCATTGTTTTTATCTTTACTTACGTACTGCAAACTGCTTTCGAATCACAAAACTGTCTGACAGATTACAGATTGACAGCTTGTTTATTACTTTGTGACATAATGAACGCCACACAGGGACTTGCCGCTGCCCAGCCCAGCAGAATTCTTCTGTTAGCCTCTCTCTCAAAGTTGGTCTTACCAAACTGCAGAGTTTGCCCGAGGTAGACGTCTCGAACAACCTTGAGAGCACCGCCATTGACAGCAATCCCGGTCCCGGGGTATGATATTCGTTGAATATAACCTTGGTTTTGTCAAAGTTTATCCGGAGACGAATGCGTATAGAAGAATCGACTAGGCCATCCAGCATCAGCGCTATGCAAGTCCTGCAGCGATTCAGCTAGTATCACGATGTCATCTTTCAATCTCTAGTGTGTGAGATGTTATTGTCAATGTCACGTCTTCCCCATTTCAGCGTCTTAAACACAACCCTCTAATGCGTTATAGAACAATATCGGCGAAATTATGTCTCCTTGTCTCGCCCCTCGACGCAGTGGGATATGTTTAGATCGCTGGTCCTGAGTTTGGACGGCCATTGTCGCATTTTCATAAAGACAGCACTTGGATGTATCGCCAGTCGACTTTGCATGGCTGCAGAGACTCCAAAACAGATCAGGACCTTTCTCATAGTCCACAAAGGCAAGACATAGGGGCCGATTATATTCAGACCACTGTATAATTTGTCGCGCACAATGTGGATGTGGTCTATGGTGCTGTATCCTCCTCGAAAGCCGACCTGCTCAGATGGCTCGTGGTGAAACTCGTCGGGTTTTTGCGCTAGATGATTCGTGACTACTCTTGAAAACAACTTATAAGAAAGGAACGAAAAGGTTCTGTAATTCTTTAGAAGGGTCTTATCACCCTTTTTAAAGATAATTTTTTTTGACTTCTGAAAGGATGTCCGGCTTCGAAAAGACGATATCCCCACTAAATTTGGTTAACTTCGTCAGGTGTCTCTTCCCAAGTGATTGGACGAACAGCAAGGCGGCCGGGAACCGGGGACCGTGATTGATTCTGGTTTGCCATTGGATGGTATCCCCATAATCGCCACGCTGACCATGCGGGTTAATGATCGCAGATCTTAGCTTCTCGCATTAGTGACGCTGCTGTCCGTCACTATTCTGCGCCATTTAGCTGCGAAGTTAAATGGTTATACCACCATTTGTCGCTTGTCAGAGCCTCATTTGTTGTTCATTAGGATGCTCCACGAGCAGGTGAGGTTGACTTGGGGCACTGAGAAGCTAAGTCTGCCCCCTTACACCTGGTACTTTAGTCATTAGAATTTATTTGTTCCTGAAAATTATGAAGATAAAAAGAAAATTATTATTACTTTATTATAACATACTAGATCATTTGAGATGGTTTCCCAAAAACAGTAAAATACCCTATCTCCAAGTTTCATCTTGGGATCTGGCATAGTTTTTGGTTTTTAATCTTATTCTCAATTATAATCTTTCAGATCACCGCACGGGCATGTGCCACAGGTCGCTGGTGTCGGGGCGCTGTATGCCGGAGCCGTGGCCAAGAGCCATCGCTTCCACGCCCATTCCTCCTGCACATGTTACTAAGTGAGTAGTTAATAAACCAGTTTCAGATGTTTTTTTCAATTAAACCCATTACAGAAACATGAAACTAGTTGCCCATTCCAAAGCGTAGTGTAGGTACCTATGAAGAAGAACGGGCTTGAAATGAAATGAAATTGTTTATTCTGTAAATAGGATAGGTATTGAAATCACTTTTACACGTCAAATTAAAAAAGAAAAAAAAATAAGCTAGATGAGGTCGGCGTTTCCTAACTGACTACTCTGAGAAGAAAGGCCGAAACAAACTCAGAGGTCGCAGTCTCTTTTAAAGTCCAGACATAATCTTGGTCAAGCCATATGAGAACCATGTAAATTTGTGTCTGAAATGGTCTTTTGAGGAAAGAACCACACTGATTTGAGTGGACCTGTCCAGTCAGTGCAAGAAACTCCATGGACACTCTTTTAAATCAAAATATTTTTACAAAGGCATGTATGATCGAAGCACTTGACTGATTACTACTGAGACTCATTTATTTCTAATTTCCAGGGCTCAATGTTGCTGCACACTCGGTGTTGCGTGGGGTCCAGAATGTGAGCTATGCCCCCAACCTGGCACTCCTGAACGGCTGGAACTGTGCTCCCCCATCAACCTGGGCGGGGGGGGCAACGGGGGCTCCGGTGGTACGGGGCTCGTCCCCGGGCTGACGGGAGAGAACCACGGCGTGGGGAACGGAATAGATATGTTTGATGTGGACGAGTGTGCTGCCATGCCGGGGCTGTGCGAGCCCGGCAGATGTGTTAATACTATTGGCAGGTCAGTTGGTTTTTTGGTTTGGTGTAGAGTGTGCAAGCTCTATGGGATTTCTCTTTCCGAAAATCTTTGGTTCAGAACCCATAATTTTGTTCATAATTGGGCTTTTGAAAACATTTCTATTAAGTATAAATTGCGATAATGGCAAAAGGATGAATGCGGCGTAGATTTTTTTTTTTGTTTTGGCTATAACTAGAGATATAGGAATACTCCATTATTTATCACTACATAAACCCTTCCGCTCCCCCGCCGCGATGACGCAAATATACCTTGACTACCGTAACGTACCGGAGACCGCCGGCGGCGCGTCGGAGATAAGAGCGCGCTAACATAAACAAAAACTGAGAGCTTCTTGTTACGTAAATAGTCTTATCATTAATGGTTTTGGGTTCCTGATTAGACAAAGGATTTTTTATAATACTTAGAATCTTTGTAAGCGAACGCTAGTATTGATAAATAAACATTCTTATCAGATTCTTATAAGAAATTCCTTTGTGCATTGTTTTGATGATTTATAATAAAACTACTGGTTCGATTCACATGAAATTTCGCAGGATACATTATGAATACATATACTATCGGTCAAAACCATTATTTACGAACAAACACAATAAATAAAAACACCAATAATTAAAAAAGTTCAATAATAGGTATCCGTATCATTACGTAACATTACTTAGTTGATAAAAAATATTGAAATCTTATTTTTTTCTGAAAAATGGCATTTTTATTATGCATTATCTAATAAAGAATATAAAATAAATGACTTACCAGCGATTACATACACAAAACACACACAAAACTCAAAATTTCACAACAATACGTTTTTTCATTACCGAGTTTGTTTAAATTTTTTGATGGGTCCGTAATAGGTAATTACGATGTTATTTAGTGCAAATATTAACTAAATACGATGACGACACTACTTAATTATTTAAAAAACAACATTTCCCGTCGATTTACACTTAAAAAACAATAGAAAACAAATAAATAGAACGCGGAGTGCAGCGCGCTGAACGCATGCGCGGATGCCATTTTGCCGTGCCAAAATGTTCAATTTTTACTTTTTTCTAGAATTGTTTCTGCATATTTTGACGTTTTAGTCGATTTATTTGACAAGTATATTACCAAATCCATAGAATAAAATTAACCACAGACCATATTAGCCCCTATCCATAGTACAAATAGACCTTGAATCAGCGTGCGCCGACTGCGTCGCATGCGACGCAGTGGGGCTTGACGGATATGGCAAATTTTGCGTGTTTTGCGACGCAATGGGGAATGAGGGTTTGGTTTGGTGTAGAGTGTGCAAGCTCTATGGGATTTCTCTTTCCGAAAATCTTTGGTTCAGAACCCATAATTTTGTTCATAATTGGGCTTTTGAAAACATTTCTATTAAGTATAAATTGCGATAATGGCAAAAGGATGAATGCGGCGTAGATTTTTTTTTTTTGTTTTGGCTATAACTAGAGATATAGGAATACTCCATTATTTATCACTACATATTATGTAAGAAAATCCTTTAAAAAGTTATAAAATGAAATGTACTGGCCCTTTAAGTTTAATAAAAGTTGTAGTTAATATTTTGTCGTCGCGTCGGGGGACTGCATGCTATTGTAGAAAAGATATTATCATTCGCCGTCCGTTAAAGGATTTATTTATTTATTTATATATTCTTTATTGTACACCACAAAAATACATAACAGAAAAAAATATAAATTTGACACTACAAAATATACAATTGGCGGCCTTATCGCTTTCCGCGATCTCTTCCAGACAACCTTGACGACTAGAGGATTTTGTTTGACTACATATTTATAATAAAGAATTCTCAAAATTTTGTCGAGTAGTAAAAAGCGTGCGCGTGGCGCTTGTCTAAACTAATATTATAAAGAGAAAAGATTTGATTTTTTGTATATTTATTTGTTTCGCTTTAACGCTTAAATAGCTGAACGGATTTGGATGAAATTTGGCACATGGGTAGACCATGACTTGGTTTAGGAAAAAATAATACTTTTAATCCCAATATCCCACGGGATCGAAACTTATGCGGGTGAAACCACGGGGCGCAGCCCTTTAAATATAATACGGTTCTTCATCATCCAATTTTGCTTTAACCATAGCTAACATCACCACCATTCCTTTATTCAGTTTCCGCTGCGTATGCGGTCGCGGCTACAAGGCAGCAGGCGACGTTTGCGCCGACGTAGACGAGTGCAGCGTGCGCCCTCCCCCTTGCGAACAGCTGTGCAAGAACACGGAGGGCTCCTACGAGTGCCTCTGCAGGACTGGCTATGAAGTCGACGAGGATGGAGCCAACTGTCGGGACGTGGACGAGTGTGAACGAGGCACGCACACGTGTCAGCAGATCTGTAGCAATACTGAGGGGTCTTATGAGTGTTCGTGTCAAGATGGGTATGAGAAGAGGGGGGATGCGTGTGTTGGTAAGTTTCGTTTAGTAAGTTTTTGAGTACTTCTGGCTTTATATTTTAACCTTACTGCTAGCATTTTATTATTGGTATGTTATGTGACAAAGTTGTTTTGTCAGCAATACTGCTCTCAGGGCCTTTGTGTTGATATTTTATAAAGCCATACAATAATATACAGACCATTTGCATACCTACAAAGTGGTGTGCAGATCACATCCGTTCAAACATACACCATTTATTAAATTCACAAACTGATGTCCGGAGTTCTTGTCTAGACTGTCATTAGTCGTTGACAACAAAATTAAGTTGGTGCAAGGAAAGGGAGGAAGATGATGTTGAGTCATGACACTGATACTGGTTACTTGTCCCTCTCCACAGACGTGAACGAGTGCCACGAGGAGGGCCTGTGCCCGGCGCCCGGCAAGTGCGTGAACCTGCTGGGCTCGTTCCGCTGCGTGTGCCCGCGCGGCTTCCGCCTGGACCTGGCGGGCGCGCGCTGCATGGACCGCGACGAGTGCGACGACGGCCGCTGCCAGTCGCCGTGCAGGAACTACGCGGGAGGGTACCGCTGTGACTGTCCCGCTGGTATGTCGATTAAGATGACTTGTGATTATGTTTAGAGCTTTTTATGCCTTTCTTTTTGTCATAGCATAAAGCAGAAGGGCAATTCTCGTATTTAAAAACGTTCAAATTCAAGTAGCAATCTCATCTTAGTGACAATAAAAGTCAATATTTAAAAAAATTGCAAAATTAGATGTTTTTTTAATTAATTAGAATGCGAACGTTCATAAAAATACCGAAATTAAGATTTTCCCGTTCACTTTATAAAAGCTCATCATAAACTACTTCCATTTTGCGTTTGTACAAGCTTGATAGAAACAGCGCAACATGACAATCATGTCGAGAAATGAAAGTAGAACTATGAAGTAAGAGCTACGTTGCTTTGGGCGTCGTTGTGCGACACGAGTGTTTTGACATAGTTCAAGGGTGACGGAATAGATGGCGTTGTGTCCAATATTTGGATTTTACATGAAAATATACTTCATGAAGGCGTAGGAATTTATTCCAAAAATTTTCAAGTTAATTTTTCATCACGTTGCACGTACTTTGTTTTGTCTTTGCATCACCCTAACTACACAACACACAAAATGCATAAGGCAATAAGTCCGCCTTTGTACGTTTTTAATTACTTGTGCATAAAGTTTTAATAAATAAATAATCAGCAGTCCGAACGAGACCGTAGCCCTAAATTTTTAAGGACAGACCAATATTGTTGTTAACCTCACATCGACATGCATCTCCCAGGTACAACTCGGTCCTCAAGCGGCGTGTGTGTCCCGCAAGACGTGTGCTCCGCCAGCCCGTGCGGCGCGTCGCCGTGCTTCGCCGTGGGGGGCGCGTACCGGTGCGGGTGTCCGTCGGGCTACGGCTGGGATGCCGGACATGCTGTGTGTCTTCAGGTACGTAACTTGATGAAGAGTGGTTGTTGTGTTTCGGCAGTTAGAGATAAGATAGCTAGTTCCTCCGTGGTTGAAGATTCCGGGTGAAGCTCGCTTCCACTTACGGCCTGATCATCACTTACCATCAGGTGAGTTGCAGGCCAAGACCTTCCCCGTTGAGGATAAAAAAAGAAAGTATGATTTAAAACAAAAACAAAAAAAAATCGCCGTCATGGATTTTCATTTTAACCTCACCGTCGGCTTAAGCACCCTCGAAAACTATGAAAACGACACCAATGACGAAAAATTTGAACATTTTCAGAGCCGCCATCTTGGATTTACATTTAGACCAAATAAAAAAAAAATCTCTCTCTTGTCAAGTTGTCAGCCTGTTACTTGTTCTACAATGAGGGATTAAAAAACTATTTTAGTCTCTATTTACGAAGAATAAACTAGCTCTTTTTGAATATGTGATAAAAACACATTTTGGCGTTTAGTTTGAAGAAGCATGCTAATGCCCATTCACACGATGCAAGTGTCTTGCCTGTGGCATACAATATAATTGAAGCTACAAATCATTTGCATTGTCTAAATGCTGTTTAGACAGTGCGACTTTTATTGTTGCTTCAGTTTATGGAATGCCACAGGGAGATAAATCGCATCGTGTAAATTGGCCTTTATGGATTAAATCGTTGGGATCAAATAATCTTCTTGACTATTTGTAACATTTTTCGTTACAGAGGCCTAGCGTGAGTTTCTTTTAACCATCTCGGTTTTACTCATTGACCGCGTTCGGCGCTCCGATTGGCAGCCGGCTGGCTTTTTCACCAGTGCACCAATCGGAGCGCCGAACGCGGTCGATGTGTAAAGTCGACATGATTAAAAGAAACTCACTCTAGGCCCGCAGATCGTTTCTTGGGTTGAAACTCGGCAAACTACTGTCGATTATTCCTAATAGCACCTATGTTTCCTTAGCTGGCAGGTGGTTGTGCAACCGCAAGCTGTCTGTACGGCTGCAACTCGTTCGGGGAGTCCTACCAGTGTGGCTGCCCGGCTGGCTACCAGCTCGTGGGCGCGGGACATTGCCTCACCGCATTAGACGGAGCCTTGCCTCCTGATGATATAGGAGACGCTCCCGTCTTCCCAGTCAGAGACCAGTACAAGATCGGTGGAGATAAAGACTTGATATCTACTGAAGGTTGCTTCAGTTGTAAGGTGAGTGAACACTTTTTACTTGCACTTTGACTTTGAAACCGGAGAAACGATGAGGATGTACTATAATATTGATGACGTGGGGTTTTATAAGGCTGTTCGATGCGTTCAACAATCAAATTAAAGGGTGTTCTAATCAGTTAAAATCTATTACCAGGAGGTAAGAGGCTAGCCGTAACTCACTGGCAATTACAGCTCTTTCTATCCTCAAACCACTTACAGCTGTAATAAATGCTATTATCGTATTCTTTTCAGGTGAACGGTCGAAGACGAAGAGCGCCGGATGAGGCGATAGTGTTCGCTAATGGCACAATGATCCTCAGGAAACGCAAGAGGCGTAGTCGCCGTAAGTATCTACTTAACAATGTGTATAATATTGGTGTGAAGTGACGTAACGTCAAAATGTTCAAAAACGTGATTCCTAAATGTAAACGCGGGCATTACGTCACATTATGGCCCCGGCACTCGGCAGTAACGGCCGTTTGAACTAATTGTTGGAGTGCAAGACACAAACAAAGCATGCAGAGAACAGTTTTCTTGGTTTTATATTACTTCGTCCATTACATTTGTCTTATAATGATGTACTAGCTGCCCGGCCCGGCTTCGCACGGGTAGCACTAAGTACTTATACGGCGCACCTACCCTACCGTTACTTGTAAAAAGCTTTTATTATATAGCTTAATAGATAGAAAAAAAAAACATACGTATTCCCTATTTCGGGAACCCATGACTTAGCTTGGTGGAGCAACGATTTTTTTATTCTTTAGCAGGTGAACAAAAATCAAAAATTTCAGAGCTCTCTAAGTATAACCCCTATCTTACTCCACCTTGCCTGCCCACCAGGTCGCCGCTCGCTGCTGGAGCCCTCGGCCGAGCTGGTGGTCGTGTCGGCCACGCCGCGCCAGACGTGGGGCCGCGCGCCGCTGCTGCGCCTGCTGCCGGCCGAGGGCGGCGCGCGCGCGCACTACCGGCTCGCGTACGGCGACCGCGACAAGGACTTCGTGCTGTCCAAGCGGGACGGCACGTGGGCGCTCAGGTTAAGGAGACATTTGAAGAGCCAGGTATGTTGACATACTTTCACGAAGCCGTCATTTACGCATTATGTTCATCAAACGAAGGAACTTTTTGCAAAAATAATTGCAGGGAAACGACTTGTATTAACGGAACTTTAGCTATAAAGTGCGCATGGCTCTAAGGCCTCCCCCACATTAGGCGCGCGCGTTCCTCGGGCGTGTAAACAACGCGGGCGCGGCGCGGCGGGGCGGGGGACGGGCGCAGGCGGGCTTTCTTTACTCACACGCCCGAGGAACACCCGAGGAACGCGCACGCACGCCTAATGTAGGGTCAGTCTAAAAATTCTCAGGCGTCATAAAATGTTCCGTAATTATACATACCTACTTTTGTAGGTACTCATGATTGAGCAAAGAAATGATTATCATATTACATATATGTATTATCTTATTATTCACATTGCAGGTGGTGATGGAGAGGCAGCTGGAGCTGGAGGCGCGCTTCGTGGCGCCGCCGGCGGCGGGGCGGCGGCGCGCGCGGCGCCAGGCCGGCGCGCCGCCGCCGCTGCTGCGCCAGGTGAGCGCGCCGCCGCCGCTGCGGCTGTACGTGTCCGTGCGCGTGGCGCCGCGCAAGCGCTGAGCCGCACCTTCCGATGACTAGCTACAGAAAGCGCTTCACAAAAGCTGCGTACACATTTGTTACATTTCAACGGACAATACTTCGTAACAATGTCTCTGTACTAGCTACGCGTGAGCTCGGGTATCGTGACGTTGTCTGTGTATTATCTCATGAGGAATGGATAGTTGAATCTGCTTTGCCGCGCGTGATTGTCACGGTCACGGTGTCTGGTTCGTTAAAATGTCATAAATTTGGGCACAGTTAAAGGCACAACGTACTCACACCGAACGAAAGAACAATACCAATGTCGTTTGCTATTTCTATGTTGACCCATTCTTGGGCGAGAAGGCGCTTTCTGTAACTGCTTATTTAGTGTCTAGTAGTGAGACTTGTAAATATACTTCTTATTTATAACACTGCCAGAACATTCAACGACTGCCAATTCGTATGTAAATTATAAAAGTAAAAATTTCCAAACCGATTCGTCGAATGAATCGCTAAGGATTACCGATTGGAATGTATCGATTAAGTCTCACTACGCTATTAAAATTGAAGTGTCATTGAAATGATAGACTGGTTCTGTTTAATGTGTGACTAAATATTATGTGTCGACGGAATTATTGTATTTTAATGTTCGTGCGAGGATCGATTCACTGCGATTATTTTGATCAAGTTTTTATTCGTATATTCATATGGCCGTCCCCACAAAATATTTGCCGCATGTTTCCATCGGGCCGGCTCGGCACCGTGCGGCCGGTCCGGCCTCGTCGGCAGTATTACATAATTTGTGTGTGATTGAATGCATAATAAGTAGTTAGTTCACGATTATACTGATCGACGTAATATCGATGTTTGTTATGCAAATAGAGTCGATTATTTTATAATATTAACGATACACCATTAGTTAATTTGCCATTGATATGAAAAGCCAGTGAATAAGTTTATTCTCATTATGGTATGTGAATTTTAATTTAAGGTATCTTCTCCTTCTTTTCTATAATCATTTACGAAACCCTTTTGTCACACAATCGAAGTAACTGCCATAAAGCTTGACATGTATTTGAACATGTAATCCGAGTTGCTTGTTATATCGACTGATTTCATCGATAGATGTAAGTAAATGAAATAAGAATTGCCAATCCCTAGCAATTCTAAGGAAAAGGAATTTAAATAAACAATATTATTTATTTTTGTATTTCAAATTTTAAGTTCTAACAATCAGTGACTATTTTAAACTACGCATTATTGTGAGATATTTTTATACATTTTTACCTTTCTTTGGCACTTATTAATCGTTCTCTAAAAAGTACAAAAAGCAATGCAATAGTTTTGTTTGTAAATATGTGTATACAATTATTAAAATTAATATAAAATATTTAGTTATTATAGTAAAAAATATTTTAAGAATTATTTTAACTTAGTTGTAAGGCGAAGTGGATCAAAATGAAATTAATAAATTTTTAATTCGATTATTTGTTTTCTTATAGTAAGAGAGAGTCCCTAGTAGGACGCGAAACTTATAGGATGTTGAATCAGCAGTGTGGATGACGTTTTATTTTTTAGGCTTTGCCCGCGTGGATGTCGGAATATATCCCACAGGAACGTGCTACCGGGATTCAGAGTATCCTATGTCCTAACCCAGGTCATGGCCTATCCGTATGCCTTTAATCTAAAACCGTTCAGCCGTTACAGCATGAAAAGTCAGACAGATAATAAATCTGTTTTAAAATGTCAGTAGCGCCAGCGGTATCTCAAAATGAAAAATTTAAACCAATGACTTCGTTGTCTGTCAAGACCTTTTTTCTCAGGAAAGCGTGGAGAGATCAAGTTGAAATACGTATCAAAACCTTAGATCTACGGTCTCTTGGAGCTCTAACGAAAATCAAACTTCCAAGTCAACACAATAAAAACGGCCATTTATGCAGCATATTTTGACACTCGCAAATAATAGTATATTATGCAATTAGTGAATAAAGGACGGATTTAAAGCGAGGGCCATAGATGAATCACGAGCAAGTGAAGGATTCTAACGACTGAATCACGACCGTAGGGAGTGAGTCATGATATGATTGAATCACGAGCGTAGCGAGTGATTCAAGTGTTAGAATCCTAAGCGACGCGAGTGATTCATGGCCCTAGATATAAATCCGTTTTATTCAAGAGCTGCATACTATACTTTATACCATGACTACGAGAAAAGCGAAAATAGACATTAAATAAAAGGTCAACACGTTCAGTGTCGGGAGCCCTCCTGGAGGATTCACCTACTTGGATATGGGATGCCGGGAGCCCTCGCGGAGGGCTCATTTTAATTGTAGACGTTCAGTGTCGGGAGCCCTCCTGGAGGGTTCACCTAATTGGACATGGGATGCCGGGAGCCCTCGCGGAGGGCTCATTTTAAATGTAGACGTTCAGTGTCGGGAACCCTCCTGGAGGGTTCACCTACTTGGATATGGGATGCCGGGAGCCCTCGCGGAGGGCTCATTTTAAATGTAGACGTTCAGTGTCGGGAGCCCTCCTGGAGGGTTCATCTACTTGGATATGGGATGCCGGGAGCCCTCGCGGAGGGCTCATTTTAAATGTAGACGTTCAGTGGTGGGAGCCCTCACCGAAGGCTCATTTTAAATGAAGGTTTTTCTTAGCGAATTCAGATTATAAACCGTGAAAATAAAATCTGATGTATATTTTAACAAAAGGTAATGCCGGCAACCCTCCCGGAGGTTTCACTTCCAACTAAGAATAATAAAAGTCGTAGACTTCCAATATGTATGGCGGCATGGCGTATGAGTTCTATGAAAATGGGTGGACTCGAAAGAGTTAAGGAGGTTGTATAGCATTGAAATAGCGGTCGAATATATTGACGTGTTCTAAATTCAAACACCAAAATAGTGATTAAAAGAGCTTTTTATTCACTGTTTTCAGTGAATAAAATAAGCTTTTTAGAGGGGGAATGGTATAAACCATTTTCTATTTGGGAAAAACTCAAAACTCAAACTCAAAGCATTTATTTCAAATAAACCAATCAATAAACAGGCGCTTTTGATTTGTCAAGGGGTCGGTCAGTCAGAAATGATGAAGCAAGCTGCCCATTCCAGAGCGTAGTAGGTACCTATGGAGAAGAACGGGCAAGAAACTCCACGGACACTCTTCCGACTCATGACCAATGACGCCCCAGGCGCGTCATAAGCAAATATCACGGGAAGCCATTGACGCACCTGGCGCGTCACAACGAACTTACAGATTTAAAAAAATTGATATTAAGAGAACTGTCACTTTTTATCCCAAATTAAACATTCAAGTTGACAATACCCTTGGCCATTAATTTAGACGAATTTAGAATACATATTTTATAAGGCAGGGATAGCAAACCTTTGATAACAGTTTACAAACTTGTATGGGGTGGAAGGGACACAGAAAATTTGAATTTCGCGGGCTACCCTGATGCTTACTTTATTTTGCGTCTATTCTGTACAAAATAAACTATTTTTCTTTTTTTTCTTTTTAGAAAAGTTTTGATTTTTTGTTTGTAATATTTGCTACAAACACAAAAAATATCATTCATATAAAATTAAAATATCCGATTTTTTTATCTTAGTTTGTCTAAACTAAGATTAAAAAATCTGATTTTTTCACCTCTAGAATGTTACGTTTATTAGCGTACTCGCTTTTACTCGTATTTTTTCAAAAATAGACGTGATAATAATATTACGTATAACACCTTAGGAGGCTCGCGTTAGGCAGCTGGATCAAGGGCTTGATCCAGAAAGCGGTACTCCTGGACACGGCGCGTATAGTTAGGAGATTCCTCTCTCAGGAGCCCTGACCACCGGTAGCTTGGACCCTGTTCCCGATACCGGTGGGCTACTATTTTTTATATTTTTAAATGTTTGTTTTTATAAAAATATTTAAAAATGCAATTAATATGTATATATATGAAATAAAGGAAATAATAATACGTGATAAGCACACACAGAAATTTTTCTCTTAGCAGATTGACGCAAGATAACGGCGAAATACGCATAAAACATCACAGAGCAATGACGCACTAGGTGCGTCATCCTTGATGTAGGCCCATGACGCGCCTGGTGCGTCATCGTCCAATGTTCGGGGCCTGACTAAAGTATGCATGAAAATGATGGTGGCAAAGAGTCGGTTAAATAAAAATTTGGTTACAAAATATTGGTTACATCATTCATGTTGAACTTATAAATGTGAGAACGATGCAAAACGTTAAAAGCGTCCTTAATAAAAAAACAATAACAAAAAAACAATTCAAAAATTATATCAAATTAAAAATAAGCCATGGCAGCTATGAAATGACCAGTCCCTACTGACGGCGCCCGTTCACGAACATGACGCATGGATTAGCACCATTCAGCTCAACCATTTTGAAGGGAGCTAAATGATCCAACACACACGCCACCGTCAGCGAGACATTTGAGCATGACATACTCTCAGCCGCCAGGGCACATTCAAGTCAATGAAAGACATACCCAGTACCTAAATGGTAGCTTTATAGTCGGTACATACAATGTGCTATGCAATTATACAATGCTAGAGATTGAATTTATACAATGCAAAGATTGTTTTTAAAATCTTCCGCAGCTCCAACAGTATTTTCAGATGCTATACAATTAGTTTATGCGCCCTTGTGGAGCAGGACCAGCGTTGAGCCAAGCATTTTTATCAGCGAAGTAATTCCCCAACTTATAATATGCTTGACTGCATAGTGTGCGTTTAATATAAGATTTAAACGTTTCATTCAGTTGAAGTATGTGGGGAGGTATTTAATTGTAACATTTTAAACAGTACCCCATGAATGATGAATTGATGAGTCTACTTTAGCCAGCCTGAAACCCGGTTGAACTAATTGGTCCCTATTCCTAGTGATATAATTGTGTCTTGAACCTCTTTTTCTAAAAACATGTAGGTTTTTCCTTACGTACATAATGTTTTCATAGATATATTGACAAGGTACCGTCATGATGTTAATATCTTTAAACAGTTCCCTTAGAGAGTCGCGCCTGCGGAGGCCATATATGGCTCTGATGGCTCTTTTCTGCAGAATAAAAATAGACTCGATGTCTGCAGCCCGTCCCCATAGTAGAATGCCGTACGACATAATACTATGAAAGTAACTAAAATAGTTGTAGTAGTAGAAATTTTAAAAGGAGATTACTCGGTAAACTTGATAAAAGTCGTACATGATACTTGTATATTGCCCTGTTTGTTGTATGGTTGTCAGACATGGGTATTCACGACAAGAGCTAAACAAAAGATCAGATCAATACAAAGAGCGATGGAGAGAAGCATATTAAATATAAGGAAAATACACAGAGTTATTAGTAAGGATATAAGACAAAAAACCAAGGTAACTGATGCACTCACGCAAGCCCTAAAACTGAAATGGCAATGGGCCGGTCATATTACACGCTATAAAGACAACAGGTGGACATTGAAAACTACGCGATGGAAGGGACCATCAGGAAATAGAAGAGTAGGTAGGCCGAAAAGAAGGTGGGCTGATGACATAATAGAAACAGCAGGGAAAGACTGGCAGACTACTGGCAAACACAGAGATACATGGAAGAAGTTGGAGGAGGCCTTCACCCGAGGAGGGGTCCATATCCGACAAAATAACTAATCTGTACTAACACCTAGAAAATAAGTAAAACTACTAACAATTAACTACTAACAAAGGGGTTTGAAGATTTTGGCCCTAAAATCAGCCACCATTTTGATTTTTTTTCATTCGCGATTCTGAAAAAAAATCAAAATGGCGGCCTCACGTTAGGGCCACCCTCCATACAAAAATCTTCAAACCCCTTTGCGATGTAACTCACGGATATGGAAATAAAAGGCTTTTTTTTTTTTTTTTTATAACTAAAATAGACTAGCCTCGCGGTATCTACATCAGTAAATTGACGGATTTTTCTCACAGCATAATGCTGCCAAACTTAGTCGTCCTGAAAAGGATGTTAAATGAGGACCCCATTGAAGCCTAGAGTCGAGCGTGATCCCCAGGAAAACAGTTTGATCGACGAATTCTAGTTTCTCTTGATTCAATACTATCTCACAGTTAAAGAAGAAGAAGAAAGATGTAAAAATATATAAATCCAACCTAGTCACCGTATCCCGAGGTGTCCCTCAGGGCGCCGTTCAGGGCCCTATTTTCTTCATCCTATTTCTAAATGACTTGATTGAATAAAACGATTTATTGACACTAGACTAATTATTTTTGCTGATGACACTAATGCAATCGTTTCTGCAGATAATATAAGTTATTTAGAATCTAAGATTAATGCTGCCTTAAAGGCTTTTGAAAACTGGTTTGGTACAAATAACTTAAAACTGAATGTGAATAAAACAAAATGTTTATTATTCAAGTCAACGGTACGAAATAAAGCTAGTCTTCAGGTTGTATCTTGTGGTAACAATGTCGAAGTAGTGGATAAAGTTAAATTCCTGGGTGTCCACATTGATGCGTTATTGAACTGGAAGGTTGAAACATTGTCTATACAGAAGTCTGTTAGTTCTGCATGTTATGCAATCAGAAGCCTGAGGGATGAACTTATTTTGGCCCAACTTAGGAAGGTATACTTTGCTTTGGTTGAGTCAAGGCTTAGATATAGTATTGAGTTTTGGGGCAACAGATACAAGTACAATGTTCATGCTGCATTTGTCATTCAAAAAAGACCCTTAAGGACGATGCTCCGCATGAAACAGACTGAATCGTGCAGGGACCACTTCACATATTCTAGTGTTGTTAACCAACTATGTTAAGAATTTGCATCAGAACGATGAGGAAAGACAAGTTAGATATAGTACTCGTAGGAAAGACTGAGGCTAAGAACTCACGGAGCGATTTTCACCCGCGCCCGCTGCGGTGGCGGCACCGCAAACACTCGTACGAACACGTAGTACATGGAGATATTAATTTTCACGACGCGGTTTATGACTAAACTATTGAATATATTCAATTGAATTTTGGTATACAGAATGAAAACGTCATTATAGACACGCCGTCATTGTATTGTCGTCTCCACCTTGTATACTAAAAAGAGGAAAGGACCTAATATTGATCCTAGTGGTACATCCATTTTTACTTTTAAACTGAGTGAATTGACACCATTTATTTGAACTTGCTGTTGTCTATCATTTAAATAAGATTTTATTAAACTGAGCGCAAGTTTTCCAAGTCCGTAATGTGAGCATTGTGGACTTGGAAAACTTGCGCTCAGTTTCAAGATTTCAAGGTTTCAAGATTAAGGTTTCATGGTCGACGCAGTCAAATGCCTTGGAGACGTCACAGAAAATTCCTATGGCGTCTTGGGCCTCTTTCCACGCCGTTAATATGTGTTTTAATAAGGTGACACCGGAAGTCGTACAACGTCTCTTGGTGAAGCCATACTGTTATTAAAATTATTGAGATAATGCTTAATCAAAATTAAGTATTATCTTTTCAAACACCTTGCTTAAGGCTGCCTGTCCACCGGAGCGGAGAGGAGAGGAGAGGAGCGGAGATCTGTCAATATTAACCAATAGAATCAAAACTCCGCTCCAGAGGTGCGATTCTATTGGTTAATTTTGGCACATCTCCGCTCCTCTCCGCTCCAGTGGACAGGCAGCCTAAGGCTGCCTGTCCACCGGAGCGGAGAGGAGAGGAGATGTGCCAAAATTAACCAATAGAATCGCACCTCCGCTCCGGTGGACAGGCAGCCTAAGGCTGCCTGTCCACCGGAGCGGAGAGGAGAGGAGAATCAAATCAAATCAAATCAAATCATTTATTCTTTGCAAACATGGGTAATTTTTACATTGATGTTTATTATTAAGAAGTCCTCCACGTTCTACCGTCACATGGGCATGCAAATCACGTTTAATTTACACAAATTTAAAGACATTATAGTTCAATTAGGAAATTACAACAATACATAATTATACATTAATGTCAAATCGTTCGAATTACAGTACATGTCAAATTAAAATAAAAATGTCAACAAGAAGGTTGCAGTAATAAAAAATAAAATAGTAAAATGTCAAATAGATTAATCAATATGTGTCAGTTAATCAGTTTTTAATGTCATCTTCTTGAAAGTTAGATTCACCGGTAAAGTAATGGTCATATTATATAAAATTAGAATAATAACTGAGAACAAACAAAATAAATTTAATTATTATTGAGGAATGTCATATGTTGTTGTCATTTAAAAACTCACTGACAGCGTAGTAGCATTTTTCAACTAGTAGTTTCGTTAATTTCTTTTTGAAAGAATGATATGTATCATTTTTAATGTCATTGGGTATTTTATTGTAGATAACTGGTCCCATATGCATAATATTCTTTCGTAATAATGCTGTTTTGAAACTTCCTGTATGTAGTAGACCTTTGTATTGGGATCTCAGTAATGCCGGTCTTGAAGAATGATTTATCATTGTTTCAAAAAGATTTAGGTTCGTTTTAACAAATAATGCTACCTCCAGAATATAAAGCGATGGAAAGGTTAATAATTTTAGGGATTTAAACATAGGAATACAGCTGTCTGTGGAATTAATGCCGGTCATTGATCTAATGCAATATTTTTGGGCTCTGAATACCCTTTCTCGTTCACTGCAGTTCCCCCAAAATACTACTCCGTATCTTAAGATAGAGGCAACCAGACCATGGTAAGCTATAATGATGGTGTCAATACTAACTTTTTTTGACAAGTTGTAGAGAATATAAGCTCCTCTACTTAACTTTTTGCAGACTTCTTCTGCTTGCTGTTTCCAAGATAACTGGCTGTCGATTACTATACCTAAGAATTTAGCAACATTTGTCTTGTCAATATTTTGACCATTGTATTCAATTTTCAAAGGATCTGGGTGCAAACGTTGAAAGAAATGCATTATCTTTGTCTTCTGTAAATTAATAATAAGATTATTAGAGTTTAGCCAATTAATTATTGATTTTAATGTGTCATTAATGTCATTTTCATAATTTGCTTTTTCCACACATTTTACTATCGCTGTGCTATCATCAGCGAATAACACCATCGGCTGTTGCACTTTTCTCGGAAGGTCATTAATGTACATAAGAAATAATGGAGCAGCGATGACACTCCCCTGTGGAACTCCGAATTTGACTTCTCTACTATCAGATATAATTCTAATTTACGTCTAGGACATACTCTTGAGATTTCCGTATGTTGCTTACGATTACTGAGGTACGATTTTATAAGGCTCAACACATTTCCCCTAATGCCGTAGCTGTCTAGTTTTTGTAGTAGGATATTATGATTAACGTAGTCAAAGGCTTTGGTCATGTCAGTAAATATAGCACAAACTGGTGTTTTTTTGTCAACATTCGTCATTACATTATGTATTAAGTCATATATCGCCATGTTAATGTTTTTATTCTTTCTGAAACCCTTTTGCTCATCACTAAGAATGTTGTATTTATCTAAAAATGAAAAAATTTATTCGTATATTATTTTTTCGAAGATTTTTGAGAATACCGAGACAAGGGCAACTGGTCTATAGTTTGACATGTCTTCTTTACTATCTTTTTTATGTAATGGTTTTATAATTACTGTTTTCAGGCTATCTGGAAAAATCCCTGAGTTTATACAGAGATTCATTATATGACATAAGGGAAAAGCTATCACATCAGAAACAAATTTCACAACTGAAATTGCTATTCCGTCATATCCGAAACTCTTTTTGTTTTTCAATATTTTAATTATTCTTATTATATCAGCCGGTATTACCGGAGACATAAATATTGAGTTTGGATTGTTGTCTATCCTAATGACCTCGTTATTATTATTATTATTTCCAGAGTTTTGGGCATGATCGGCAAAGAAATTATTGAATGAATCTGCAATTTCCTTCGCATCCCTAATAATAGCGTTGCCTATCTTGAGTTGCATGATGGGATCTTTAGTCTGATTACTACCATTTATTATTTGCCAAGAGGCTTTAGACTTATTCGGTGCTTTTTTTATAATGTGGTTATTTTGTGCTTTTTGTGTGAGTTTCACAATTTTTTTGAATCGTTGTGAATATAATTTAAAACCGTTTTTGTTTTCTATTGAAGGCGATTTTCTATATTTACATAATAATTGCCTTTGTTTGTGACTACAAATTCTAATCCCTCGCGAAATCCACTTGATTTTCTTGTCCGATTTTATGTTAATAAAGGGATTAGAAGATTTTTGTATGGAAGGTGGCCCTAACATGAGGCCGCCATTTTGATTTTTTTTCAGAATCGCGGAGAATATCGAAAGTTATATATTTAGATAGAAGACACTTATACAAACAAAAAATGTCATATCACATAGTATCCTAAAGCGTCAGGTTTCGGAGTTATTCACCGAAATATAAGTCAAAAACTGAACCCTGAAACAAGGATTTTTTTGTTTTTTTTCCCTTCAGGTAAGTATATTGAACTATGAAAACATAATTGCATCATGTATAGGTAATATTTTAGTTAAGAGCGAAAGAGACAAAAATATATGTATACCCTCCGCCGAATGAGGACGTGTGTTATATGGTATATGTATTATATGGTGCATGGTATGGGCATGACACCAAGAAAATCTTACTCAGCCTCCCGCTGCCTTCTTGGATGATATTATTTATACCGAATATGATTAAAAAATGTTATGTTTTATCCACGAGGTGTATTCAATTAATTCATGTGTAAATAACTTAATCAACATGAAGTAACTACAACATAAATAAATTCGTTTTAATAATTGTTATTTTTATCTTTGAATATCTCAGAAACGTGACGCTTTATGATGGTATTGTATATGTAATTTTATGTTTGTATAAGTGTCCCCTATCCAAATATATGACATTTATTGTGCACCTCGATTTTGAAAAAAAATCAAAATGGTGGCTGATTTTAGGGCCAAAATCTTCAAACCCCTTTATTGGAAAACAAAGGTTATATAAAAGACGAAATAGCTCTATAAAATTGTCATATGCCTCATTAGGATTCGTAGTCTCTAGTACTTCCGAAAATGACAATTTTTTTAAGTGATTTTTGAACTTGATCAAGTTAACTTTAGACAAATCTCTTATAGTTACGCGCCACGAGTTGATTATACATGTTTTATTAACATGTATCTCCAATAATTGTGCAGAATGGTCTGATAGGGCAAAGTCGATTACCTCACTATAACATTTTTTCTGAGCGTTATGCGCAAAATTATCCAGACAAGATTTGCTTCTTGGTCTGGTCGGTTGCCTTGGAGAGGAGCGGAGATGTGTCAATATTAACCAATAGAATCAAAACTCCGCTCCAGAGGTGCGATTCTATTGGTTAATTTTGGCACATCTCCACTCCTCTCCTCTCCTCTCCGCTCCAGTGGACAGGCAGCCTAATACCGGCAACACGGAAACGGGTCTATAATTACTTCCCGTTGATCCAGAAACATGAAGTTTGACGAGAAGCAAGGTCAAGTAAAAATCCGAAAATTGGTCATATTTTATAGTTATATAAGAACTGCAAGTTAAATTTTTGATCCCAGATTGAATAATCTGGGATCAAAAATTCATAAGTCATGTTTTGAAGTAACATTTTATTACTCGATTAAAAGTTATTAACTACCTACCTACAGAAAGTTTTCAAATACTTTTTTTACATCTAAAACTAAATATTCGGTGTTACGATATTTCAATATTCTTATTTCAATGCAGTATTATAAATTCCAAATTAATCAAAACAGGTAAATATTTGACAGCTATTTACGTCGTTGCCAAGTTTTAGCATGCACGCTCTCGAGGCTGCCTGTCCACTGGAGCGGAGCGGAGAGGAGAGGAACGGAGATGTGCCATTATTAACCAATCAAATCTAAACTCAGGGGCGGAGTCAAGATTCTATTGGTTAAATTGACACATTTCCGCTCCTCTTTTCTCCTCTCCGCTCCAGTGGACAGGCAGCCTAAATCCAAATAGTACAGGCACAAAGCAGCCGTAATTGTCAAAAATAAATCTTGGGCAGAGGATTTCAATCTCAATGGTTGTATAACAGTGTATTATCTATGGTATAACGCTACGAGGTTCTTCTGGCGAGTGGCCACAATCAGGATTATCGCCGCCATCTTGTTGAGTCAATACAATGTATGTGAGACTTTCACAAAAGTCTACTAACAACGCCCCACTGTCAATGTCACTCAGGCGCCAAAAGATCCTAGTAGCATTCTATCACTCCACTAATCCAGAGACAAAACTAAATAATTGTCAGTGTTGAAAAACTGTCAGTTGTCACTATACTAGTTTTTCTAAATTCAATAAAAAATACACCACAGCAATAGTAGTAGTGCGGACGGCAAGCTTCCTTCTTGTCTTAAAACATAATGGCTCCGAAACCTGAGGAAGACGTCTCGTGCAAGATCCACAGCAACAAGTTCTTCATCCTATGCGCGGCTGGCGGCATTTTGGCGTGCGGCACCACGCACACGTTCGTGACGCCGCTCGACCTGGTCAAGTGCCGAATACAGGTGGACCCCGGCAAGTACAAGTCCATCGTCCAAGGGTTCCTAATCTCCTACAGGGAAGGTGGTCCCACGAACCTGTTTAAAGGATGGTTGCCTACATTTATTGGGTACTCATTACAAGGCGGTGCAAAGTTCAGTGGCTATGAATACTTCAAATATAAATACGCCACTATGGTCAGTGAGGATAACGCTTTTCTGTACAGAACAAGTTTGTATTTAGCCGCGGCAGCGTCCGCAGAGTTTGTGGCCGATGTCTTTCTCGCACCGTGGGAAGCCACCAAAGTGCGCATGCAGACGACGCCGGGCTACACGTCAAAGATGATGATGGCCATGCCACACATGCTCAATACGGAAGGATTTGGAACATTCTATAAAGGAATCGTGCCACTGTGGTGCCGACAAATCCCTTACACCATGATGAAGTTCGCTTCGTTTGAGAGGATTCTGGAGATGTTGTACGAAAAAGTGGCGCCGAAACCGAGAGCTCAGTGCTCGAAGCAAGAACAGTTAGTATTGACGTTCACAGCGGGGTACATGGCGGGCGTGCTGTGCGCAATAGTGTCGCATCCCGCGGACACCCTAGTGTCCAAGTTGAACAAAGATCCAGGCTCCAGCATAGGCGGCATCCTTAAGGACCTGGGCTTCATGGGCATCTGGGGCGGCCTGGGTTTGCGTATCATCATGATCGGCACTCTCACGGGCCTGCAGTGGTTTGTTTACGACGGTTTCAAGGTGTATAGTAAGATGCCCCGTCCTCCTCCTGCAGAGATGCCGGCATCACTTAAAAAGAAATTGGAAGAGGAGGCGAAAAAAAAATTAAAGTGATAGTATTACAAGCAATGGTTATGTCCGACATGAAGTGCGGGATTCTGTTTTCTCTCTGGGGTAGGATGACTGGCATGACGCATCCTAGAACTGACATTATGTCATACAATGGCCTGCCCAGACAATATCCTGATACGAAAATATTCACGTACAGATGAAACCTATTTTTATTGGACATAACTACGGATGTTCACAAGTACTTGCTTTGCGTCATGCACCTCATCCTACTCGTATACCTCAGATGTTTGGCTCGGATTTTATTTCAAGCCAGAGACATTTTATAACAATAGCTTCTTGTGCCTAGGCCTTTGTATCAAACTTCCCCTGTAACAATCATCCCCTATAACAACCTAGCCCAATCAGTCAACTGTTTGTATTAGTACTATTCTGTGGAATGTGTGTAGTTTGTAATTAAAATATTTCTACTTTACTTTATTTGGTTGAATTTACGAATATTCCTTTGACACGTGAACAAAAGTAACGCAGGTAGAGCTGTTGGGTTGAATAAATTGATTTTATTATTGTGAATACGCCTATTTGAGTGCCATAGAGAGCGAGCCTATTGCCATCAACCGGGCACAAAAGCCCGGGTTATGAGTTCACATTTTACACTGTCCAAGTCCACAATGCCAATCATCTTAATATTCTCATCATCATCATTATCAGCCTTTTAATGTTCCCACTGCGGGGACACAGGCCTCCTCTCTGAGAGAGGGAGTGGGCCGTAATCTACCACGCGGGCCCAGTGCGGGTTGGTAGATCTCACAAGTCTTCGAATTTTTGGTTCTAGGACATGCCGGTTTCCTCACGATGTTTTCCTTCACCGTTTTGAGAGTAGTGGTGAGGAAATAATTTACACAAAGTAAAGCGCCTGTATGGGTTTGAACCCCGAACTACAACTCGTAAGTCGCGGCCATTACCACTGGGCCACCACTGCTCTTAATATTCTACTTAGTACTTAATAGTCAGTCAGTACAAACTACTAACGCACCTATATTGAAAGAAATAGTACCAGAAAGCAGGTTATGACGTCACGAGACGGTCGTATACAAAGAGGGATCCTCTCCGCCAATAACAATAATATGGGGATTTATCCGAGCACGGAGGCCCACTTACCGGATTTAACCGGCTCGATCCGGTTAGAGTGACCAGCGGGTAAATGGAGCTCACAGCCGAACTATGTTTTATAAGTGGTCGGCTCATGATCTCAAGCACCGGCCGACCTATTTACCATAATCTAGCAGATACACGGCCCTGTTCACCAGATATTACTATTTGTTTTATGATTTAAACGGTTCTCTGGGATAGCCTATTTTGTTTTTATTTGGAGTTATTCTTCGACTACCTATGTCAGAGCATTCCACATAAATCTGGCGGGATTGGGATACAGAGAAAAGGTCTTTTAAGTGCTCGTTTTATCTTAATATCTTTGGAAGATAATTTTGTTGCCCTTTTAATATAGGAAGATGCTTTTAGTTGTATGAACAAAGAAATAATTTATCTGACTTCAGTAACTTAGTGTATGATAAGTAAGATTCAAGTAAATTTTATTACTGTGTCTATCTTACGAATTTCTCATCAAATATAAGTTTAAAGTATATAAATAAAGCTGTGCATATATAATTATGTGATATGTAGTACAAACTTAAAGTATACAGGGTGACAGGGAAATTCGACCTGTTCCTTGAAAGGGGTTATACTAGAGGCCATTAGCAACAAATTAAGTCCTGTTAAATTGGGGTCAAACCTGGATGGTTCTCGAGCTGTGACGGCTCTTCGATTTTGTAGAAATTTTCTGACTTGTTACCAAAAATAAATAATTATGAAAAAAATACTCCACTCAAAACATTTAATTGATACTTTTCTGAAAGCTGAAAAAACAGTGATCATTTAAAAAAATTATGCTTGCCCAAAACTTACATAATCTCAGAAATAGAAGGTCTTTAGTAGCATACATTTTTAATGATTGTATTATTCCCGAAAATTGAAGTAAGCTATTGGAAAAAAATTGTATGACAGTTGGCATACAAATGTGTAAAATGACTAACTGGTTTCATAAGCTTTCCAAAAAGGTACAATTGTCATTAACTTTCCCAGCGGTTTTTCAAAAATCAGCGAAAGCGCGCTATAGGCCAAATTTTTTATTTTGATTTGTTAAATGAATTCAGCTCGAAAAGTCAACAGTGTAAAGTAGTGAATAAAAAATAAATGTAATTTGATAAGGCTTAATACAAAAAAAAAAGCAGTAAACAAAAATTACACATCCTGTTCAAATTGCCTACCATTGTTGCGTATGCAAGCACGCAGTCTACGACTTGTACTTCACTCACTGGCACTCGCGTTGAAATTGAGGTTTTTATGTATTAGGCAGCTGCCAAAATCTTCTCCCTCAACTCTTCAAAGCATTTCACTGGAGTAGGGTACACTAAGTCCTTCATGTGACCCCAAAGATAAAAGTCGCATGGTGTTAAAGATGCGACTTGTATCTTTGCAGCACAATGGAAGCCCAGCTCACTTTTACCGAGGTTTGCGACAGTGGCTGGATGACAATAGTTGAGGTTGCCCAACGTCATGGCCGGCGAGAAGTCCATCTTTAACGCCATGAGGCTTTTATCTTTGGGGTCACATGAAGGACTTAGTGTACCTACCACCAGTGACATCCACTGAAGAGTTGAGGGAGAGGATTTTGGCAGCTGCCAAACACAAAAAAAACCTCATTTTCAACGTGAGTGCCAGTGAGTGAAGTACGTCGTAGGCTGCGTGCTTGCAAACGCGACAATGGCAGGCAATTTGAACAGGATTTGCTTTTTTTGAAGTGAAAACTTCTTTAGCGGCGTTGTGCACTATTTTTGGGATGGTTAAAAAATGTTAAACTCGCGTCAGGACACGTGACCTGATCGAAAATTCGTAAGAACACGTCATCTCTAGTTCCTGTCAAACATTGCATGAAAAATTTACAGAAAATAGAGATTCAACATGTTTTGTTGTGAATGTTTTATAATTAAAATTTGGCGTACTACTTACATTTTATTTTGTACAATATCTAAGTCTGATGTAGCAAGAGAAATCCTTGTATTTATTTATAAGTAACTAGCTTTACCCGGCCCGGCTTCGCAAGGTTAACACTAAGTACCTACTTATCTACGGCGCACCTACCTTTTCTAAATACCTATTTCTACCTAATTACCTACCCTACCTACCTACCCTACATACATATCTACCTGCTTACCTACCATATATACCTATTTATACCTACTAATACTATGTTAGTAGCAAATAAATAACTTTGACTTTAGTTAATGCATATTACTGGATAAAGTTAACTTAATATTTTTCTCTTAAAATAAATGAAATATACTCCTACACCTATATTTTAACACAACAACATTTTTTTATTAAAATTAGACAATTTCTTTACAAATCTTTGTTTTTTAAAGCGCCTCTGTTGTTACCTTTACGAAAGTATTACAAAAATTCATAGTGTTAAATCTTGTACGACATGGTATGGAACCCTTCGTGTGCGAGTCCGACTCGCACTTGACAGATTTTATTTGGATTGTTTTGTGTTTTATATTTATGTCCATTGAAATGGTATAATATATATTTTTTTTACTGGTCCTATTTTATTATTGATTAGATATTTAGTTATTTTTATTTAATTGTAGTTATTTTCTCTTCGTATTCAAAATTTAACAATTTTATGCAACAGCTGTTTTATTTCATGGATTCAAGCAAAGGGGTTTGAAGATTTTGGCCCTAAAAATCAACCACCATTTTGTTTCTTTTCAAAATCAAGGTGCACAATAAATGTCATGTATTTGGATAGGGGGACTTATACAAACATAAAACTCGATATAACATAACATCATAAACCGTCAAGTTTCAGAGATATTCGAAGATAAAAATAACAATTGTTATAACGAATTTATTTATTTATGTTGTAGTTACTTCATTTTGATTAAGTTATTTACACATGAATTTATTGAATACAGGTAGTGGATAAAACATAAGGTTTTTTAATCATATTTGGTATAAATAATATCATCCAAGAAGGCAGCGGGAGGCTGAATAGGATTTTCTTCATGTCGCGCCCATGCCATGCACCGTATATTGCATATACCTACCATATAACACACGTCCTCATTCGGCGGGGGTATACATATATTTTTGTCTCTTTCTCTCTTAACTAAAATATTATCTACACCTTAGAACCCTCCTTAAATCTCACCCTCATAAAACAAGCTACTATTCATATTCCTTCTCTGTACATGCAGTAAGATTGTGGAACTCACTTCCGCCTAGCATTCGCGATTTAAAAACTGTTTCTCAATTTAAATATCGAGTAAAAGAGCATTACCTTTCCTCTCAACTGTGAGTATTTATATACCTATAGTATGTATGTTTATAAAGGACATTGACCATCCATATATGGGAGTTGGACCAAGTGCTGCCCAGAATGGACACATAGTGCATTATGTTCCTTGGGTGTATACTGGTCTCTAAACCAAAGTTCTTCAAAATCTATCCACGGAGTTTTGAGAAAAACTATTTTTTGTTGAGTATTTCTTATTGATGAATAACGACAACCAATGGTGCATTTTGTTAATTAATGACAGTAATTATGTTAAACAACACATTATTATTTCCTTTATTTCATTTAAATGCATATCATTTACCTTTTTAAATATTTTTGTTAAAAAACATTTTAATAAACAAATAAATATAAATGTAGCCCACCGGTATCAGGAACAAGAATCCCAGACAACACCTGGGATGATATTTTCACTGCACTGGAGTATCGAACGATTTACCATTCATATTATGTATATGGGAGTTGGACTAGGTACTGCCCAGAATGGACACATAGTGCATTATGTTCCTTGGATTTTTACTAGTCTCTAAACCAAAGCTCTTCAAAATATATCCACGGAGTTTTGAGAAAAACTATCTTTTGTTCAGTACTTTTGATTGATGAAAAAAAAACATTTAAAAACATTATACAATATAAATGTAGCCCACCGGTATCGGGAACAAGGGTCCAAGTCAACACCTGCGATATATTTTCACTGCATTGGGGTATCAAATGATTGACCATCCTTATAATGGGAGTTGGACTAGGTGCTGCCCAGAATGGATACATAGTGCATTATGTTCCTTGGGTTTTTACTAGTCTCTAAACCAAAGCTCTTCAAAATCTATCCACGGAGTTTTGAAAAAAACTATCTTTTGTTGAGTATTTTTGATTGATGAAAAAAATATTACAAAATATAAATGTAGCCCACCGGTATCGGGAACAAGGATCCCAGACAACACCTGGGATGATATTTTCACTGCACTGGGCTGTCTTGTTTAGTTGAGGAGTACCCGTGACCACTTTTCGGTTCCATCATCAGACCCTGAATACAACCTTTGGTTATACTACTTGTCAAGACAAAGCCAACGACCCCAAACACGATCGTCCTATCTTGTTCGGTTGAGGAGTTCCTATGGCCACCTTCCATCATCGGTTCCATCATCTGACCCTGGATACAACCTAGTGTAATAGTACTTGCCAATACGTATCCTATCAAACCACATACGACGGGGCTAAAGCACTTGTATATTCAATGAGTCCAAAAACGATGGTGCTGTCTTGTTTGGTTGAGGTGTTCCTATGGCTACCTTCTGGTTCCATCATCAGACCCTGGACAAGACTTAGTGTAATAGTACTTGCCCATACGTATCCAATGAAACCACATACGACGGGGCTATCTGGTTTATTTGAGGAGTGCCTGTGACCACCTTCCAGCTCCATCATCAGACCTTAGATACAACCTTGGGCAATACTACTTGTTGAGACAAAACCAAAGAGTCCAAACACGATCGTCCTAACTTGTTTGGTTGAGGAGTTCCTATGGCCACCTTCCGGTTCCATCATCAGACCCTGGAAACCACCTAGTGTAATATTATCAATACGTATCCAATGAAACCACATACGAAGGGGCTAACTCGTTTACTTGAACAGTGCCCGTGACCACCTTCCAGCTCCATCATCAGACCCTGGATCTATACGACCACATCCAAGGCCCTATAGCACTTGTCAAGATAAAACCAACGAGTTCAAACTCAACAACGTTAACTTATAGATTTCGAAGAATAAAATCAATAAATAAAACTACCAGCAAAACATTATAAAATCTTTTTAACCCGGGGACCAATATTTTTTTTTGTATTTTTATTTTGTATTAATTGATACAAGGAACCATTTGGAAGTACTCCCATGTCTGGGCAGCATTTGGTCCACAACCGGTCAATGTCCTTTAAGCTTTATGTATTTATTTAAGTATATGTTAATTTGTTACGTTATACGTGTAGGTTTATTTTAATATTTTAGTTTAAAACTCCGCATATTTTATATTCTTCTCTTCTTGTTTTCACACACTATTGTCTACGTTTCTTTCTCATTTCTCCTTTCGCAGGTCTGCTGGAAGAAATTTCTTAAGAAATAAGCAGTACCTTTGTACTCAAAATTATGATTGTCGTATCTGAATGTATTTTACTGTGTGTACATAAATAATAAAATAAAATAAAAAAATAAATCTATACATGATGCAATTATGTTTTAATAGTTCAATATACTTATCTGACGGAAAAAAAAACAAAAAAAATCTTGTTTCAGGATTCGGTTTTCGACTTATATTTCGGTGAATAACTCCGAAACCTGCCGCTTTAGGATATTATGTTATATTACATTTTTTGTTTGTATAAGTGTCTTCTATCTAAATATATAACTTTCGATTTTCACTGCAATTCTAAAAAAAAATTTAAATGGCGGCCTCACATTAGGGCCACACTCCATACAAAAATCACCGTGAACTATGTCACGGTGAGTCGGAACTGTCTGCGGTGATTCCCCAGTGAGTCGGGGTGGCGCTGTGTCGTCAACCAGTGAGTCGGATGTGGTACAGCGCCGGGTTGTGGCTGACTGCTAGCGTCGACCAGGAGAGGGTAGAATGAGCTCTGCTTGTGAGACCGGCCGGAAGTGCAGGTTTGCCAAGGTTGGAGGTGATGACCAGGAATGCGTGTTCGCCGCATGCTGGTGGTCAGGATACCCGTTGAAGCCGTGGGTGCTGGCTGGCTGTGTGACTCGCCTCACGAAAGCTTGCGGGATAGATGATGATGACGTCACGTTGAAGAAGTTGCACGAAGGCTGCGTTGACGTTCATACTCGGGGTCACCAATTTAGTGGTATGAGGAACAGGGTATAAAGTTCACTCATCCACCATAGAAAAGGGAGGATCCTCCAACCAGACGGGTATTATGTCTGGCGGACAACTGCCCGTAAGTTGATTTCGGATAGTCTTATCTATTTTTTTCGCTCGGTAAACTCTAACTGCGCGATGCAGGAATTGTGTGACGTCATGTCTTTGCTGTGTAGTTCGTATGTGGTGGTGTAACCGCTACAGGCGCGACACCAAGAAAATCCTATTTAGCCTCCCGCTGCCTTCTTGGATGATATTATTTATACCGAATATGATTTAAAAAATCTTATGTTTTATCTACTACAACAGTCTCTCTTTCAGTAGATTGCCCCCAAAAAATAACACCAAATCTCAGAACTGATGCAACCAATCCGTGATACGCTAATAAAAGTGTTTGTGTATTAACTTTTTTTGACAGTTGAAATAGTGCATAATTATGCAGATTAATTGTTTAATTTTAGACAAATTTCTTCGTTATGTGGTGTTAGTTTACTATCAATCTTTATACCTAAAAATGTAGCCTCGTTTGTATCTTCTATTTTGTACTTATCATAAGCAATGTGTACTGGAGGTTTTTCGCACCTTTGATGAAAGTGCATTACTTTTGTTTTGTTTAAATTAACGACTAGGTTATTCCTATTAATAATTTGACTTAGATAATATAATCATTAATATTATTATCACTCTCGTAACAGACAGGAGTCTTTGACCATTGCGTGTTGCCATTGATGACTATGGCACTGAAACGTGGTCGCTCACAATGGGCCTTATCAGAAGGCTAAAAGTCACCCAAAGGGCAATGGAGAGGGCTATGCTTGGAGTTTCCCTACGTGATCGAATCAGAAGTGAAGAGATCCGTAGGAGGACCAAGGTAACCGACATAGCTCGAAGAATTGCCAAACTTAAGTGGCAATGGGCAGGGCACATTGCTCGTAGAACAGATGGCCGATGGGGCCGAAAGGTTCTGGAGTGGCGACCGCGTACCGGAAGACGAAGCGTTGGAAGGCCTCTCACAGGATGGACCGATAACCTTGTGAAGGCCTTAGGGATCCGTTGGATGCGGGAAACACAAAATCGGTCGAAGTGGCGGTGCTTGGGGGAGGCCTATGTTCAGCAGTGGACGTCTTTTGGCTGAAATGATGAACAGATAGGATTAGTACACTTTACAACAGCTGTAGGTACTGTCATCGGCAAACAGTACCATATTTTGAGATATGACTTTTGGAAGATCAATTATATTAAAAAAAGTAGCGGCCCTAGCACGCTACCTTGAGGTACCCCGTATTTTACAAATCTTGGTTCAGATGTGCAAATGGTTAATAAATTGGTTTTTGCACTGAGTTGTGATATTTCTGTGCACTGGGATCTGTTATCCAGGTATGACTCCAAAAATTTCAAAATATTTCCTCGTATTCGCCATAGCCATACAGATTTTTTTGCAATTTTTTTTGTAATAGGTGTAGGTGAGCACATTCTGGAGCTCTTTCATCGATATACATCATGAAAGAGCTCCGGTATGTCAGAATACTCTTTAGCTTCTACAAAAAAAAAAACAATAGCTGCTTTTTTTTTTTTTCGTAGAAGCTACCGCGTCCCCCGCCAAAAGTGACAATTTGTTCGGAATATTGCGCATAAGGCTTCTCCAGTGATATATAAGGTACAAACCAAGAAACGTAAACGTCGGAAGCGACTGAATAAATATTTACATTGACGTTCATCACATCTTTCTTAATAATAACAAGTTTATGCGTAAGTGGTAAACGAAAATAACCTTTATTAATTCTGAATAACGTTTACATTAGCTGTAAACGAACCGAGCGAGCGTGTATTCTGCCCACGATATGACGACAAGTTCGGAACTTTGCTAAACTTTGGCACGTTTTATAAAAGTTACTAAATCGAATTTTTGTTGAGACTCGATTCGAAATACAGTTTTAATATTGGAAAATATTGTTTCATACACTTTTAGAAGCAGCAAGACGTTCTGCGGCAAAGTTGAAAAAACTAGACTATCTTAAAGTTTTCTTTTACGGATTATCCTCCACATTATTGACGAGAATCCGGAGAAAAGTAAACGGGGTTATTATTTTTGGTAGAATCTTAAGGCTGGCTGTCCAGTTAACAGGCAGTTTAAGTAGGTAAGTATGGGCATGGGCGTACCCAGCTTTTGGCCCAGAGGGGGGCACATCAGATTTTTTGATTATGTGGTTCCGCAAAGGTAGCCCGTGAAATTCAATTTTCTTACGTTTTTTGCAATATACAAGTCAGTGTCAGATTGCATCTTGATTTTAAATATGATTCGCCACCATAAGTCCATAACAAATATGTTTTTACAGAATATAATTCTGTAAAAACATATTTGTTCTATCTTTAGAATCATTCATTTGTTCTGAAATGTCATGATTTCATGAAATATATATGAAATAAAATATTATAGTATACATGAAATAGAATATTATTCAATGAAACAAATCCAACTTAGAGAGATGTAATAATAATTCTAATGGACACAGTTCTGTAAATACATATTTGATATATGGTCGAGAATCATTTTTTGGTCAAGGTAAGTACCTACAACATACCTAACACTGATAGAACAAAGCCCATTTAAGAGGGTTTACGTCGTACGGCTTTTCATACAATCTTTCAAGCCCTTATTTTTCGAAATGACTGAACCGATTTTAATGAAACTTCATACGCATATGCAGGATACAAAGGTCTAAAAACTTAGTTAAGAACATTTTCGAAAAATTGTGTTACAGCCAAATTAGACAGATTTTTAATTTTCCATAGAAACAGACATTTCCAGTTATCTGCTTTTAAATAAGACATTTTGAAAATGTTCTTAACTAAGTTTTTAGACATTTGTATCCTGCATATGCGTATGAAGTTTTATTAAAATCGGTTCCGTCATTTCGAAAAATAAGGACTTGAAAGTTTGTATGAAATGAAATGAAATGAAATGAAATGAAATGAAATGAAATGAAATGAAATGAAATGAAATTGTTTATTCTGTAAATAGGATATCGGAATCACTTTTACACGTCATATTAAAAAAAAAAATGTTTAAAATAAGCTAGATGAGGTCGGCGTTTCCTAACTGACTACTCTGAGAAGAAAGGCCGAAACAAACTCAGAGGTCACAGTCTCTTTTAAAGTCCAGACATAATCTTGGTCAAGCCATATGAGAACCATGTAGATTAGTGTCTGAAATGGTCTTTTGAGGAAAGAACCACACAGATTTGAGTGGACCTGTCCAGTCAGTGCAAGCATTTGTCAGTAATCGTGGAGCTCAACTCAGAACTTAAGGAGCTCAAATCGACGAACAATACCAAAGAAAGGACATTTGGGTAGGCCGCATCAACTACTCAAACTGCCAGACCATCATTAAAACTACCTGAGAAATAAAATTTAAAGAGGAAAAAAAACCCACATAGTCCTCACATTCACAATAATTAAAAATAATTTAATACTTTACAAAGTAATCATGTCATTTTGTATATAATTTTAAATAATGTCAATGTGAATATAAATCTGGTTTATTTTGATGTTTATAAGTAATAATTTAAATTTCAAGTATTATGGTTTTATCACAAGGCTTAGCAGAGCGAGCAGCTCAATCCCAAGCTTTTTTATCTTCTAAATAATCTGAAATTTTATAGTACCCTTTTTTACAAAGTTTGGTTTTAATACAGCTTTTAAATCGTTTAATAGGTAAGTTTCGAATGTCAATGGGAAGTTTGTTGTAAAAGCGTATACATTGACCCATGAACGAGTTGCCTACTCTGTGGAGACGTGTGCGATGTACAGCAAGGTTGTGTTTGTTCCTGGTATTTAAACTATGAATATCGGACATTTTCTTAAAATTTGATATATTTTTGTGTACATACAATAGGTTTTCAAAAATATATTGTGAGGCTACAGTCAGAATATTTATTTCTCTGAATTTCTCTCGAAGGGACTCTCTTGGACCTAGGTTGTAAATGGCTCGGACAGCCCTTTTCTGTAGAACAAAGATAGAATTAATGTCCGCACAGGTTCCCCAGAGAAGAATCCCATAAGACATCAGACTATGAAAATAACTAAAATAAACAATTCTGGCTGTATCTACGTCAGTTATCTGTCTAATTTTTTTAACAGCATAGGCGGCCGAACTTAGCCTTCCTGATAATTTTTCTATGTGTGGGCCCCATTGTAATCTACCGTCAATAGTTATTCCAAGAAAAACTGTTGACTCAACAGGGTTCAACTCTATTCCGTTAACTTGAACATTGGTAGTTAGTTGCCTGACATTTGGCGTTGAAAATTTAATGAGTTTAGTCTTTTTTTCGTTCAGGAGAAGATTATTTACATTAAACCAATGCACAACTTTAGAGAGTGCATCGTTAACTTGTTCAAAGTTGACTAACTGACGTTTGATTTTAAAAATGAGGGATGTATCATCTGCGAATAATACGATCTTGTGATTATCCCTTATGTGGTAAGGTAAGTCATTAATATAAATTAGAAATAAGAAAGGACCTAGAATTGAACCCTGCGGAACGCCCATGGTGACCGCGGATCCCGCAGATCTCTTGCCATTAACATCGACCCTCTGAATTCTGTTGTTCAAATAAGAAGTCAGAAGGTCAAGAGCCTTGTCCCTCATACCATAGTGGTGCAGTTTCCTGATGAGTGTATCATGATGTACGCAATCGAAGGCCTTGGACAAGTCACAGAAAATGCCAAGAGCATCTTGCGACTCCTCCCAGGCCTCGAATATGCTCTTCAGTAATTCCACGCCCGCGTCTGTAGTTGAACGACCCTTTGTAAAGCCAAACTGTTTAATATGCAGTAAATTATGTGCATTGAAATGTCCTAACATTTGGTTTAAAATTAATTTTTCAAAGATTTTGCTCAAAGTAGGTAATATCGAAATAGGCCGAAAATTTGTGGGATCAGTTGTGCTGCCAGATTTGAACAGTGGAATCACTTTGCTAAGTTTCATCAAATCAGGAAATACACCAGATGCAATACAAGAGTTAAAAACGATTGCTAAAAAGGGTGAAATAACATCAATTATTGAAGACATGGTATGTACTGATAATCCCCAAAGGTCAGCAGTTTTTTTTACATCAAGATTTTTAAAAGATTCTATTATGTCTTTAGCAGTAATAATTGTGAATTCAAAAGTCTTGTCACATTCTGGTACACATTCTTTAAGTATTGAGTAAGCAGAAGTGGAGGACGACGATGACAGAGTTTTGGTTGTTAAAATGGGAATATTAGTGAAGAAATTTTCAAACTCAGTTGCCACCTCCACGTCCGTCTTAATATCTACATCATTGATTTTTAGATGGAAGTCACGATTCCGTACTGTCGTTCTTCCCGTTTCTGAATTAATAATATTCCAAGTTGTTTTAATTTTATTTCCAGAAGATTTTATTTTATTTTTAATATGTATGGCTTTTGCTGAGGAACAGGCTCTTTTAAAAGTTTTAGAATAATTCTTAACAAACTCTTTGAAAGTTTCATCATGGTTATATGTTTTTTCATGATACAATTCAAATAACCTCTGCCTACTTTTATAAATACCTGGTGTTGCCCAATCACTAAATATAACGCGGTCACAAACAGGCAATGTTTTTGAGGTGAAAACCTTCCTAAACTCACAATTGATGACGTTAAATAGGGAAGCATAATCTTGATCCGGGTCGTTATGATAAGGCAAACCCGGTAGTTTTTCCATTAAATTATTTTTAAATTGTCCCAAGCGACTTTTATTTACAGGAACAAAACTCACAAGTTTTCTTTGAGCTCTGATTGTTTTCTGAGGGAAAGTGACTAACTGGCCACAGTGATCAGAGTCCAACTCATTTATAATTAAATGGCATGAAGGTTTTAAGTTAGTAAAGATATTGTCAATACAGGTAGCACTAGTGGCAGTTATTCTAGTCGGCTCAAAGAATGTATTGTACAAATTATAAGACTTTAATAAACTTATGAATTTATTTACTACAGCAGATTTTTCCAATATATTAATGTTGAAATCTCCACAGACAACAACTGTTTTATTACTGTTACAAGTCTTTAACAATACTTCTTCCATATATTTCTCAAATATATCATATGAAGCACATGGGGGCCTGTAAACGCTCAATACAATGAACTGCTCAAGCTCAATGCAAGCAATTTCAATAACTCGCTCAACAGAGAGGCTCACAATATCCTTACGTTCTTTAAACTTCATATTGTTGCGAACAATTATTAGAGAGCCACCACGTATCATATTAACTCTGCTGAACGAGCTGGCAACCTGGTGGTTGTTAAAGCAGAACATGAACTGGTGGACTTTTAACCAATGTTCAGTTACACATAGGATATCAACATAACTACAGTTCATGAACAGCTCCAATTCTAATTCCTTACCTAACACACCCTGTATATTTTGATGAACTATTTTTAGAATATTATTATTACATTTATTTAGATTACTACAATTTGATGGGTGAGATATTAAAGAACTTTTTGAAACCTTCTTATGATTTAAACCAGTATTTAAATTTTCTTCATTTATTGAGCAAGAGGTTTCCTCTATTGTCCTTATTTCTAATTTAAATTATAATTAATGTCAGTATTTGTTGCCAAAAGATTGGCAGAATTATTAAAAATGTCATTGCATTGCTCAAAAGAAGCAAGTTGTTTAGCCAAATTTTTGGCTGTAATAGAAAAAAAATATGATAGCGACACAGCTATCTGTCTTTTGCAGTAGTTTGAAAGATAGTACATAACAATATTATGTCTATCTCTTGTCAAATACAGATTTTTACCAACATAATTGTTAGTATCAACTAGATGGAACAGATTATTATTGAATGTCCAATTATGCAATGTCATATTTAATTCAAATCTTAAGTTATTCTCTTCCTGTGGCAAACTGTTACTATAAGGGAATGTAAACAACACAATTTTTCTTAAACTAAGATTACACAACGTTCTATAATATTGGAGCAGTTCTCCTTTGTTCACACTTCCCCTATTACCCATAAAAATTAATAATGTAGTGTCCTGATTAAAGTTACATTTAATAATTTCTTTCATAATATGAAATAAAGAACAACCAGGCATACAGTAATTTAGTATGGAGTGACCTGGATATTCATCTGTTAACAAGTTGCCTAAGTCCTTTCCAATCTCATCGCAGAATAATACTACATCATTTTTTCCAATTTTTTTCAATTGTTTATTTGAACAATTGATAGCAGGAAATATCAAATCAACACAGGACTGCGGTAAGGTGGTATTGCATGTTGTCAATGAATGGTCCGGTGTAAGTACATTGGATGGTGTTTGACACTGCTCACAGTTGTTTGTTTGTGAGTTTACCAGCTCATTCATTGCCAACACATATTCCCTCATTAGATGTTCAGAGGTATTATATTTGTTAGTCATTGAACTAAGTTTCTCCTGTAAATGGTCAAGTTCAGATTGCAAGTACTCTGTGTCAATGTTGTACCTCCTAGTACTTTGTTCCAAATTAAAAGAATACATATCTAATTGTTTAAGCAAATTTAGCCTTTCTCTATTAAGTTTAACATTTTTAATAAAGAACTTTTGTCTTTTAATCATCTTTTGTGTTCTAACAATGTATTTATTAATTTTAATGTATTTTTTAAGTTTATTTTTACTGGTGACTACCCTCACTGAATTACATGACTTTGAATCCTCATCCGCTGTTAAATCAATAATGTGAGAGGGGTTTAGGGCAGAAACCATTGACGGGGCAATAGGCATCAACTCATTGAACAGACTTTGATTCAGCGAGGCGGTGATGTTATGGTTTGTAGTCTGAAGTTCTGTTATTTGACTTTGTGCCTCATGTAGCTGTTGTTGTAATAAATGTTTCTGACTAAGAGCTTGTTCATACTCTATGCTACACTGGCTGAACCCGTCCACAACAAGTTGAAGTCTGTCCCTTTCTTCTATGGCATCAGTGAATTGATTATATATCTGAGCCATTTCAATTTTCAACTTCCTATTCTTTTCATGGGCATCAAAGAGCACCTTTTCATTGTCATCTATTTCCTTATTCAGTTGGTCACAGGACTCCTTTGAAGCCTTTAGTTCGCTCAAAGCCTGACTGAGTTTGGACTCTTCGAGGCGAGCACGGGCGCTGCGAGTCATAATCATGATTATAACTTAATAAGGAAGCGACAAGAAATAGGAAAAGAGAAGATAGTTGTGGCAGTAGTTTAAGAGATGATTAGTTTAAAAGGAAAAATGAAATTTAGATGTAAATAAGGAAGTTCTGTCACCCGTATGAAATGCCGTACGACATAAACCCTCTTAGTAGCTATGTTTTTACGCGTCTGAGTGTACTGAATGACCACTCAATTGAATCCGTAGAATAAGGCATTGCCAATAAAATTTAAAAGGACAGCGCGTCGCGTTTTTTTCTAAAAACAATGCATAAATATTGTAATTGCAAAGTAAGTCTGTCTCTTAAGCGGCTCTAACATAACTTTTCTCGATAACAGTAGGTACTTAGGCATACAAAATCCATTGAAGTGATAGGTACCCGTAGCCAGGGGCTCCGGCACCCGCGAGAGGTAAATATTAAAGTGGGTGCGGAGCACCCATGAGCATAAACATCAAAATTGGCCGGTCAATATCTTTAACATCACCCGCCGCGCGGCAAGACGTCTATTATTTAAGGTCAATTCACACCGAGACGTGACGCGAAGCGACAGTGCGCACACTTTTGAAGATAGTGATACCAAATATAACTTTATTTACTACACAAAAAGATACACATTTAATTGAGATCATTCGAAAATGTCCCGCGATGCATCTCGGTGTGAACTGACCCTTACTTGTGTTAATTATGTTGCTTGCCTTTTTGGTTACCTTTTATAGTGGGGTGCAAACATTTTCGAGCTCGCTTCCCTCTCCTGCATCCTAGATTTTCTTTATTCTTAAGCTTTTCTACCTATCGGAGGTGCTAAAACTTCCCCCGACGAAACCTTGTCCATGCTAGGGGGGCATGGGTATGTGCACGCACAAGGTTTCGGGGGCGGGGGGGTGTCGGAAGTTTTAGCACCTCTGATAGGTTGTATCGAGTCCCAATAAGGTGTCTAATGCTAGTTCAAAATAAGCTGTAAAACTGATACCATTAGCCGATATGTGCGATTTTTCTTAATATTTCAACGTTATGGCATCAATCTCAAACATTTATTCGCCCACGACTTCAGTCCGTATCCGCCTCTCAAGTACAAACGACTTTTTCCCAGTAGCAACTGACTTTTGTTATGAGGTCTTTGTTAGCAGACAATCTCAGCATCTCTAGAAATTTTCCTCAATCTCTCTTCATAAGTAGTTGTACAAGTTTTCAACGGCATTGCTGGAACTTGCAAATCAAATAACTTGCTAGCTTGGAATCGAATCCAATAAACTACAAGAGGAATAATTGAAAAAGTTCCGTTTTAAACGGTCCCACTCTAGTGCACAACAGTTTAATGCAAGTTTATCGTCGGCAAATCGTAGCTGTGCCGCAGCGGTCGGCTGCGACAGCAGAACTGAATTAAGACAGCTAGACAGTAGCGAGTTTGTAAACTAGTTGACCCCGATCTAGAGCTGCGTTCAACGACACCACTAATGTAATAAGTCATTATCGCGCGTAATGAGTTTTCAGATAGAAAATCTCATTTTGCTGAAGAAAATTGTAGTGTGAAGTAATAGCTACGGGTAGATGGCAACACGCTTAATATAATCGTACAAGAGCAATGTGGTAGTTTATTACACTTTTTTATTAAGTAGGTTTATATTTATTCACTTGAGGCGTCTCACACATCTATATCACTTGCAGACACATCCAGCGTCATGCTGGCGTTACGGTTCGTCCTGTCTCCTAGGTACAGACGCCAGCACATCAACCTACTCCAATCTGTCAAATTTTCCCAATCAACATTGAACCTTATATTTTTCGAAGTGTATAGAGTGCCGCGAGTTTCTTGTGGCACTGTAGTGTCACTGCCTCGGCCCGGCTAGGGTGCCGTGAGCGTTGCAATGTCACTGTCACTTGTTATTTAGGTTAGAACTGTTTTTTTTTTTTTTTTAATTTTTTTTTTTTTGCACACTTGTTTTTCCAAAGCACTTTAGACATTGGCAGAATAGTCGACAACGGCTTTGCTTGCCATATAATAAAAATTGAATAGACAACACAACGCACGAGCCGAGCGAGCGTAGCGAGCGGTGCCGCGGTAGCGGCCGGCGAAGTGCCAGGGTCCGTTTACAAAATTAAAAAAAAATTCAAAATATTTTATTTCACATAAACCTACATGGGCACTTATGAAACGTCAGAAGCTACGCACGGTTCCAATTGGTCGTTTCCTATGGAGAAGAGCCGGCAAGAAACTCCACGGTTACTCTTTTAAAAATAATTGGGTTTTACAATATTTACAACAAAAAAAATATAAAAAATACAGTATTATTAGGTATGCGAGGACAGTGTAGGTCTTTCAACAAGTACCAAGTATGTACTTAACAAAATAGAAGATGGTCAACAAGTGTACAGTCCACTAAGCCTACAGCGTTCTCACATTCACAAAATAGAAAAGAATCTATATAAAAGATAAATAAATTAATAAAAATAAAAACTATTTTAAACGAAATGACATGATTGCTATTACAACTGTAACAAATCTGAATAATTAACATGTCCACAAAAGTCACTAATAGAGTTGAAAATTAAATAGTAGGTATATAATGTCAAATAAAATTATGATTATGTCAAGGAAGAATGTAAATAAAACAAAAATATAAACATGGTAATTTGAGAGCAGTTAATAGAATCTTACATATTTTGCCGTTAATGAGGTACCAGGGAAGCCACATGTGCAGAGGGAATTATTGCCAAACTTCTTTGTCTTCAACGTAGTCTTTAATTTTATAATATGCTTTCCTGATAAGGACACGTTTGATGTGGGTTTTGAACTTCCCATCGCTAAGTTCTGTAACCGACTTTGGCAACTTGTTATAAAATCGGATGCTGTTTATAAGAAATGACTTGCTTGTTTTAGTTAATCTAAATTTGGGTATCACAATTTCATTGGGGTTTAGGCACAAGAGAATGTAATGTTTTGGGAATGTGGTGTTTTACAGCGATCTAACCTCGACAATCAAACAAAATACCAAGTGACGTGACTTAGTGACAGTGACAATGACAATCCAATGCTTGCGGCACTTGAGCCGGGCCGAGGCGGTGTTACTAGGGTGCCTGTAGTGGCACTTTATCCGATAGGGATAGAGTGCCAATGGTGGCACTCTATACACTGCCTATATTTTTTAAAGTTGAAAATCTATTAAAGAAATTTGACAGATTATATTAACTTGATGTGCTGGCGTCTGTACCTTTTCAAAATCTTTGCGCGACATTATCTTCTTGTTTTTAGATTTTATCATCTATGTACCTAGTCGCCAAATACCGCTAATGACTTCAGAAAGCCCTTCTGTATCTTACCGCAACAACAGTGTTGCTAGCTTCAAAATATCGAGAGACCAACATACCAGTAAAATTACGACCACATACGATATCTCGTAAGTGACCCTACAGTGTACTTTAAAATCATGAAAGTATAAGAAACATTTCCCAATATCACTACATATATATCTGTCGGCGCAGGACATTGAGGAGGGGTCGTGCTTCCATCCTCTGACATTGTTGTGGGCTGTTTGTGGGTCTCGGGCAATTAAAAGATGATAACAGCTTCTTACACTTAGTTTATGTACACTGTTACAGTTACACAAATCACAATTAACAACAAATAGTGGCCTAATTAATCTTGTCCATTTATAGTAGAAATAAAATAACAAAACTTGGGATTAATCTATGTGCGCACGCGTCTCATGAACGTGTGACAGTTTCTAGGGCTGAAGGGTGACTGGCGCTCCTGTTGTTTCTCGCGCCCTCGCCCGCCGGTCCTTAGACTCCGTCATAGCGCACCGACTGTGTAGAGTACTTCAGTCGGCAACACTGTATTTCATGCGACACGGCCATCCTGTGCGACACACGACCTCGTGTGTTCATCCTGAAACAATATTTCACAGAGCACAGTACATCACTTTCACGCTCGGCAATCCTGACACAAATAAGATATTTGGCTTCTTGATTAAACAAGTATGATCATTTTCTCAGACTCAAACTCCAACTCAAGTTCAACATTTCCATAGTAGGAATCACCAAAAGGAACCATAGTGTCACAGAATTCGATAACATAATACAACGATTTCAAGTTGTATTATCAAACAATTTAAACAAATTAAACAAACCAGAGCGGGTCCAATCTTAAACAAGAACCAGTTCACTCCCTGACGGCTACGCATAGCCCAGCAATAACCATTGCTTACGTGAACCTGCGCACAGGAACACCGAGTCTTCACCTGACTCTACGGTCATAAACATGACCCGACCCCCAGCCAGAGCCACCAGCGCACCGCGTATCCACGGTGTACCCACACAGTGGGACATGCCGACTTTTAACGGACTACGGCTACTGCGTGCACTCTGCCGTGGCCAAATGGGACGTGAACTCTGGACGGACCCCGGGGGTCCCGGACTCGCGCTCGGTATCCGCGTTATCTCCATTTATCTCTTCAATGACACTTTGGTTATCCGGCATTTTTCTGACTCTGTCATGAGCATACTTGTAGGTACGTTTTGAATCTAATGCCATTAATTTATAACGGTCTCCAGGTAGAGTTTCAATTATTTTAAAAAGACCTTTAAATTTTGAGTCTAGCTTAGTCTGATTGCGTTCCTCATTTTCAATCAGTACAAAATCACCTATGGAAAATTTGTTAAGTTTTGCCTTAGTAGACAGTCTTACCATGACCGATCTTTGTTAGTCTATATTGCTGTCAGCAAAGGTTTTAACACACCGATCACACGCTCTACTTTTAATAATTTCTGATTGACGTGGGACCAAGTCAAGTGGATTTCTAAGTGGACTTCGTGAAAAGAAATATACACGAGCCATACATTTGTCACTGTTGTATTTTACGTCGAAGTCAAATTATTGAAGATAAGCCAACCAACTGTGAACCCTTGGCGTTAAACCAATTTTTTTTTTAGGGAACACTATAATAGAAACAGTCGGTTACCACTTTAAACTTCTTACCGTGTAAGTATTGACGGAAACACTTAATTGCGTTGACGACGGTAAATTTTTCTAACTCGTAATGAATAGTAACGTGATTCAGCTGGCGATGTTCGCTTGTTATAGAATGCAATGACGCATCGTTTGCCATCTACAATATGAAAAAGAATCCCGCCATAGCCTTCAGCACTCGTGGTCACACAGAGACCGTTACTCAAAATCTCACGAACTATCACTTCGCGTATGAACATCAGGCAAAACATGTTAACAAAATTTCCTTTCCATGACATAGTCATTTATTTCAACTTTACATAAAATTTGTAGGGTGCTGACTGCTCTCGTTGGCCAAATGCCTTTTAAATAAACAACTTCGTTGATTCGTTTACTACTGAACTTAGTAGCAACGCTTTCTTTAATCAATGAACACTCAGCACCTGTGTCATAGTGAAACATAAAACTCTTACCATTATGCTTCAGCATTCCCATAGGCGTTTCGACTACTTACACACACGTCGACTCGCCGCTTGCTCTGAGTAGCACTCGCACCACTACCGCCGCGGGCATCTGCGCTGCCGCTGCGGGCACCTGCGCCGCCGCTGCTGCCGCCGTGGGCACCTGCACCGCTGCTGCTGCCGCTGCGGGCACCTGCACCACCGCTGCTGCCATGGGTGCCTGCAATGCCGCCACTGGCGCTGGCTCGCCGCACTTGTAGCAGACTATTGGGCTGGATGGTTGACGTTTATTGTCCGACGTTGTTGATTTTAGGTTGATTCTTTTGTTTGCTTCTCTCTTTGCACGGCATTCTGATTGTTCATGTCCGGATTTTCCGCAGTGAAAACATTTCAGAAAACTTGGCTGTGTTCTCTGAATTTTTTAGGTACATAGGTTGAATCTTGCTCTCTATTCACTTTTCGTTTCAGTTATGATAACGCTTGCAACTCTTGTTGTAATTTCTTATCTGCGTAGTGTGTGACTTGCTTCAAACTGCGATGCGTGTGTGTGTGAGTACAGTTGACAAAACCACTTGTTCTAAAGTCCCATTCTTCCAACTATTCATTATGACGTCACCAAACGGCTCGAGTATGCGGCTAAGCTTTCGTTATCGCTCGGTTTTTTGCATTTTTAGGATTTATGAGTGTGGCTGCTATAGTTTCGGTGCTCACATATCTCGCTTGAAATAATTCATTAAATTCGGTCCATGTTATTCCTGGGTAGGATATTTGTGATAGCCAGGTAGATGCAAATCCCTTTAAGGCGTTAAGATCAGTAAGACCTTAGGATCGATAGACCAGAAGAACTGACTGCCTTTTATTGGGTTATCACCAAAACATAATTCCGTAGTAACGTAGAACACCAAGAAAAAGTATCCGAATCTTGTTTTTCGGGGTTAAATTCCAGGCAAGGTTAAGTTACTACTCACATTTGGGCTCTTCAATGTTTGAATCAGATATTCCATTTGCTTGTTTTGCATTTCTAATAAAAATCTCCATTTCAATTCTTCATCAGTGACACCTCTCATATTTCTAGTTACCCGAGTTGATCCCGCTTCGGATGTCGGCGCAGGACATTGAGGAGGGGTCGTGCTTCCATCCTCTGACATTGTTGTGGGCTGTTTGTGGGTCTCGGGCAATTAAAAGATGATAACAGCTTCTTACACTTAGTTTATGTACACTGTTACAGTTACACAAATCACAATTAACAACAAATAGTGGCCTAATTAATCTTGTCCATTTATAGTAGAAATAAAATAACAAAACTTGGGATTAATCTATGTGCGCACGCGTCTCATGAACGTGTGACAGTTTCTAGGGCTGAAGGGTGACTGGCGCTCCTGTTGTTTCTCGCGCCCTCGCCCGCCGGTCCTTAGACTCCGTCATAGCGCACCGACTGTGTAGAGTACTTCAGTCGGCAACACTGTATTTCATGCGACATATCTATATATTATATAAAAGGAGAAACTGACTCACTGACTGACATACCAACGCAGAGCCGAAACTACTGGAACTAGGAACTTGAAATTTTGCACACAGCTTCCTTTTATAATGTAGGGGAGCACTAAGAGGGTTTTTGAAGATTCGACCTTAAGGCTGCCTGTCCACTGGAGCGGAGAGGAGAGGAGAGGACAGGAATGGAGATGTGCCAATATTAACCAATAGAATCGCACCTCTGTAGCGAAGTTTAGATTCTATCGGTTAATATTGGCACACTCCGCTCCGCTCCTCTCCTCTCCGCGTCAGTGGACTGGCAGCCTTAAGAGGGTTTATTCTGAAAGTTGGCAACGTCGCAAATAGATCTCAAATATTTCGCTGTTTTGATTAATTTGATAATATTTCTTTAAGGAAATAAAAGATGTGGCTAACTAGCGAACTAGAATATTGATTATGAAATGCAATAATTAATATCGTAACACCGACCACACAAAAAGGCATTTGGAAACTTTCCAAATGCCTTTTTTTCACCTAAAACGGGTGCAACATCAATGTTATAATTGCAATTCATTATTAATATTCTAGTCAATTAGTTAGCCACATTTCTTATTTCCATACAGTATTATTTCCAAATTAATCGAAACAGGTAATTTATATTTGACAGCTATTTACGACGTCGCCAACTTTTAGGATGCACCCTCTTAAGGGGGTGAAACGGGGGGAATTCGTTTGTATGAAAAATATTATTCCTTGAGTTAATAAACTTGAATCTTGGTACAACCTAACAAAAAGTACTAGGCTTGCATGAATTGCATGAATCCACGATAGTATTCAATCATTGTTTTGTGCCATAGCCGATTTGGATGAGGCAGACAGATAGTTTATAGCTTTAATTAGCATCTAAGATACTTTTTATCCCAGTAGTACGTTTTTGTGGGATAATTTCCGAGTTCCACGCGAGCGAAGCCGTGGGAAAAAGCTAGTATATATATATATATAATTATAATTATATAAAACAAAGTCGCTTCCCGCTGTCTGTCCCTATGTATGCTTAGATCTTTAAAACTTCGCAACAGATTTTGATGCGGTTTTTTGTAATAGATAGGAAGGTTTATATGTATAACACATGCATAATATAGTAAGCTATAATTTATAAATTGATCACGCGGACGAAGCCGCTGGCGGAAGCTAGTCTGAAATAAATGATGAATAGTACATCTAGTGTCCGTAAATCGGTGTCGGCAAGTTGTCCGACGCGGGGGAAGTTTCCATTGTCAGTCGCTTCGACTTCGCACACTACACCCGAAGTAAACGCTCCTCCCAGTTCTGTTACTGGGACTGTAATCACTGTTCCTGCTTCTTTCTTATATCTATGGTTCCTCCTGATATGTTACGAGGAATGAAAGGAATCTAATCAATATTGTTGATTGTTAATAGCCTCCAAAGTCCAAACATGACTATCAAGATAAATTAAGTATGAAACTGACGTGAAAATCTGGAGATCCTGTGTGTTTTAACCGACTTCAAAAAAGGAGGAGGTGAGATATGTTCGTCTGTATGTTTTATTTGAATATGTATGTTAATCGAAATGTTTGTCAATTGTGGACCGATTTTGAAAATTCTTTTTTTCATTGGGAGAGGAAGTTTTTTTAAGAACTTTACTTTTTTAAGAAGTTTGCTTGGGTAGTTTTTACCCGACTGCCCCAGAAGGAGGGTAATGTTTTTTTCATATTTTAGTTGATGACATTATATTATTTCCTGTCACTGTTGTTTACATAGCAAGTAGTGGTATACGAATTGGTGTGGGCAATGTGTACCTAACAAATTGCTACACATCAAGCTATACCGTTCTAGTATAAGCTGACCTTATATTCTTCGGAAATACTATGCAATGCGAGATCAGCTTATACTGGAAATGTATTGCTTGATAAGTTGATATGTAGCCGTATGTATGTACCATAATTAACAATTGAAAAATAAAATAAAAAAACTTTTAAAAAACCCTACTTCCTAATTAAACACTACAAAGTGAAAAATAATTTTAATTTCGGAAATCGGTGTCATTTTTTGCCACCGACTTCCGATATTAAAGTTATTTGTTCCGAAATTAAAATTAAAGAGTTGTTTTTATTTTTACTTGTTTTTGGAAGTCAGTACTTGCTTTTCCTCGGTCAGACTATTTATATATCATCGTGATACTCATGGTCATATGACGTCAAGACAAGAAGCTGTTGGACTATTGTATAATAGTGACCTCTGGTCTTCTTCTTGATGTCTGTGGTTTGTCTTTGTCACAAGTGAAAATGACTTCGTTGTCTATTCAGCAACACGCAACAAAATTATTATAGCGAACGGCGACAAAAGTATAATCGCTCTCAAGAAATTATTTTTGAAATCATCAACAATTTTCACAAAATCGTCCCTGACAGTTCTGACGTTGTACACAATTTTCTACAAGCTACATCTGACTGACAATTCCGACAGGATCTCGTATTCCTCACAATTTTCCCGTAAAATGGTCTGTATTTAATTACTAAGCCGGTAAACGGTTGGGAAGTAATTAAAAGCCATGATGTAATTACTGTCGAGGACGCGGCATATGCTAATTTTAATAGGTTTTATTTGGAAGATGTTTTACTTTACCCTGATGGAGTAATTAGTGTATGTTTCTCTTTAGGGGTAAATACTCGTTGGGAGAGTATGGTGTCTTTTAAGATAATTATTAAGCTTGAGGGGGGCCGACTTAGAAGAGGTTAGAGGGTGACGGTCTTGCCCTGTAGACATCGTTAGTGGTGACTAAGGTATTATGGGGGCGAGAATGGTAGCATTAACCTGCACGAAGGTGGCGTTCGAAACCCTTCTCGAGTATCTATTTGACGAAAGACGAAGATCCGAGTATGTGGTTCGTATCTCATGAGAGGTAAGTTGGTGATTAAGATCGCCTAGATATAGATTTGTTTTTACAACGCCAATAGTTACCTAGTATAGATAGATAGAATACTCTTTATTATGTACACCATAAAACTTACAGACTTTGATTAAGAAATTTTACATAGGGTGACACAATGGGCGGTCTTATCGCATTTCATCATCATTTCATTTAACGCATTTAAATTACCTGACTCTTGCTTATTTACGACCAAATTCTTTAAATGTAACTCGTTACAAAACAAAGTGTAGTAATCATTACCGTGGTGTACCTGGCCAGCTGCCAGCAACGACTTTAACCGGAGATTAACTTAGTAGCTTTAACTGAGCCAATTGTGTTACGAACTGTTAAGTTTTAACTTTATTATCGCTTAATTGATGCTTAGTTTACAGTAGTTTAAGTTGGGCTTTTTAATTGTCGATATCCCAGTAATGAGTTTAAAAGTTCACATCCTATTCATCAACATCTTTTTTTGCTTGATATTAAATGCTCACTGTTCTTACGCTGCGGCCGCATCTGCGTTTGTCGTGACAAAGCAATGTGTGCCGAACCTTCGTATGTTTAGTTCGCTAAAAAGAGCCCATTAGCGGCACGCCACGTATAATATGTACCGCCACCCGAGCGATAAGAGCTACGCAGCCCGAACTATCACGACGATAACCGATAATGACTGGTCACATCTGCGTGTATCGTATCACTGTGCGAAGCTTCGTCACGATAGATGCAGATGCGGTCGCAGCATCAGGATGTCAGATAAATTAATTAGTTAAAGACTGGTCTATGTCACGATGTCCAAATAACCACTACTTACCGAATAAATTCAAAAATGGAACAGAATTTGTATGAAAATATCTGCTAAGTAAGTTAATAGGAACTTAATCGTAGGTGGTGAAACAGGCCCTTACTCAAATATCAATAGGTGGGTGACAGGAACACATAGAAGGCGACAGAAGGTTGTGTACAAGATCTATCACTTGTACTTCCTCCCATTTCCGTTGGCTTATAAACATAAGTACCAGTATCTCTGAACTATTCGCTTCATAAGCTAACAAAGGTATATCCAATACTTCATCTAATAAACAACAATAAAAACGTGAAAATTTTCAAATATCTAACAAAAACATAATACCAGCGATCGCCACGAATGGACTCTGTGAATTGTTGCCAACCTCGGTCCGACTTGTTATGCATCTACTAACTTACCTCTACAGTTCTAGTGCACCTTTTGTCTTTGTGAAAGGGCTTGTTTTTGCTTGGTGAGGTGAAGAATGTGTGGGAGGCAGTCGCCGCGACTTGCACGGTAGCCTGGGTGAAAATATACTGATAACAGGCAGTTGAGGAGGGTACGCTGTGAGGTAATATACGGGACTTATTGCTCCTGAGGTTTTCGGGACGATTGAATTTTTTGTACAGGCCTTTTGGTGCTTGAATTTCTACATAAACTTATATTGGGTTAGGCTACTTACTCTGTCTATATGATGTTTGGTATGGGCGGGCGTTATACGAGCCACTAATTAAAATTACGAACCGCTCTGGTAAAATATTGACCAATGGTCGGTAGACTTACAATGAAAGCTTTAATTTTCACAAGAAAACTGCTGCCTCGGTCTAAGAGAAGATAGAATTAAAGATTCGATGAAGACTTAGCCAAGAGCAAAATAATGGTATTTCTATCTATACAGTGTGTCTGGTCACCGGTGTCTGACCCGTTAAGGCGAAGTAATAATATCAATTTTATCTAAAAATCCACCATAATAAGGCATTTTGCCATGACTGTTTTATTTTTACTGGTGCAGTTGTTTCATTTATTTTTCAATATCTATCGATTTAGAGGTCCTATAGATATTATAGTAGTTTCGTTCGACAGCTACAAAAGTAGGCAATAAGTTGACACTAAAAGGTTTATCAAAAACTCCCATTAAATACTTGAAACTTAAAAAGTGTGAAAAAATTTGGTTGTTTGTTTTACTAACCATTTCAAAACAGTAGAGGCAAAATGCCTTATTATGTTGGATTTGTCGATAAAATTGATCATGTTGCTTTGCCTTAACGAGTCGGACACGGGTGAACAGACACATTGTATATATCAAACTCGTCAAGTAGAATGAACCAGCCACCTGAAGAATTAATTCTACTGCCCATTGAGTTAGGCTTGGTTTCGCATATCACCTGTCTGCTTCCATAATGTTCCATCGTCTCGTATGTTTCCACGGCAAACTTCCTCAAATTCTATTCTGCATAGGATGTCCGGAATAGGAACGGATAAAATAGTCCAAGTGATGTATAATGTTTCGCATGATATATCGGCGCCTCGTATATTGGATTCTGCAAAGAATTTGTTGCTACCAGGAGAACTCAACTATTTGTGTAAAGCGTTCTATATCCGCAGGTATTGGTTTTGTTTATGGGTTAGGATTGGGTGTGTTCAATATTTGTAATACTATATTTAGCTGATATATTTATAAGTTTTGCTATTGTAGTTTTTTGACAATAGGTTAAATTAGTTTGTTGACGACTACTGAGTAGATAGTTACTTACGAGCCAAGTTTCGTAGAAAATACTAAGAAATCTTCTGTTGGCAGGTAAAAAATATTATAACCAAATGAAATGAAATTGCTTATTCTGTAAATAGGATATCGAAATCAATTTTACACGTCATATAATTATAAAAAATTATAAAAGAAGCTAGATGAGTTCGGCGTTTCCTATCTGACTACTCTGAGAAGAAAGGCCGAAACAAACTCAGAGGTCACAGTCTCTTTTAAAGTCCAGACATAATCGTGGTCAGGCCACATGAGGACCATGTAGATTAGTGTCTGAAATGACCTTTTGAAGAAAGAACCACACTGATTTGAGTGGACCTGTCCAGTCAGTGCAAGCATTTGTCAATAATCGTGGCGTGAGCTCAACTAAGAACTTATAAGGAGCTCAATCAAATTAAATAAATTCTTTTTTTTTGTGGGCGTAGGTTATACAGACAGATGTTAGATAAATTACAGTTCGATTATGTCCTGCCTAATAGGTATACAATAATTATATCAAAATGCAATATAAAAAATTCTCAGTTATCCTTTATTAAGCAAATCTTACAAAATAACAATTAGATGTATGGTGACCATAGATATCCGATGGTGACAGATTGTAGTAGATACTAATTATTAAAAAATCTAGGATTGTGTAGTAAGTTTTGTCAATTAAAAAATTACGCAATTTTTAAATGATTAGTGGGACTTCCTTGGTGCTTAAAATGTCCACAGGAATTTTATTGTTTTAAGATGCCAAAAGTCTACATTTTGATAATTGAGTCGACAAACACCAGTATAATTAATTTCTCTCTACATACACCATAGAAAACGCATCTGATACTAACCTTCCATTACCAGGGCAGCATGAATACCAAAGTGATTAAAATAAAGATATTAACAGGGAGATAAAAATCTCATTTGATAATTACATGGCTTCCCCTGATGGTAACTCGGCCCTCCTTGATAACTTTGAACCCAAATATACCCACGTTGAAAAAATTAAGTAATTAAGGTTATATTTTTAATGCTGCTTCGTTTACGAGTGAAGCATTTTGTTGATTATGATTTTTGAGTGTTTTGTTTGGGGTCCGACGGTGCTGTTTGTGAGCAAATGCGAGTTTTGGGACTGCGCGGAGAATGTGTGACTGAGTTGTGCAGTCTTTGAGTAATTATGGTGCTTGCAAATTAATCTGCACTTTATAGCAAAACTATTTGAGAGGTTATCATTGTTACCTTAATTGTTTATTTGATTTTAACCTATAAACCTACTTTTGTTTAGGTGCTTAGATGTGCTGATTTTCTACAAAGACACGGGCCCGTCTCACCGTTTCTTTGTTATAATAAACTGATGTGAAGCTTCCCAAACCAACAATCTAATTTCACACACCAATTCTTTCAGGCAAAAGCTCCAATCTTTCCAGTAATTCGTTAAAATTTGCCTGTCCCCCCGTACCCCTCTGTTCGCCTGTTCCCCCTCTGTGGCCCGGTGGAGCGGAGGCATAAAACACAGTATAATTCCCAGTCATTATTCACAGTTTTCCAAGGGATTTCGGGCGTGCGTAATGACTTTATTTGAAATGGAATTTTGTAAGACACCCTGCGTGCCAGGGTCCCCTGGGCTGTCGCTCATTGAATTAGACACTTCAAGGTAGATCAGGCTGTTTTTATGCATAAGGTTCTTTATTATTGATTCTGTTACTGATTGGCAAGATTTGGAAATGCGATTTTGATATACTTCAATGTAGGTTTTAGTGATACTTCCGGGTGATTTCCAGCTAAGATTTAAGTCATCTCGTCCTCGTGTGGCTGTGGTGAAGTTAACTAAAAGATAACTTGAAGAAGATCAATCTGTCTGCCAAAGTGTGAACTTTTGATCATTTCTTAAATTGTTTGTTAAAAGTTTCATATTCAGTAATCAGTAATCAGTTGAGTGCAGTCGTGAATATAGCAGACCTGACCGATAAAAAAATTGCCTGGCCTTTTCGCAACTATATTGGAAACGGTTTCCAGTCTAACCGGATGCAGCTGAATACCAGTATTTTACATGGAGCGACTGCCTATCTGATCTCTACAACCCAGTAACTGGGTAATACGATACCCCTTGGTAAGACTGGTTGTCAGACTTTCCGGCTTCTGACGACCCGTAACGACTGTCAAAGATCATCGAATGACAGCCGGGACCAACGACTTAACGTGCTTTCCGAGGTACGGAGGAGTCTTGGTATTTAAAGATGGACACCCATCCACAGACCAACCTCGGCATGCGTACCTTAACCTGATGGTATTTCTGGTATTATTTAGCCACGAGCTCCTCAAATATATATGTATATGGGGTATTCCTCGAAGCGCACCAACTTTGAAACGCACCATATGAAGCGCACCCAAAGTATTCCTCGAAACGCACCAACGATGAAACATAGAGAAGAGTACGAGTGACATTATACATTATTTGATTCACATTTTCATACCTGTTTAACGGTTTACTTATAATATCTTTGGCATGCTGACAATTTGTGTTGTATTGTACTCATGTTTGAGCATATAAATGATTATCTTATCCAACTAAAGGACACAAAAAACCCGAGATTTGTGGATAAAGACTTTGTAAAACCGTAATCACGTAAAGTTTACAAGCCATCGCAGTTCGGGGCTATATCCCTTTGAGAACACGTTTGACAAGCCCTGCACGTGGCTATGAGCTTTTACGTCAATCAAATCCTTGCTATAAGCTTTGTAAGTAAGTTATAGCGGAGGGCTCTAAAATAAGCGGGGTTATTTGTTTTAAAATCTCATAAGTGCATTTTTAAGTAGTTGTCACTGATGCTGATAACGTACTGTGCAGTTAGTTCCGCTACCAATTTGGCTGTCTCATGTTATAGCTAAGTATGTAGAAAGTCTTTTTGTAATGGCGACGTATCTTTTACTGGATAAAAGAGAAGTTACTTTATATTATTTATTAATCTTTATTTAATCACGCTACAATGGTCTATAGTGTTAGTAACAAAATCGCTTAGCCTATAAACAGAACGGGTCCGGTTCATAAGCGCCCACATTAGCGGGCTGTCTGCCCGGGCGGCTATTGATTGCAGGATAGTGTTGGGACTGTCACGCAGCCTCCGGAATAGCGAGGCAGATTTCTTACGCCACAGTGCATCAGTCAGTGCGTGCGTCTGCAAACATTGCCGAAGCACTGCAGAAGCGCGCAATCGCAACAATACCCTGAATGCGTTATTGCATTGGATACGCAGAGCATTGTAAGCCTTTTGGGTATATATATGTGAACCACAGGGCTCCCGAGTACAGTGCTGTGCAGTATGCCTTAAAAAGAGTTATTTTAATTGCATCTGTACATTGAATCTCCTGAACCTCCCTCACTGAAAATCTGCGGGACAGCATATTCGCCCTAACGGACAATGCTCTGCGTTTCCTCTCTAGATCCATGTCATCTTTCAGGTCATCAGTAACCAGATGGCCCAGGTATTTAAATTTATATACCCTGTTAATCGGATGGCCTTTCATTAGGAGAGGAGGGACAGTAGTGGGACACCTGGCGCCAGACCTGAAGGCTATGAATTCTGTCTTACTTACTTTATAGAATGACATGTCGTATTTTTTCGTTAGTTTGTATTTTCTTTCTTTTATGTGTCCTTTTAACTATTTATTTATATTCCTACAAAAGTGTCCTAAACGAGCAAATATTCATGAATTTGCAAACCCCTTATTAGTCACCGCTCACTTCATAGCCAAACTTGAAATTCAAGAGTCGAGTATTTTGATCGGCCCCGTTCGTGCACTCGTAAAGCTTCGCAGCTGCCATCAGTCAGTCGTGGCCCGTTTTATGGCCCCACCCACTCGGGCTGAACGACCCGAACACAGAATAGATAGGTACAGAAAGTCGGGGATATACAGCAAGCGAAAACGCCCGCACACATAGTCAAGTGTCTACGTACAGCGAGTGCATGCGCTCTCGCAACCGGCATTTGTTTGAGATCGCCGTACGTACATGTATTATATATGTGTTCGTACGCCTGTTTTCGCTCGCTGTACGGCGTTGGCTTTCTATATCTATCTATTCTGTGCCCCAAACGCCAACATTTTTGTCGTCTATGCGGAAATAATTAAGAAATACAGAATTTTGTGGGAATTCTCAATGAGTTTGTATTGGTATTCCACGAAAATGATGGAGGTTATTGAATTATATTGCTCATTATAATACCAGCTTCCGCCAGCGGCTTCGCCCACGTGATACATTTATAAATTATAGCTTGCTATATTATGCATGTATTATACATATAAACGTTCCTCTTGAATCACTCTATCTATTAAATAAACCGCATCAAAATCCGTTGCGTAGTTTTAAAGATCTAAGCATACATAGGGACAGACAGCGGGAAGAGACTTTGTTTTATACTAAGTAGTGATGAAAAAAGAAAATATTATTATCTTTTTTTTTGGAGTGGTTGGTGACTATCCTCATGTCAGAGTTTTCAAGCCATAAGCCTCTGACTTGACTTCACATACCGTCGAGAAATATCTCTCAGGCATGCTGGTTTCCCGATGTTTTCCTTCACGCTTTTTGAAGCAAGTGATAATTTTACAATACACACATGAATTCGAAAAGTCAGAGGTGCGTGGCTCTATCATTGCTGTTAAAATAATAAAATAATTGTTTGTTTGTTTTTAAAAGTCTTTATTGATGACATAATACTATAACGTGCATACAATAAGATCCTATTCTAATTATATACAATCTTAAAAATAACAAGTTCTTAGGCTAACTTACCTTTACAAACATTTAACTTTACTTTACTGGTTATACCACACTCACACACACACTACACACACACACATAGTAACAGACCAGTTTATTCCCACAACAACACACTCACACACAATTAACCATTAACCCACTCAGTAAAATGTTAACATCAGAATTATTACACAATTATAAATATTTTGTAAAACGTGTCAAACCCACTAAGGAACACTGTCCCTCAAGATACAGGATTTTCCTAGTTTGAAGGGCAGGGGTCTTACTCTTTTGTAATAGCCATACCCATCACATAATTACCTAAAATACACTGATGTTACCTAGGCTAAGTTTTTTGGTAAATAAATGATTACTTACTTACTTACTTACTTAACTACTGAGTTTACACGGAAAAAACGTAACGGCTAGAAATAAACAAGTTATTGTTATTTACAACCAAGCGACTCGGTTCTGAGAGAGCCTCCAAAGTTTGTTGCTAGAATTGAACAAGTGAACTTGGTTAATATTACTTGCTTGTTTGGTGTTAACAAAGCTGTATTGAACGTTTTAAATAAGTCTTGGTTATTTGTAGCCGTATAATTCGTATAATTTTTAGCCAAGCCAAATTGGTACTTTGCTAGCCATTTATTTTTTCAGTGTACGATTCATATTCTTTAAACATTCTATAATAAGTCCACAAGAACACAGTAATATTAGAACGCACAAAAGTCTTAGTAGCACTGACTCTAAACGCATACTTCTACTGTTTACCTACTAAAGGTAATGCACTCAACTAATACAAAAACTAATTGACGCGCAGTATAAAACATTACATTACAATAATGCTGCGTTAGTCGCGTATGGTTTGGGTTTCCGATATGGAACGCTTCTATAATTGAGTGGGTCTCTTAGATGACGGCTTTGTATATAAAGCTTGGCGACTCTTCCAAAAGATTTTCTTTCAAATTAAATGTTTCGGTATATAATAAAAGCCTTAGGGGGTGTTGTCTTGATACAAACAGCGGACCGACATTGGAGCTACGTTCACAATAACCGGATACAAAGGTAAATAAGTAAAGTAAACAACTTGATCTCCTATAATAATTCCTGTTCTTCCATGGAGGTATATCATACTTGAAAGCTCTTGTAAGCTTTCATGTATGATATTATACTGGGTTTGGTTTATCTACTGTGGATATCCGTTCTCAGCAGTAGTTCAAATTCAGATAGTAAATACCACCCAAACTATAAACTCAAAGTGAAAGGCACTTTTGAACTGTCAAGGAGTCCGTCAGATAGTCAGAAAGTTGAAGCTAGTTTCCCATTCCAAAACGTAGATCTCTGTGGAGAAGAATGGGCAATGAAATCCTTAGATTGGACACTCTTTTAAATCAAATAATGAAACATCTTGTGTACATTATTCTTGTTTTTACTATAAGTGAGAATCATCATCTACCTAGCCCTTTCGACTAAGTGGGGTCGGCTTCCAGTCTAACCGGATGCAGCTGAATACCAGTATCTTACATGGAGCGACTGCCTATCTGACCTTCACAACCCAGTTACTGCAGCATGGGTAATAGATATCGCCCTTGGCAATACTGGGTGTCAGACTTTAAGGCTTCTGACGACCCGTAACGACTGTCAAAGATCCACGATTGACAGCCGGGAACCACGGCTTAACGTGCTTTCCGAGGCACGGAGGAGACTCCGTATGTAAAGATGCTCACCCATCCACGGACCAACCCCGACAAGCGTAGCTTAACCTGATGGATCGATCCATGTGGCTGTTATTACTTAACCACGAGCTCCTCCCTTTTTCTATAAGTAAGAATAATGTAAATAAAACATTTTTAAGAGTACTAAGAAACCGACACAGTTACTGGCGTTGTCTACTTCTGTAGTCTCCAATCTTAAAAAATACCAGCAAAAAGATGTGTTTCATGCTGTATCATCATTCATCAATAACATTTTTCACATAATGTTCCCATTGCTGGGACACAGGCGTCCTCTCGGTCAGAGGGCTGTAATTCACCACGCGGGCCCAGTGTGGGTTGGTAGATGTCGCAAGTCTTCGAATGTTTGGTTCTCAGACATGCCGGTTTCCTCACGCTGTTTTTCCTTCACCGTTTTGAGAGCAGTGGTGATGAAATAATTTACACAAAGTAAAGCGCCTGCCTGGGTTTGAACCTACGACCAACAACTCGTAAGTCGCGGCCAGTACCGCTGGGCCACCACTGCTCTCACATTACCATTCATTAATAGTTTTAACCATTCATTAAAGCCTCAATCCTTTGACATTATATTAACACTAATAGTCTCGAACAGTCGATTTGCTTCACTAGGAGCTCATTCCCACAGGTAAATGAGTCATCAAGACTCACCAGTGACTGTAAAAATAAAGGCAAAATTGTATTTTTGCGCTACCGTAAGCAATTAATGGAATAAAGCGATTAAATTAAATTAACGGGGCCATTCATTTGGAGTTTAACTGCACTTTTGCCAAAGACTTGCAATCGCAATTTTGGTTATGGTACTCGCAAATTGAAATTGACGTAGGCTCGTAAATTGTTGATAATGTGTACATGTTCGTTATTTATTGCATGGTTTTTTGTCGCTTGAGCTGAGTTTTAATGGCACAAAAGTACTAACAAGAAGAAACGTAGATCTCCTGATCGGGTGGACGTTCATATCTAATTACGCAACACATTTTCGTAAACGATTCCGACAAATCTGTTTCATTTTGACTAGAGATGAGATATACCTGCCATTCTCCATACCCGGCCTTTAAGGTATGGGTATCACTAAATACCTGGTACAAATACCAGGTATCAAAATACTTCTAAGTATTTGGGTGTGGTAGGATTTCGATAAGTAAACGTATGCGATAAGTATGGTATGCCTCCAATATAATGTAGGTACGACGTTTCAAGTACCTATACGTAATTATGCATTATGAGATATGAAATCTTTCCTTCCTACTTTACCAGGCTTAGGTTAGGACTGTCGGCTAAGAGTATGACGATGGTTATTAACGAATTCTAGTTATTTCTATATAAATTAATAAATAAAAATGTAATTATGCTATTATGTTCCTTATGCACGTAAAAATAAGTACCCATTTTGTCTAACTAAATTAAATCAACCGAATGTTCATAAAGCACGAATGACGTTTCGGGTCCCTTCGTAAGCTGTCGGGTAGCTTCGGGTTGCTTCGGCGTACCGATCTACCGATAAAACTGGGCGCTACCTTGTGGTAGCGGTTCGTATCGTACTATGCGTCTGACGTCATACCTTCAAGGTATTTACCCAGTATTTCGGTCCGTACCCGGTCTATGTACTGGGAAGCACATACTTGGTATATATACCTCTACCAGTATATACGTCTCATCTCTAATTTTGACAGTTTAACAACATTTATTGCGTTATCTACGTTGTTGAGCAGATTTTATTTACGAATTTATGAAGCAATGGATTAGCAATCTGTTTCAAAGCGATTCTGATTCTGATTGATCGTATCGTATAGCAATTAGGGGTCTGTAACTACTTTCAGGTAGTGAGTGAGCTTATTCGGGGAAGCTCATCCAACACGGAGTACTGTAATGACCCAATGCCATTATAGTACTCCGTGTCGTTGGTTGGAAAATTTCCGGAAAGTTGAAAAATAAACTTTTATCAGCAACACAAAAAATTGCCCAGGGGAATTTGATATTCACATAAAATATGTAATTATGTTCATGGGGAATGTAAAAATAACATGGCTTCTCTGGTCACATACGACGTAGGTACACGTAACAAAGTGCCTTAGCTAATATTGACCGTCTGGAATAAATTAACAGAAACACCTGTTGGCTGGGGAAAAAAGAAAAAACCATTTAGTCCGTCAGTCAGATAATAAAAAAATATTAGACACGTATTCTTTGCTTTATCATATTAATAAAAAATGTTTTAGATAAAACGCATTAAAGTTGGGGAGTGGAGGCTCGCTACGTCACACACAAGTCAGTATAATATCTAGGTACCGTGGAGTGACGTCATATCCCCCCTGGCTGGAGGCTTTTAGTGTAGTTAGCTAAAGGCAGCCACAGGAAAGTCCGGTTAAGCAGTCAGAACCTTAATGGTCAGCTGCGAGATGCCCTAGGTCAAAAAAAAGAAAAAAAAGAGATGTCATGCCACATTTTAACTCAATGTATTGCCGTAATCTTTTAATTACGTAAAAAAATAAAAAATACGTGTCCAATATATTTTAATAATCTACCTGACGGACATTTTTTGGTCAACATCCCTATAGAGTAGAATACTCTTTATTATGTACACCGTACGAGTTAGGGACTAGTCATAACAAGCGCCCGAGGCGCGCGCCTTGTGCGCTGTGTTTTGTGCGCACAAGAAAACTAGTTGCATATGACAAGCGCCCGAAACGCAGCGTTCTGTGCGCGCGCTTCGTGCGCTTGTTATAACTAGTCCCTTACAGATATAAGTGTAGACATGTTACATAGGGTGACACAATGGGCAGTCTTATCGCTAAAAGCGATCTTTTAAAGACAACCTTTCTATTAGGTAGCTCTTGCACACGAAGTTCAATAGAAATACAAAAGGACGACAAAATGCCCTATAAGCTAGCACACACCATTTCATTTCGCCACTGAAAAAAGGGAACCTTTAATAAAAAGTAGGGTATTTTCCGCCGACTCCCAGATAAGTATAAAAGATTTAAAAACGTACAGCCGTGGGATATGGGCGCCGGCACGTACTGGCTGAACGGTTCTATCGCTTACACCGCGCGGTCACCTAATCCTCCAAAATGGCGAAAATCAAAAGTCAGGAGCTTCCCTACGATTTTGTAGCGTATTTTATACTTTATAGCCTTTAACTAGGTTGCCGAAATGTGAAAAGCTATTTTCTTGCTATGTTAAATCAACAGAATCTAGGCAGAATTTGTTTTGGATACCTGAGAGGGAAAAAAAAAGAAAACAAAAAAGTTTATTTTAGAACAATAACACAAGACACATGAGTACAACAAATAAAACGACGATAGCTGCAAAAGTATAAACTGTAGCGAAACTAACTAGAGAATTTCTCAAAGTGCGTCTTCGGCCGAAGTGTATGATGGCGATAGCCCATGTTAATCGATTAGTGCTGTTTATTTAATATGTCTGTATTAACTCTGTCAAACTTTGAAGACGAATGTGGAACTTTATATTATAGATAGCGGCTTTGGCAATAACGAACATGCTAATAATGTCAGTAAGATTTCATAAAAACACAAATTCTGATTGTAAGTGCTCGGTATTTCAGCAATCCTGTAAATAAATATCTCTCAACTCGCAATTTGTAGAAGGATTAACGATTTTCCGTAACATAATTAAAATAAATTCCTGTAACAAACTTGCTGGCATTTAAAGACTTTCTTAAACGTCCCATTCTTACGCCAATTGCATTCTTTCTTTCAGTCACAAAAAGTGCAGAAACTCCATTTTAACACGGACAGAACATAAAATGACATTTCCAATCGCAGCTTTTTCATCTCGAACGACAAAAGAGTTGTCTTTGAGCCGCCCCGTTCAACAGACTCGTTCATTCAACGGCCCGGAGTGAGTGAATGAAAAGAAACAATGAACGAATTGCTCGGTCGAACGGACGTCAAAAGGAAGGCAAGTGGGACGAGTTCACGAGTGACACTATTGTATTATTTGACGTGATATTAAGATACTGCTAGATAGCTCCGACGTACTCGTACGAGTATCTTGGATCACTTGGAATTATTGATGTTTGTCGCAAAGACTAATGGATTTTGTTTGGTAGTTATCATTTGTCAAGACTTCAGGAGTAAGTTTTTATAGTCGATAGTACCTACATGAAATATTTACTAGAAAAATAAATTGCATTTTTTTTTCCACCTTGCGAAATAGGTGAACACATTAAGGTATTATTGTACTAATTGAATGAGTGAACACGGGTTTTAAGGATCCTACATTTTTCAGTAGTCGTTCTAGTCTATGGTTCTATAGCAATGCACTTAGTAGCTGATCTCTCATTGTACAGAAATTCTGTACAATGTGAGATCAGCTTATAATGGAAATGTACCTGTAGCTTGATATGTAGCTGCCTGCTACAGCTCTTGCAGCAGTGGCCACCGCAAGCTAGGGGTACCTATGTAAGTGAATTCTAAGGTAACCATAATTTATGATAACATAGCACACAACATCACGCCAGTATTCCCCGATAGGTTAGGCAGAGGCGGACCTGGGTGTATGATGTACCAACCATTAAATCTTTATCCATCAACCCGCTCTTTATAAACAAGGGCTTTACTAAATCAACCTTTAGATAACCAAACGGAGGTAAATGATAAAGCCTCGCCACGACAGGCGCGTTTTTATCGGTCGATAATAACGCAAGCGTAATTGCGATATCTGTTTTCAGTAAATTTTGTATTAGAACGGCCACGAAGTTACACACTGCTGCGATATTAACGACGCAATAGAAGTAGGACGCTTGCATTCCTCTGTCCTGCGATATTCCGATATGTGTTCTTAGAACATTCTGTATAAGTAGATCGTAGATCGCATGAACTGACTTAATAATGCTAGTAGTGTAACGTTTGCGCTATTATCAACCGATAAAAACGCGCCTGTGGGGGAGAGGCTTTTTACGTGAAATGAAGTCACAAGCAACAGTCAATGAGAAACTCAAATACAAATCCTTGGTCCACCTACAAAGGTAAACCAGATATAAAGCTAAAGACAGATCTCCGCAATCCGATAGCTAACATTTCAAGTTACCAAAGCAAGTTGAAAGATGCTGCTTAACCGGTTAAATTGACAAGTTACATGGACAGCTAAGTACGTGCGGACTAAGCTATCGGTCCGAAACGACGGCAATCAGTTAAAAGCATGCGAACCGGGCTTAAGGCGGAGTACACATGTGGTTGGACCGGGTTTTAAGATGGATCGTCTATATTTGGGTAGGAAGTTTCTATTGGTGAGATGTTTAGGAGGGTTCTCTTGTTTCTAGAGAAGATGTTAAAATAGGTAAAGATAGTGCCATCCTCCGCCCCACTCCGCTCCGCTCCGTACAGCTTACAGTACTGTAATCGCGGAGCGGGGCGCGTTTTCGTTGATGGCACTATCTGTATAGGCAACTCACAATGAAAGGTAAATTTAAAGCCGGAGACTAACTTGTAACGTTTGTTTGTAATGTATCATTCGAGTTGAGCTTGGTTACAATACGGTGATACACAAGACGCGGCGAATATTTGCGTTTCGAAGGAATTCACGAAACAGCCGACAGTCGAGTGGAGGATCCGGCGCTCGCGTCGAGCGGCTTGGCTCGCTGCACTGACTACTGTAACGCGTTACAAAAACTTGATACATTACAGCCAAACGTTACAAGTCAGTCTCCGCCTAAAAATGCCTAATCTGAGTAACTAGCTGTTTAGGGTTCTGTTTCTATAATTTCTTAATTTCTTGGCTATAATTTATTTTTTAACTATAATTTCTACATAAGTACGCGTTGTTACTTTTTTGGACATACATAATTATTCATATTATTATTTACAGCCTGCCAATTATAATCATGGTCCTTCAGAAGCATTTCTCCTAGTGTCAGCTTAGAACAGTTATTTTTTATTTTTTTCTTTGTCAATTTTAATTCTAGGTTTGCACCTAAACCGTCCCTAATTCTTGTGCTTATAAAACAAGATGAGTTTATGTTATAGAAGGTAGTTAACATACTAAAACTTAAATTCATCTCGATATTTCAAAATTATTATATTAAAAGGTATACCTTCACTTATGTTCAGTTCATCACAATTTGGGTGCTGTAAGGTGTTTTTCTCATTCGTTTTAAATTATTCGTTACAGTAGGCACAACAACATCGCCTACGATATATCTAAAGCCGCCCTCCGACGGTGCGCCATATCGCGGACGCACGCGCACGACGCACCGTGGGAAACCTAGCGTGCGTGGTAGCGCAGACGCGCGTTGTACGCGTGCGTGGCGGTGCGTCCTCGTGCGGGCTGGTGCGCGTCCGCGATATGGCGCACCGTGGGAGTTGGCTTTTATGATAACGAGGGTACTTGAGCAACATTGTACAACTTTTATTTTTTTATTTTACTGGTTGAATACGAGGCTTTTGGCTACTTTTGTATGTGTGTATTTTATGTTTTATTTTAAAAGTGCGTTTTGTTTGTGCAGAATAAACAATTTTTATTTCTTTCTTTACTTATAGTTACAAGATATTAAGTTATCTTAGCTGTTGGCTGCAACTCTAACATACAACGTAGGTACTTACTTTAAGGCCTATTTTCATTATTTATAAACCATATTTGTTAGGGACCTAATTAAGGACTCTAAGGTAAAGTAGTGGACTGTATATAAAATGAATGTAATTCTAATGAACAATCACAATGAATTTGATGTTGGTAAACGTTTGGAGTGCGCGCGCGTGCCGTCGTCGGAGATCGGTAGCGAAGAATTATTGTACATACCTATATTAGAATTACATTCATTTTATATACAGTCCACTACTTTACCTTAAAGTCCTTAATTAGGTCCCTAACATATGGTCCTTCGAGCCGGATCTCCGACGACGGCACGCGCGCGCACTCCATAGTTTTACCAACGAAGAATTATTGTACATACCTATATTAGAATTACATTCATTTTATATACAGTCCACTACTTTACCTTAAAGTCCTTAATTAGGTCCCTAACAATATTTATACAGTAAAAAAATTGCCTATGTTGTGTCCCTCTGCTGGGCAAAGGCCTCCTCTTATTCCTTCAAAATCTTGTGCGATTTCAGGACACGTTAGCCCCGCAAACATGATTAGATCGTCTACCACCTTCGCCGCGGTCTACCTCGACGGCGATGTCCTCCTTCAGACGTCCAGTGAGTGACGATCTTCACCCATCTCAATATAATATTAAACTATTTTATTTTTAATGGTCCAGTACGTATACATGAAACCACTATTTAAAGTGTTTAGTCCTCTGGCAACTACAAACAGTTCCGAGAACTTAAGCCCACATTCTCATCAAATCCCATTCACTAACTAATGTGAAAACCCATTAACTGTTGTGTCCACAGCCTTAGTGTCGCGGGACGAGCACAGAGGGCCGTTTAACTGTATTTCAGCGGATTTCAGAACGTATTCACTGGAAAATGTTACTATTTGAAGTAACAAGACTACAAAATACAACAACGAATATGTTGGGAAATATTGTAGGGAAAATGTAAATCTATTCAGCTGGAACAAATTCATAGTTATAGGTAAATTATATATGTAGAATAAAGACCATTCTAAAAGGAAGAAAAGGAAAAGGAAGGATCTGTACAACCTTGTGATTTAAAAATTCCAAAAAAAAATGATTATGTGCTGGCTTTACAGAGCCAGCACATCATCAAATTTACATACTCTACCCAATCGAATCGAATCGACTAGACTCCTCCTATTGATTGCTTTAACAACATATCATATCAATATCACTAACACATCTTAATATTAACGATCAATATTCGTTAGGCAAATTGAGCTTCTCGAATACAAAATCGACTTAGTATTCAAGTCACTTTCAGACTTCATCTCACGTGATTTACCATTCAATTTATACTCACGTCACCATAATTGATGAGCACGTAATGCCCAATGTGTCTGACTGTACAAATTATTTATTTACGCTCAATTCTGCTAACCTTTGATCTTGGCTGCTCACGACTGTAACACTGTGCCACAACATATTATATATGTACAGAAGGACCGCTCCATACAACTAGCGCAAACAGGCACACGCACACATATAGTCTGTTTCAAAAGTATTTGATGAAAATGCAAACAAATGGATCAGAAAACTAACCTTTAAATCATAAATCATTGACAAAAATTTAGGTTATAAAATTTGAAATGAAAAACATTTTTATGGTGATTTAAAATTAGAATTTCGGTTATAAGTATTCAAATAATGTAAACAAAGCATTCAATTTGTAAGTGGCACTACCAATAATATGTAGTGCAACAATTATTATTATTATTATTTTTGTCGATGAAATTCAAACAATCATTGTTAGATAAATTGGTAGACGTAAAGTTGAAACCTTCAAAATACAGAGGAAATTGTTACTAATTCCGTTTAGTGAGTGATTGCGTAAGAATATAAACTGAGTTTATTTACACTTTCATCAGATACTTTTGGAATTGATTATAAAAGCGGACGTAGTTAGATGTCAAACTAATGTCAGTCCCTCACAAGTGCGCCTGTACTCACTGTAAGTAAGTGAAGCATGTTTGTGTGTGCGTTTGTTTTCGCCTTTTGCCCCTATCTATTTTGTGACTGCGCCGAGTGAGTCTCTCTGTTATTAATGCATAACAGATAAAAATATTCTGAGTCATTACCCACTGCGCGAAAATATTGAATTTTAACGCGCAGAATATGATTTACACGTAAAAAATGTGCGATAGGATTTTTATTTTCTTTAATACAATAAGTAGATTGCTCGTAAAATAAATAAATATTGGTTCGCGCTTAATGGCGCCCACGTGGGTCAATCGATACCTATGTTCGGTCAGTCTGGTGAGGACTGTGAATAGTATCGAAGCAATTTTTTTACTTCTTGTCAGCACAAGTATTCGAAATTGCATTTAGACTTGGTTTATACTTGGTTTCTAACTAAATCAATCTGCCTAGCGTTTTCCCAACTATGTTGGGGTCGGCTTCTAGTCTTACTGAATGCAGCAGAATACCAGTATTTTACATGGAGCGACTGCTTGTCTGACCTCCTTAACCCAGTAACTAATACTCCTTGGCTTACAAATCGTCAGAAGCCCGAAAGACTGACGACCAGTCTTAACTGGTCGTCAGTCTTTCGGGCTTCTGACGATTTGTAACGACTGTCAAAGATCCACGAATGACAGCCGGGACCAACGGCTTAACGTGCTTTCCGAGGCACGGAGGAGTCTCGGTATGCAAAGATGGCAAGCGTAGCTTAACCTGAAGGATCGACCCGAGCGGCTGTTATTACTATGCCACGAGCTCCTCTTACGTTACTTGGTTTCTAACTAATAAACACTATTTATTTGCGTATAGTTTGTCAAGTGATTATAAATAAGCTGTTGTTTGTGAGCCATTTACAGCAGTTTACATGAGTTAGACCATCCGTTAGGAATGTTTTGTGTTGATTGGCCTACCAGAAACCGGGTGCAAGTCTGATCATCTTCATCTTTGGTCTGATATTTCCACCGATCATTTGACAGGAAGTTACTGTAGCTAGAAAATCATAATAAAGCGTATTATATTCCTCAATAATATTTCTAGAAACATCTTGAACAGTCTCCAGTCATCCATGAACTTTGAGGAACAATACCGAGGAATATTTCCATACATTTATGATAACAATAGTCGTCCTTGAGCTGTCTCCAGGGAGATCGTTCGACCGTTAAAGGGCTAAAAGGGTGTCAATAAGGAATGAGTAAAAGAAATTATTTTCCGTCTATTTCATATTTTTGATGTGTAGTGAAAGGTAGAAAGAGGAAAGGTCGATGACTGAAGGAAAGTCTTCAATGGATGTTTTAATCTTTATGAACAAAATAAGTAAGAACGTTTATTCTGAAACTTAGCAACGTCGCAAATAGATGTCAAATATTTCGCTGTTTTGATTAATTTTGCAATATTACTGTATGGAAATGTGTAATGAACTTCGTATCTTTTTTTTATGCACGTGTTTCTGTGACAAATAAACTTATTTTTCTTTCTTTCTAATGTGGCTATCTACAAATATTTTTATTACATCTAAAACTAAATATTCGGTGTTACGATATAAATTATTGCATTTCATAATCAATATTTTAGTACTATTTGCCAAATTAATCAAAACAGGTAAATATTTGACAGCTATATGCGAAATTGCGACATTGACATCTTTTAGGATGCACGCTCAGTCTTGGAGTATTTTCCTCCTGTCGGTGCTTTTAAACAGCTTCTTTTAAACAGCTTCTTTTAAACAGCTTCTTTTAAACGCTTCTTTTAAACAGCTTCTTTTAAACAGCTTCTTTTAAACGCTTCTTTTAAACAGCTTCTTTTCATGTTAAGTCATTTATTTATTTATTTTATGTATAGTTTAGTTAATTAAAACGGAACAACACCAATTAATTTAATTAACATAGAAACAATATAGATAATTAGTATCAATTAGAAAAATACATACTTAGGTAAATAATGCCACCCACATCAAGTAGTCACCCACATCAATTTAACAGCAAAAATTCCCCATTAAATCCCAATTGATTTCAACAAATAATTTCAAAAACATATTAAACAGTTTTCCGGACATTTAATTTTTCAATTACCTAGACATAATTAAACCGTGCACACAAATAGATTTTATATTCTGTTCGTAAAACGGTACGTCGGAAAATATACGGGAGGAGGCCCCGAATGTGCGCATACCAGAAAATTGATTTCACCAGGTGTTCCAAGCCAAATTGTTCTGTTCCTACCACTAGCGCTACACACCTAGGCGTAGGTAGATATAGAGATGTGCTGCATGTAACACTATGATCATTTCTGGTAAAAATGTGTAGCGAGTATTTTATATGCTGTTGGATTTTCAGATTTTATTTCAGATTTAGTTGCAGGCTGCGAAATAAATTTGCGTGTTGTTGGAAACCATGAATTTTAACGGTATCAGTAGGTATTTGGTATTAGTTAAGTGTTCCACAATATACTGTAGTTCAGACTAGTTCTGCAGTATTGTCAATCTACAATTAAATGGTGTCTCTGTAGAGCATAATCTCAACGTAGATGCTCAACTAAAATAACTAAACAGCAAAACCTGGCCAAAAACTCGATGACAGAACACTAAACTTCAGCGCCTATAGATTTTAGACCCAATTACACGAAATTCATTACCACCTCAAAATGGAAATCTTAATAATGGAGCCGATTCTGTTGTACACTATCAAACTGAGGCTATTGCTATCTTTTTCTTTCTTTTAAATCAAGAAACAGAAGGACGTCCATTAGATCTGTATATTTTTGTTCAAATAAACCTCACAAAAATATGATGGACACGTCAGAACTAAGGTTCGACTATCATTTTCAAATTCTTTTTTAGTTTTTGAACAAGGGAATCGGCGCCATTATGTACTTATAAATGCTTACAATAAAGTACACTCTCCACGTAACCTTCCATCAGCTACAGCGCTCACAAAAAGCGGCGAACAGCGCCATATCTCAGTGACCAGCGCAGTGAGCGCTAATCACCGCATACGTCACGCTGGCCACGCCCTCTGGCCAGTGTTAACATTCCATGTAATTGACAAGTTTTTGTTACTATTACATGCATCGATCTACCTATCCACTATATAGGACAAGTAGGTGGTCGGGGCGGTTAAATAATTTAAAGCGAGTGGGACAGTAAAATTATGTTATTGTAAATCTTATGTTTTACAATTTCCCATCCACCGGTAAAAATGACGAACTTTCATACAGAATTTCATCCCCTATTTAAACTCTTTAGGGGATGAAATCCTTCCTTGTGCTCACCTCTCTTAGATATAGATCTCTTCTTCAAAATTTCATGCTTCTTGATCCGGGCGATTAAGGCAGTGTGTTGTCTGTCAGTGAATGAACTTAAGATTTTAAGTAAAAGATACTAAATTTGTATCGCATTCGAAGTCAACTCGCTTCTTTTACTTATCTTTTTCCGAATCTCAATAATTTCCAGACACAGTCAAGCTGTTCTGTGAAAGTGGCGATTCTTAAATTTTATTCGGCAGTAACCGAAGGACCACAGGACCGGGCGTAAAGGATTTTGCCAGATAGCAACAAAGACATACGCAAAAGTCTTCCTAGCTACAAAACATTGCTTGGCTCCGCATTTACTTGAACAAGTCCTTATAATTTAGTGAGTTTGATCTCATGGTCCAAACTAATCTATTAGCCAGCGCGGGCAGTCCCGAAAAGCAGTTAATATATTAACTTCATGCGAAACTCCTGGCATTTAACTGTTGACTCGGACCGAAGGCCCAGATGGTTATAAAGAATGGATGCGGTTTGGTCCTTATTCTTGAAATAAATATTTTTGATAGCTTCAGAAATAATCCTCGACATCATGGAGTAAAGATTATCTTAAGTATCCACTTTGGTTAAATGTTTTATTTTTGGTTACTTAATTGTTAATTTGGAGGCAAAATTAATCATACAAATAAATGAAAATCAAAATGGCAAATCTCTGAAGATGCAGAACTCCGAAGGTATCACTTTCAGATAGTTTTATATTATCCTGTAAAAATATACAAGATTCGGTGAAAGCAAAAGGTCGCTTGTTCCGTATTTGGATTTTAAAAAGCACTTCTAAAACTTTTATTTCTAGTTAAAACATTCTAGCTCACTGGTCTAACATCAGACGAATGTGTCGCCTTAATCAAGGAATTAAACTTATTTTTCTAGACTGAGATAGCGAGTGGGGATTAGTGGGCATGTCCCTGGCGGCTGGCGGGATGGCGGGATGGCGGGATGGCGGGATGGCGGGATGGCGGATAGTCTCCTAGACTCACCCGGCTAAGTGTTTAGATTTACAATGGAAGCTGACTTATTGGTTGGAGATATTTCAAGGATTAGTTCACCAGATCTAATGATGGAACTGTGTTATCGTTTTCTTTTTCTGTGTGTTATAATAGTTTCTGTGTTAACCTTTTATGTTCGAAATACAAAAGATGAATTATATCGCTAATGTGGGTGAGTAAGTAGAAGTAACTGATTGCTTTGAAAACAATATCTGCGAAAATGAAGAAACTTTTTAAAGCAACTTAACGTGTATTTATGATAGCTCGTATTTAAGCTCAAAAGTTTTGGAAGTTACGTGTTAGCCAGGTATTTGCAATAGCCATATTGTAAGAAAAGTTAAACTTGAGTAAATCCAAACGAAAATAAAATGTATGGTGGCAATTGGTTGTTATATGACATGACTCTACTCAATTTGAAATAATGAAAGGAATAATTATGATGCTCAATATTATAACTCTTTTTTAAATCTCTAAGAACAAGAAAAAACCTATAAAATGTTCTCCAGAACATTATTTTCAAAGGGCGAATATTTATAGGCTGTACAAACATCTGTCTTCAACATTCGTAAATCAGAAGAGTTCGGACTACAGCCGCTCTCCCCTTTCAATGGCCGCCCTTAAACCTGTTATAATGAGCGAACTTTTTCCATTTCTTTTTTAAAAAGTTTCCAACAAACCTCTTTTGTGATACTCTTTGAGCTCACTCAGACTAATTGACAGACGGATTTTAGTTGTAAACCTACCAGTATTGATGGTAACGAACGGATTTTGATTAATTTGAAAATGGAAGAATTGGATTTTAGAGTTTTCTTTATGTTAAAGTCTATTGTAAGATTTGTAAAAAGAACTGACTCTGGATTTAAAATTCTTTATTGTGTTTTATGTTTTTGAGTATTGTTGCATAAACTTACCAGTATTTTACTCTGTAATGCAATTATATTTAAAATATGTTTAGATAGACTGATTTTACATCCTGTGATTACTTCCTCACATACTGACTTATTAATTGTATTTTTTTTAGGAAAATCGTCTATTCTTACAATGTTTGTATAGTTATTTGTGTTACAAGGGGACAAAGTAATATTTTGTTCGTCCAGGGCGTTATTTTGAATTCAGAGTAGATTAGATAGTAGATTAGTACCGTAAGCCGCACCGCAAAGTTGAATTTTGCTTCCTCTATCCTCTATAGGCAATTGTCGTTTTTCGAATGGGTGTGATGAAAAATATGTGAGCACCATGTATCTATCACATAATTAATTTATCTGTCATTTGCTCCACTTTAAATTCTTTTTACTTTGTATAGTAATTTTATTCTAGGTGCATCGTCTTCACATATAATTAATAATGTACCTATACAAAATATTGTAAAACATTTTAAAAGAGTAACGGTGGAGTTTCTTGCCCATTCTTCTCCATACGAAAACTACCTTTTGGAAGGGGCGACTAGAATCAATTTTATACATTTTATTGTAACAATTTTGACGTTCAAAAGTGCCTTACAAGGGCCTATTTGAAATAAATGATTTGACTTTGACTTAGACAGTCAAAGCTGTGCATTCGTTGAAACAAAAAATCCTTTTGTGGTACGGAACCCTAAAAATAGTGTCCAACTGTTGGCCCGCACACGTACGTACGTACGACGTTTTTGCTCTACACTCTATTTAGTCTAGACATATGACATATTATAGAAACAATTCCCAATAATAGAACTTTGATTATTTAATCAAAGCTCTATTATTGGGAATCGTTTCTGCATCTATTTGAAGTGTACCTGTTTGGCACTTTAAGGGACATAACTTTATATAATAAACTATTTTCTCTACTTTAGATATCATTCTATCCGTATTATCACGGATAGATTTATCTTTAACATAGCTTTAGTCACCATTAACTTTAAAAAGACAGGCGATTTTTACACCATCTCTTAGCCCTTACCGCAAGTTTTCAAAGAGATGCCACAGTACCTGGTCTATAATATGACCAGTAATGTCAACCACAACACATGGAGTTAAACCTAACAACATGGAAACCTAATAAAGGAGGCTATGAAGTGCGACATGAAAATTTATCTCCACCGGACGACGTAAAGGCGAGTGCACACTGGATGACCGTAAAGACGAGGCTCCTTTATATGTATGCACTTCACGATGGTTATTACGTCATCAGCAATGGAGAGGTGGAGAGAAGAGGTTAGTGCTGTGACGTTCTTTATTTGAAAGTTTAAAAAGTAGTAGCTTTTTTAATGACCAGTGATAATTTTGGGAAAATATGCTGCTTTTAAAAACGTGCATGTTTCGAGGTTTCAAGCTTCATAGACCAATATAGGTACTTTAATTTCACATGGTATACCTCTTACTGTTATGTACATCATCAGAGTACTTAAAACATGTCTTGGCTTTTTATATTGATTAATTGTGTACTAAAAAAACGCGTGCACGTGTAAAACTGAGAAAATCTTATATTCTCTCTGTTTTTCAGGCTTCAAATTGTTCAAAATATTGTTTTTTTTATTATAGTCAAGAAACCCAATAGGGAGGGAATGCCTAGAGAAAAAAAAAACTATTTAGCCCGTCAGACAGATAATAAAAAATATTAGACACGTAGTTTTTGCTTTATCATATTAATAAAAAAGTTATTTAGATAAAACGCATAAAAGTTGGGGAGTGGGGACGTCACAAGTCAGTATAATATCTACCGGAGAGTGATGTGATGTTAAACTCAATATATTGCCGTAGTCTTCTAATAACGTAAAAAAAAAAAATACGTGTTCAATATTTTTCAATAATCTGACAGCGCAAAATATATTTTTTTGTCAACATCCCTAATTGTTGATTGGGTCCTTAGAATCAGTAGGCCCTCAGTATTTATCAACAGATGTCGTTCCAACAACTTTAGTCCTGGTCCTCCCGTCCGCGGTCAGTTACAAATTCAAGTGATCCCCGTGTATCAGGGACAGGACTCATTACGCGACCCGAGTTACGAACACTGACCCTAATTGTGTCACTTCGTGCGTAAAGGACCACTTAGTTACCGAGCCCTAGGGGAACTACCAGGGGTAGTATGTCAGAAAGTGAGTTTTTTAAGTATGAGGGGACTGCAATGTGACTCATCTTTAATTAGCAAAATGCAAAATGTTTGTATGGAGCAACGTTTAAAAACGTTTAACTTAGTAACGTTTAGTAACGGTGGAGTTTCTTGCCCATTCTTCTCCATACGAAAACTACCTTTTGGAAGGGGCGGTAGAATCAATACTTTATTTTGTAAATTTTGACGTTCAAAAGTGCTTTCAAGGGCCTATTTGAAATAAATGATTTGACTTTGACTTTGACTTTGAAAAAAAAGTAAGAATTTTTTTGTCGATTTTGAATTATTGTCGATAACGCTACTTACTTGGAATAGGGTTTAAATGCGATTGAGTCAGTCAATTTTTGAAACCATTACGGAGATTGCCTAGGTTTGGACCAAGTGCTGCCTAGGAATGTGAGTTGGTCTAGTGGTACTGTAGCATACACATGAACTATAAAAAAATTAAAAAAAAAAAATTGGTCCCAGGAAAAATAAATAAATTCAGTTTTTGTGATAATGACTAATCTTGCATTAAACAACGTTTTTGATATATTTTTTCTCAAAAATGTATTTATTAATACCCCCCTATACTCCCTTATGGACCCAGCAACCGCGCCCCCCCCTCCCGTGCCTTTAGCGAGCGTTCGCCTAATTTTAATTTAGAATAGTTTATGCCCCTGGAAGGAGACTTTTAGTGTAGTAGCTAAAGGCAGCCACAGGAAAGTTCGGTTAACCAGCCAGGACCTTAGTGGTCAGCTGCGAGATGCCAGAATAAAAAAAAAAACCGACTACTTTTTGCTGTCTTACGTCACTTGTGATCCATTTTGGTGATCCATAGCCTTCTTCATTGCTCTTTGGGTGACTTTTAGCTTTCTGATAAGGCCCATTGTGAGCGACCACGTTTCAGTGCCATAAGTCATCACTGGCAACACGCACTGGTCAAAGACTTTCGTCTTGAGACACTGTGGTATGTGGGACGAGAAGATATTGCGTAGCTTCCCGAACGCTGCCCAGCCGAGTCGGATTCGACGATTGACCTCTTTCTCGAAGTTGGACCTACCTAGCTGGACAGTTTGTCCTAGGTAAACATACTCGTCTACAACTTCGAGCGTAGCGTTTCCGATCTTTATGAAAGTGGGTGTTCCATGGGCATTTGACATGACCTTTGTCTTTTCCATGTTCATTTTAAGACCTACTCTTTTGGAGGCTCTACTGAGGTCATCAAGCATTATACTGAGGTCCTCCATGGCCTCAGCCATGATAACTATGTCGTCGGCAAACCCAAGGTTAGTGATATATTCCTTGTCTCACACCTCGCTGCAGAAGGATAGGTTTCGAGGTCTGGTCGTAGAGTCGGACTGACATACTCACACACCTTTTTAAAGAAGAGTACTACCACACCTCTGTTCCATGCATGTGGTGTTTTACCCCGAGTATGACGGAATCAAACAGCTTCTCGAGAGCCTTAAGAACGGGTTTCCCACCGGCCTTTAGGAGTTCCGCCGTAATTCCGTCATCACCCGGCGCCTTGTTGTTTTTAAGCTGCTTTAGAGCCATCCTAATCTCGTACAAGCTGACGTCCGGGATATCTTCGGTATAGTGTCGGGTTAATCTAGCTCTTGGGTCGTTTGCCACATTCGTAACGGGGTTACTGGTTGACGTGTATAACTGTCCATAGAACCTCTCAATAGTTCAAGTTTGGCGGATACGATCCTGCCATCATCGGTCTTCAGTTTTGCAAGCTGGCTCTGCCCAATATCGCATCCTTAATGCGGTCTGCACTAAAGCGGTGAAGGTCGCTTTTCAAGGACTTAGAGATCCGTCTATTGAGCTGCCGGTACTTGACCGCATCGTCTAAAGATTGGAGGATCATCTCGCGCCTCTCCTTCATGAGCTGAATAGTAGGATCAGAGAGCTTCTTGTTTCCATTTGTACGACGGGTCTTAAAGATCTTGGACCCGACCGTATGGACAGTTTCCACGAACCCATCGTTAAAATCGTCCACGGAACTCCCTAGGCACTCGAAACGATTCTGAAGTTCGAGCTGAAAGCTCTCGGGGTTTTGGACTTGGATTGGTGCTGGACGGAGCGTAGACTTCATCAGTCGAGATCTTTCCAGCTTGATAATTAAGTTCAATGTGCCTCTTACCATGCGGTGATCGCTTCCGGTTTTCACCACGTTGATCACAGAGACATCATTGAATACTTGCTTCTTCGTCGACATAATGAAGTCAATCTCATTTTTTGTTGCCCCATCTGGGCTCTGCTAGGTCCACTTTCTGTACTCACGTTTTTTGAAGAAGGAATTCATCATAAAGAGGCCTTCCTTCTCCATAAAACTGGCCAGTAGGTTACCCCGGTGGTTCCGACGTCCAACTTCAACTACAACATCAAAATACAATTACTACAATTGTCGCACCGCTGATGGTCGACCTTTCGTACTGTCGCCCTAGCATTTGTCGCGCCTTGGTTTGTCGCAACTTTGATACGGAGTCATTATAATTGAATGCACAATAACTGTTTAATAGTTGATTTTGTACATTTGTTGCTACTAAGTTAATTCTTTCCAATAAAAATATCGAAGTGTATAGAGTGCCGCGAGTTTCTTGTGGCACTCTAGTGTCACTGCCTTGGCCCGGCTAGGGTGCCGTGAGCGTTGCATTGTCACTGTCACTTGTTATTTAGGTTAGGTTAGGTTAGAACTGTGACCACACAACGCACGAGCCGAGCGAGCGTAGCGAGCGGTGCCGCGGTAGCGGCCGGCGAAGTGCCAGGGTCCGTTTAGGCACAAGAGAATGTAATGTTTTGGGAATGTGGTGTTTTACAGCGATTTAACCTCGACAATCAAACAAAATACCAAGTGACGTGACTTAGTGACAGTGACAATGACAATCCAATGCTTGCGGCACTTTGGCCGGGCCGAGGCGGTGTTACTAGGGTGCCTGTAGTGGCACTTTATCCGATAGGGATAGAGTGCCACTGGTGGCACTCTATACACTGCCTAAAAATATTCAAAACAAGAGACTGTTTTTCTTTGGACTCCTGGGATAGATTTATATGCGCTTTGAAATACAGGTTAGTGATGATCTGAGGAACAAAATGCACTTTGTGAGTATTCTAGGCAGCACTTGGTCCAACTTCCATACAAAATTAGGCAATGTCTTTTCTTCTTGCGAGTTACTGTATAATTATCACTTGCGGTGAAGGAGAGGAAACCGGGATGCCTGAGATATATTTTTCGACAGCATGTGAAGCCAAGTCAGAGAGAGGCCCATGGGCAGCTTTGAAACTGACACCAGTCTCTAACCACACGAAAAAAAAAAGATTTTCTGCTTTTCTTATAAAAATCAGCGCTGGGGCTATCTCGCATAGGGTCGCAGCATTATGCTGAGCGTTGGCCATTTTGCGTGGATCTGACGCATATTTTCCCCAAACTTGTTTTTTGTTTGTTTTGTGTTCTTTCGTTCGCGTTATGTTAACCGCAAATAATCGCTTTTTTTCTCTTTTCTTATGTACTTTCCTAGCCTATCGCAAAATCTGAACTAAAGACTTCGGGTTGCAATAAATTAAATTGGGATTTCAATTAAAACTATTTAGTTTTGCCATATAACGAACTACTTGTCAAGAAGCTGTTTCTTCAGCTTATAAAGGCTAAAGGGCCTAGACAAAGTGCCATTCTATCAGCGATAATAATGATAGAAACGTCAAAAATTTATGGGACTGACCTCAGAGGGACTGACATATGCTACCGAAAAGCTTAAGTCAATCCTGTTGAAAGTCGTTGTAGAAAAACGAAACGATTTGAAAGCGATTGGCACTTGTCTAGGCCTTCAAACTCACATTTCAGGGTAACTTAAGGCGCGCCAATGACCTTGATTCGTTAACTTGCGTGTTCTGTACTGAGCTCACGCAAAGCGTCGTACGTCCAGCCAGTAATAGGACTCGCCCATCAAGGACCGCTGTCTCAAATTAGACGCATTATGCGTTAATATACATAAAAAAAAGGTATTTTAATAAAACACGTATATTAAAAGATAAATAACTAAAATATCTTTTAAATGGTGAAGGTTTCACAAAAATTCGCTTAATGTTTTTTGCGTGATTCTCAGTTTTTTATCCGCGTTAGACATAACTTTACAAATTAATTACACTATGTAATATAAATATAATTTTAAATATTCACAGATTAAGTTATTAAGAAAATACTTTAATTTGAGAAATACATTTTCCAAATTATTAACACTACTCGTTTAGACGTGATCTTCAGTATAAAATCATTAAAAGTCGTTTATTCTTGCCTTAACTTCAATAGAACAAATAGTAGTGGTTCGTGCAAGGTCGATGTCTCGCGTCCGTGAATAGATAGAGTTAGACACCCACGAACCCCGAATTATTCGACGGTTTTAATTTTACATACTAACTAAAATAATTGTATGGATTCTCTAATCTATTAGCACTAACTTATGTAAAACTATATTGTGTTCTGGATAATGGAACTTAAGTTAATTTCAGAGCTAGTATCAAATTAGTAGTAGGTAGGTACAGTACGACACAACTTAGATGTAGCATCGGCAAAATTCGTAAAATCTATCACCATCCGAACTGAGTGCGCCTTCAAAATCACCAATCTTTATTACTGCTTCAGGTGAAAATTATCTATCGAAAACGCAATAACTTGTAAAGTCTCATAGCCAAATACATTCGTAAAATTGAAATGAATGAATGAAAATTTTCAAATCTATGCTACATCTAAGTTGTGTCGTACTGTATGTAATTCGATTTTATTATTCTATTATTTAATTTAACTACAGAACTCATTTAATCGTTGTTTTTGAAAGCTTTTTGTGATAAGTACATGCAGTATAGAAAAACGCTGAAAATTTGAAAAGAGAAAAACAAGCATTATAATTTATAGAAATGTATCGCAGTCGGGGACAAACAAAACTGACACCATATTTCAGATTATTGGTTTGCGATACCAAAATTCTATAGATTATAATGCTTGTTTTTCTCTGTTCCGTTTTGTGTTTTTAGTTTTTTTTTACGTTTTTATTTCAGCTTTTTTATTGTTATTTCTCATTCCAAATTACATTTAAACTTATAATTTGTGCTCGGAGGAGGTAATAGGTGCTCGTGTTACTTAGCCACACGGGTCGATCCATCATGTTAAGCTACGCTTGCCCGGGTTGGTCCGTGGATAGGTGACTATCTTTACATACCGAGACTCCTCCGTGCCTCGGAAAACACCTCATAAGCCGTTGGTCCCGGCTGTCATTCGTAGATCTTTGAC